>CM038141.1:417980401-419180401 GCA_021437245.1 Aegilops speltoides | reverse complement strand
GACGCCTGCCCGGGGGCCTCGCCGACCTCCGAGATCTCCAGTGGTCCTGTACCCGGTGGGCATGGCCTTGCCGGCCGAGATAGGCGGCCGCGGGAGCTCCGCCTGACCAAATCCGTACCGCCGGTGTTCTACTGCCTCTTGCTCTGAAGCTCGCATGCAATTGCTTGCTGAGTGCCTGCTCGTGATCGCACTGATTAATTGCTCCCTGACCCTCCTTGTATGTAATTCTGCAGCTTTGTAGTGCTTCAACATCAATTTGTGCAAGAATTGCAAGTGGAATTAGGAGTTGTGATGGTGTGGCATAGGGTTTTGTCTCGTCGCGTGTTAGGCTGGGCCACAGCGGTCAACGAGAGCGCCGGGGACTTGAGTGCTAATCATGCTGTCCTCCCACCTTCCTTCAGATTCTGCTTGTGTCCTGTGGCCTACCTGTGCTGTGTGTGTGTGGTGTGGTGTGGTGGAGCCGATTGACGCACGAGTCTCGCTGCGTTTTGCATCTGTTTGCAGTCGCTCATCTTCCTGTAGCATTGTACTCGCCCTGGCTTTGTGAAAAAAGGCCGGAAATAGTGCTATTTGCGACTCCATGGACTGCACGTCATCAAGGCTCTTATTATTGGGTGAAATAATTTTAGAAGAACAGAGGATTGCAATCTTACAACTTGAAGTAAAAAAAATCTCGATTTCTACTCATTGGCCATAGGATTGCGCTATGGAAAATCAGTTTGGAAAATATCCAACTTTCTAGTAAACCAAAAAATAAGCTCTGTTTCAATGAGGCAAATCTTTTGCCATCGTTTCAAAAAAAAAAAAAAAGCTCTAACCTCATAGAGAAAATGCATGTGAATGCTTCAGTTATCTTGTACTCCCGTAATTTGTAGGCCAACGGCTAAAATTCATCAGTAGTATTTTTTTTCCCATTTCCCATTTTCACTAGGACTATGAACGCCGTGGCACTCAATCCTATGTTTTGTTTGTTCTTCAATTTTCTGAATTCTATGTTCAAAAAGGCCCTACAGCTGTTCATTTCAAAAACTGTGCACAATTTTAAAAGAAAAACCAAAATTCCTGTAAATAGCGGGCTATAGCGGGAATGAGGGACCTATGGGATTTAAGAGTTAAACAGATGTTGCCGCTAATTGCGCAGCTATTCCAGAAATAGCACTAAGTTTTTTCATAGTTTAGCGCTAAAGAGAAATTTCAGGTCTTTGAATCCCACGCTTACCGCAATCCTCAATCCTCTTCGAGAGACAAACAAAACATGCGACAACAGCGGCTACGACCGTCAGTTGCCTCGGGTGTTGTTGCGCTCGACCGAGAGAAAGGCAAGCAACGACCGACCGCCACTTCGAACCTTCAAGGATGAGTAAGGTAACTGGCAATGAATCGATGAGTGGCGGAGCTCCTAGGTACAAACGACGATGGTTACTTTGGCATATGCATACCGTCGATTTTTAGGCCTCCTCCTCTGGCGCTCCCGCGGGCGGCAGGGGAGGAACCCTAGCCGCCGCCGCCTCTCACCTCTCTCTCTCCTCCTCCCCCGCCGCCGCCGGGCGCGCCGGGCGGCCCGCCGGCGGCGGGCGGCGGCGGGCGTCTTCATCGCCTCGTTCGAGGGCTGGCGCGGCCGGCCGACTGGATCTGTCACGGCATTTCGCGGGGCCTTGTGGCTGCCCTCATCGGCGCGAGGCGCGGGTGTGCGGGTGGCGTGATGGGCTGCTCCTCGGTGGTGCTAGGCTGGTGTGGTGGCGGCGGCTCGATCCAGATCCGGTTGGGGCGGGCTGCGGCGGCGGCGCGGCTGCGGCGGATTCCTCCGCCGTGGTGGCGGAGGGTCGGCCTTGGCGATGGCGGCCTCGGCCTCGGCTTTCCCTCCTCTTCTTCATCCGGGGAGGAGGTGGGATGGGCCGGGTCGGGGATGGCTGCGGCGCCCACCAAAGCGACCTCGCGGCGGCAACGCTTTGGGGTCGGCCGACGGATTGTGGTTCGGTGGTGCGTGCGGCGGTTTGGCGACCGTGCACGAGGATGGAGGTCTTCGATCAAATCCGGTGAAAACTCGCTATTGGCGATTGCCAAGGCGGCGATGGCGGCGCTGTGCTGCGTCGTTCCTTCTGAAGGCATCGTCGTGAGAAGTTCAAGGCCACTCTCGCTACCTCCGGGAAACCCTAGATCAGAGATCGGATGATGGCGGCTCTCTAGTGTCGTTTCCCCGGGGCGTCATTCTTGGAGGTGCACGGGCTCGAGGAACTAGAGGGCGGTGACTTTGGTGGAGCGGTGCTTCATCTTGCACTTTGATGGTGACGGATCTCGGCGTGGCGCTGTCGAGACTCGGCGTCGATGCACGGAGATGGACTCGTGCAGGAGGTGGTAGTGTCTGGCGTCATGGTGGCGTTGATGGCGAGATAGGCTGGCAAGGTCGGTCTGTGAGACAGCTCGAAGATGGATTGGTGGCGGCGGTCTGCGGCGGCCTCATACCCGGCGAGGGTCTGGTTGAGAAGCACGCCGGATGGTGGGTGCCCATACCAAAAGGCGTCTGGTGGGACCTCAAGTCTTTAGATGTTTAGGTTTGGCTGCGTGGTGCATTTGGTATTAGGCCCGGACTTTCGGCGCCCATACATCAATCTGGATAGGGATAGCGACAGTTTTCGCTGGTTTTGGTGGCTTTAGACTTATTGTTGTATGACTCTGTACGGTCTTGTGTTAATAATTAATAATATGGCCGTATGCATCGCCCAGATGCAGAGGCCGGGGGTCGTCCTCCTTTTCTAAAAAGAAAAAAAAAAGCTCCACCACGAGGCAAGGTTCGTCTCTCATGTCTTCTCTCTGTTCCAAATATTTTAGACCATTATGTAATGAGCTAGAGCCACAACCAATCATTCATTGATGTATGTACGATTCTATGTTCAAGAATGATGATGCTTTGATATGTGATATAATATGCCTTGGTTTATTTGAATGTATATATGTGATATATGATGCCTAATAGGATGATAACTTTTTTTGTAAAATATTAGCAAACTGCTAATTTGTCTTAGCTGTGCTACAGACAGTCCTTGAGCATAGCGTTCATTACAATTTATCTTAATTTGACCATTCCACAAAGTAGACGGGGAGGCGATATTTTGATGTGATTTATTGACCAATGTCTACACCCACTGGGCATGACTTCGGGGTTTCTCCTTCCCATGTTCTAAATCAACACATACAAGCAACAACAAATCGCACTGATAACAATGGGCGTATCTCCAACTAGAGCGCCATGGTTGATCCGGCCACCCTTCTAGTGGTGTGTGGACTGTCACTCTTGAGATCTCATGTCTAGACTACTAGATCTGTCTAGTCTATTTTAGTTACTTGTCACCGCCTTTAAACATTATGTCTAAATTACACATGTTTGACTCCAACATATATATAACCTCCACATATTCAAAGTTCAATTATATCCCAAAACAACTATTGGACACCAAATCCAACGAGTTTAGTTACAAATGAAGCAATTTGACATTTCTAGTTAGCTATGCCCTTATGTTAAAATAACAATAAACTTGTAGGTGTTAGAAAACTTAGCATGTAATATGTACCACATAGATAAAAATAGGATGTATCAGCTAGATAAGCATGCAATTAGTACAAGAGGATTAGCCTTCCGCAACCGCAACAAGCAACATGGAGATGAGCTAGATGTATGACAAAGATGAAGACAATGCAAGAGAGATGCCAAATGACGAATGAAAAACCTGGGAGGTAGCTCTATCATAACACAAGATGTGCATACCTAGTAAATTTGTTTGTTAATATATATATATATATAGATTATTGGTATTTGACATCCTAGCCCGACCATATCAACTTCATTACCATCAATGTGTCAATGCAAATGCCCACCTAAGAAGAACTATGTCGTAAACAAGCACCTCATGAAATTTACCTATTAGTCTATGTGTGAAGAAGAGCAAACTGATGAAGTTGTGATAATTTAAGGACCAGAAGCTAAATGAGGAAGCCAAAGTTTAAGTATCGATAGTTTCAATGCAATTTTAATCACACGGGAATAGATAAACACACGACTATAGTGTCATGCCATTTCAATGCTACATGGTTAAATATTTGTTTGATTGTGCATAGGAAAAATATGGAATTATTTGCAAATGGTTGGAGTGGATGGATGTTTTGCTGTGAAACCTAGTATAAATAATTCTTAAGGATAATCCCTATGGATTTTAATTCTATGAATCGAACATCCAACGTAAGATAAATCCCTAAATATCGCAATCCTAAAAAGCTTCTGAATCAAGGAGGACTTCAAATTGTCTGGCTATTCTGCTTCCATTTGTTCAATTGCGTGTAAAATAAAGGTTCCCAATATAACTTTCATCTAGTGTTCAACTCCAAGATGAAGTCAAAACAGACTGTTCAATGAAGATTTTTAATTTGCTCACAACTCAAACCTTTTGATCAATAAAGTATTATAAATATAACATGGTGAACTATATTTGGGGAGGGAGATTGATGGTGCTACCGGTAGATGATGATGCACCCAATTGTGATTTGATGGTGGTACAAGACTAGTCAAGAAGGGATGCATTAGGTTTATTTGACTTACTTTTGGAATTCTTTTCAATAAAAGTCCTAAAGATGTTGATCGATGTCGCCACTCTAGAACTAGCAATGTAGAAGACCATGATATAAAATGCTTTGAAATGCTATCAGGAAAGTCTCATTGTTCATGTGCATTCTGGAGTCATGCATGAACTATTGACATGAAACATCAAAGGAAGCTGATAAGGTTAATGTACTAGCCAATTAAACTTACACGAAGCTATAATCTAGAGGTATGGCACAAATTAGAGGTGGCGTGCGACAGAAAGAAAGACGATGTTTTGAGTCAACACCCTGTACAATTGTCGTTCGTATCAGTGCCAAATTGTGCAATGCATATCAATGTGAAAAGATTGGGCTAGAAGAACCAAAACTTGGAGACTCACTCAGTTGGAAGGTGGTTCAAACCAAATGCGATGGAAAATCGACGCATTTGTGTACCATTTTGTAGTCACTTTCATCACCCCTCTATCTATCAAACACGCTAGGCCTCTTCTAGGTAGAATGATCCTGACATGAACCAACCTCCTCCTACCCCAGTTACATCCCATTTGAGCATCACAAGATCCACTTCCTCTTTCCACCATATGAAATTATGACATGGGGTACCATGAGAATAACAACCAATTGGTTAGTGGAGGAAAAAGCTAAACTACTTGATGCATGGGGGCATGGTGTGTGTGTGAAATGCGTAGGGTGTGATGCCCTTTTGGTTATCCATCAGTTCCTAATGCCTCTTATGCCCAGACTATTCAAATTGAAATTCCTGGTGTGTAGTACCAAACAAATATTGCACGAAATAGGAATGGAATTCTAATACAGAGAAGTAAGATGTGGAATTATCTTTCAAGCTTCTCATAGGGAAGGGTTGCTCTTGTAGAAGACTTCTGTACATGGTACAAATAGTGGCTTGAAGTCATTGGACTTTGATAGGTCAATATCTAAACATTGGTTGGTTTTGATATTGGTCATCTGGTGGATGAGAACCATTGATATATTGAAAGACATCATAAATTTCATGTTGTTGTTTATGATTGTCTTGGTCAGAGGAAATGTGCTACATAAGCTTTAAACTAACTATGAATTTCCTAGGTCCCATTTTGAAACTTCGGTCTCTACACCCAGACAATGTATCTAGTTCACCCAATTTTTCAGCATCTTCCCACTCAAATTTTGCTCTACACTTGAATAATTGGTTTCATATTCTCCAGTCAAGCTCCAAGCTTTTGAATGTTTTCACTCATGCTGACTGGGTCAGTTGTGCCAATGTAGGAGATCCACAAGCACTTTTGTGGTCTTCCTAGGACCTCGGAAACAACCAACAATATCAAGGTCAAGTACCGAGGTAAAGTAGAAGGCCCTTGTAAATGGCGTGACAGAAATCACTTAGGCGCAATCGCTACTTACAGAACTGGGAGTAATTCTGCCACGATCACCTATGTTGTGCTGTGACAATTTGGGTGCCACGTACTAAAGTGTAAACCCATAATTCCATGCAAGGAGAAAACACATCAAGGTGGATTTTTACTTCGTCGGGGAAAAGGTGGAACTTGGGGCATTGAACGTTCGGTTTGTGTCCTCCGCTGATCAAGTGGCGGATGCCTTCACTAAACGTGCTAAAAAGATCATGTTGGAGAGACTCAACACTGGAGGGAATATCTCATCAGCCCCACACTAAAATCAGGGGAGCGGAGAGATTTAAACCAGATTTCCTGTGATCTTAATAGGCCCACCTTAAAAGGGGGGAAAGTGATTAGGATTACTCGTTGGGAGGGTGACTCGTCAAAGAGCTTTTCCGCTCCCAATGTCTAGTGTATGATCGGTTGTAATCATATCCCGGTTTTATAGGGATTCTAGGATCATGTCGATTGATCACCTTTATTTTGTTTTGTTGTAGAAGTTGAAACTTCATGAAGAAATAGAAGGAAATGCCCAAAGGGATATTCATGGAAAATCATACCTCTCTTTCTCTATTTCTAACTTGCCTAAGACAACAAATTGTCTCCGTGTTTTTATTTGGACAATGCCGGTATTGTTCGTCTGTTTGTGCTCCCCGAGCAACATAGTTGTCTGGATATACGAGTATCCAATAACATTTATTCTGGATGGCTGAAGCCTCCATTTCCCCCGTCGAAAAACTCACCGAATACACACATTACTTTTATTGGAAACTATAGGAACACCATATCTACGGACAACATATTATAATTGGCCTTGATTCCTGAAAAATTGGTGGCAGAGACGTTGTTAGAGAGGGGAAAAGTGGCAGCGACACTGAGGGAGGAAGAGGCTGATGGGGAACATGTGCCGGCTTGGTTAGTCTTAAAACCCTGACCCTAGCAAACTATTACATATATGATGTCGCATGGTACATGCCCCACCATACTACAGGCTAAGAGGGCATGTGTACTACTAACTAATGATGGACCAATATCTTTTGCACAGTCACCCATAACCCATTTACAAGTCATGGGCTCAAATATGTCCTCATCACTCCTCAGGTGTCATCTATAAGCCTTTTTGTCATGGAATTTTCATGTCAGATGTCCTAGTGAAAGGACTTAGTTGTGGAGCCATCGCAACTAGGAAGCTTAAAGGGGTTAATCGGGAAAAAGGACACGGGCTTTATACTGGTTCGGCCCCTTACGGTGAAGGTAAAAGCCTACGATCCAGTTTTGAGTGGGATTGCTTATGACACGATTACTAGGGAGCGGAATCGCTTGACCCAGCTCTCGATCTGATGTTACTTGCCTTGAACCGCCGCCGGGTCGTCCCTGTATATACAGAGGACGACGCCCAGTGGCTCTTAGAGTCCCGGCCGGCTCATAAACAGTGTCCGTCTCGGTCTCTAACTTATTCTTGCCTTACAATACAAGTCATGTACATATGGCGGTCTATCTCTACGGGCCTTAAGTCTCCTCTAGGCTTTGGGCCCTTAATTGAACCACCATCTTCAACCTTGGTCTTGGGCTTCAAGAATACTTGTAGGTATAACCCGGCCCCTCCTGGGCGGGTCATACCAATAGTTATATCCCCAACATTAGGCCCCAGATTGATTTGAACTAGTTCATGTCAATCTTCAACACTTAAGAAAAAATCTTCTGCTCTTTGCTTATGAAATTTTGTAACCCGCCATGACGTCATCCTTTGGATTTGCGGTAACCCGCCATGACGTCACCTGCCATAAATGCACGTTTTGTCCAACCTATCTCAACGGATCTTTATCTTAATGACCTTTCCAAAAATCGAGGCGTCCTCATAGTTGGATAACTTATGTTTTTGACCTCCTCGTTTTTTGCGCCTTTTAGCGGTCTTTCCTTATAAATAGACCCGACCAGGTCTTTCTTCATTCTCCCCTTTCGTCTTCTTCTTCCTCTCGCACCACGACTGTCGCTCGAGCTTCGCCGCCGCCGCAGCGCACCTCGTGTCCATCAACCTTGGCCGCTGCATCGACCTGAATCCGACAAGAGAACCGCAACGCCCCTCTGCAACAGATCTGCCGCTGTAAGTTTTCCCTTTTCTGCATCTTAGATCCATCTAGCCATGGCGACTCTTCTCACCGGCTTAAAGAGGCAGTGCTCAATTGATAACCTTGACCACCCATGCCGGTTTAAACAGCTCTTTAACGGCTTATGGAGCCTATGGCGGCTTAAATAATCTTGACATAATTATCCTTACACCATTAGGCCCCTTGATAAGCCTCCATCTTGAATATGCACTGTAATGTTTTTCTTTCCGGCTTAAATTTGAACTGGTAATTTTTACTCTGTATTAGGCTTTCATCACAATGGCACCGAAAGCACCCACTTCATGCAACTGTGTCAAATCCATTATCATAGACAACACACTTGACGACTTTGTGAAGACCGGCTATCTACCGAAGGAGGAAATCATGTCCTATCATGCTTCTAACCTGGAGGAGGAATTTCCTCAGCCCAAAACGGGGAAGGTTATTGTTTTCACAGATCACGCGAACCGGGGTTTCTCTCCACCCGGCTCAAAATTCTTCAGAGATGTGTTGCACTTCTTTGACCTCTGCCCTCAAGACATCGGACCCAATTCCGTGTCAAACATCTGCAATTTCCAAGTGTTCAGTGAAGTATATATTGGAGAAGAACCCAACATCTTACTCTTCAGTGAGCTTTTCTACTTGAACCGCCAGAATGAATGCGCCAACGGCCAGAGCTTAGAACTTGGTTGTGTCTCGATCCAACGTCATAGGAACGCAATCTTTCCTTATGCCAATCCGCCGAGTCATCCCAAAGACTGGAATCAGACATGGTTTTATTGCCAAGACACCTCTCTGGCTGGTGAGAACCCTCTGCCCGGGTTTTGCACTCTACGTCTTGCGTCCAACCATCAGCTTCCTGACAAGAAAACAGCCGCCAAGCGCAAAACACTCACCCCTACCCTAGCTAAGATCAAGGCTCTTCTAGGGAACGGGTTAACTGGCATTGATTTAGTCCAGGTTTGGCTCGCCTGGCGGGTCATTCCATTGAGCCGCCGCCCCGGCTTGATGTGCACCTACACAGGCAAAAAGGATGACCCTCTACGGCACAACCCTGATGACTTGCCTGAAGATGTCATCAACGATATGACGAAGTCCCTTTTGAACGAGAGCCTAGCAGATTGTGGTAAGGTGGGTGTCGGTGTCAAAACCGGCGGATCTTGGGTAGGGGGTCCCGAACTGTGCGTCTAGGCGGATGGTAACAGGAGACAAGGGACACGATGTTTTACCCAGGTTCGGGCCCTTTTGATGGAGGTAAAACTCTATGTCCTGCTTGATTAATATTGATGATATGGTAGTACAAGAGTGGATCTACCACGAGATCAAGGAGGCTAAACCCTAGAAGCTAGCCTATGGTATGATTGTTGTAATGTATGTTGTGTCCTATGGACTAAAACCCTCCGGTTTATATAGACACCGGAGAGGGCTAGGGTTACACAGAGTCGGTTACAATGGTAGGAAATCTACATATCCGTATCGCCAAGCTTGCCTTCCACGCCAAGGAAAGTCCCATCCGGACACGGGACGGAGTCTTCAATCTTGTATCTTTGTAATCTTGGAGTCCGGCGGACGATGATAGTCCGGCTGTCCGGACACCCCCTAGTCCAGGACTCCCTCAGTAGCCCCTGAACCTGGCTTCAATGACGATAAGTCCTGCGCGCATAGTGTTCGGCATTGCAAGGCGGGTTCCTCCCTTGAATAATCCAGAGAAGATTGTGAACAACAGGATAGTGTCCGACTCTGCAAAATAAATTCCACGTTCCACCGTAGAGAGAATAATATATACACAAGTTGAATCTGCTGACGTGTTTTGTGACATGACATCACACCACCACCAAGCCTTTACTTGAATCGTTTTTTATTATACCGCCTCAGCGCATTTAGCGAAGCGGTTTCCTTGGCACGTCTTGTCGAAGCAGAGATCGTGTTCCCCTTATTCCGGGATTCTCATCAATACGGACGTGGGTAACCCAACCGCGCCATTGATGGTGGCGCTTGGGACATAAGCGAGTTTTACCAGGCCGGTGGGGACGTGTAGTCTTCGTCCGCCTATATATAAGGGGATAAGGATCCACCTTTTTACCTACGCCTTCTTCCTCCTTTGCTTATCCATCTCCGCGCACTTTCGAGCTCCAGTGCCCAAGTCCGTGCATCTCATCTCAACCTTCTCCGACCATGTCCGGAGCGGGAGGTAAATGGTTGGCCTCCACCGTTAAGGAAGAGCACATCACAAAGCTGCGCAGCGCCGGATACCTTTCCGGCGACATCGCGCACCGGCTGCCCGACGAGGGGCAGCTCATCCCCACCCCCAGGCGCCATGAGAGGGTCGTTTTCCTTCCCCACTTCCTCCGCGGACTGGGCTTTCCACTTCACCCCTTTGTCCAGGGGCTCATGTTCTACTACGGCCTGGATTTCCATGATCTGGTGCCGAACTTCATCCTCAACATCTCGGTGTTTATCGTCGTGTGCGAGGCCTTCCTCTGCATCCAGCCCCACTTCGGATTGTGGCTCAAGACCGTCAATGTCAAGCCGAAGGTTGTGAAGGGCACTCAAGCGGAGTGCGGAGGCGCCATGTTGGGCAAGATGCCCAACGTCCTTTGGTTCGAAGGGGCCTTCGTGGAATCTGTCAAGGGGTGGCAGTCGGGGTGGTTCTATATCACCGAGCCGCGCGACCCTACATGGGCGGTGGCCCCCGAGTTCAGATCTGGTATCCCCACGCAGCTCACCTCCTGGAAAGAGAAGGGCTTGCTGTGGGGTAATTCGAAGGAGCTAACGGGACTCCAAGCCTGTATCCAGAAGCTGGTGAACAAGAAGCTCAGGCTTGTTAACGTGGTCCAAGTCATGCTCGTCCGTCGGATTCTCCCATGCCAAGAACGGGCATTCAATCTGTGGGAGTTCGATCCGGAACAACACCAGGCGTTGAGCGGGCTCTTCGACACGACGTACGAAGGTGCTTGGAGGGTGCTGTTTAAGGGCGCCGAAGCCCCCGCATCCGCGACGGAAGATCGCGGATTTCACTCGCAGCGTCCAGCTGACGAGGTAAGTGATTCTACCCCTTTACGGAACACTTGTTGTTAATAGTTTGATTCTAAGCGGGTTTCAATCTCCCCTTTCCTTTGACAGGACTGGATGAAGAAGGCGGAGCAGCTCATCTGCCTGGCTCCCATGCCAGAAAACCCAGTAGACGCCCGTCTAGCGGGGCTGCTGGTTCCGGCACCGCACGTGGTGCCGGAGAAGAAGGCCAAGAAGGTGGCCACGGGTACTCGAAAGAGTTCCGTTTTCAGTGTCCGACGATTCCGAGGCGGATTCCTCCCCCGAAGATGAGGAGGAGGAAGAAGACTCTCTCCCAGAGGAGGGAGAGAGAAAGAGGAAGGCCTCCCCAACAGGGGAGGCCGAAGGGTCCAAGAAGGGAAGAACTATTCCTCCGGACAGTTCCACCAACACCAACGTTGGCGATGAAGAGTGGCCCTCAAGGGCCAGGCCTCAGGCGAGATCGTAAGTATCCGGATTCCTGAATGATCTGCAATTTCTTTTGTGTCACGTAGTGTCCTCCTAATGCCGCGTACTGCCTGTAGTTCGGCCGACGATGATCTCCCTGCTTCGTCGAGCGGGTCGTTGGCTGCGTCGGATGTGGATTCCATTCCGACGCCTCCACCCCTCGCGCTTGTTGAGGGCGCCGAGTGGGATCCGGAAGGGACCCATCGGGAGGAGGCTCGGAGGCGCGCAAGGCAGCCTCCGGACTTTGCGTCGGACTCTCACGCGGAACCTGCAGTGGTTCAGAGTCCGCAGCGTGCCCTTCGCAAGAAGGGCAAGACCGTGACACCGCAGCCCCGCCCAACCGGGCGCGGAACTTGTTGGAGGCGCTCAAAGGCGCTTCCATCGAGGAAGAACACCGCACTATCATGAGTGCGGTGATTGAAAGGTTCAGCTCGCCAAGAGCGGGCTGACGAAGCTCGCAGCAGCCTTCTAACGAGCTTTGAGGTAAGAAGTTAAAATTATGTAATGTAATACCGCATAGACGGTAGCCCGATGCTCGGTTCGGTGTTGGAAAGAAAAGCGGATGAGGATCTAAAGAAGATATATGCTTGGGGTTGCTAAAAATTATGTCAATATGGGTTTGCAGGCTGCACTGCTGACTTCTGCCGCACTGACTGTGGAGGTCGGTGCATTGAAGCAGGATCTCGAGCGGTCCGAGCAAGAGCTCGGCCGTGCCAAGAAGAAGCTCGAGGACAAAGAAGGTGAGTAACACCACTTTGAAAATTTACCTTCTGAGAAAAGGATTTAGGTTGCAATAAAAATAACAAGGATAGCGTGGGTGCTGCGGGGCCACTAGCGAGGTGGCGACCACGAAGGAGGCCGTGTCTGTGCCAAGCATAATCGGCCGGAGCGGGCAGAGTGAGAGAAGCAGGAGGTGCGGGTGGCGGAAGTGCGGCAAGAGCTCCGGGCTCTCATGGAAAAGCATGAGAGTTTGGGCGCGACTCAAAGACTCGAGTCGAGCTTGCCTCGGCTCTCGAAAGTGTAAAGCCGCCAAGGCCGAGGCCCATAAGGCCCTTCAGGAGGTTGAGGATGTGAAGAAAATAGCGGCGGGTAAGGCATTTTTCATGCAGAGCAAGCATGTTAATGTAAACTACCTGACACTTACCCGAATTCGGAGCTCTCCACGGGTGTTTGCAGATCTGCCTCGCAGTGTATCCGATGCCGCCGCATTCTACCGTGGCGAGAAGGGGAGCTCAACGGAGAAGGTCTTCTGGTCTCAATACGCTGAGGCCGGCCTTCCGGTGCCCCCTAGCGACCAGCTGAAGCAGCTGGTCGAGCTCCACAAGGTAGCCGAGCAGGCCATGAAGGGCCTCATAGTCCGGTGTGGCTGGAGAGGCCATGCACAGGAGCTACTCGGCCTCGTCTGGCGGCTGGTGGATCGTGCCCTTGTTGGAGGTCGTCAAGCGCTCCGCTTTGTATTGAAGGTGCTCGTCGGGCCCTTGCCAGCGCAAAAGTGCTGCTAAGGGCAAGCTGGATGCGAGAAGCTTATCAGCGACGCACCGCCAGCGGGCAAGGAGTATCGTCGCCGAGATGTACCATAAGACTGTCTGAAGGCGCCCATAAGATTGCCGATGAGTGCCCCGAGATGTAATTATTGAGTAGACTCGCTATGTATTATCACATGCGCTGAAAACTTTGTTCATATCGCTAAGCAACGCTTGTTTGATTTAAAATATTACCTTCTGTGCGGCCGTTTATAAAATCTGAGAGATGGCAAGTCGTCGGCTTCAGCCCCCAAGCCACGAGTGCTGGGGTGTTTGGGATAAACTTGAGCACTCTTGTTCCCATTCTTGGGTCTATCTAGGGAGGCGCTCAACACAACGAACAAGGCAACCGGACTTATAATGCTTGAACACAATCACTTAGCCATAGAATTCTATAATTTTAAATTTCGGCGAAGCCCCTAGTATTCGGAAGACCAAGTTCGGGGCGCTATCCACGCCTTGGCCGGACATTATCCAGTTCTTCGCTTGACGCGGCATAAGTCTTTAAGGACTCGAAAAGACCTCTCGAACAGCGACCAATCTCTCGCCTTATCATGACAGTCAGTTTTAGCTTTCTCCACTGAGGCGCTCGCCCAGCTCAACCGGGGCGCAATCGCAGTGGTTCTCCCAGTGCCACCTTAGCCGATAGAACGGAACGTAAGGTACCAAAACGTGGGAGCCGGGAAAACCCAACTATTGACCCAAGACATGATTCGGAGCCGATTCATATAATGCTATAAGTTCGGGGTGCCGCACTTGTGAAAGTGTTCAGACTTATCACACCATAATGCGGGGAACATAGGCCCCTGGTGTATTCGGCCGTACCAAAGTATACGGGTGCAAGATGTCATTAATGAACATATGTGCAAAGTAATGCAATAACAGGCGAAAAATGCTGCATTATTTCTTCAAGGAATTCTGCTATGAGTGCGGAATGATACAAATAGTGCGGTAAGCAAGGGATTGGACTAATTAAACATGTCCCCCTCCAGGGGTGGGCTGCGGACTGGTGTATATAATCAAATTTAATGCTCGTAATGGAGACCACCTGAGTGTTCATCGCAGCCTTCTTTCTTCCCTGGCTGTTGCATCGTGAGTTCGGCGGGTTCACCACCGGGCAGGGCCTCTGGTGAACGGAGTCCTGTGTATACAAAGAAGGAAAATAATAATAAAAAAGAGCAATGCACTTGTGAGCCCCTGGTGTGGTCGAGCCGCACTCTAGGTCTGTTGTGGTCGTGCCCCTCCCCTAGGCCCATGGTATCTCCAGAGCGTAATGATGTACGCGGACGGCAATTATGCAAGGGCTGGGGTTGGGGCCGCATTGCTACACGTGCTCGGATCGTGCCAGGTGGTATTGGTTGATGTTGTTTTGGGCGCGTTTTGCCGTATCCGGCCGTTTAACGGCCGGACTCGAAAATTGCCTTAAAAGGCTGCTCTGTACTTCTGCCGTGAGAGCCGCCGTGTGTTCCTCCGTTCGGAGGGAGCGTTCCGTATATCCGTTGACCGTGATGACTCCACGAGGGCCTGGCATCTTGAGCTTGAGGTATGCGTAATGCGACACCGCGTTGAACTTTGCAAACGCGGTTCGTCCGAGCAGAGCGTGATAGCCGCTGCGGAACAGGACTATGTCGAAGATTAACTCCTCGCTCCGGAAATTATCCGGGGATCCGAAGACCACTTCCAGTGTGACTGACCCTGTACAATTGGCCTCAACACCTAGTATGACGCCTTTGAAGGTCGTCTTTGTAGGTTTAATCCTTGAGGGGTCTATGCCCATATTGCGCCTTTGTATCGATAAAGCAGGTTCAGAGCTCTGCCGCCGTCCATCAGGACTCTTGTGAGGTGAAATCCATCGACGATTGGGTCTAAAACCAATGCGGCGAATCCGCCATGGCGGATACTGGTCGGATGGTCTCTTCGATCGAAAGTGATCGGGCAAGAGGACCATGGATTGAACTTAGGGGCGACTGGCTCCATCACATATACGTCCCTAAGTGCACGCTTCCGCTCCCTCTTGGGTATATGGGTTGCGTATATCATGTTTACCGTCCGCACTTGTGGGGGGAAACCCTTCTGTCCTCTACTTTTCGGTGGTCGGGTCTCTTCCTCGTCGTCGCTGTGCAGCCCCTTGTCATTGTTTTTGGCAATTAACTTGCCTGCCTGCTTGAATAACCAACAATTGCTGTTGGTGTGATTAGCTAGCTTTTCGGGGGTGCCATGTATCTGGCATGAGCGGTCGACTATTCGCTCCAAGTTGGACGGACCCGGAGTGGTTCTTTTGAATGGCTTCTTCCGCTGACCGGGTTTAGATCCTCGGAATCCGGCGTTGACTGCCGTATCCTCCTTGTCGTCGCCGTTAACGCGGTGGTTGTTTTTGTTTCGACACGACCTGCCATTGTGGTCCTTAGTGTCCGGACTACCAGCATTTTTGCTGAGGTTGTTGCTGCAAGCTAGCCAGCTATCCTCGCCCGCACAGAAGCAGGTCATTAATGATGTGAGGGCTGCCATGGATTTCGACTTTTCCTGTCCTAGGTGCCGGGCTAGCCACTCGTCCGGATGTTATGCTTGAAGGCTGCGAGGGCCTCTGTATCCAGACAGTCGACGATTCGATTTTTCTTTGTTAAGAACCGTGTCCAGAATTGTCTGGCCGATTCGTCTGGCTGCTGGATTATGTGGCTTAGGGCATCGGCGTCTGGTGGCCGCACATATGTGCCCTGGAAGTTGTCGAGGAATGCGGCTTCCAGGTCCTCCCAACACCCAATTGACTCTGCGGGCAGGCTGTTAAGCCAATGCAGCTGGTCCTTTAAGCTTGAGCGGGAGGTATTTGATGGCGTGGAGATCGTCGCCGCGGGCCATATGGATGTGAAGGAGATAATCTTCGATCCAAACCGTGGGGTCTGTCGTGCCATCGTAGGATTCAATGTTTACGGGTTTAAACCCTTCAGGGATTTGATGATCCATTACTTCGTCAGTGAAGCATAGCGGGTGTGCGGCGCCTCTGTATTGAGCAATATCACGACGTAGCTCAAGGGGGCGTTATGCTGCTGTGTTTGGCCCGGCGGAGTTATTGTATCCGCTCGGCGGTATTCGTCGTGGGTCGTGGGCGCCCACGTGATCCATAGATAGATCTGGATTGTCTTGCCTTATCCTCAATATGTCCCGCAAGTCCGCGCGTTCCCTCTTGGCCGTACTTTTCGAGCGATGCCGGGTGCGGTCTTGATGGAAGGCTGGATGCCTCTCTGTCGCGACCACAGGGTGGTCGGTCGGCCGTATTGTGCGCTGGTGATGAGGGTATGTATGCTTCCTCCTCTAATCGGGGGAGCAACTTGTGTTTTGGGTAGCTCTTGGAGGGGCGTTCGAGTTCATACTCTTCGGCCGCGAGGACCTCGGTCCACCTGTCGGCCAACAGGTCTTGATCAGCTTGAAGATGCTGCTGCTTTTTCTTTAGGCTATTTGCCGTGGCCATTAGCCTGTGTTTGAAACACTCTTGTTCGACGGGATCCTCGGGCACGACGAATTCCTCGTCGTTGAGGCTTGCCTCGTCTTCAGAGGGAGGTATATAGTTATCATCCTCGACCTCTTCATCTGCCGCTCTCTCATGAGGGCTTGCTTCTGCATCCTCCTGCGCTGAATCTTCTTTGGAGGATTGTCTTCGGCACTTTCGGGGTGTTATTATCTCTGTGCGGAATCTTCATTCTTCTTTGTGGCGGGATTTAGAGCGGCGCCCGCCGGCGTCGGCGCTTGGGCTGTTTCTTTAAGGAATCTGCCTCCGCTGCTTCTTCGCCGTCCCCATCCTTTGGGGTGTCCACCATGTATATGTCATATGACGAGGTGGTCTTCCAGTGTCCTGTAGGCGCTGGCTCTTGATCGTCTCCGGCATCGTCGTCCATGCCGTCGATGTCTTCGGAGTCATAGTCTAGCATGTCTGTTAGATCGTCGACAGTGGCTACAAAGTGGGTGGTGGGTGGGCGTTGAATTTCTTCGTCGTCCGAATCCCAACCATCCTGGCCATAATCCGGCCAGGGCTCTCCAGATAGCGAGAGATGCTTTAGCGAATTTAGGATGTCGCCAAAGGGTGAGTGCTGAAAGATGTCCGCAGCGGTGAACTCCATGATCGGCGCCCAATCGGATTCGATTGGCTGGGGTGCAGGAGGTTCGGAGTCCGGCACCTCGGAGTCACGAGCTTTATAGGGGACAAGGTCAGTGTTCGGCTCCATCGCCGCGGAAGTTGCAGCCCCCGAGGCGGTGTCCAGCCACCGGTCCTCGATCTGGGCGATTGGCTCCGGACTGAGGGCCGGAGCGGATTCGTGTGCGGCCACCAAGGCACTGTCCGGCCGCAGAGCTAAATCATGCCCATCGTGACAGTGCGGCACACTCGGCTGTGGCTCGAGTCCGTCGAAGATCAAGTCCCTGCGGACGTCGGCCGTGAAGTTTAGGCTTCGAACGACCGACGGCGGGCGTAGCTTCGATCTGCTCGGATGGCCAAGTGAATTAGCCCGCGATGCGGCCGCCGAATACGAAGATCTGTCCGGGGAGAAAAGTCTCTCCCTGGACGGCGTCGTTATTGATTGAAGAAGCCATCGAGACTATCAGTGACGACACAGAGGAACTCTCAATGAAAGCACCAATGTCGGTGTCAAAACCGGCGGATCTCGGGTAGGGGGTCCCGAACTGTGCGTCTAGGCGGATGGTAACAGGAGACAAGGACACGATGTTTTACCTGTGTTCGGGCCCTCTTTATGGAGGTAAAACCCTCACGCCCTGCTTGATTAATATTGATGATATGGGTAGTACAAGAGTGGATCTACCACGAGATCAAGGAGGCTAAACCCTAGAAGCTAGCCTATGGTATGATTGTTGTAATGTATGTTGTGTCCTACGGACTAAAACCCTCCGGTTTATATAGACACCGGAGAGGGCTAGGGTTACACAGAGTCGGCTACAATGGTAGGAAATCTACATATCCGTATCGCCAAGCTTGCCTTCCACGCCAAGGAAAGTCCCATCCGGACACGGGACAGAGTCTTCAATCTTGTATCTTCGTAATCTTGGAGTCCGGCGGACGATGATAGTCCGGCTGTCTGGACACCCCCTAGTCCAGGACTCCCTCAGTGGGCCTAGCCCCCTTCTGCGAAGCTAACCCGGCTCCAAAGGTAAGCCGCCCATCTGAACAAATTACTTTGGTTTTTCGATGTTTTACCCATACTCATACCTGTCCTAACTCTCACAGGCGGGTGACAAATTCTGGAAGGTCAAATACGACCATGAAGCTGCAAAGATAGCCAGGAAGGCCAAGAAAGCCGCCTAGAAAGAGGCTGCAAAAAAAGAATGGCAAGAAAGCAACCGCCTCTGACTTGCTTCGGCTAGAAGATTCTTCTGAAACGGAGGTAGCTCTTGACTCTCTTGGCTCCTTTTTTAACCATCTTATTGACACAGATTATCAGCAGGAGGACACAGGAGGAAGCCATAGCAAGCCTGAAGAGGTAACTATCATTTCCTCCGACTCCGAGGCTTTGCCAAGACAGAAAATCCACAGAGTAACCCGGAAAGTAAGATTTTCACATCCCTTAGCTTATCAAGATCCTCAATTTCTTTTGAAGCAACAGATTCACGAGAGCCGGAGGCAGACCCGGACCGGCAAGGGTGCGGAGCTCTCCTCCGGCTTGCCGAACACCCCAAGGAAGCGCCAGAACAAGGTCACTTCCGATTTAAAATTCTTTTATCCTTTGGCGTGTCTCACTCGTCAACCGCTCAATTCTTCTGACTCGGATTATCAGGAAACTTCCCCTTCCTACGGAGACTCAATGCAGTCCAACCTGCCAGCTTTCAAGACCGCGCCAGGGTAATGATAACCTGCTTATCCTGTATTCATTTCAATTTGTTGTTTTTGCCCTTAACCTTTTGATTTTATGAAGTGGAAAAGCCAAGCCCAGCAAAAGGGCCAAGACTGATAATCTGGCCGAAGAAAAGGTCATAACAGAGCCAGAACTTGGAACAGCCGCACCTGAATCTTCAACTCATGGGCCGCCACCTGAGCCCGCTCAAGAACATCAACTCCAATTGCCGACCCGCCTGCTGAGTGAGCCGTTGACGGTTCGGAAAACCCGGAAGCCCCTAGCCCGGTCAGGACGGATGATCCTCAAGACACTAATGTCGAGATCACCAGAACCGACTTTGCTGAGCCGGGAAGGCCAACCGTGCTGGCCAAGTGTTCCGTGAAGGAGGATCTTCTCGAACACCGCCGGGTCAAGCTTGACATCGCGGACTATACTCACATGAGTATTGGAGAAGTATTTTATGGCTACATGAGCCAAGTGCACAGCAGTCGTAACCTCGAGATTGACATGGTGAAGTAGATGCACCAAAAATTTGAGGTATAACCCTTTCTTTGTATTCATTTATCTTTACTATGCCAGCCCCCAAGTCTATTGCTTATGATGAATATGTTGTAGACTTAGAAACAAATTTAGTGACATTAGTAACATAGATGGATAAAATATGCAAGGAATCCGGCTTACTCCGTAGTCCCCAAGGGGCGGCTTAACCAGCATGGTTGAACCGGTCCTTCATATGGTTGTATAAAATAAAATACGTACAAAGCTTTGAACAGCAATATGCATTAGCCCCCAAGTGCCAAGTACTGTTGCTTGCAAAGTGCTTGGGACTTACTGTCATGAACAATCACTTTAAGTAAAATTCTTCGGTAGACATTAGCCCCCAAGTGCCAAGTAGAAAAGTTGTTGCTTGCAAAAGGCTTGGGACTTAATATTGCATCAGGATTGTCCTGATTTTGACCCAGTATTTATATAGGCCGCCATGAGTCAACTTGAATCCGAAGTGGCTGATCTGAAGAACCGCCTTGGGGCCCAAGAGACGGAAACCCAAAGAGCCGACTCCAAGTTTAAATTCAGCATTTTTGAACAAGAAAAACAGAAGAAAGACTTTGAAATGGAGAAAAAGGCCTGGGCTGATGAAAAATTGCGCTGATTAATCGAGCCGAGAAGGCAGAGGCGGCTCTTGAAGAGGCGACCGGTGAATTAACCGGCTTAAAACGCCATGTCTCTCAGATGGTTTCAACGATCTTTGTTAAGTCACCCTGCAAGTGTTAAATGTTTGAACCTTTCAGTTAATCATATAAATTGGAACTGACTCACCTGACAATGTTTATGCAGGCCCCAGGAGTTCAAATCTGAACCAAGATATGCTGATCAAGCTGAAGGAGGTTTATACGCTTGTGGAACAACTGTACACTGGATCTCAGCGTGCCATAGCCACGGTGGCTTTGTCAAATGAAGTGCCTACCCTCCTGGCGGATGTACTAAAGAAGCTTTCTGTGCTACCCCAACGGTTCAATGAACTAAGGCGGTCAGCTGCAAGAGCCGGAGCGGTGAGTGCTTTAAGCCGGGCCAAAGCTTGGCTATCAGAGTTAGACCCGGCCGACATCGCTATTGGTTATCCAAGCCTGAAGGAGGATGGTACTTCCTTTGAACAGGAAGACTTTGCCACTTGTGTGAAGGAGGTACGCCCCGTGGCCACCCTGATAGCTGACGAAGTGGATCTCACCAAGTACCAGGCGAGTTACAACATAGAGAACCGGATAATTCCAATGCCTCATTATAAAGTGACCAGCCTGATCCCCCCACTCCGTAAGCATACCTTCGCCCCTGAAGTTGACCCGACCGGACTAGTTGATGATGAAGATGAATTTGAAGCTTTGAACAACATTGACTGGTCATCATCAACCTTCCAGAAAAGGGAACAGGGCGAAGAAGCGAAGAGGGCTAACCCGTACGCTTCAGGTCAACGCGAGAGTTAATCCGCCATGGCGGCTCATATCTGTGATGTGCTAAAATACAATATGAAACATTTGGACTCGGGGAGTTGTGTAATAGAATAGAAATAACTTTTCTTTTGCCGTGCCATCGTGCATGTTTTTGGTGCTTAATAGTATTAAGCCGTCATATTATCTTCACCTGTTTTACACTTATCATCTTTTTCGTTATGCTTGACCAAGTCTTTTAACTGCCCTGCACATAGAAATAGATCACAAGGTCCCTTGGCGGCTTACCGCAAGGCGGGTCATAATATCTTGATATATTAAAATAGAAGAAGAATCACAGATAAGCCTGTTGTAACATATAATGTTGAAACACAACTAAATCTTTTACCTGTGACCTTTTGATTTGCACTACCAACTTTTATGACCCGGACAGTAAGGGTGATAGCCCAAACTTTGGAAACCAACACTTCCAAAGGTATGACGATTCTCATACATTGGCGACTTAACAGCCAAAATCAAGCCGGGTTAAAATTAACCACACTTGTACTTTTAAACCTCAAAAAAGTCTCAAGTCAAATAAAGGGTGTGTCACGCCCAAGATGCGACCCTATCCGAAAGGAACTCGAAGGTCCCACCAAGGATAGAAGCACATCTTGAAGACGCTTTTGCAAGGTGGATATCATTACATCAACATTACATAGTAGATGGGGATACATACAAAAGGCATACAATGCCACACGAATACAACATCTTACATAAGAGCACCATCCGACTACGGATGAAACACAAACAGAAACTCAAACGACATCCACCCTGATAGCCCAGGCTGCCGACCTGGAACCTATTCCCTGATCGAAGAAGAAGCAGAAGAAGAACTCCAAAACAAGTAACTTCGTGCTCACGTCATGATCATCACAAAACCTGCACCTGCAACTGTTGTTGTAGTAATCTGTGAGCCACGAGGACTCAGCAATCCCATTACCATGGGTATCAAGACTAGCAAAGCTTAAAGGGAAAGGAAGGGGTAAAGTGGTGAGGTTGCAGCAGCGGCTAAGCAAGTATGGTGGCTAACATACGCAAATAAGAGCGAGAAGAGAAGCAAAGGAACGGTCGTGAAGCTAGCAATGATCAAGAGGTGATCCTGAACTCCTACTTACGTCAAACACAACCCAAAGACGTGTTCACTTCCCGAACTCCGCCGAAAAGAGACCAGCACGGCTACACACGCGGTTGATGCGTTTTAATTCGTATATGGTGTCAAGTTATCTACAACCAGACATTAACAAATTCCCATCTGCCACATAACCACGGGCACGACTTTTGAAAGATAATACCCTGCAGGGGTGTCCCAACTTAGCCCATCACAAGCTCTCACGGTCAACGAAGGATATTCCTTCTCCCAGGAAGACCCGATCAGTCTCGGAATCCCGGTTTACAAGACATTTCGACAATGGTAAAACAAGACTAGCAAAGCCGCCCTGTCGGTGTCAAAACCGGCGGATCTCGGGTAGGGGGTCCCAAACTGTGCGTCTAGGCGGATGGTAACAGGAGACGAGGGACACGATGTTTTACCTGTGTTGGGCCCTCTCGATGGAGGTAAAACCCTACTCTGCTTGATTGATATTGATGATATGGGTAGTACAAGAGTGGATCTACCACGAGATCAAGGAGGCTAAACCCTAGAAGCTAGCCTATGGTATGATTGTTGTTCGTCCTATGGACTAAAACCCTCCGGTTTATATAGACACCGGAGAGGGCTAGGGTTACACATAGTCGGTTACAATGGTAGGAGATCTACATATCCATATTGCCAAGCTTGCCTTCCACGCCAAGGAAAGTCCCATCCGGACACGGGATGAAGTCTTCCATCTTGTATCTTCATAGTCTTGGAGTCCGGCCAATGATGATAGTTCGGCTATCCGGACACCCCCTAGTACAGGACTCCCTCAGTAGCCCCTGAACCAGGCTTCAATGATGACGAGTCCGGCGTGCATATTGTCTTCGGCATTGCAAGGCGGGTTCCTCCTCCGAATAATTCATAGAAGATTGTGAACACCAGGATAGTGTCCGGCTCTGCAAAATAAATTCCACATACCACCGTAGAGAGAATAATATTTGCACAACTTCAATCTGCTGACGTGTTT
The DNA here is from genome assembly GCA_021437245.1 of Aegilops speltoides. NCBI lineage: Eukaryota > Viridiplantae > Streptophyta > Magnoliopsida > Poales > Poaceae > Aegilops > Aegilops speltoides. Next base: position 419,157,361 of record CM038141.1, on the reverse strand, counting down.
CGTAGCATGATGTCACGCCACGGCCAAGCCTTTACGAATTTTTTACTGTACCACCTCAGCGCGTTTAGCGAAGCGGTTTCTTTGGCACGTCTTATCAAAGCAGAGATCGTGTCCCCTTATTCCGGGATTCTCATCAATACGGACGTGGGTAACCCAACCGCGCCCGTTGCCATGCCCCCTCCATCGGAGGCGAGTTCCAAACGGTCATGGGGACGGCTCTTGGTATTCTACCCCTTTATAATGAGACCAAGGCCTGTTCCTTTTCTTCAATCCTTAATCGATTCCGCCCCTCGCCCCGGGTTCCAACACCCAAGGCTCCAGATTCCGGCGCTTCGGACCTTCGACAATGTCCGGCTCCGACCTACAAGGCCGGTGGATGCCCTCTTCCGTCACGGAAGAAGACGTGCTAAAGCTGAGAGACGCCAGGTACCTAACCTACGAGATTTCGCATAGGTTGCCCGCCCAAGGGCAAGTCATTCCCACTCCCGAGCCAGGTGAGAGCGTCGTGTTCGTGTCTCACTTCCGTCGGGGTTTAGGCTTCCCGATGGACCCCTTCGTGAGGGGGCTCATGTTTTATTACGGGCTTGAATTCCATGACTTGGCTCCGGAGTCCATCCTCCACATCTCATCGTTCATTGTTGTCTGCGAAGCCTTCCTCCGCACTACCCCTCACTTCGGTTTGTGGCTCAAGACCTTCAATGTGGAGCCGAAGATGATCAAAGGGCGACAGGCAGAGTGCGGAGGGGCTGTTATATGTAAGAGGGTCGATGCTCCATGACCCGAGGGCTCTTTTCAAGAGGAGCTCGGCTTGTGGCAACATGAGTGGTTCTATATCACCGCTCCCAGGGGCAGCAGGCAGGTGCCGCCACCCGCCTTTCGCTCAGGCCCTCCACAACGGCTGGCGTCATGGGCCAACAAAGGGCTTGACTGGGGGCCGTCCAAGGACGTACCAATATTGCAGGGCCAGATTTGAGACCTCCAAGAGAGGGATATCAATCTGGTCGTAGTGACGCAGGTTATGCTGATTCGGCGCCTTCTGCCCTGCAAACGTCGCCCCCTCCGTCTGTGGGAATTCAATCCGGAGGGACCGCGAGCTCTTCAACACTTCATGGGTACGACACCCGTGGAGATGTATAAACTGTTCTTCGGATCACAAGAGATGTGTCCGGACTTGACCGAGGACGCCGGCCTAAGCTGCAATCGCCCGGATACTCAAGTAAGTAGTCATGTGTTCGGACATACCGTTCGTTTATTTATCATGGTTTTGCCTTTTAACCAGCTATCCCTTGAATAGGAGTGGATAGCGCAAGCAAAACTGATACGGTGTCCGGCCCCCCTCCCGGAGACCATGCCGGATCCCGTGTTAGTCAAGATGCTGGAGGTTGTGCCTTCAGAAGAGGGCGAAGGGGAAAACAAGAAAACTACCGCCTCTGCTGAGGAGGCTCTCAAGAAAGGGGGGGATCGAGAATCCCTCCCTCCAGGGGGAGAAGAGGACCGCTTCCGAAGATCCGGAGGCCAAGGCCTCAAAGCGGGGGAAGAAATCTTCACCGGAGGGTCCTGCGCTAGGAGAAGCCCCGGCCGCACTATTTACCCTGGGGAATCAGCCCTTCAGCAAGCCGTAAGTAGAAAAAGGGGAGTTTCGTAATAAGGGACATCCCTGTTTTTATTTCTGAGGATAACCGAACTTCTTACCTTGTAGTTCGGATCTCAGCCCTTCTCAGCAGAGCTCGTCTTCCGGGGATCTTTGTCCGGAGATGATGGAGAGCGAGACGCCTCCATCTGCCGCACCGTCAGGCGGGGCGGACGACCCTGAGGTGTCGTCGCGGAGGGTCTCCCCGAGTCCGGCGGGGCCGGAGAGTTCGGCACCAACTGGTGTACGGCCGGAGGAGCTGAAGGATCTGCTCGAGAGGGCGTCTATCTCAGAAGATCACCGTACATTAATGAGTACGGTGATTGAAAGGATTTCATCCGCTGAGAGCGGGTTGCATGAGGCCGTCGAAGTTCTTGGCGGGGTTTGAAATGCGTAAAATGACATACCTTTTGACAGTTTTGCACATAGAGTGCGCCCTGTATAGATAGTAGCCCCTGAGACTCGGTACGTTGTCAGAAGTGACGGCGTGCCGATGATCATAATCTCAGTGTTAAGATGTCGCCGTTCCTATTTAGGGGGCGAAGCGTTCGGTGGCCAGTTGGACTGATAGAGTTGCCGAACTGAAGCGGCAACTCGACGTTGTGGATGCGGACATCGCGCTGGTCAATAATCAACTTGGCGAGTCACAAGGTAGGTTGTTTCTCCGCGGTCACCTGGTAAGGGAGCTGATGCCCACGCCTTACAACATGTATGCTTGATGCAGATGGCGCCGCTGCTATGGAGGACCTTCGGGCAGAGCTTGCTCGAGCCAAGGAGCAAGCCAGAAAGAGTGATGCGGCTGCCTCAAAGGCAGCCGAAGAGCTGAAAGCCGAAAAGGCTGCTCACTGCCGAAGCAGGGAGGAGATGGCCGGAATGGCCGTGAAGCTGAAGGATGTTACCGACCGCTATGAGGTTTTTGAAAGAGGACGCCGAGCGGGGCAAGAGGACCTGAAGAAGGCCACCGCCGAAGCCAAGGATGCCCGCTCCGCAATGAGGGCTATAAAGGAGGAGTTGCGTCAGGCCGGAGACATTGCGGCTGGAAAGCCCTTTCTGCTGTGTAGGAAATTCACGGATCCGTAGTATGCTCAGTTGGGCCAGTCGTGGGGTGCGGAGGATGCGTATCTGAATTTGGCGGCGAGTGCGGCGGACGCAGTCGTGCACTTCCGAAGCCAAAAGGATCACGAAATGGAAGAGCTTTTTTGGTCTCAATTCCATAGTCCGGAGCGTCTACTTCCGTTAACCGATCGGTTGGCTGAGTGGGCTGAGCTGAATAGGTTGTCCGGACTTTCCATGAAGGATGTCGTGGCTCATCCGTGGCCGGAAAGGCCCAAGCCAAAGAGTTATTTTGGCTTAGTGCAGCAATTCCTTGATGCGGTGCCGCATATCAAGGCGATGAAGCGGTAGGCCTGCATAGAGGGTGCACGGATGGCTCTCGCCCATGTCAAAACATGCTGGGCAGAGATGGATGCCACCGACGTTGCATCCCGGGATTCGGACAGAAGCCGATTACCCGCCGAGCACTATTTTGAGGAAGTCCTGCAGGGCGCTCGTTTAATAGAGTCGCAGTGCTCGAAAAACGTTATGTTCAAGTGACATGTATGATTTGTAAAACCATATTTATAATATAAGGGCTTTTTATACTTGTGCGTTCAAGTATTGAAATATCTCCTGTGCATCCGTTAATGTATATGTATATATAACCTGAAAGATGGCAGTCTTCGGCTTCAGCCCCCACGCACATGGTGTGGGGGTGTTTGCAAAAAAGCGCCTTTTCACAGTTAATCCAACGTCTTGGTCCTTTGAAGGAGGTGATAGCGTAGCAAACTAGGCAACCGGACTATAATGCTTTATGACTTTCACTTAGCCATAGGAGTTCAATGGTGGGGCTACTATATAGCCCCTAGGGGCACCGCGCTTTCCGAACTCGGGGCGCGTGTGTGCCTGACCGGGAAACGGTCCTTTGTCAAAGCGGAGGAATTCTAAACATTCCGGTAGTCGATCGAGTGGTTGACCAGTCTCTCGCTATATCATGACAGTCAGTTTTCGGCTTTCTCTACTGAGGTGCTCGCCCGGCCGAACCGGGGCACAATCGCAGTAGTTCTCCTGGTGCCTCATTAGCCGATAGAGCGGAACATAAGGCAGCAAAACAAAGGAGCCGGGCAAACCCAACATTTGACCAAAGACATGATTCGGAGCTGATGCATATAAGGCCTAACTCGAGACGCCGAACACTCCCTGAGGTATTCGGTCTTTATGATAACGGGCAGAACAATGCCCTAAGCCCCTAGTGTCCAGGTACGCGTGAAAACTTCTGACGCGGCTGATGCCAAAACGCCAGCCTCCTCCTTGGTTATGGTAGGAAACCGGGGGATGTGTATCAACAAGAGACAGTAAAAAAGGTTTACGCAGGGTCTTAATCTAAAAAGAATCCTTGTAACGGGTCCCTGCTGCACGTCTGCGCCTGTGTCTCCGTTGTGCTGTATCTTGGACGGGTGTAGCACGTAGTTCATCTGTAAAAAGAGAGGAACATAGTTTGGAAATATATCATGCGAGAAATGTATTTAAAACAGAGTATGATTTAAAAGATGAATAAAATTGAGCTTTATTGGCTCTCATTATTCATGCGTGCAGCCCCTGGTGAAGGGGTATGCGGCTAGTAAGCCCCTTGTTTATTTATACCGGACTCGCTTAACCGTGTCCGGGGTCTGAATGACCTGTTTTTAGGGGCTTTGATCAGCAATGCCGGATTAGTGTGTGGCTGTCAAGGCAGTCTCACGTTCTTCCGTGGTCGAGGAACACTCGAAGTTACCCTTTAATGAGATGATGCCGCGTGGACCGGGCATTTTAAGTGTAAGAGATGCGTAATGCGGTATTGCGTTAAAGCGGGCGAAAGCTTCGCGTCCCAATAGTGCTTGATGGCTACTTTTAAATGGGGCGATATGGAAGATTAGCTTTTCGCGATGGAAGTTGTCAGATGAACCGAACACAACCTCTAGTAGTAAAGAGCCCGTACAATTGGCATAAAGGCTTGGCGTCCTGGTATAGCAGGTTTATATCACTGCCGCCATCCATTAGGACTTGTGTAAATTGTAGTCCATCGATTATAGGATCCAATATCAAAGCAGTCCATCCTGAGTTTCGAATACTTCTGGAGTAATCCTGATGGTCGAAAGTAATTGGTTTTGACATCCAATTTCGGGACTCTGCTGGGGTGGACCGTGCGGCGCGTACTTTGGTAGGTGCCGCCCTATTTTGCCTTGTTATCACTTGAAGTGAATTTACTGTTTCGATTTCTTGTGGGAAATTCTTTTGTTTTCCGGCGCTCTGCTTGTGGGGTTCGTCATCATCCTCGCTTGGTGTGTCGAGCCCCTTGTGTTCGGCGTTAAGTCGGCCGGACTGCTTGAAGACCCAACAATCTCTGTGGGTATGGTTTGCGAGCTTCCGAAGTCTTGTGGATTTGACATATCCTGTCCAAGATTTTGTTTAGGTTGGATAGCTCATCACTGTTGTCCTTAAGAGGCAGTGTTTTGTTGTTCGACCGAGAGCTTTGGAACCCGGCGTTCACCGCCGTGCTCTTTGGGCCATTTTCCTTAGTCCAGCGCTGATCTTTTCTGCGTCGTAGTTTCCCATTTCCATCCCTAACCTCAGATGTACTCGGGTCGCTGGTGCTGCATCTTGCCAGCCAGCTATCTTCTCCCGCGCAAAAGCGGGTCATGAGGCTTGTTAGCGCGGACATTGTCCTTGGCTTTTCCTGGCCGAGGTGTCTGGCGAGCCATTCATCTCGGACGTTATGTTTAAAAGCTGCTAAGGCTTCAGCGTCCGGACAGTCGACTATTTGGTTCTTTTTGGTGAGGAACCTGTTCTAGAATTTGCGTGCTGATTCTCCGGGCTGTTGAGTTATGTGACTTAAATCGTCTGAATCCGGAGGGCGGACATAAGTCCCCTGAAAATTTGCTCGGAACGCATCCTCGAGCTCTTCCCATCTTCCAATGGTATTCTCTAGGAGGCTTTAGAGCCAATGCCGGGCTGGCCCTTTGAGCTTGAGGGGTAGGTATTTTATGGCATGGAGATCATCTCCTCTAGCCATATGTATGTGTAGGATGTAATCCTCAATCCAGACTCCGGGGTCTGTTGTTCCGTCGTATGCCTCTATGTTTACGGGCTTGAATCCCGCTGGAAATTCATGATCCAGTACCTCATCGGTGAAACATAGGGGGTGTGCGGCGCCCCTGTATTTAGGTGTACCATTATTTTCGAACACTCTACGTGTTGTGTTGCTCCCTGGAGCCTCCTTTCCTGGCCCATAGACGGACCTGATTGGGCCATCCTTTTTGCGAGGATCCTTATGTGGATCGTGTGCCGGCTTGTGTGCGGCGTCGCTTGCTGCTCTTTTCTTGTCATGTGGTCGTCTATCCGACTAGGCAGCCTTTTTGTTTTTTGACTGTGGGGGCTCTACGGCCTCCTCGTCAAATTCGGGCAACAACTTGCGCTTTGGGTAGCTCTTTGCTTGGTGACTATCGCCATATTTATCTGCGGTCTTGAGTACTTTGCTCCATCTCATTCTGAGTACGTCTTCCGCTGTTTTGAGCTTCCGCTTCTGCTTCTTCAAACTTCTTGCAGTGGCGACGAGCCTTTTGTGGAGGTTCATATGCTCCGGTGATGTCTCCGGCGTGAGATCATCTGGACTGTTGTTTTCGCCGGGGATGGGTTGCTCGTCCAATTCATCCTGTTCGGACGGTTGCTTGGTGGCATGTTCGTTGTCCACTGGTTCGCCCTGCTCTACGGCTGGGTCTGTATGGGTGCTGTTGTTATCGGGGCGGGACTTCGGGCAGCGCTTGCGTCGCCATTTTGGCTGTTTTTGGGGGAATTATCCTCCGCCGCGTCCCGTTGTTCCTCGTTATCGCTTCCTTTTGGTGTATCCACCATGTATACATCATGAGTTGAGGTGGCTTTCCAGTGCCCTATGGGCGTTGGTTCTTGGTCGTCTCCGGCATCGTCGTCCATACCGTCGATGTCTTCGGAGTCGAAGTCTAGCATGTCGGTTAGGTCGTCGACAATGGCTACAAATTGGGTGGTGGGTGGGGTTTGAATTTCTTCGTCGTCCGCATCCCGACCGTCCTGACCATAGTCCGGCCAGGGCTTTCTCGATAACGAGAGATACTTTAGCGAATTAGGATGTCGCCAAAAGGCGAGTGCTGAAAGATGTCCGCAGCGGTGAACTCCATGATCGGCGCCCAATCGGATTCGATTGGTAGGGAAGCGGGAGGTTCGGAGTCCGGCGAGGAATCCGGCACCTCGGAGCCACGAGCTTTACAAGGGACATGGTCGGTATTCGGCTCCATCGCCGTAGAGGTAGCAGCCCCCGAGGCGGTGTCTAGCCACCCATCCTTGATCTGCGCAGTTGGCTCCGAATTAAGGATCGAAGCGGACTCTTGTGCGGCCTCTAGGACTCTGTCCGGCTGCAGGGCTAAATCATGCCCATCGCGACAGTGCGGCGTGCTCGGCTGTGGCTTGAATCCGTCGAAGATCAAGTCTCCGCGGACGTCGGCCGTATAGTTCAAACTTCCAAATCGACTCGATGGCGGGCGTAGCTTCGATTTGCTCCAGATGGCTGCGAATTGGCCCATGATCTTGGCCGCCGAATACAAAGATCTGTCCGGGAGAAAAGTCTCACCTGGACGCGTTGTTGTTGATGATCGAAGGAGCCATCGGGCCTATAGGTGGCGACACCGAGGAACTCTCAATGAAAGCACCAATGTCGGTGTCAAAACCGGCGGATCTCGGTAGGGGTCCCGAGCGTGCGTCTAGGCGGATGGTAACAGGAGACGAGGGACACGATGTTTTTACCCAGGTTCGGGCCCTCTCGATGGAGGTAAAACCCTACTCCTGCTTGATTGATATTGATGATATGGGTAGTGAAAGTGCTAGTATAGACTAGAGGGGGGGTGAATAGGCGATTTTTGTGAAAGTCTTCAAAACTTGGAAGTTTCGAAGAGAAACAGCTGAAACAACCTAATTGATATGCAGCGGAAGATAAACTAACCTAAACAAGCCATAGTCAAGTATGTAATGATATGAAAGTACATGACTAATAGCAGTTAGGTAGTAAGGATCACGATGGAAGATAGTATGAAGCCAATCAACAATAGTAGTCAAGCAATGAAGTCAAACAGATAAACAGATAAGCAATGACTACATGAAGACAAACTGAAGTAAGGTTGGAAGGGATAGAACCAGTTGCTTGTTGAAGACACAGGATTTGTTGGACCAGTTCGAGTTCTTTGTGACAAGCTGTGCGTCAGTTAGGGAGGCTGAGATTTAACTCGAAGACCATGTCTTCACCTTATTCCTCTTGAGCTAAGGACACCCAGTCCTCGCCCAATCACTCTGGTAAGTCTTCAAGGGAGACTTCCAAACCTTCACAGACTTCGTTCACCGGCAATCCACAATGACTCTTGGATGCTCAGAACGCGACGCCTAACCGGCTGAAGGATTCACAGTCCTCAAGTGTAGTAAGTCTTCAGGTCACACAAACATAAAGACTTCAGTGATGCCTAACACTCTTTGGCTCTGGGTGTTTGGGCTTTGTCCTCGCAAGGATCTCTCTCTCTCAAATGCTTCGAGGTGGGTTGCTCTCAAACGACAAAAGCCGTGCACTAACTCTGAGCAGCCACCAATTTATGGTGTAGGGGGTGGGCTATTTATAGCCACTAGGCAACCCGACCTGATTTGTCCAAAATGACCCTGGGTCACTAAGGAACTGACACGTGTTCCAACGGTCAGATTTCAAACACACACGGCAACTTTACTTGGGCTACAAGCAAAGCTGACTCATCCAGCTCTGGATAAGATTTGCTCTCATTGTCTTCGCTCGAAGACATAGGATTTGGGTTGAGCATCACTTCAGTCACTCTGACTTAGTTCACTTGGACCCCACTTAATAGTACGGTGGTTCCTATGACTCAACAAAGAAGAAAAAGGAAACAACGAAACCACACAGTCTTCACGCTCCAAAGTCTTCACGCAATGTCTTCTCATGGCATAGTCTTCAATATGAATATCTTCTCATACCACCATTGTCTTCAATGTCTTCATACATTTTTAGGGGTTATCTCCGGTAGGTAAACCGAATCAATGAGGGACACTACCTGCGTTATCCTGCAATTCTCACAAACGCATTAGTCCCTCAACAAACTTTGTCGTCAATACTCCAAAACCAACTAGGGGTGGCACTAGATGCACTTACAATCTCCCCTTTTTTGGTGATTGATGACAAACTGGTTGAAGTTTTCAACGGGGATAAAGTATGTGAAATTTTAAGGACAGGGAATTGTCTTCATAAGTTGCAAGGGCTCCCCCTGGAGATGTGCATATAAGTAATTTGCTTTTGGATTGCAAATGCACATGGCAGGTTGTACTTGTGGAGATCCACTTCAACTTATGAAGCTAATTCATCATGCATGAAATGATATAGCAAGTAATATGACATGCATAATGAAAAATGGACGTCTGCAGAATGATCTAAGTGCGGAAGTTACCATCGCACATGCAGAATTTATCATCGCATCATAGTAAAGCAAATAAGTAGCAGAAGTAGCAGACGACCATCAAGTTTAGGTGTTACAACTCAAAGAGCCAAATGTTTCAAACGCAAGAGTTGTAAGCACGCAGCAAAATATAATGCAACCGCCCATATGAACCCGCCTGAAGACTATCAACTCATACGCTTCTCCCACTTTTGTCAGTAATGACCAAAAAGGTTTGAAGACATAGAGCATCTACTCGTCATGAGTAGGTGAAGCAGCTGGGTCGTTGTCGTTGGTTGGCGGTGCAGAGGAACTTGGTGCTGTGTCGATGCGCGCAGTAGTAGTTGGAGGTGGTGAAGTAGCGTCATCTTCATCATCGATCACTCTGGCATTAACTGTTGCCATGGAAGAAGAATATTCAGAGTCTTCAAGAGATGGAGTTCGCCGCAGGGTAGCAGTCCTTGGAGGAGTGGAGTCAAACTGGAATCTTTCATTGAAGCCATCTTCTTGACGATCAGCTTCAGCACTGAGCAGAGTCAAACTCTTCCATGATCTTCGGCAAGTTTCATGAGCAACAAAGGCATTCTTGGTGGCAAGGTTGCGAATGCGATTGACATCCACCAAGAGGCTTTGCATTTGGCGCTTGAGCCAGAAATGATGCTTATCCTGCTTCTGATGAAGAGCCATGTCGGTGTCAAGACAGGCGGATCTCGGGTAGGGGGTCCCGAACTGTGCGTCTAGGCGGATGGTAACAGGAGACAAGGTACACGATGTTTTACCCAGGTTCGGGCCCTCTTGATGGAGGTAAAACCCTACGTCCTGCTTGATTAATATTGATGATATGGGTAGTACAAGAGTGGATCTACCACGAGATCAAGGAGGCTAAACCCTAGAAGCTAGCCTATGGTATGATTGTTGTAATGTATGTTGTGTCCTACGGACTAAAACCCTCCGGTTTATATAGACACCGGAGAGGGCTAGGGTTACACAGAGTCGGTTACAATGGTAGGAAATCTACATATCCGTATCACCAAGCTTGCCTTCCACGCCAAGGAAAGTCCCATCCGGACACGGGACGGAGTCTTCAATCTTGCATCTTCGTAATCTAGGAGTCCGGCGGACGATGATAGTCCGGCTGTCCGGACACCCCCTAGTCCAGGACTCCCTCAGTAGCCCCTGAACCTGGCTTCAATGACGATGAGTCCGGCGCGCATAATGTTCGGCTTGCAAGGCGGGTTCCTCCTTTGAATAATCCAGAGAAGATTGTGAACACCAGGATAGTGTCCGGCTCTGCAAAATAAATTCCACGTTCCACCATAGAGAGAATAATATATACACAAGTTCAATCTGCTGACGTATTTTGCGGCATGACGTCACACCACTACCAAGCCTTTACTTGAATCGTTTTTTATTATACCACCTCAGCCCGTTTAGCGAAGCGGTTTCCTTGGCACGTCTTGTCAAAGCAGAGATCGTGTTCCCCTTATTCCGGGATTCTCATCAATTCGGACGTGGGTAACCCAACCATGCCATTGATGGTGGCGCTTGGGAGATAAGCGAGTTTTACCACGCCGGTGGGGGACGCATAGTCTTCGCCCGCCTATATATAAGGGATAAGGATTCACCTTTTCACCTACGCCTTCTTCCTCCTTTGCTTATCCATCTCCGCGCACTCGAGCTCCAGCGCCCAAGTTCGCGCACCTCGTCTCAACCTTCTCCGACCATGTCCAGAGCAGGAGGCAAGTGGTTGGCCTCCACCGTTAAGGAGGAGCACATCACAAAGCTGCGCAGTGCCGGATACCTTTCCGGCGACATCGCGCACCGGCTGCCCGACGAGGGGCAGCTCATCCCCACCCCAAGGCCCCATGAGAGGGTCGTTTTCCTTCCCCACTTCCTCCGTGGACTGGGCTTTCCACTTCACCCCTTTGTCCGGGGGCTCATGTTCTACTATGGCCTAGATTTCCATGATCTGGCGCTGAACTTCATCCTCAACATCTCGGTGTTTATCGTCCTGTGCGAGGCCTTCCTCTGCATCCAACCCCACTTCGGCTTGTGGCTCAAGACCTTAAATGTCAAGCCGAAGGTAGTGAGGGGCACTCAAGCGGAGTGCGGAGGCGCCATGTTGGGCAAGATGCCCAACGTCCTTTGGTTCGAAGGGGCCTTCATGGAATCCGTCAAGGGGTGGCGTCGGGTGGTTCTATATCACCGAGCCGAGCGACCCTACGTGGGGCGGCCCACGAGTTCAGATCTGGTATCCCCACGCAGCTCACCTCCTGGAAAGAGAAGGGCTTGCTGTGGAGTAATTTGAAGGAGCTGACGGGACTCCAAGCCTGTATCCAGAAGCTGGTGAACAAGAAGCTCAGGCTTGTTAACGTGGTCCAAGTCATGCTCGTCCGCCAGATTCTCCCATGCCAAGAACGGGCATTCAATCTGTGGGAGTTCGATCCGGAACAGCACCAGGCGTTGAGCGAGCTCTTTGACACGACGTACGAAGGCGCCTGGAGGGTGCTGTTTAAGGGCGCCGAAGCCCCCGCATCAGCGACGGAAGATCGCGGATTTCACTCGCAGCGTCCAGCTGACGAGGTAAGTGATTCTACCCCTTTACGGGACAATTTTTGTTAATAGTTTGATTCTAAGCGGGTTTCAATCTCCCCTTTCCTTTGACAGGACTGGATGAAGAAGGCGGAGCAGCTCATCTGCCCGGCTCCCATGCCAGAAAACCCAGTAGACGCCCGTCTAGCGGGGCTGCTGGTTCCGGCACCGCACGTGGTGCCGGAGAAGAAGGCCAAGAAGGTGGCCACGGGTACTCGAAAGAGTTCCCGTTTTTAGGTGTCCGACGACTCCGAGGCGGATTCCTCCCCCGAAGATGAGGAGGAGGAAGAAGACTCTCTCCCAGAGGAGGGAGAGAGAAAGAGGAAGGCCTCCCCAACAGGGGAGGCCGAAGGGTCCAAGAGGGGAAGAACTATTCCTCTGGACAGTTCCGCCAACACCAACGTTGGCGATGAAGAGTGGCCCTCAAGGGCCAGGCCTTAGGCGAGATCGTAAGTATCCGGATTCCTGAATGATCTACAATTTCTTTTGTGTCACGTAGTGTCCTCCTAATGTCGCGTACTGCCTGTAGTCCGACCGACGATGATCTCCCTGCTTCGTCGAGCGGGTCGTTGGCTGCGTCGGATGTGGATTCCATTCCGACTGCCTCCACCCCTCGCGCCGCTGAGGACGCCGAGGTGGGATCCCGGGAAGGGACCCATCAGGAGGAGGCTCCGGAGGCACCGCAAGGCAGCCTCCCGGACTTTGCGCCAGACTCTACGCCGGAACCTGCAGTGGTTCCAGAGTCCGGCAGGCGGCCCCCATCCAGCCGGAGGCGCCGGACAACTTGTTGGAGGCGCTCAAAGGCGCTTCCATCAAGGAAGAACACCGCACTATCATGAGTGCGGTGATTCAGAAGGTTCAGCTCGCCAAGAGCGGGCTGACCGAAGCCTGCAGCAGCCTTCTAACAGGCTGCGCTGCTTGGTTCGGTGTTCGGAAAGAAAAGCCGGACTGAGGATCTAAAGAAGATATACGCAGGGTTGCTAAAAATTATGTCAATATGGGTTTGCAGGCTGCGCTGCTGACCTCTGCCGCACTGACTGCGGAGGTCGGTGCATTGAAGCAGGATCTCGAGCAGTCCGAGCAAGAGCTCGGCCGTGCCAAGAAGCAGCTCGAGGACAAAGAAGGTGAGTAACACCACTTTGAAAATTTACCTTACAGAAAAGGATTTAGGTTGCAATAAAAATAACAAGGATAACGTGGGTACTGCAGGGACCACTAACGAGGTGGCGACCCTGAAGGAGGCTGTGTCTGCGGCCGAATGCAATGCGGCCGCGGAACGGGCAGAGCGAGAGAAGCAGGAGGCGCGGGTGGCGGAAGTGTGGCAAGAGCTCCAGGCTCTCATGGAAAAGCATGAGAGTTTGGAGCGCGACTCAAAGACTCGAGAGTCCGAGCTTGCCTTGGCTCTCGAAAGTGCCAAAGCCATCAAGGCCGAGGCACATAAGGCCCTTCAGGAGGTTGAGGATGTGAAGAAAATAGCGGTGGGTAAGGCATTTTTCATGCAGAGCAAGCATGTTAATGTAAACTACCTGACACTTACCCGAATTCGGAGCTCTCCAGGGGCGTTTGCAGATCTGCCTCGCAGTATATCCGATGCCGCCGCATTCTACCGTGGCGAGGAGGGGAGCTCAATGGAGAAGGTCTTCTGGTCTCAGTACGCTGAGGCCGGCTTTCCGGTGCCCCCTAGCGACCAGCTGAAGCAGCTGGTCGAGCTCCACAAGGTAGCTGAGCAGGCCATGAAGGGCCTCATAGTCTGGCTGTGGCCTGGAGAGGCCACGCCTAGGAGCTACTTCAGCCTCGTGCGGCGGCTGGTGGATGCGTGTCCCTTGTTGGAGGTCGTCAAGCGCTCCGCCTGTATTGAAGGTGCTCGTCGGGCCCTTGCCCGCGCAAAAGTGCACTGGGGCAAGCTGGATGCGGAGCTTATCATCAGCGACGCCCGCCCGGGCAAGGAGTATCGTATGCCCGAGATGTACTATAAGACTGTCCTGAAGGGTGCCCGCAAGATTGCGGATGAGTGCCCCAGAGATGTAATTATTGAGTAGACTCGCTATGTATTATCCTGTGCGCTGAAAACTTTGTTCATATGCGCTAAGCAACACTTGTTTGATTTAAAATATTACCTTACAGGCGGCCGTTTATAAAATCGAGAGATGGCAAGTCGTGGCTTCAGCCCCCAAGCCACGAGTGCTGGGGTGTTCGAGATAAACTTGAGCACTCTTGTTCTCATTCTTGGGTCCATCTAGGGAGGCGCTCAACACAACGAACAAGGCAACCTGACTTATAATGCTTGAACACTCTCACTTAGCCATAGAATTCTATAATTTTAAATTTGGTGAAGCCCCTAGTATTCGAAGACCGAGTTCGGGCGCTATCACGCCTTGGCGGACATTATCCGGTTCTTAAGCTTGACGCGCATAAGTCTTTAAGGACTCGAAAGACCTCTCGAACAGCGACCAATCTCTCGCCTTATCATGACAGATCGGTTTTAGCTTTCTCCATCGAGGCGCCGCCCAGCTCAACCGGGCGCAATCGCAGTGGTTCTCCCAGTGCCACCTTAGCCTATAGAACGGGCGTAAGGTACCAAAAGCGTGGGAGCAGGCAAACCCAACTATTGACCCAAGACATGATTGGAGCCGATTCATATAATGCTATAAGTTCGGGGTGCCGCACTTGTGAAAGTGTTCGGAATTATCACACCATAATGCGGGGAACATAAGCCCCTGGTGTATTCGGCCGTACCAAAGTATACGGGTGCAAGATGTCATTAATGAACATATGTGTAAAGTAATGCAATAACAGGCGAAGAATGCTGCATTATTTATTCAAGGAATTCTGCTATGAGTGCGTATGATACAAATAGTGCGGTAAGCAAGGGATTGGACTAATTAAACATGTCCCCCTCCAGGGGTGGGCTGCGGATTGGTGTATATAATCAAATTTAATGCTCGTAATGGAGACCACCTGAGTGTTCATCGCAGCCTGCTTCCCTTCCTGGCTGTTGCATCGTGAGTTCGGCGGGTTCACCGCCGGACAGGGCCTCTGGTGAACGGAGTCCTGTGTATACAAAGAAGGAAAATAATAATAAAAAAGAGTCACGCACTTGTGAGCCCCTGGTGTGGTCGATCCGCACTCTGGGTCTGTTAGGTCGTGCCCCTCCCCTAGGCCCATGGTATCTCCAGAGCGTAATGATGTACGCGGAGGGTTGGTCTTGCAATTATGCAAGGGCTGGGGTTGGGGCCGCATTGCTACGCGTGCTCGGATCGTGCCAGGTGGTCTTGGTTGATGTTGTTTTGGGCGCGTTTGGCCGTATCCGGCCGTTTAACGGCCGGACTCGAAAATTGCCTTAAAAGGCTGCTCTGTACTTCTGCCGCGAGAGCCGCCGTGTGTTCCTCCATTCGGAGGGAGCGTTCCGTATTTCCGTTGACCGTGATGACTCCACGAGGGCCTGGCATCTTGAGCTTGAGGTATGCGTAATGCGGCACCGCGTTGAACTTTGCAAACGCGGTTCGTCCGAGCAGAGCGTGATAGCCGCATGAACGGGACTATGTCAAGATTAACTCCTCGCTCGGAAATTATCCGGGATCCAAGACCACTTCGGTGTGATGACCTGCATAATTGGCCTCAACACCTGGTATGACGCCTTTGAAGGTCATCTTTGTAGGTTTAATACTTGAGGGGTCTATGCCCATCTTGCGCACTGTATCCTGATAAAGCAGGTCCAGGCTACTGCCGCCGTCCATCAGGACTCTTGTGAGGTGAAATCCATCGACGATTGGGTCTAAAACCAATGCGGCGAATCCGCCATGGCGGATACTGGTCGGATGGTCTCTTCGATCGAAAGTGATCGGGCAAGAGGACCATGGATTGAACTTAGGGGCGACTGGCTCCAGCGCATATACGTCCCTTAGTGCACGCTTCCGCTCCCTCTTGGGTATATGGGTTGCGTATATCATGTTTATCGTCCGCACTTGTGGGGGGAAACCCTTCTGTCCTCTACTGTCCGGCGGTCGGGTCTCTTCCTCGTCGTCGCTGTGCAGCCCCTTGTCATTGTTTTCGGCAATTAACTTGCCTGCCTGCGAATACCCAACAATCTCTGTTGGTGTGATTAGCTGGCTTTTCGGGGGTGCCATGTATCTGGCATGAGCGGTCGAGTATTCGGTCCAAGTTGGACGGACCAGAAGTGGTTCTTTTGAATGGCTTCTTCCGCTGACCGGGTTTAGAGCCTCGGAATCCGGCGTTGACTGCCGTATCCTCCTTGTCGTCGCCATTAACGCGACGTTTGTTTTTGTTTCGACGCGACCTGCCATTGTGGTCCTTAGTGTCCGGACTACCAGCATTTTTGCTGAGGTTGTTGCTACGAGCTAGCCAGCTATCCTCTCCCGCACAGAAGCGGGTCATTAATGATGTGAGGGCTGCCATGGATTTCAGCTTTTCCTGTCCTAGGTGCCGGGCTAGCCACTCGTCGCGGATGTTATGCTTGAAGGCTGCGAGGGCCTCTGCATCCGGACAGTCGACGATTTGATTTTTCTTTGTTAAGAACCGTGTCGAATTGTCCGCCGATTAAATCTGGCTGTTGGATTATGTGGCTTAGGTCATCGGCGTCGGTGGCGCACATATGTGCCCCGAAGTTGTCGAGGAATGCGGCTTCCGTGTCTTCCCAACACCCAATTGACTCATGGGCAGGCTGTTAAGCCGATGCCGAGCTGGTCCTTTAAGCTTGAGCGGGAGGTATTTGATGGCGTGGAGATCGTCGCCGCGGGCCATATGGATGTGAAGGAGATAATCTTCGATCCAAACCGTGGGTTCTGTCGTGCCATCGTAGGATTCAATGTTTACGGGTTTAAACCCTTCAGGGATTTGATGATCCATTACTTCGTCAGTGAAGCATAGCGGGTGTGCGGCGCCTCATTGAGCAATATCACGACGTAGCTCAAGGGAGCGTTGTCTGTTGTGTTCGGCCCGGCCGGAGTTGTTGTATCCGGCTCGACGGTATTCGTCGTGGGTCGTGGGGCGCCCACATGATCCATAGATAGATCTGGATTGTCTTGCCTTATCCTCCAAAATGTCGCGCAAGTCCGGCGCGTTCCCTCGTGGCTTCGTACTTTTCGAGCAATGCCGGGGTACGGTCTTGATGGAAGGCCTGGATGCCTCTCTGTCGCGACCACGGGGTGGTCGGTCGGCCGTATTGTGCGCTGGTGATGAGGGTATGTATGCTTCCTCCTCTAATCGGGGGAGCAACTTGCGTTTTGGGTAGCTCTTGGAGGGGCGTTCGAGTTCATACTCTTCGGCCGCGAGGACCTCGGTCCACCTGTCGGCCAGTAGGTCTTGATCAGCATGAAGCTGCTGCTGCTTTTTCTTTAGGCTATTTGTCGTGGCCATTAGCCTGTGTTTGAAACGCTCTTGTTCGACGGGATCCCGGGCACGACGAATTCGGCGTCGTTGAGGCTTGCCTCGTCTTCAGAGGGAGGTATATAGTTATCATCCTCGACCTCTTCATCTGCCGCTCTCTCGTGAGGGCTTGCTTCTGCATCCTCCTGCGCTGAATCTTGCAGGAGGGGATTGTCTTCGGCACTTTCTGGGGTGTTATTATCTCCTGTGCCGGAATCTCCATTCTTGTTGTGGCGGGATTTAGAGCGGCGCCGCTGACGTCGGCGCTTGGGCTGTTTCTTTAAGGAATCTGCCTTCGCTGCTTCTTCGTCGTCCCCATCTTTTGGGGTGTCCACCATGTATATGTCATATGACGAGGTGGTATTCCAGTGCCCTGTAGGTGCTGGTTCTTGTTAAATCTCCGCATAAATCGTCCATACCGCCGATGTCTTGAGTCATAGTCTAGCATGTCGGTTAGATCGTCGACAGTGGCTACAAAGTGGGAGGTGGGTGGGCTTTGAATTTCTTCGTCGTCCGCATCCCAACCATCCTGGCCATAATCCGGTCAGGGCTCTCCGGATAGCGAGAGATGCTTTAGCGAATTTAGGATGTCGCCAAAGGGTGAGGCCGAAAGATGTCCGCGATGGTGAACTCCATGATCGGCGCCCAATCGGATTCGATTGGCTGGGGCGCAGGAGGTTGAGTCTGGCAGGAGTCCGCACCTCGAGTCACGAGCTTTATAGGGACAAGGTCAGTGTTCGGCTCCGTCGCCGTTGAAGTTGCAGCCCCCGAGGCGGTGTCCAGCCACCGGTCCTCGATCTGGGCGATCGGCTCCGGACTGAGGGCCGGAGCGGATTCGTGTGCGGCCACCAAGGCACTGTCCGGCGGCAGAGCTAAATCATGCCCATCGTGACAGTGTGGCACGCTCGGGTGTGGCTCGAGTCCGTCGAAGATCAAGTCCCCGCGGACGTCGGCCGTGAAGTTTAGGCTTCCGAACCTGACCTGACGGCCAGGGGCGTAGCTTTCGATCTGCTCCAGATGGCCAAGTGAATTAGCCCGCAGTGCGAAGCCGCCGAATACGAAGATCTGTCCGGGGAGAAAAGTCTCACCCTGGACGGCGTCATTGTTGATTGAAGAAGCCATCGAGCCTATCGGTGACGACACAGAGGAACTCTCAATGAAAGTACCAATGTCGGTGTCAAAACTGGCGGATCTCGGGTAGGGGGTCCCGAACTGTGCGTCTAGGCGGATGGTAACAGGAGACAAGGGACACGATGTTTTACCCAGGTTCGGGCCCTCTTGATGGAGGTAAAACTTCAGACCAAATAGGTCAGAGCCGAAAGCAGCAAGTTGCCTTATGAAGAATTCCTGAGTGTTGAAGCTGATGCCATTGAGAATATAGAAGACCAATGTCTTCATAGCTCCTTCAAGCTTGGCCAATGATGAGTGTCCCGTGACTGGGCATAGAGTTCGCCTGATGATATGATATATGGTACGAGGCAGATACTCAAGGTCTTCAACAAAGAAATGCGTGGGATACTCAGCGTCAGACGGCAAAGGCTTCATCATGCTCAGCATCTGGCTCATATTGGGTTCTGGCTTATGAGAGATGCTCTCCACAGCATTGCGGTGTAGCTGACAGCTAGGCTCATATAGTTCTCCAGGAGTGGCTAGCCCAGTAAGCTCGATGATATCCATAGCTTTGGCTTCATGATGAACATTTCCAGTCATCCACTCGAGAACCCATGTCTTGATGTCTCTGTAGTAGCCGCGAATGTGCAAAGTGGCATAGAATTGAAGCAATAGTTCTTCATTCCAATGTTCCTTGTCTGTCACAAAGTGGAGCAGGCCAGCATCACGAAAGCAGTCAAGTGCTTCTTCCAAGCACGGCAGTCCAGCAATAGCTTCAGTGTCAAGACGCATATGAGGGAAAATGCGCCCTTGATCATATAGCACGCGTGAGTAATAGCTTCTCTGCTGATAGCTCCAGAACCGATCTGATGAAATTCTTGGCTTGGAGTAGGGGTTCTTGGCGCTGTCAAAGAAGGTATTGTGGCTCTTGAAGCCATTTGCATTGAAGGACCCGGGGGAGTTGGCAGTACTTGGAAACCTTGGCAATCTTGGCTTTGGCTTCTGGACCTGAGGCCTATGCTCAACATGATAGTCAAATTGGGGTCCTGAGGCAGAAGGCGGAGGCACTAGAATGGGCCATCGGACAGTGACAAGATGACCGTGATCGTATGCTTGCTCAATAGTGGAGGCCTTGGTGGCGGAACAGGAGCAGGGGCAACATCAGAGGAGTCTGGCTGCATAACAGGTGCTTCGGGAGCAGTTGTCATATTTGCTTCAGGTGCAGCCTCCTCATTGGCGTCAGGTGCAACAGTCTCATGAGCTTCAGGTTTAGCATCCTCATTGACTTGAGGGGCAACATCCTCATGGGTTTCAGATTCAGTGGCCACATTTGCTTCAGGCACAGTGGCCTCATTGGTTTCAGGCACACCGGTTGGTGCAGGCTCCACATTAGCATCAGCCATGACTACGTCACTGGCTTCATTGGCATTGGTGGTGGCAGCCTCAACATTGTCAACCTCCTCTTGACGAACAGGAGGGTCGGGCACAGGCACGTTCAAATCATGAACTGCTTCTTCTTCAATCGCTGGGGGAGTTGGTACACGAACTTCTTCTTCATTTTCTTCGGCTGATGCAGCTGGAATGTCTTCAGCAGCATGTGCTTTAGACATGGAGACGTTCACTGTTGGAGCTGGTCCAGAAAATACTTGCCGTGCAACGGGTGAACTTTGCACTTCTTCTTCAAGAACGCTCGACAGAGGGACTTCAGGCCTTTGTCCTCTGTGAAGCCTGCGAAGCACTGGCTTCAAGTTAGGAGATGGACTTGGCTGAGCCTGAAAGTCTTCATCCTCTTCTTGCACTGGGGAATAGCTTGTTGTTGTTGTTGGGGAGTACTGGGGAAGTCTTAGTGTTGTTGTGGGTGATCAGCCCACGAAGCATCCTGAGCGATTGGCGTCAATGGACGACCAATGCTGATGAGTTTGCTGTTCGTACGAACAGGCGATGATACCACTTGATGTTCAATCTGAGGAAGAACTTCATCATCATTTACATTGTCATCTTGACCAATGTCTTGGCAGCGGTGTGTTAATTTTGCTGGAATATCTTCAGCTTCATGAGCCTCTGTGGTAGCAGGCTCATGGACAACCATTCTTCTTTCATGATGAACAGACACAGGGCGAACCACTGAAATGGGTTCGACGACTAAGGGCTCTGTGGAAGCAGCCCTAGTCTTCTTGGTCTTGCGCTTCTTCTTGGAGGGAGCGGCATCAGAAGCTTCAACATACTTTCTCTTTCTTGCATCAGCCTCGGCAGCCCTTGTCTTCTTCTGCTCTGAAGCAGTTGTGGTGACCTTTGGCTTCGAGCCAGTCATGCTGCAAGGGAAGATAATGCGAGGGGCTTCTTGGCTTGAAGGTTCAGGCTGATTAGCAGGGCACTTGTTTTTCCTCTTTGCAGCCATCCTGGGGTCAATGCCAGGGCGGCCAAGTGACTTGCGCTTCTCAGCCTCATTGTAGGCAAGCACATACTTATCAGCCAAAAGCTTCATGCGTTCACGAGAGCCCTGAGCTTCTTGGCGTTTCTTCAGAAAAGCTTCTTTAAGCTCATGGAGCATGACCTTGAAGTTGCGGACGTGTTGAACACTCAGATTGGCCACATGCTTCTTGAATCGAGCCTTCTCAAAATCAATCTTGTTTTTGAGCTCAACGATGCGCTAAGCGAGAGCTAACTCAGAAGCAACAGCGCCATTGAAGGCGACACTGAGGCCAATTGGGAGCTGTAAATCTTCAAAGCTGACGTTGGGGGTGTCGAACCATTCATCAATGAAATTGTGAATGATGGCCACATCAAACCGAGGCAGGTTGCTGAAGATTTCTGCTTCTTCCTTGCTCTTTATCAGCTGCTCAAGAGCATCATCAGCAAGATCTTCATCAGCAAGATCTTCATCACTTGATAGATCAATGGGTTCGTCATGCAAAATTGCGGCAGGAGTCAAGGCTCTTTGATCTGATGGTCAACAAGTTGCTTCTTCTTCTCCGTTCTCCTAGAGACACGGGACAGATCTTCAGATTGCACACTGGCTTCAGGAGGTGCACTGGCCAGTGGCTTCGCACGCAAAGTCTTCGGAGGTGCGGTGAGGTTGAAGCCTTAGACTTCTTCGCGCTGCGGCTTTGGAGGAGGAGCAGGGCTTCATCGAGTCAAGCACCATTGTCGAATGATCTACTCTGGCGCCTTGGACCATGATGTAGGTGATGAGGCCATCAAGGTTGGCGTAGGGGCCAATGACATTGGGATTAGCTTCACGGGAGCCATCAGCACGGGGAGCAGAGGGACATGGGTTGAAGTCCAAACCCAAGGCCTTCTTGTTCTTCTTGGCCGAAGCCACAACAAACTGATAGTTGCGCTTGAAGAGCGAATCGTCACGACACTAGAGTAGTGAAGTGGGATCTGCGTTCGCAGGCTGTGGCCCACGGACCATGCATGGATAGAAGCCTTGTTCAATGGCTTCAGCTCGGCTCTTGGGTTGAAGGCCTTGATAGAGGATATCGCCCCAAGGTCGATTGATGGCATGCTTCTCTGCATATTCCTTTGTGACAAACTTATACTTGAACCACTCCTCAGCCCAATAGCGTCGAATCCATTGGATTTGCGTCTTTCTCTGATGATAATTTTCTTCTGGATCTGTCTTGTACAGTTCTGCTAAATCATCAGGCAGATCCTTAGATGTACCTTCTCTGCGCTGTCTGCTACCCTTCCTTGCTGATTTTTCTGTTGCCATGAACTTCAAGCTGAAAGGCTTCAATACGTTCAAAGGCTTCAGAGATTTGCGCTTGCTGGTCAAGCAGGAACTGGCTTCAGGAGAATTTATATGATGCTGCAAGTATTCTGCAAACGAATGTAGACTATGAGAACCAAGGGATTCTCCCACGGACATGTACCTGTGACAACATTAGAGATGCGAGGGAAGGGGAAGAGGTAATATGCATTCTCATAAGATTTTGAAGATAAATCAGTTGAAGACATTGACCTCATGTTGCGAAGGCATTCACTTATATAGGTGAGTTGGTTCCAGATTTGTACCAATCCGTGAATAAGTACAAGTGAGGAATCAAACTAGTCAAGAAGTCTAAGTGAATCGACTAAGCAGTATGAGATGTAGACGGGATAGATCTAGCCTTGAATAGACAGAAACAACTTTCGGTAAATAGGATGAATCTTGAAGATCAAAAAGGTGGTAAAAATAGAGTCATAATTACCGCACGAAGAACTGCTAAATGGAGAAGAATAGGAGACCGAGCAGTTCAGCCCACCGTGTCCTAACTTAGCGACGGAGGACACCTACGGCGACGGCGGAGAGGACGATGTCCGCGGCGGCGTGAGGACGGCGTCCGAGAAGTCGCGGCAGCTAAGCGCTTCGTCGCCGGCGTCGTCGAGAGCTAGCGGTGGCGCTAGGGTTTTGACGGAGGTGGAAAGGTGGAAGAAGTATTTCTTTACCGCAGGGGGACAGGTATTTATAAGTAGGTGAGAGACACAGCGCAATTACGCTGGTGCCCCTGGCGGTTCACATCTGAGGGGCACGTGGCAAGCATGCAACACCCTCAGGGTTGTCCCACGTTCCCACGCCCGCCAGGCATGTCGGGGAGTTGTTCCAGCTTCTCCGGATTTCCACAGTAAAGATAAGCCATTAAAAACAGATTTAATGTTTGTCTCTTTGCCTTCTGCTGACTAGGACGCAGAGAAGACATTCGACAGTTTCAACAAAATGCATATGATTTGGACAGATAGATTTTGGGATAGTAAGCATAGAGAGGTTAGGGTCCGATCACATTCACTTAGTTCAAAAGATCCAATCTTGAAGACATAGCTATAAGTGAATGCTGTAGAGGACAAAACACTAGTATATATATATAGCTATAAGTGAATACTGTCCTTTGGTCAGATGACCACAGATTATGTTCTTCGCAGTAGAGTCCAGTTGAATGAACTTCTTAACGTCAGTGGGGGTGACACCTTCACCAGTTTTGGGAACGCCATTCTTGACGACATACCAGAGGTCGACATCAATGGCTTCAAGATGCATGCGCATCTTATTCTTCCAGTAGGGATATTCAGTTCCGTCGAACACGGGCAAGCAGCGGAGACCTTGATTATCCCTGCAATGACATAGCTGAAACTCCGTGGTTAAATCGAATCACACGTAACAAGGAGTACCTTGCTCGATACCAATTGAAAGTGCTAGTATCGACTAGAGGGGGTGAATAGGCGATTTTTGTGAAAGTCTTCAAAACTTGAAAGTTTCGAAGAGAAACAGCTGAAACAACCTAATTGATATGCAGCGGAAGATAAACTAACCTAAACAAGCCATAGTCAAGTATGTAATGATATGAAAGTACAGGACTAATAGCAGTTAGGCAGTAAGGATCACGATGGAAGATAGTATGAAGCCAATCAACAATAGTAGTCAAGCAATGAAGTCAAACAGATAAACAGATAAGCAATGACTTCATGAAGACAAACTGAAGTAAGGTTGGAAGGGATAGAACCAGTTGCTTGTTGAAGACACATGATTTGTTGGACCAGTTCGATTCTTTGTGACAACTATGACGTCTGGGTTAGGGAGGCTGAGATTTAACTCAAGACCGTGTCTTCACCTTATTCCCTTGAGCTAAGGACACCCGGTCCTCGCCCAATCACTCTGGTAAGTCTGCAAGGAGACTTCCAAACCTTCATAGACTTCGCTCACCGCAATCCACAATGACTCTTGGATGCTTAGAACGCGACGCCTAACCGGCCGGAGGATTCACATCCTCAAGTGTAATAAGTCTTCAGTCACACGCATGTAAAGACTTCAGTGATGCCTAACATTCTTTGGCTCTGGGTGTTTGGGCTTTGTCCTCGCAAGGATCTCTCTCTCAAATGCTTCGAGGTGGGTTGCTCTCAAACGACAAAAGCCCGCACTAACTCTCGAGCAGCCACCAATTTATGGTGTAGGGGTGGGCTATTTATAGCCACTAGGCAACCCGACCTGATTTGTCCAAAATGACCCTGGTCACTAAGGAACCGACACGTGTTCCAACGGTCGATTTCAAACACACGCTGCAACTTTACTTGGGCTACAAGCAAAGTGACTCATCCAGCTCGATAAGATTTGCTCTCATTGTCTTCGCTCAAGACATAGGATTTGGGTTGAGCATCACTTGACCACTCGACTTAGTTCACTTGGACCCCACTTAACAAAGACGTTGGTTCCTATGACTCAACAAAGAAGAAAAAGGAAACAACGAAACCATTATCTTCAAGCGCTCCAAAGTCTTCACGCAATGTCTTCTCATGTCATAGTCTTCAATATGAATATCTTCTCATACCACCATTGTCTTCAGTGTCTTCATACATTTTTAGGGGTTATCTCCGGTAGGTAAACCGAATCAATGAGGGACACTACCTGCGTTATCCTGCAATTCTCACAAACGCATTAGTCCCTCAACCAACTTTCTCGTCAATACTCCAAAACCAACTATGGGGTGGCACTAGATGCACTTAGAGGTAGTACAAGAGTGGATCTACCATGAGATCAAGGAGGCTAAACCCTAGAAGCTAGCCTATTGTATGATGTTGTTCGTCCTATGGACTAAAACCCTCCGGTTTATATAGACACCGGAGAGGGCTAGGGTTACACAGAGTCGGTTACAATGGTAGGAGATCTACATATCCGTATTGCCAAGCTTGCCTTCCACGCCAAGGAAAGTCCCATCCAGACACGGGACGAAGTCTTCCATCTTGTATCTTCGTAGTCTTGGAGTCCGGCCAATGATGATAGTTCGGCTATCCGGACACCCCCTAGTCCAGGACTCCCTCACGCCTGATGTGCCGACAAATCCCGATAGGAGCTGCACATATCTCGTTCTTAGGGCAACACCGGATGAGACTAGCTACGAGTAAAACCAACCCTGAAGTTTTCCCGAGGTGGCCCCGCAGGCAGCTCAGTTCGGACCAACACTTGAAGGAGCACTGGCCCGAGGGGGGGGGGTTAAATAAAGATGACCCTCGGGCTCCGGAAACCCAAGGGAAAAAGGGCTAGGTGAGGCAAATGGTAAAACCAAGGTTGGGCCTTGCTGGAGGAGTTTTATTCAAAGCGAACTGTCAAGAGGGTCCCATAAATCACCCAACCGCGTAAGGAACGCCAAATCCGGGAACATTACACCGGTATGACGGAAACTAGGGCGGCAAGAGTGGAACAAAACACCAGGCATAAGGCCGAGTCTTCCACCCTTTACCAAGTATATAGATGCATAAATAATATAAGAGATATTGTGATATCCCAACATAATCCTGTCCATCATAGAGCAAT
Organism: Aegilops speltoides; assembly: GCA_021437245.1. Taxonomy (NCBI): domain Eukaryota; kingdom Viridiplantae; phylum Streptophyta; class Magnoliopsida; order Poales; family Poaceae; genus Aegilops; species Aegilops speltoides. Next base: position 419,131,833 of record CM038141.1, on the reverse strand, counting down.
CTTCAACTTTACCTGCAACTAACAACACTATAAGAGGGGCTGAGCAAAAGCGGTAACATATCCAAGCAATGGTTTGCTAGGAAGGGTGAAAAGGTTAGAGGCTGACATGGCAATTTGGGAGGCTTGAAGAGCAAGTGATAGGTAGCGCAGCATAGCGATAGAACGAAGCAACTAGCATAGCAATGATAGTAGTGAGATCCAGGGTAGCGGTCATCTTGCCTGAAATCCTTCTAGGAAGAAGAGCGAGTCCATGAGGAAGACGAACGGAGGAAGCCGAACCAAGCGTAGACGAACGAATCCTCACGATAGCAACGAAACAGGAACTGACGAGAGGGAGCACAACCGGAAAGAAGCAAACAACAAGGTAAACACATAACACATAGACATGGCATGATGCTCAACCAAGTATGATGCATGAAAAAGCTAGATGAGGCTACTCATGGCAAGAGATGATGCAAACAAGAACAACACATCAAAGCAAGTTTAAATGAGGCCGAAAACAACATATAACAATTCCGGTAAGTCCTCATATGCAAATTTCGAAGTTGATCCAGATCTGAACAAACATTAAGTTGAAGTTGTTAAACAGCAAGTTAAAGAGCACCAAGAGGATCTACACGAAATTCTAGTCAAGTTGCATATAGAGTTCATTTAGTTCGCAGCTACGGCCTAGAAGATATGAGCAAAAACAAGTTAAACATGGCATTGATGCCAAATGCATCCAAACATCAAGCGAACACCTCAAAACAAGGATGCAACATGATAATATGAAACTTCATGCAAAATCAAGCAAGTTTCATATAGAGCACACTCAAAACGGAACAACGGTTCAACACATACATTACAAGTTTAAAGGGCAAGCTGTCCAAAACAGCAACTAGGCATCTAGCAAGCATCAAAACAATATGCTACAACATCTCAACATAAGAACAAAAGGCATGGGCATGAAGTATAGGTAAACCACAACAAAACATGAACACTGAGCTATCTCCAGAAAACACTAGAATATGCTCAAAAGAACATGGCAAGATTGCAAATAATAACAGTTTCAGGCTTAGCAGAAATAACATCATGTTGCAATGTTTAGAGCTATCAAACAACATGTTACAGGAACTTAACATGGCAAACAAAGGCATGGCATACTAGTAATAAAGACAAAGAACAAAACTCCCTTACTTAACTTATTCCAAAGATCAACATAAAACATGGTGGCACCCATGCAAACAAGGCAAATGATATGACAGATTCAGACATGGCAGGAACAACAATAAGTAGGCATGTTGGTGAGCTTGTACCACTCACCACAGAGCAATACATGGCATGGCAAGGTAACCAACAGTAATAAGACATGTTTATGAAGCTAAACATGCAAGAGCAAGTTCATAGGTTGCATGGATCACTAACAACAATCATGGCAACAATGAACTTAATGTTAACAGGGTGACAACAACATTATTTAGCAAGTTTGGAGCAAGATAACAACCAAGTTACAGCAGGCTATATATTCAACCAGGAGCACGAATGGATAGAGCATGATACGTATAACAAAACATCCTTAGTGAACATCTCCAGATTATGCATAGAATGACTTGTAGCAGCAGGTTTACATAGCATCATCATATAGCAGAAATAGTCTAGCAAAACAGTAACAACAAGTACCCTACTTCACGAGCTCGATGAACTCACTAAAAGACTCACAAAAATACATGGATTGCACCACATCAAAGATGTCATGTTGTAGCTCAAAACTCATGTAGACATCAAGCTCATAGGATGCACACACAAAATGCAACGAAAAAGACAAAACAACAAGTTATAACAGTTTCAGCAGGTTAACATCATATAGCACTCTTGCAATGATGATTAGGGCGTCAAGATGATCAGAAATGAACATGGCACAATGGAACAAAATGAAGAGCATCTCATGATGAACAATTTGACATATTACACGCACAGAACGAAGCAGCGAGCACGAAGTTACAGCTGGTCAAACGTAGCACCAGAATGCAATATTCTCGGGACAGTCAAAATATACCCTCGGGGAGAAGTTGGACGGGGAGGACCCTGGACGGAGTGGAGCGGGACGGTGGGGCGCGTTTGGTTCGGGACCCCGGTGGATCTGGTCCCGATCCAGATCCGGCCGGAGCTCTCGCCGGAGATGGCGGGGATGAGCCGGCGGCGACACGGCAGCGGTGCTCGCCGGCGCGGCTGCCGGTGGCGGGACGACGACGCAATGGCAGCGCATGGTGGAGGCGGCGGGGTCGATGGCAAAGCGGGTGCGAAGGCGGCGAGTGGCGGCGGTGGAGCTCGACACAGACGACGGCGGGCGCCGAGCTGGAGCAGGAGCTTCGCCGGCGTATATGGCGGCGGCGGTGAGGTGGCGAGGTCGGCGCGGTGCGGCGAAGAGGCGGGCGAAGCGGAGGCGGAGGCCCGAGGCGGCAGGGCGGCACGGGTGGGTGCGGAGGCAGCGCGACGGAGGCGGGCGGCGGCGGCGCACGCGGGCGGCGAGGCGGAGGCGTGCAGCGAGAGGGGACGGGCGGTCAACGGCGGAGGCGAAGGGATGAGCGGCTCGGGCGCCGGGTTCGGCGGGCGCGCGCTGGCCCGGGCGGGCCACGGCGGCGGGGACGACGCGGAGGTTACGTGGCGCGCCCCGATTGGCGCGGGCAGCGGCGACAGTTTCGTCCGGTGGCGGCGGACATGTCCGTCGCGGTGAGGGAGGAGACTGCTAGGGTTTAGACCGAGAATTTCGGGGGAGAGGGTGTTTAAATAGGTAGAGGAGCTAGGAGACTGCAAATGGGGTGCGGTTTTCGCCCACACGATCGTGATCGAACGACCGAGAGCATGGAAGGGGTTTGGATGGGTTATTGGGCCACTTTGGAGGGGTGTTGGGATGCACACAAAAGAGGCTTTTGCGGCTACCCGGTTAACCGTTGGAGCATCAAACGACCTCCAAATGGAACAAAACTTGACAGGCGGTCTACCGGTGGTGTACCAAGTCCACTTGGCAAATCATGGTCCATTCCGAGAATGTTTAACACCCGCTCACAATAGGAGACAAGAAGGGGACGCCGGATGACATAGGAGTGCTGGATTGCAAAACGGACAACGGGGAAAATGCTCGGATGCATGAGACGGACATGTATGCAAAATGGGATGCACATGATGACATGATAAAATGCAACACGCAAGCAAATGACATGGCAACGCCGACGAATAACTTGCAGACACCTGGCGCATCGAATTCGGGGCGTTACAACTCTCCTCCACTAACAAGAGATCTCGTCCCGAGATCTTAGGACCGAGACGGAAGGGAAAAGGGATGACGTGAAACAAGAACTTGAGAGATAAGCAAAGAATCGATAGCACTCGAGAAGAAGAGAGGAACGACGAGAATGACGAGAATCTAAAGCTCACGGAATCTGATAGACTAAGAAACCACTCCGGTTAGAACGAGATAAGGAACGAATAAGACTGAACGGATTTAGGCAGCACACTGGCTGAAACATGGAGGAATAGAGCACGAGCTTGAGAGGATGGAATTATACTTGATGAAGACATGACACAAAACCCTCCGGAAATAATTGAAAAAGTTGAATGAAAAGAATGGAGAAGAAAATGACAACTTGTGCCACGAATGAAATTGAAAGCATCTTTATAAGGAAGTTTTAAACGGAGTTGTTGAGAAAATCAACAACGAAAGAATAAGCTTGTTGTGGACTTATCCAAAACAACTCAAAACTTGAGGTGAAATTATGCCACAACCAAATGCTTGAATATCTGGGAATAACGAAGAAATGCAAAACTCCACTTGAAAAGAATTTGAGAATTAATTGCACTTCGAGATGCGAGAAGAAAAGATACTTGAACTCCACCAACAAAATCTTTATGGACTCTTGAAGAATGAATTAAATCATGAAGAACCACCATGAAGAACTCCAGTGACAAAAGGATGATGAGATAGAATGAAGGAAGAAAGAAGAAGATGAGCATTGCGATGATTTAGATGGAGTTTCCGACGAAATGGCCGAGGAAATTTGAACTCCGGAAAAGAAAAGATGAAAACACTTGGACCTAGAATTTATTCATCAAGAACAAACTCCGAAGGAAGGGATTACTCACTTGGATGAAATAAGAATAAGATTTATTGTATGCTTATCCTTCATCAAATTAAATTGATGACAAGGAGTGGATTTTTGCATACTACTTATTCTTCTTGAAAAGGTTTAAGGGGGGTATAGCACAAAACTTGAGAAAGTCTTCATGAACCACCGGCAGGATTTGAAAGAGCGAATGGATTAAAACGATAATCAAGGAAAAAGAATCTTGACCGAACCACTGTAATAATTCGAAAATGACTGACAAAAGAGACTGAATCACCGGGAAGAATTAGAAGAACCAATATGCTAGAGGGGATTCAGATACAAGGGAACGGGAAGAACTCGAGCTGATTAAAGGACATTTGAACGAAGCGCCGGGATAATTGAATAACGTTAGCTGAAATGTGAGGGCAAAGAATTCTTTTGGAATGATGGCCTCCGATGAAAAGAAACGGGAAAACAACTACTAATATACTCCGGATGAGTAAGAAAAGAATATTTGACAAATGGCATAATTCGCGAGGATAACATGAAGTTGGAACCACGAATCTTTGGGAGAAAAGACAAAATTTAGAGGAAAACTCTTCTTCGGTCTTCAAATGACGACGGTAAACACCACCAAAATTTGTTGAGATACTCCGGGAGAATGAAAGACGAAGAGGTTCAGCCAACAATGAAAATGATTTGAAATCGATCTTGGAAAAGATCTGAATGATGAAATTCATACTTACGTCAAACTTCGAAAAGGATTTTGAGAATATCTCCAGGAAATTAGAAGAGTCAGGTAAGATCCTGGGAAAAGACCTGTGGGTTAGGGCCCACTAAAGAGAAAAACACCATTGAAAAAGAGGATTGTTGAACAGATAAATGATGCACCGGAACAATTGAAATATTTGAATGAGGTGACAACCTCGAATTAATTGGAACACACAGGAATCTCCTGAGATGTCTTGAGAAATCCAAAATGATAAACTGGCGAGAGGCGAACGAGCAAGGGGAAAACACTTGAGCCGAGGAAAAGAATATGATCAACACCAAAAACTTGAATTGAATCCACCGGAAAAGAAAAAGAGATGAAGAATGTCAAACGAGACGAGAATTAACCGGTTGAAATAATTGAGGGAAGACTGAAGAGGCTCCGTACAAATGAAATTGATGGTTGAAAGAGACTCAGGCTTTGGGAAGAAGGGTGGGAGGATAGGAAAACAAAGGCAACTTGGAAAGGGGAACCGACGAATATCTTGAATGGAAAACACCGGTTGAAAGAAAGCAAAGGCTTCGCACGAGTAGGATGGATACTCGATTACGGACTCCGACTCCGATAAGAAAAAGGGGGGGGGTGGGTGGGAAAAGAAAACAACTGAGGTTTGAACTTGGAAAAGGTGAAGAGGCTCGAGTCAAGTTGGCGAGAAATGCACAGGATGAAAAGAGATGAGAACCAACGACCGGAAAACCAACTGCGTGATCCTAAAGAAAAATTTGAAGGGGAAGAGGAGTAAAAAGAATTCCTACTCTCCGATATAACCAGACTTCGAAAACAGTTTTCTTCTAGACCCAACAACGGCCAACAATCAAAGGGGCTCCTATGGTCGGTCGAGGCTCTGATACCAACTTGTCACGCCCAAGATGCAAACCTATACTAAAGGAACTCGAAGGTCCCACCAAGGATAGAAGCGCATCTTGAAGACGCTTTTGCAAGGTGGATATCATTACATCAACATTACATAGTAGATGGGGATACATACAAAAGGCATACAATGCCACACGAATACAACATCTTACATAAGAGCACCATCCGACTATGGATGAAACACAAACAGAAACTCAAACGACATCCACCCTGATAGCCCAGGCTGCCGACCTGGAACCTATTCCCTGGTCGAAAAAGAAGCAGAAGAAGAACCCCAAAACAAGTAACTTCGCGCTCACGTCATGATCATCGCAAAACCTGCACCTGCAACTGTTGTTGTAGTAATCTGTGAGCCACGAGGACTCAGCAATCCCATTACCATGGGTATCAAGACTAGCAAAGCTTAAAGGGAAAGGAAGGGGTAAAGTGGTGAGGTTGCAGCAGCGGCTAAGCAAGTATGGTGGCTAACATACGCAAATAAGAGCGAGAAGAGAATCAAAGGAACATTTGTGAAGCTAGCAATGATCAAGAGGTGATCCTGAACTCCTACTTACGTCAAACATAACCCAAAGCCGTGTTCACTTCCCGGACTCCGCCGAAAAGAGACCATCACGGCTACACACGCGGTTGATGCGTTTTAATTCGTATCTGGTGTCAAGTTATCTACAACCGGACATTAACAAATTCCCATCTGCCACATAACCGCGGGCACGTCTTTCAAAAGATAATACCCTGCAGGGGTGTCCGAACTTAGCCCATCACAAGCTCTCACGGTCAACGAAGGATATTCCTTCTCCCATGAAGACTTGATCAGTCTAGGAATCCCGGTTTACAAGACATTCGACAATGGTAAAACAAGACCAACAAAGCCGCCCAATGTGCCGACAAATCCCGATAGGAGCTGCACATATCTCGTACTCAGGGCAACATCGGATGAGACTAGCTACGAGTAAAACCAACCTCAAGTTTCCCGAGGTGGCCCCAGCAGTAGCTCGATTTGGACCAACACTCAAGGAGCACCGCCCGGGGTTAATAAAGATGACCCTCGGCTCCGAAACCCAAGGGAAAAGGGCTAGGTGAGGCAAGGTAAAACCAAGGTTGGGCCTTGCTGGAGGAGTTTTATTCAAAGCGAACTGTCAAGGGGGTCCCATAAATCACCCAACCGCGTAAGGAACGCAAAATCCAGAAACATAACACCGGTATGACGAAAACTAGGGCGGCAAGAGTGGAACAAAACACCAGGCATAAGGCCGAGTCTTCCACCCTTTACCTAGTATATAGATGCATTAATAATATAAGAGATATTGTGATATCCCAACATAATCCTGTCCATCATAGAGCAATCTTCAACTTCACCTGCAACTAACAACGCTATAAGAGGGGCTGAGCAAAAGCGGTAACATAGCCAAGCAATGGTTTGCTAGGAAGGGTGAAAAGGTTAGAGGCTGACATGGCAATTTGGGAGGCTTGAAGAGCAAGTGATAGGTAGCGCATCATAGCGATAGAACGAAGCAACTAGCATAGCAATGATAGTAGTGAGATCCAGGGTAGCGGTCATCTTGCCTGAAATCCCGCTAGGCAGAAGAACGAGTCCATGAATAAGACGAACGGAGGAAGCCGAACCAAGCGTAGACGAACTAATCCTCACGATCGCAACGAAACAGGAACTGACGAGAGGGAGCACAACCGGAAAGAAGCAAACAACAAGGTAAACACACAACACATAGACATGGCATGATGCTCAACCAAGTATGATGCATGACAAAGCTAGATGAGGCTAGTCATGGCAAGAGATGATGCAAACAAGAACAACACATCAAAGCAAGTTTAAATGAGGCCGGAAACAACATATAACAATTCCGGTAAGTCCTCATATGCAAATTTCGAAGTTGGTCCAGATCTGAACAAACATTAAGTTGAAGTTGTTAAACAGTAAGTTAAAGAGCACCAAGAGGATCTAGACGAAATTCTAGTCAAGTTATATATAGAGTTCATTTAATTCCGAGCTACGGCCTAGAAGATATGAGCAAAAACAAGTTAAACATGGCATTGATGCCAAATGCATCCAAACATCAAGCAAACACCTCAAAACAAGGATTCAACATGATAATATGAAACTTCATGCATAATCAAGCAAGTTTCATATAGAGCACACTCAAAACGGAACAACGGTTCAACACATACACTCTATACAAGTTTAAAGGGCAAGCTGTCCAAAACAACAACTAGGCATCTAGCAAGCATCAAAACAATATGCTACAACATCTCAACATAAGAACAAAAGGCATGGGCATGAGTACAGGTAAAGCACAACAAAACATGAACACTGAGATATCTCCAGAAAACACTAGAACATGCTCAAAAGGACATGGAAATTTTGCAAATAATAACAATTTCAGGCTTAGCAGAAATAACATCAGGTTGCAATGTTTAGAGCTATCAAACAACATGTTACAGGAACTTAACATGGCAAACAAAGGCATGGAATGCTAGTACCAAAGACAAAGAACAAAACTCCCATATTGAACTTATTCCAAATATCAACAGAAAACATGGTGCCATCCATGCAGACATGGCAAATGATATGACAGATTCAGACATGGCAGGAACAACAATAAGTAGGCATGTTGGTGAGCTTGTACCACTCAACACAGGGCAATACATGGCATGGCAAGGTAACCAACAGTAATAAGACATGTTTATGAAGCTAAACATGGCAAGAGCAAGTTCATAGGGTGCATGGATCACTAACAACAATCATGGCAACATTGAACTTAATGTTAATAGGCTGACGGCAACATTATTTAGCAAGTTTGGAGCAAGATAACAACCAAGTTACAGCAAGCTATAAATGCAACCAGGAGCATGAATGGATATAGCATGATATTTATAACAAAACATCCTTAGTGAACATCTCCATATTATGCATAGAATGACTTGTAGCAGCAGGTCTACATAGCATCATCATATAGCAGAAACAGTCTAGCAAAATAGTAATAACAAGTACCCTACTTCACGAGCTCGATGAACTCACTAAAAGACTCAAAAAAAGTACATGGATTGCACCACATCAAAGATGGCATGTTGTATCTCAAAACTCGTGTAGACATCAAGCTCATAGGATGCACACACAAAATGTAACGAAAAAGAAAAAATAGCAAGTTATAACAGTTTTAGCAGGTTAACATCATGTAGTACTCTTGCAATGATGATTAGGGCATCAAGATGATCCCAAAAGAACATGGCACAGTGGAACAAAATGAAGATCATCTCATGATGAACAATGTGACATATTACACACACAAAACGGAGCAGCGAGCACGAAGTTACAGCAGGTCAAACGTAGCACCAGAATGCCATATTCTCGGGGAGAAGTTGGACGGGGAGGACCCTGGACGGAGCGGAGCGGGACGGCGGGGCGCGTTTCGTTCGGGACCCCGGTGGATCTGGTCCCGATCCAGATCCGGCCGGAGCTCTCACTGGAGATGGCGGGGACGAGGCGGCGACGACCCGCAGCGGCGCTGCTTGCGCTGCTGCGATGGCGGGACGACGGCGAACGAGGCGCACGGCGAGGCGGCGGGGTTGATGGCAGAGCGGGGTGAAGGCGGCGAGTGGAGGCGGTGGAGCTCGGCGCGGACGACGGCGGGCGCCGGAGCTGGAGCAGGAGCTCGCCGGCGTACATGGCGGCAGCGATGAGGTGGCGAGGTCGGCGCCGGTGCGAAAAGGAGGCGGGCGAAGGGAGGCGGAGGCCCGAGGCGGCGGGCAGCACGGAGTCGGGCACGGAGGCAGCGACGGAGGCAACGCATGAGGCAGCGGCGGTGCACGCCGGGCGACGAGGCGGAGGCGCGACGACAGTGGGGACGAGCGGTCAACGGCGGAGGCGAAGGGACGAGCGGCTCGGGCGCCGGGGAACTGGCGGGCGCGCTGGCCTAACGGGCCGTGGCGGCGGGACGGCGTGGGAGGTTACGTGGCGCGCCGATTGCGCGAAGCGGCGGCGACGGTTTCGCCCGGTGGCGGCGGACATGTCCGGCGTGGTGAGGGAGGAGACTGCTAGGGTTTAGACCGAGAATTTCGGGGGAGAGGGTGTTTAAATAGGTAGAGGGAGCTAGGAGACTCCAAATGGAGTGCGGTTTTCGCCCACATGATTGTGATCGAACGACCGAGAGCATGGAAGGGGTTTGGATGGGTTATTGGGCCAGTTTCGAGGGGTGTTGGGCTGCACACAAAAGAGGCTTTTGCGGCTACCCAGTTAACCGTTGGAGCATCGAACGACCTCCAAATGGAACGAAACTTGACAGGCGGTCTACCGGTGGTGTACCAAGGCCGCTTGGCAAATCACGGTCCATTCCGAGAATGTTTAACACCCGCTCACAACAGGAGACAAGAAGGGGACGTCGGATGACATAGGAGTGCCGGATTGCAGAACGGACAACGGGGAAAATGCTCGGATGCATGAGACGGGCACGTATGCAAAATGGGATGCACATGATGACATGATAAAATGCAACACGCAATCAAATGACATGGCAACACCGACGAATAACTGGCAGACACCTGGCGCATCGAATCCGGGGCGTTACAGGGTGCTTCCAAAGAAAACTTAAACAAATAGAATATAAAGAATTCAAGGCTTCTGGCTCGAATACGATCAGCAAACCGTTCCAAAGGGGTTAAGCTAGGATTAAAATACGATCATGTATCCCCCAGTGGCTTTGGCGTTGCGCCGATCAAGAGGGTACCGACAGCTATGTTCTCTTTGGTTCGAATACGACCTATGTTTGAACAGGAAGCCCCTTAATGACCTTGAGAGTTTTTTAACGACTCTGATTCGAATACGATCAAAGTCGGTTCCCAAAAGGGGTTGATCTATGATACGAATACGATCAAGAAGCCCCCTAGTGAGCTCGGCAGTGTGCCAATCAAAAGGGTACCGACAACTATGTTCTCTTTGGTTCGAATACGACCTATGTTTGAACAGGAAGCCCCCTAGTGATCATAAGGTTTAACGGCTAGATTCAAATATAATCATAAGTCGGATCAAACGGGTCAAGCTAGATTTGGATACGATCAACCCCCAAGTGATCATGTGAGATGACAATGATAATAACAATGACATATTACCTTTGAGGATGAAAAAATGACAGAGGTCCTGCTTTATTATTTATCATAATATATACATCGTCAAAATATGTACATCATGAGAGCCGGTGGCTCAAGTGTAGTAAGGCCGAAGATGAGCGATATTCCACGGCCGGTGGATCTCTTCCTCCGACTTACGTGAGTCTTTGTGCTTTCGAACATCGATAAGGTAGTACGACCCGTTGTTCAAGTTCTTGCTGACCACAAAGGGCCCTTCCCAAGGTGGGGATAACTTGTGTGCATCATTTTGATCCTGGATGAGCCGGAGCACCAAATCACCTTCCTGAAAGGTTCTGTACTTAACCCGACGGCTGTGATAACGGCGCAGGTCTTGTTGGAAAATCACCGAGCGATCTGCTGCCAAGTCACACTTTTCATCTAACAGGTCAAGGGCATCCTGGCGTGCTTGTTCATTGTCCGCCTCAACATAAGCCGCCACACGGTGTGAGTCATGACGGATGTCACTAGGGAGAACCGCCTCAGCTCCTTAAACCATGAAGAAAGGCGTATAACCCGTAGACCTATTAGGAGTATTATTAATGCTCCATATCATAGAAGGTAACTCCTCAACCCAACAACCCGGCGTCCGTTGCAAGGGGACTAAAAGTCGGGGCTTGATGCCTTTCAAGATTTCCTGATTGGCTCTCTCAGCTTGACCATTGGATTGGGGGTGACCCACTAACGAAACATCAAGCCGAATATGCTCTCGTTGACAAAATTCTTCCATGGCACCTTTAGACAGATTAGTACCATTGTCAGTTATAATGCTGTGTGGAAAGCCAAAACGAAATATCACCTTCTTCATGAACTGAGCCGTCGTGGCTGCATCACACATACTAATTGGCTCTGTCTCAACCCACTTTGTAAATTTGTCAACCGCCACCAAAAGGTGGGTCTTTTTATCTTTGGACCTTTTGAAAGGCCCAACCATGTCAAGCCCCCATACTGCAAACGACCAAGTAATTGGAATCATCCTCAACTCTTGAGCCGGCACGTGAGCACGTCTCGAGAACTTTTGGCAACCGTCACATTTACTGACCAGGTCCTCTGCATCAGCATGAGCCGTCAGCCAATAAAACCCATGACAGAAAGCCTTGGCCACAAGGGATTTTGACCCAGCATGATGGCCACAATCCCCTTCATGAATCTCACGTAGAATTTCTTGGCCTTCTTCAAGAGTGACACAACGCTGAAATGCTCTAGTGACACTGCGATGATGCAACTCGCCATTGGCAATTGTCATTGACTTAGACCACCGGGTTATCTGCTTGGCCATGGTTTCATCCTCAGGCAACTCACCCCGGGTCATGTAAGCCAAGTATGGCACTGTCCAATCCGGAATGACGTGAAGAGCCGCTACCAATTGTGCTTTGGGGTCAGGAACAACCAAGTGTTCCTCTGTAGGTAACTTGACAGAAGGGTTATGCAGAATATCCAAGAAAGTATTAGGCGGCACCGGCTTACGCTAAGAGCCCAGCCGGCTTAAGGCATCAGCCGCCTTGTTCTTTCTGCGATCAATGTGCTCCACTTGGTAACCCTTGAAATGTCCAGCAATGGCATCAACTTCTCGGTGATAAGCCGCCATGAGAGGATCCTTGGAATCCCACTTGCTTGATACTTGTTGAGCCACCAAACTAAGTCGCCAAAACACCTTACCCTGCTTAAGTTCATCTCCTTAGCCATCCGAAGACCATGAAGTAAGGCCTGATAACCCACAAGTATAGGGGATCGCAACAGTTTTCGAGGGTAGAGTATTCAACCCAAATTTGTTGATTCGACACAAGGGGAGCCAAAGAATATTCTCAAGTATTAGCAGCTGAGTTGTCAATTCAACCACACGTGGAAACTTAGTATCTGCAGCAAAGTGTTTAGTAGCAAAGTATTATGATAGTGGTGGTAACGGTAACAAAAGTGAATACAGCAAAGGTAATGTTTTTGTTATTTTGTAGTGATTGTAACAGTAGCAACGGAAAAGTAAATAAGCGAGAACCAGTATATGGAAAACTCGTAGGCACCGGATTAGTGATGGATAATTATTCCGGATGCGGTTCGTCATGTAACAGTCATAACATAGGGTGACACAGAACTTGCTCCAATTCATCAATATGTAATGTAGGCATGTATTCCGTATATAGTCATACGTGCTTATGGAAAAGAACTTGCATGACATCTTTTGTCCTACCCTCCCGTGGCAGCGGGGTCCTATTGGAAACTAAGGGATATTAAGGCCTCCTTTTAATAGAGAACCGGAACAAAGCATTAGCACATAGTGAATACATGAACTCCTCAAACTATGGTCATCACCGGGAGTGGTCCCGATTATTGTCACTTCGGGGTTGCCGGATCATAACACATAGTAGGTGACTATAGAATTGCAAGATAGGATCAAGAACACACATATATTCATGAAAACATAATAGGTTCAGATCTGAAATCATGGCACTCGGGCCCTAGTGACAAGCATTAAGCATAGCAAAGTCATAGCAACATCAATCTCAGAACATAGTGGATACTAGGGATCAAACCCTAACAAAACTGACTCAATTACATGATAAATCTCATCCAGCCCATCACCGTCCAGCAAGCCTACGATGGAATTACTCACGCATGGCGGTGAGCATCTTGAAATTGGTGGTGGAGGATGGTTGATGATGAAGACGGCGACGAATCCCCCTCTCCGGAGCCCCGAACGGACTCCAGATCAGCCCCCCGAGAGAGATTAGGGCTTGGCGGCGGCTCTGTATCGTAAAACACGATGATTTCTTCTCTCTGATTTTTTTTCTCCCGGAAAGCCAATATATGGAGTTGGAGTTGGCGTCGGAGGGCCACCAGGGGGCCCACGAGGTAGGGGGCGCGCCCTAGGGGGGGGCCACCCTCGTGAACAGGGTGTGGGCCCCCTGGCCTTCATCTTTGGCGAGGATTTTTTTATTGTTTTTTCTAAGATGTTCCGTGGAGTTTCAGGTCATTCCGAGAACTTTTGTTTTCTGCACATAAAACAACATCATGGCAATTCTGCTGAAAACAGCGTCAGTCCGGGTTAGTTCCATTCAACTCATACAAGTTAGAGTCCAAAACAAGGGCAAAAGTGTTTGGAAAAGTAGATACGATGGAGACGTATCAAGGCCTCATACTCAGCTGCATTGTTAGTACAGGAAAACATCAACCGTAGCACATAACAAAATTTGTCACCTCGAGGGGAAGCTAAAACAACTCCAGCCCCTGAGCCCTCCAATTGCCTGGACCCATCGAAGTGAATAGTCCAATACGTATTGTGTTGCTTTTCTTCAGGCATCTCCAGCTCTGTCCAGTCGTTGATAAAGTCCACCAGTGATTGAGACTTGATAGCAGTCCGTGGTACATACTTTAAACCATGAGGCCCAAGTTCAATGGCCCACTTGGCGACTCGTCCCGTGGCCTCTCTGTTTTGGATGATATCTCCTAAAGGAGGAGAACTGACCACCGTGATGGGATGACCCTGTAAATATTGTTTAAGCTTCCGGCTTGCCATGAATACCCATAAACAAGTTTCTACCAATGTGGATACCTTTGCTTGGATTCAATAAGCACCTCACTGATATAATAAACCGACCGTTGAACCGAATGCTCTTTGCCAGCCTCCTTGCGCTCCACCATGAAGGCCACACTGCCAACCCGCGTATTAGTAGCCACATATAATAATAAGGGCTCCTTATCAATGGGAGCAGCAAGGACCGGCGGCTCAGCTAACTGTCTCTTCAAATCTTCAAAGGCAACGTTAGCAGCATCACTCCGGATGAAGTTATCTGTTTTCTTCATCATCTCAGACAGTGGTATAGCCTTCTCACCTAACCGTCTTATGAACCAGCTTAGAGCAGCGATACGACCCGCCAAATGCTGAACATCATTGATGCACGCCGGCTTAGCCAGAGAGGTGATTGCCTTGATCTTCTCTGGGTTAGCTTCGATTCCCCTGTTAGAAACCAGAAAACCCAAAAGCTTGCCTGCAGGCACGCCAAAAACACACTTGGCCAGGTTAAGCATCATCTTGTAGATCCGACGATTGTCAAAGGTCTCCTTCAGATCATCTATCAAGGTCTCCTTCTCTCTGGATTTCACCACAATGTCATCCACATAAGCATGAACATTGCGCCCAATCTGATTATGAAGACAGTTCTGCACACACCGCAGGTAAGTCGCCTGGGAACTCTTGAGCCCAAAAGGCATAGACACATAGCAGAAGGCTCCAAACGGAGTAATGAACGTTGTCTTCTCCTGGTCCTTAACTGTCATCTTGATCTGATGATAACCAGAGTAAGCATCCAAAAATCTCAAATGCTCACAACCCGCCGTAGCATCAATAATTTGATCAATACGAGGGAGAGCAAAAGGATCGGCCGGACAAGCTTTGTTTAAGTCCGTATAATCCACACACATACGCCAAGTGCCATTCTTCTTAAGTACAAGCACCAGGTTAGCCAACCACTTTGGATGAAAAACTTCAACAATGAACACGGCCACCAAGAGCCGGACTACTTCCGCACCAATGGCCTTACGCCTCTCCTCATTGAACCGCTGAAGAAACTGCTTGACCGGCTTAAATTTTGGATCATTAAGAGTGTGCTCAGCGAGTTCTCTCGGTACACCCGGCATGTCAGAAGGTTTCCATGTAAAGATGTCCCGATTCTCACGGATGAACTCGATGAGCGCACTTTCCTATTTGGGACCCAGATTGGCACTGATACTGAACTGCTTAGATGAGTCACCTGGAACAAAGTCAACAAGCATAGTATCATCGGCCGACTTAAACTTCATTACCGGCTCATTCTCTGTGGTTGGCTTTTTCAAAGAAGTCATATCTGTTGGGTCAACGTTGTCCTTGTAGAACTTCAACTCTTCTGTCGCACAAACAGATTAAGCATAAGCGGCATCGCCTTCCTCACATTCCAAGGCTATCTTCTGGCTTGCATGCACTGTTATGGTGCCTTTATGACCCAGCATCTTGAGCTGCAAATAAACATAACACGGCCTCGCCATGAACTTGGCATAAGCCGGCCGCCCAAAGAGGGCATGACAGGCTCTTGATTTTGACCACCTCAAAGGTTAACTTCTCAGCCCTGCAATCATGTTCATCTCCAAAGGCCACTTCCAGCTCAATCTTAACCACTGGGTATGCCGACTTACCATGAACCACTCCATGAAAAACAGTGTAGGAAGTCTTGAGATTTTTGTCAGTCAAACTCATGCGGCGAAAGGTCTCATAATAGATGATATTAATACTGTTGCTTCCATCCATGAGCACCTTAGTGAACTTGTATCCACCAACCTGAGGTGCTACCTATTGGAAATATGCCCTAGAGGCAATAATAAAATGGTTATTATTATATTTCTTTGTTCATGATAATTGTCTATTATTCATGCTATAACTGTGTTATCCGGAAATCGTAATACACGTGTGAATACATAGACCACAACAAGTCCCTAGTGAGCCTCTAGTTGACTAGCTCGTTGATCAACAGATAGTCATGGTTTCGACTATGGGCATTGGATGTCATTGATAACGGATCACATCATTAGGGAATGATGTGATGGACAAGACCCAATCCTAAGCATAGCTCAAAGATCGTGTAGTTCGCTTAGCTAGAGCTTTTCCAATTGTCGAGTATCATTTCCTTAGACCATGAGATTGTGCAACTCCGGATACCGTAGGAGTGCTTTGGTGTGCCAAACGTCACAACGTAACTAGGTGACTATAAAGGTGCACTACGGTATCTCCAAAAGTGTCTGCTGGGTTGGCACGAATCGAGATCGATTTGTCACTCCGCATGACGGAGAGGTATCTCTGGGCCCACTCGGTAATGCATCATCATAATGAGCTCAATGTGACCAAGTGTCTGGTCACGGGATCATGCATTACGGTACGAGTAAAGTGACTTGCCGGTAACGAGACTAAAGGAGGTATTGGGATACTGACGATCGAGTCTCGGGCAAGTAACGTACCGATTGACAAAGGCAATTGTATACGGGATTGATTGAATCCTTGACATCGTGGTTCATCCAATGAGATCATCGAGGAGTATGTGGGAGCCAACATGGGTATCTAGATCCCGCTGTTGGTTATTGACCGGAGAGGCGTCTCGGTCCTGTCTGCATGTCTCCCGAACCCGTAGGGTCTACACACTTAAGGTTCGGTGACACTAGGGTTGTAGAGATATGAATATGCAGTAACCTGAAAGTTGTTCGGAGTCTCGGATGAGATCCTGGACGTCACGAGGAGTTCCGAAATGGTCCAGAGGTGAAGAAATATATATAGGAAGTGCCGTTTCGGCCATCGGGAAAGTTTCGGGGGTCACCGGTATTGTACCGGGACCACCGGAAGGGTCCTGGGGGTCCACCGGGTTGGGCCACCTATCCCGAAGGGCCCCGTGGGCTGAAGTGGGAGGGGAACCAGCGCCTGGTGGGCTGGTGCGCCCCTCCTTGGGCCCCCCTGTGCCTAGGGATGGAAACCCTAGGGTGGGGGACGCCTCCACTTGCCTTGGGGGGCAAGCCTCCCCCCTGGCCGCCGCCCTCCCTGGAGATCCCATCTCTAGGGCCGGAGCCCCCTGGGGACCCTATATAAAGAGGGGGGAAGGGAGTGCAGCCGCACCCTTGCCCCTGGCGCCTCCCTTCCCCCTCGCTACACCTCTCCCTCCCTCAGATGCTTGGCGAAGCCCTGCCGGATCCCTGCTGCATCCACCACCACGCCGTCGTGCTGCTGGATCTTCATCAACCTCTCCTTCCCCCTTGCTGGATCAAGAAGGAGGAGACGTCACGCTGAACGTACGTGTGTTGAATGCGGAGGTGCCGTCCGTTCGGCCCTAGGATCTCCGGTGATTTGGATCACGACGTGTACGACTCCCTCAACCCCGTTCTCTTGAACGCTTCCGCTCGCGATCTACAAGGGTATGTAGATGCATTCCTCTCTCTCGTTGCTGGATGAACTCATAGATTGATCTTGGTGAACGTAGGAAATTTTTTATTTTATGCAACGTTCCCCAACAGTGGCATCATGAGCTAGGTCTATGTGTAGTTCTCTTTGGACGAGTAGAACACAATTTGTTGTGGGCGTAGATGTTGTCAACTTTGTTGCCACTACTAGTCTTATTTTGCTTCAGCGGTATTGTGGGATGAGGCGGCCCGGACCGACCTTACACGTATGCTTACGAGAGACAGGTTCCACCAACTGACATGCACTAGTTGCATAAGGTGGCTAGCGGGTGTCTGTCTCTCCCACTTTAGTTGGAGCGGATTCGATGAAAAGTGTCCTTATGAAGGATAAATAGAAGTTAGCAAATCATGTTGTGGCTTTAATGTAGGTAAGAAAACGTTCTTGCTAGATCACCTATAGAAGCCACGTATAAACTTGCAACAGCAATTAGAGGACGTCTAACTTGTTTTTGCAGCAAGTGTTTTGTGATGTGATATGGCCAAAGTTGTGATGAATGATGAATGATATATATGTGATGTATGAGATCATGTTCTTGTAATAGGAATCACGACTTGCATGTCGATGAGTATGACAACTGGCAGGAGCCATAGGAGTTGTCTTTATTTTTGTATGACCTACGTGTCATTGAGAAACGCCATGTAAATTACTTTACTTTATTGCTAAACGCATTAGCCATAGTAGTAGAAGTAATAGTTGGCGAGCCGGAGCATTAGACACGATGATGGAGATCATGGTGTCATGCCGGTGACGAAGATGATCATGGAGCCCTGAAGATGGAGATAAAAGGAGTTGTATGATATTGGCCATATCATGTCACTATTATGATTGCATGTGATGTTTACCATGTTTTTCATCTTGTTTACCTAGAACAAAGGTAGTAAGTAAGATGATCCCTCATAATAATTTCAAGAAAAGTGTTCCCCCTAACTGTGCACCGTTGCGAAGGTTCGTTGTTTTGAAGCACCACGTGATGATCAGGTGTGATAGATCCTAACATTCGAATACAACGGGTGTAAGCCAGATTTACACACGCAATACACTTAGGTTGACTTGACGAGCCTAGCATGTATAGACATGGCCTCGGAACACGGAAGACCGAAAGGTCGAGCACGAGTCGTATAGAAGATACGATCAACATGAAGATGTTCACCGATGTTAACTAGTCCGTCTCACGTGATGATCGGACACGGCCTAGTTGACTCGGATCATGTTTCACTTAGATGACTAGAGGGATGTCTGTCTAAGTGGGAGTTCATTAAATAATTTGATTAAGATGAACTTAATTATCATGAACTTAGTCTAAAATCTTTACAATATGTCTTGTAGATCAAATGGCCAATGCTCATGTCCACCTGAACTTCAACGCGTTCCTAGAGAAAACCAAAATGAAAGACGATGGCAGCAACTATACAGACTGGGTCCGGAACCTGAGGATCATCCTCATAGCAGCCAAGAAAGATTATGTCCTAGAAGCGCCGCTAGGTGAAGCACCAATCCCAGAGAACCAAGACATTATGAACGCTTGGCAGTCTCGTGCTGTTGATTACTCCCTCATTCAGTGCGGCATGCTTTACAGCTTAGAACCGGGGCTCCAAAAGCGTTTTGAGCAACACGGAGCATATGAGATGTTCAAGGAGCTGAAAATGGTTTTCCAAGCTCATGCCCGGGTCGAGAGATATGAAGTCTCCGAAAAATTCTTCAGCTGTAAGATGGAGGAAAATAGTTTTGTCAGTGAGCACATACTCAAGATGTCTGGGTTGCACAACCGCTTGACTCAGCTGGGAGTTAATCTCCCGGATGACGCGGTCAATGACAGAATCCTTCAGTCGCTTCCACCGAGCTACAAGAGCTTTGTGATGAACTTCAATATGCAGGGGATGGAAAAGACCATTGCTGAGGTATATTCAATGCTGAAATCAGCGGAGGTGGAGATAAAAAAGGAACATCAAGTGTTGATGGTGAATAAAACCACTAAGTTCAAAAAGGGCAAGGGTAAGAAGAACTTCAAGAAGGATGGCAAGGAAGTTGCCGCGCCTGGTAAGCAAGTTGCCAGGAAGAAGTCAAGCAATGGACCCAAGCCTGAGACTGAGTGCTTTTATTGCAAGGGAAGTGGTCACTGGAAGCGGAACTGCCCCAAGTACTTAGCGGACAAGAAGGCCGGCAAAACCAAAGGTATATGTGATATACATGTAATTGATGTGTACCTTACCAGTGCTCGTAGCAGCTCCTAGGTATTTGATACCGGTGCGGTTGCTCATATTTGTAACTCAAAGTAGGAGCTACGGAATAAGTGGAGACTGCCGAAGGACGAGGTGGCGATGCGTGTCGGGAATGGTTCCAAGGTCGATGTGATCGCCGTCGGCACGCTACCTCTACATTTACCTACAAGATTAGTTTTGAACCTCAATAATTGCTATTTAGTACCAGCTTTGAGCATGAACATTGTATCAGGATCTCGTTTAATTCGAGGGCTACTCATTTAAATCCGAGAATAATGGTTGTTCTATTTATATGAGTGATATGTTTTATGGTCATGCCCCACTGGTGAATGGTTTATTCTTAATGAATCTCGAGCGTAATGTTACACATATTCATAGTATGAATACCAAAAGATGTAAAGTTGATAACGATAGTCCCACATACTTGTGGCACTGCCGCCTTGGTCACATTGGTGTCAAGCGCATGAAGAAGCTCCATGCTGATGGACTTTTAGAGTCTCTAGATTATGAATCGTTTGACACATGCGAGCCAAGCCTCATGGGCAAGATGACCAAGACTCTGTTCTTCGGAACAATGGAGCGAGCAACCAACTTATTGGAAATCATACATACTGATGTGTGCGGTCCAATGAGTGTTGAGGCTCGCGGAGGATATCGTTATGTTCTCACTCTCACTGATGACTTGAGTAGATATGGGTATGTCTACTTGATGAAACACAAGTCTGAGACCTTTGAAAATTTCAAGGAATTTCAGAATGAGGTGGAGAATCAACGTGATCGAAAGATAAAGTTCTTACGATCAGATCGTGGGGGTGAATATTTAAGTCACGAATTTGGTACGCACTTAAGAAAATGTGGAATCGTTTCACAACTCACGTCGCCTGGAACACCTCAGCGAAATGGTGTGTCCTAATGTCGTAATCGCACTCTGGATATGGTGTGATCTATGATGTCACTTACTGATTTACTGCTATCATTTTGGGGATACGCTCTAGAAACAGCTACATTCACTTTAAATAGGGCACCGTCTAAATCCGTTGAGACGACACCGTATGAATTATGGTTTGGGAAGAAACCTAAGCTGTCGTTTCTAAAAGTTTGGGGATGCGATGCTTATGTCAAGAAACTTCAACCTAAGAAGCTCGAACCCAAGTCGGAAAAATGCGTATTCATAGGATACCCTAAGGAAACCATAGGGTATACTTTCTACTTAAGATCCGAAGGCAAGATCTTTGTTGCCAAGAACGGGTCCTTTCTGGAGGAAGAGTTTCTCTCGATAGAATTAAGTGGGAGGAAAGTAGAGCTTGATGAAGTACTACCTCTTGAAACGGTGAGTAGCGCAACTCAGGAAAATGTTCCTGTGGTGCCAGCACCGACAAGAGAGGAAGTTAATGATGATGATCAAGATACTTCAGATCAAGCTCCTACTGAACTTCGAAGGTCCACAAGGACACGTTCCGCACCAGAGTGGTACGGCAATCCTGTCTTGGAAATCATGTTGTTGGACAATGGTGAACCTTCGAACTATGAAGAAGCGATGGCGGGCCCAGATTCCAACAAATGGCTTCAAGCCATGCAATCCGAGATAGGATCCATGTACGGAAAGAAAGTGTGGACTTTGACAGACTTGCCCGATGATCGACGAGCGATAGAAAACAAATGGATCTTTAAGAAGAAGACGGACGCGGATGGTAATGTTACCATATATAAAGCTCAACTTGTCGCTAAGGGTTATTGACAAGTTCAAGGGATTGACTACGATGAGACATTCTCTCCCGTAGCGAAGCTGAAGTCCATCTGAATCATGTTAGCAATTGCCGCATACTATGATTATGAGATATGGCAAATGGACGTCAAAACGGCATTCCTTAACGATCACCTTAAGGAAGAACTGTATATGATGCAGCGGAAGGTTTTGTCGAATTCGACAATGCTAACAAAGTATGCAAGCTCCAATGATCCATTTATGGGCTGGTGCAAGCATCTCGAGTTGGAACATTCGCTTTAATGAGATGATTAAAGTGTTTAGTTTATGCGACTTATGGAGAAGCCTGCATTTACAAGAATGTGAGTGGGAGCTCTGTAGCATTTCTCATATTATATGTGGATGACATACTTTTGATGGTAAATGATATAGAACTTTTGGACAGCATAAAGGCCTACTTGAATAAGTGTTTTTCAATGAAGGACCTTGGAGAAGCTGCTTACATATTAGGCATCAAAATCTATAGAGATAGATCAAGACGCCTCATAGGTCTTTCACAAAGCACATACCTTGATAAGATATTGAAGAAGTTCAATATGGATCAGTCCAAGAAAGGGTTCTTGCTCAGATTGCAAGGTGTGAGATTGAGCTCGCTCAATGCCCGACCACGGCAGAAGATAAAGAAGAGATGAGTGTCATCCCCTATGCCTCAGCCATATGGTCTATCATGTATGCCATGACCTGTACCAGACCTGATATAAACCTTGCCATAAGGTTGGTAGGAAGGTACCAAAGTAATCCTGGCAAGGAACACTGGACAACGGTCAAGAACATCCTTAAGTACCTAAAAAGGACTAAGGACATGTTTCTCGTATATGGAGGTGACGAAGAGCTCATCGTAAAGGGTTATGTCGACGCTAGCTTCGACACAGATCTGGATGACTCTAAGTCACAAACCGGATACGTGTATATTTTGAATGGTGGGGCAGTAAGCTGGTGCAGTTGCAAGCAGAGCGTCATGGCGGGATCTACATGTGAAGCGGAGTACATGGCAGCCTCGGAGGCAGCGCATGAAGCTATCTGGGTGAAGGAGTTCATCACCGACCTAGGAGTCATACCCAATGCGTCGGGGCCAATCGCACTCTTCCGTGACAACACTAGAGCTATTGCACTTGCCAAGGAGCCCAGGTTTCACAAGAAGACCAGGCACATCAAGCGTCGCTTCAACTCCATACGTGAAATTGTTCAAGATGGAGACATAGATATTTGTAAAGTACATACGGACCTGAATGTAGCAGACCCGTTGACTAAACCTCTCCCTAGGGCAAAACATGATCAACACCAGAACGCAATGGGTGTTCGATTCATCACAATGTAACTAGAATATTGACTCTAGTGCAAGTGGGAGACTGTTGGAAATATGGCCTAGAGGCAATAATAAAATGGTTATTATTATATTTCTTTGTTCATGATAATTGTCTATTATTCATGCTATAACTGTGTTATCCGGAAATCGTAATACACGTGTGAATACATAGACCACAACAAGTCCCTAGTGAGCCTCTAGTTGACTAGCTCGTTGATCAACAGATAGTCATGGTTTCCTGACTTTGGGCATTGGATGTCATTGATAACGGGATCACATCATTAGGAGAATGATGTGATGGACAAGACCCAATCCTAAGCATAGCTCAAAGATCGTGTAGTTCGTTTAGCTAGAGCTTTTCCAATTGTCGAGTATCATTTCCTTAGACCATGAGATTGTGCAACTCCCAGATACCGTAGGAGTGCTTTGGGTGTGCCAAACGTCACAACGTAACTGGGTGACTATAAAGGTGCACTACGGGTATCTCCAAAAGTGTCTGTTGGGTTGGCACGAATCGAGACTGGGATTTGTCACTCCGTATGACGGAGAGGTATCTCTGGGCCCACTCGGTAATGCATCATCATAATGAGCTCAATGTGACCAAGTGGCTGGTCACGGGATCATGCATTACGGTACGAGTAAAGTGACTTGCCGGTAACGAGACTAAACGAGGTATTGGGATATCGACGATCGAGTCTCGGGCAAGTAACGTACCAATTGACAAAGGGAATTGTATACGGGATTGATTGAATCCTCGACATCGTGGTTCATCCGATGAGATCATCGAGGAGTATGTGGGAGCCAACATGGGTATCCAGATCCCGCTGTTGGTTATTGACCAGAGAGGCGTCTCGGTCATGTCTGCATGTCTCCCAAACCCGTAGGGTCTACACACTTAAGGTTCCGTGACGCTAGGGTTGTAGAGATATGAATATGCAGTAACCCGAAAGTTGTTCGGAGTCCCGGATGAGATCCTGGACGTCACGAGGAGTTCCGGAATGGTCCGGAGGTGAAGAATTATATATAGGAAGTGCTGTTTCGGCCATCGGGAAAGTTTCGGGGGTCACCGGTATTGTACCGGGACCACCGAAAGTCTCCTGGGGGTCCACCGGGTGGGGCCACCTATCCCGGAGGGCCCCGTGGGCTGAAGTGGGAGGGGGACCAGCCCCTGGTGGGCTGGTGCGCCCCCCCTTGGCCCCCCTTGCGCCTAGGGTTGGAAACCCTAGGGTAGGGGTGCCTCCACTTGCCTTGGAAGGCAAGCCTCCCCCCTGGCCGCCGCCCCCCCTGGGGACCCTATATAAAGAGGGGGGAGGCAGGGCAGCTGCACCCTTGCCCCTGGCACCTCCCTTCCCCCTTGCTACACCTCTCCCTCCCGCAGACGCTTGTCGAAGCCCTGCCAGATCCCTGCTGCATCCACCACCACGCCGTCGTGCTGCTGGATCTTCATCAACCTCTCCTTCCCCCTTGCTGGATCAAGAAGGAGGAGATGTCACGCTGACCGTACGTGTGTTGAACGCGGAGGTGCCATCCATTCGGCCCTAGGATCTCCGGTGATTTGGATCACGACGTGTACGACTCCCTCAACCCCGTTCTCTTGAACGCTTCCGCTCGCGATCTACAAGGGTATGTAGATGCACTCCTCTCTCTCGTTGCTGGATGAACGCATAGATTGATCTTGGTGAACGTAGGAAAATTTTATTTTATGCAACATTCCCCAACACTACCACCAAGGCCAAGTGACCCGGATTATCAACCCGGCGAGGGTGATCATCCCTACTCCATAGAATAGGCTGCTCAGGCCATCTCAGATAACGAGGAACTGTTGGCTCAACAGCGTTCATAGCCCTCTTATGAAGCTTCTGGTCTCGTTTACACAAACTGGTGGTGAACATATGATATTGTCCACTATTTAGCTGCTTTGGATGGCTCTAGTATCCACCCTGGCCAGATTGCTGGTTATGACCACCTTGATTACCCTGAGAATTGAGAAAATTGGAATTTGAACCGCCGCCCGGGCCATGAAAGCCGTCGCCACCTGAGCCGCCGCCCTGCCCATGATTACCGTTGAACATGTTGGAATTCTTGAAAGCCTTCATGATCGTACAGTCCTTTCATAGATGAGTGGTCGGCTTCTTATGAGTGTCGTGCCTTGTACAAGGCTTATTCAGTAACTGCTCAAGCGTTGGGTTTGACCCGCCGGACCGGGGAGGTGGTCTCCCCTTACGTCGTTGATTGTTGCCCTGCGCATTGGTGTTAGCCACAAACTCCAAGCTACCATCAGCCTTGCGTTTATTACCTCCTTGATTTGTCGGGTTATGCTGAGGGCCCTTGCCGTTGCCATTCTTCTTTCCCTTCCCTGTCTTTTCATCATCAGACTCAGCGTACTTGACCAGAGCTGCCATCAGCGTACCCATATCATTACAATCGTGCTTGAGCCGCCCAAGCTTCATCTTCAGATGCTGAAATCGGCAATTTTTCTTCAACATTAAGACTGCAGAGCCGGCATCCATCTTATCAGACGAATGTATTATGGCCTTGACTCGGCGCACCCAATGGGTTGTGGACTCACCCTCCTCCTGCTTGCAGTTAGTCAAATCCACAATTGACATGCGCTGCTTGCATGTATCCTTGAAGTTCTGAATGAACCGGGCTTTTAACTCTGCCCATGACCCAATGGAATTAGGCGGTAGCCCCTTCAACCAAGTGCAGGCAGTCCCATCCAACATCATAGTGAAATACTTGGCCATCGCAGCGTCACTGACCCCCAGTAACTCCATGGCCATCTCGTAGCTTTCAATCCATGCCCCAAGCTATGAGTTGGCCGTATAATTAGGCACCTTCCCAGGTCCTTTGAAATCTTTGGGCAAACGCTCATTACGTAGAGCCGGCACCAGACAGGGGACACCTCCGGTCCTGGTGGCCACGCCTGCCTCAATAGAAGTCGTCGGATAAACCTGAAAAGGCTAGTAGGCCGTCAGCTGAGCCGCCTGCTCAGCCGCCTGCTCAGCCTCTTGACGTATTCTGTCCTGATCCACCAAGTTAAAGGCTCCATTGTGCGCCGGGTCATGCCCGCCTGGCTGGTTTCGGCGCCTGGCATTGCTTGAAACGGCCGCTGAGTCCATGTGCCTGCTATAACTCGGGCTCCGGCTTGGACGAGGGGTTGAATGAATCCTGTCCAGGCTATATGAGTACGCCTCCTGCTGTGCTAAGGCTGCCTGAAGAAGTTCTCTGACCATGCGGGTTTAACAGCCGTCGGAGAGTCGCCCTCCACCGGGAGAGCCGCCAGTCGTGCCACCGCAGCGATCATGTTCTCCAACGGGTTAGAATAATGACCCGGTGGTGTTGGTACATACTGAGGCGGAGCAGTATTCATACGGGGAGGTCCCATCACCTGTGGTTGAACCGGCGTTCCAACCCCGGTGCCGCAATCCGGTCTATCTCCGGCGGGTTACTGGGCCCTGCACCTGGTGTTTGGAAGAGGTTTCGAGGATCATAAATCGGAGGGAGCCGAGACTGAGTCTTTTGGTATCTTCTCCTCATGACCTCATTGGACGCGTTCTGATCCATCGTAAGCCGGAAAGTCTGCGCCTGAATCCGCTGAGCCTGAGCGTCCAGAGCCGCCTGCTCTGCGGTCATCCTGACATCTTCCGCTGTCAGATCTTCATTAGCCTGCATTATATCTAGTTTCAACTGTGCCACTTCCGCATCATGTTGAGCTTGATCCGCCGGGTTGACCGCGGCGGTTAACAGAGCGGTCATCTTATCCGTGAGATCCATCAGCACCTGAGCCGGCGAGCGCACAGGGCCTCCTGCCCCGGCCGCTGCTGACCCGGAGGTTATTGCTGTCGAAGTTGTGGAGTCTTGAATAGGTTGCGTGTCGGCCATGAAGATTCAGACCCTGCTCGGCGGCTCAAGGAGATCCAGAATACTGTTGCCATCGGAACAGCCCCCAAGCCCGCCGTCCTGCAGTTGATACAACGAATCCGTCTCGCCTATGGACGACTCACCATTAGAATAGATGGCCGTCTCACCGCCAGATGCAGATCCTTTAGAGTCCTCCATGGATGCACCCCACGAAGGCACGCTTCATGGCTGGCAAAGCCCGGGCGGGTCTCGCACGCTGAGCCGTCTCGATGAGGTCGGTGAAGATGTCCAGCTCAGAGCCCGGCTCGCCGATCTTGCCGATGAAGACGTGAATTCCACCGAAGGGGACCCAGTACCCGTACTCAATTGAGCCGGCGTCGGGGCCCCAGCCTGCGTCGTCGATGTAGAGCTTGCCGCGACGACTCTTGGTCATCCGTCCCACAATGTATCCCTTGAGCCCTTCGAAGCTGCCCTTCAAGAACTCAAATCCACCGTGCGCTGGCCCCACGGTGGGCGCCAACTGTCGTGGAATTGTCACGCCAGATGTCCTAGTGAAAGGACTTATTCGTAGAGCCATCGCAACTAGGAAGCTTAAAGGGGTTAATCGGGACAAAAGACACAGGGTTTATACTAGTTCGGCCCCTTACGGTCAAGATAAAAGCCTACGGTCCAGTTTTGAGTGGGATTGCTTATGACTCGATTACTAGGGAGCGGAATCGCTTGGCCTAGCTCTCGATCGGATGTTACTTGGCTTGAACCGCCGCCGGGTCGTCCCTTTATATACAGAGGTCGACGCCCAGCGGCTCTTAGAGTCCTGGCCAGCTCATAAATAGTGTCCGGCTCGGTCTCTAACTTATTCTTGCCTTACAATACAAGTCATGTACATATGGCGGTTTATCTCTACGGGCCTTAAATCGCCTCTAGGCTTTGGGCCCTTAACTGAACCGCCATCTTCAACCTTGGTCTTGGGCTTCAAGAATACTTGTAGGTATAACCCGTCCCCTCTTAGGCGGGTCATACCAATAGTTATATCCCCAACACTTTTGGAGTAGTCAAAAAACCAATGTGGATTTGGACTGTAGTCATCCGATCTAACAATTATAATCAAAACCATGATTTCTAAAGCCAAGCAATTCTGAATAAAAAAATATACATATATATTTCTAGTATATGTATACATAGTTTCCTCAATATATGTTTTTACATGTGGTGTGCACAAAAGAAATAGATGTATCAAAAGGGGCTTACTTTCGTTGTTGGTGATGCGCCAGAATATTATATTTTTTGTGCCGCCTAGCTAAATATTAGTATGTAATTTAATAAAAATGCATTGATAAAATGAAAATATGAAACATTGATATTTATCCAGAGGATAAAATTTAAAAATAAAAAATGCTTTTTCATTTTTTTAACGTGGGAACAAGAATGATGTGCTCTTAAATCTCAACTGCAAGAAAAAAGAGAGACGTGTTCTTAAATCTGGAGGCTCTTCGGTCCTTACATTATTGAACTGCCATGTGAGCCATGCTAACCAAATGCATCGACCACCACCACCATGTAGCATTTCAAAGCTGCCCCCAATTGGCCCCTCACCCCATATAGACATAATCGACCGAACATGCTCGCCTTCCTCTTGAGACCAATGGTGTCGTGAACCAACCTCCAGCGCCCAATCCATCCTCGTGGCGCATCACCAGATTCTTCCTTCCAGATGGATTGCACAAGAGTGTAGGGTATATGACGACTGGACCAGAAGGGTAGTTGACATGGTAGAGTATGGCGGAGAGGCATAGTTCCTGGTGTCTCCTATGCTTACACACCTATGAAATTTGAATCCCTAGTATGCATGGATGAAACAAATAATGCACGATGTAAGAATAAACAATTCCAGCACATAGAAGTAAGATGAGGAATAAGCTAGTGAAGGCTTGCGCCTTATGAAAGACTTGAGGTGGTGACATGAGGTCATTTGTTCTGGTTAGGTCAATAGCTAACAATGCTTTGGTTATGAGTTTGGTCCTTTGGTAGGTAAGGGCATCTCCAACGGCAATCCATAAATTTCCTCCCACATCCATCCGCGGACAGGGGAACCAGTCCGCAGACATGCGTTCGGGAGGACGCCATCCAACGCTAGCCGCATAGATTTCAATCCACATTCTAACAAACCGAACAAAATTCATGCAAACCGGTCGTTATTCATCAAAGTTTGGATAAAAAGCCCATATCATCCATACATACCATGCAAATTAAGTCTAGTACAACAAGGTCTCAAATTCGACTAGATCTTGGATGTTTAACAAGTTTTTCATGAACGGATCATATCATCCCACACATGCTCCCCTTCAGCTTTATCAACAATGTGTGCATGTAAGTAACCGTCCCTCTATCATGTGGTACACCACAACAGCGTGTGCGGGCTACATATAACATGTAAACATTGAGTGAAAGAATCAATAAATAAATTGAGCAAGAGGAGAAAAACTTATCATCTCGTCCTGTGCCGCGCGCAATGGCCACCTTGCCTTGAGCTGACGAACCATGCTACAAAACTTGGTGAAAATGGTCTAGATAGCGTGCCAGCGATACGACAATGACCTCATGTTGCATGGTGAAATGATGTACATGCCGTAGGGCGCAATTTACTTTCGTGTGTGAACTTTTCATGCACTTGCACCCAGAAGGGCTCCCCTCTGCTCCTGGCTACGAAATCGGCGGATACGGTCAACCACGCATCGCACAACCATTCATCCCCCATGGTTGAGTAGCTGACCATCCTGCATACTCTAAAAAACGACATAGCATTTAAAAAATAATCTCAATGGCATTTCACCAAACACCTGCAGGGCGTGGTGTCCGCCATCGAGGTCGTCGACCGGGGCGGGGTGTACCTGGATACAAACGACTCCAGGGTGGAACCCCCCGTCATAACGGCGAGCGGGTGCGTCGTTTCTGGTTGTGGACGTCCGGCAATGCCTTTGTGGCGGCCGGAGACGTACATCAGCGGCGACGTAGATGGAGGGTGCACATGCAAATTAAGGGGAAGAAGGGGCAGAGTGGAAGGAAATGGGACCGGGAGGGGGGATTGGGTAGGCCAGAGGTGTCGGAGTCCTACGTTTCGGGTGTCTGGACTCCCACAAACCTCCCCCACTTTATCTGCAATTTGTGGGAGAAATCGCGTGCGGACCTCCCCGCGTTGGATGGCTTCCTCGGTCTGGACGGATGCGGGCTATTTGCGGGTCCGCCTTGGAGATGGCCTAAGAGTTTACGCTATCTATTGAACATACGATAAAATTTGTGTGTTCATTTCTTTTTGGGTAGGTCCTGAGCGATGAGGATTTCAAACATATGATGATCTTTTCTTTTGCGCTTGTATGTCCTTAGCAAGGCCAGACTATTAGGATGCGGGAGCTTCAAAACAACGAGCCTCCAGAGTTTTTTTTTTTTCTAAGTAGATGCGGCTAGATAGCATAAAGGGACGGAAATTCCACTCTAAGAGAGGGAAAACCGAGCTAAATAGAACTGGTTTCTTCTAGTTGTGCCCTCTTCTAGGCGAGTCGACAATCCTCTCGACATGCGTGAGCAAGATGAAACTGTTTGCAAATTACTTCAAGATTGTCTTCTTGTACGTGAGAAAACTATTGTACTACTATATATGAAATGGCACATTCGAACTGTATTCCTTTTTGCAGACCGCGGTTCAGTTATACAGGAATTTTACTCTTCTAGCATTTTTGCACGCCGAGCGTCCCGAGGGAGCTCTTTCCCTTTTTCACCAACAAGAGAGCATGAGGTCGACGGAAGTCACGGAACAATCAACCACGATTCGAATGGGCAGCGAATCAATCTGTGGTTGAGTTGGTTAGGTGAACAGTGGTATTCCCAACCGGACAGTGGTATTCTCAACCCACCAGGATTCAAATCCTGATGCTCGCATTATTCCTGGCTTTATTTCAGGATTTCCGGCGATGCGCTTTCGATGGAGGAGACGTTCCGTCGACGACGAGGCGCTAGGGTGACTTCAAATCTCAAGATGATATGCCGCCGGCCTTCTCGGAGGTGCCCACAAGGATAGGGTGTGCATGTGTGCGCTCATAGGAATGAGTGTAGACGGCGCCAGATATGAAACGTATGCATCAGACCGACGCTAAAAAAAAGAATGGGCAACCACGGTGCACATCACACGCACACTAGAGTGCGAGAGGCATGCGAGACCGGGGGAGACCAGGAGTGCATGCGTGCGTCTGTGCGTCGGCCCTACAGCCTGCTTGCCACTTTGAGCTGAAGGCCATGACCTGGCCTGGCAGCATCACACGTGACACGTGGTGCCGGGCGGTGGAGGACCAAGAAAAGGAAGCCCGCACAGTGCCGCACTGTTGCGCCTGGCTTGCCCGCCTCCAGGTTACTGCTGCTGCGCACGGGAGGGCGCGTCCGTCTTGACGGCGCCATCGGCTTAGCTCAACGTCACGGCACGGCCCGTCGCACAGGCGGGCCTAGGCCCAAATGGCGACGAGCGGCACAGCGGCGGCGACACGGTTCGCGCGTGCACGGCCATCGGAAGGCCACGGGGCCGGGCAGGCAGGCCAGGTTCGCACCACCTCTGCTTCACGTGGACGGTAGATTGAAGGATACGGGTAGGGTAAGGCTAGTCATAGTTTTTCTTTTTTTTTGAAACGGAGGCAAAAGTTTTGCCTCATCTCATTAATAAAGCAGAAGAGAGTTTGTGACGGTTTTCGCGCGCTCAGTGGCGTCGGGGCAGGGCGCTGGACTGCATGGAGAAGACGGCGGGAGGATGGATGGGGATGGACGTCTTGTTTCGTGTGCCTTTTGAGCCTGCCTCGCGTCTGCATGCTTTCATGTGGTGCTTTGGGGACTTTGGCCTCGGATCTTTTGGCAAGGAGCTACATGCATGCACGGCACCTGAGGCAATGCCCATCTCTCCTTTTTTTTTTTTGCGGGGGTAAAAGGATTGTATTACTCAAGAGCACACGAATTCATCCCTACACGACTAGGGACATTAGCAGTCCAGAGCGGAGCTGCACCACAAGACGGTTCTCCGCTCGATCAAGTTTGCTAACACATGACTAACATTATTTTGCTCTCTAGAGATGTGAGTAACACAACACTCCCTTGTACCCATAAGACTCTTTACTTCGAGACCACCATCGCATCTTTGGGAACGATCCGTCCTTTGCCTTGATCATCCGCACGGCACGCATACCGTCACACTCCAGATAATCGGCAAATCCGCCCACCGCAAAGCTAGGCCGAGTCCCTCCATGCACCCGCCAACTCGGCGGCAATGGGTCCGCATGACCGGCAAACGGCATGCAGAGAAAATGATGGCACCGCTGCGTTCGCGCAAGATCATGCCGCACCGGCGCTTCCATCCTCGTGTGAGAATGACCCATCCACGCTGAGCTTCGCCCAACCTTCCGGAGGTGGGCTCCACTTGCGCCGAGACTTCCACCACGCCCACATGTGATATTGGCTGCCCGCTCCCTCTAGTTGAATGACCATCTTTCCTTTGTCCCGCCCCGGCCGGGTATTGTTGGATCCCCAACAAAGTGAGGTGACGAGCTTTGAAGGAACCGTCGGGACACCTCCATGGGTGGCGGTGCCTTGTCATGTTGGATCTCGTTACGCACGTGCAAAGATCTCCACATAAGCATGAGGACTCGAGGCGGTCACCCTCGTCGCACTCGCGATGAGATTCAAACCACTCCGGTCTCAGACATGGATTGATTTAACATCGTATCCGCCAAACTTGCGCCATGGCTTGCCACAGATCAACAGCTCTTGGGCACACTGCAAAACACATGAAACGTGTCCTCGCGCCGAGACCACAGAGAGGGCACACGCCAAGAAGCTCCATCGGCGTGCAAATTTATTTGCCCAAGTTGAGAGCATTCAGAGCCACACGCCAACCAAAAACACGCACCTTTGGAGGAGCAGGCACCTCCATAAAATGCCAGACGGCACGTCGCCCGTCCGGTGCCCTGCTCGCCGCGACTGAAGAGGGACGCAACTTGTCCTCGAGTGCCAGCCGGTACGCACTACGTACGGTGAAGATACCGGTACGTTCAGCCCCCCATGCAATAAAGTCATCACCTAGCCGTGGAGAGGCCTTTATCCTCATGATATGATGGACGTCAACAGGCAAAAAATACTGCTGTAGTAAGTCTGACCGCCATGCACCCGTTTCATCAAGTAATTCGCTGACCCTTCGTAGTCTACATCTACCTTGTTCCAACCCATGGACGATGGACTGCCAAGTTTGTGATGCATTTGTGGAGAAAACCGTGTCCTCTAGCCGTCCATTGGGATAGTAACGTGCTTTCAAGACTCTTGCACAGAGACTCTCAGGGTTGACCAGCAATCTCCAAGCTTGCCTTGCCAACAAGGCTTGATTGAACATCCTAAAATCCTTGAAACCCATCCCACCAGCAGCTTTTGGCCGCAGCAAGTGATCCCAAGCCTTCCAATGCGTCTTCCTCTTCCCTCTGTATGCACCCCACCAGTAGCTACGGATCATGCGTGCAAGGTCATCGCATGTGCTTCTTGGGAACTTGAAAATGCTCATAAGGAACGTCGGAAGGGCTTGTGCTACAGCCTTTATAAGGACCTCTCTTCCCGCCTGAGACATGAGCTCCCCCCATTGGATTATTCTCTTGGTAAGCTGCTGTTGAACGCTCTTCAATTTCCCTTTAGATAACCGGCCATTTGGAGTAGGAAAACCAAGGTACTTCTCTTCAAAGCTCGCGTTGACAACCTCCAAAGTGTGCATCACCTCCTGTTTATTCACCTCCGAACAGCTTGGCCCAAACATAATGGAACACTTGGTCGGGTTTACAATCTGGCCGGTCGCTGCTGCATACCTCTCAAGAACGGCCCTCACATGAGCAGCCTCCACTGCATTAGCTCGGAAGAACAAAAGTGTGTCGTCCGCGAATAAGAGTTGGGAGATGCCCGGGGCTTGAGGGCAAACACGCAGCGGCGAGATACGGGTAGCTTCAATCTCCTGTTTCAGTAAAGCATCCAAACCATCAGCGATAAAAAGGAATAGGAAAGGCAATGCCCATCTCTGCTACTGAAAACAACTGTACGGATATATCAGTATCTGCATCTAGCAATATTGACTTGGGATGGCTGGAGCATCCCTTTCCCCCGTCGAAAAACTCACCAAATAGGCAAATATAAACGTTATTTTTTGGAAACCATACAAACACCATTTTCTACCGACAACGCATTATTACTCCGTCTTGGTTCTTGAAAAATTGATTCATTCCCAGTTTTTCAGAGTACATATATTTATTATCGGAACATGTAGAGAAAGAACGTTATCCCTGCTGCCTTTGAGCGCGACATGGCCTGCACAGTATGATCATGGCTCGCGGCCATGCAGTCACACAGCTCATGATGCAAACATGACATCAACATGGCAGCCCATCATGGTCATGAAATAGCAGCGTCGCGCAGTAGTGACGTCCGTCCATATTTATTTAGTGGCGATGGGAGAAGGGAGGGCCGGTGGTGAGGGATGTCATTGGAGAGGGGAAAGGTAGTGGCGATAGTGTGGGAGGAAGAGGCGTAACGCTTTGTATGGGCCGGCCCACATATCATCTTTTGAGAGGGGGGGGGGGTGCGCCTTGTACCATTATAACCATAACGGGCGTCAAATAGGAAATTTGTATCTTCTGCACGTAACAACCAAGGCGCCATCTATAAGCCTTTTTATAGTCAAGGAAGCAATTCGGATTCGGGTTTTAGTAGTTTCATTGTTTTTTCTCTTTCAAAAATATGGTTCCTAGAGCGCAAACAATTCTGAAAGAAAAACTACGTATAGATGTCTAGTATATGCATACAAATTTCCATCAATATATGTTTTACATGTGGTTTGCAAAAAAAAAAAGCATGTATCAGAAGGGGCTCACTTTCGTTGTTGTTAATGTGCTAGAAAATTTTCTTTTTTGTGTGGCCTACAAATAAGTATATTATTTAATAAAAACATGCCGATAAATAGGAAACATCGATGTGTATCCAGAGAAGAAAAAATCAAAATGCTTTCTTAAAATTTTGGCCTGGGAGCGAGAATCATGTGCTGCAAAATCTAGAGGCTCTTTGGTCCTTCCATATTGAGCTGCCATGTGAGTCATGCTAATCAAAACCATAAATCACCACCTATATGTACCATTTCGAAGTCATTCCGATTCCCCCCCACCCCACCCCACCCGGCCACCCCATGTAACCATAATCGACCAACCATGCTAGCCTTCTCTCTTGAGACCGCTTGTGACATGAACCAGTTTGGACCGCTCATTCCACGAGATAGCACGAGTGTGTAATGTACAGGATGATCGGCGTACAAGGGTACATACAATGTGGAGTAGTGAGATGGGGAAAGTTGTTGACGTGGTAGAGTACGAGGGTGATGCTTGTGCATGTTTTGATCTTGGTTATCCACCCATAGTTCTTGGTGTCTCCTATGCTCACATCTACGAAATTTAATTGACACATCCACATTAATGTATTCATGATGTCTGAAAATAATGCCACTAATTAACATGTATACTAAGCAAAGTTTTGTCAAACACATATACTAACCCTAACCCTCAATCTTTCTACACACGAAACACTATTCCTACTACACCCCATGCATATCCCATTATCACCACAGTTAAACAACACATTCAAACTGTTCCAACACACTCGAAATTGGAGAAATGCATGTACTAGGGTTCCTCCATCATGTAAAAACTGCTACTCCCTCTGATCCATATTACTTCTCGCTCAAATGGATGTATATAGACATATTTTAGTGCTAGATACATCCATTTCAGCGATAAATAATATGGATCAGTGGGAGTACGAAAATAAAAACATTTTACCGAAATAAGTTTGGTGATATGCAAGATTACCTCAAGCAGCAAGGTGATAGAAAGATCCACCAAAGAGAAGGACCTTTTGGAGAGGATTTAGGGGGGGGGGGGGCTTGAGGGGTGGGAGCAGCAAGAGTTCTTGCAACTCTGAATGGATTGGGGAGAGTGCCCCGTGGGGCTAGATGAGTTAGCAGGAGAACACGCCAAAAGGTCCATGCCGTCTAGGTTGGGGGGCACCGAGGTTCATGAAGTTTCCCCTACTTTGACGTGAAAGGAGATACATTGATTCGGCGGCAGCTAGCACACGTGGTATCCGACGGTGGAGGAGCAAGGAAAAAAGGCCGCACTATTTGCCCCTGCCTTGTCCACCTCGCACGTTCATTGCCCTACTCCAAATAATTCTCGTGCATAGTATTCGGGTAAAAACATACAAAATAAAGTGTGTGAACATGGTAATATCAAAAGAACCCTAAACTATGGAACAAAAATAAAGGCAAAAAATATCATAAAAATTGCACTCATTAACTCCACCAAGCTTAGAGGTTTGCTCGTCCCCGAGCAAATAACGTAGCTTGTAAGAAAGAGGTCATCTTGGTTACGAGGTGCGGGTAATGCAATGTATGAGTCCATCACAACATTCCCAAATCCATATAAGATATGTTGTCAAGATGAGCATTATTATATCTTCACTTACTAAGATGATCATAAAGGCTTCAACACTTCTGCTATTCTACCGGTTAGCAAACGCATGACAACTCCAAGCAATAATTTACCTGTCTTTCAGCGAGCAAGTAGCAATGGTCTCGCAGTTTGTTTTCTTAAAGATACTAACCCTTTTTCCTTCCTAACGGTGCAGGCCTAATGCCCATGTCATATTCATGTTTCTGTAAGTGTGACATGAAGGCTAGGCATGTCTCCTTGTCGAAGGTAGGTATTTTTATGACTTATTTCATGAGAGGGAGTTTTACCAAAGAAGCTACTTCCCCTAATTATTTTATTTAGATGGTGCCATGCCAGTCCCTTACAAGACACTAGATGAGTTTAACGGAAATAAAAGTAGTTTGTTCCATTTACTTGCTAACCTTTCCTATCCAACTGATACCGGAGATGTCGAAGACTCATACTCATTATCAAGTGCAAATACATTAGCACACATTATAACCGAGTATCTAATATGGTTTCAAGAATAGCGCAATAAAACATTCATTAAGGCTATCCATTACTCACTGGAAATAAGAATCTTCCCTCAATCACAAGAACATGATTGTCCACATTATTTTAATTAAAACAAACTAAAATTTAAACTGAAAATAAACTAAATAAAGCAATAAAGAGATACAAAGGGCTCCAAAATCTCCCCAAACTTAACATGCTAAGTATTTATTTTCCTTTTTATCAGTACCCAGGTTCATTGCGGGCACATGCATGGGAATACGGGCGATCGTGTCAGTAAGGAGTTTGTTGGTCATCTATAAGCCCTTGATAGGGAGCTTGTACATGCGAAGCTTTTCGACAAGGTGTGCAATGATCCTCAAGCTCGCGGCCAACACCGTCCTGGTCTTCTGCGCAATCATATACTCCATCTCCTTGATACGGTCGCCCAAAAGGTCACTTTTAGTTTTTGAACTAATAGCATGTACCTCTGATTCATGGGCACCATACTGGATAGGGGTGGAGTTCGGATCCACCAAAAGTTACTGGTGTCTCCTATGCTTACATCTATGGAATTCGAATCCGTAGTATGCATGGATGAAACAAATAATGCATGATGTAAGAATATGATGAGGAATAAGCTAGTGAAGGCTTGGTACTTATGAAAGACCTGAGGTAGTGACATGAAGGCATTTGATCTGGGTTAGGTCAATAGCTAATAATGCTCTGGTTATGAGTTTGGTCCTTTGGTAGGCAAGAGCTTACACTATATTTTGAACATACGATGAAATTTGTGTGCTAATTTCTCCTTGGGTAGGTCGGGAGCATTGAGCATTTTAAACATATGATCATTTTTTTTTCAATTGTTAGTCCTTAGCGAGGCAGTCTATTAGGACGTGGGAGCTTCAAAACAATTACCTTTTAATGTTTTTAAGTAGATGCGGCTAGCCAGCATATATAATGGGGTGAAAATTCCACTCTCAGCGAGGAAAAAAGGGCTAAACAGAACGAATTTCTTCTGGTTGTTGCCTCTTCTAAGTCGAGTCGACAATCCTCACAACATTGTCTCAGCTATAGATAAAACCATTTGCAAGTTACTTCAACAATGTCTTCTTGTATGTGAGAAAACTATGATAGTATATTTTTGCAGGTCGCGGTTCAACTTTCGCGATTACATTGGAATTTTTCTCTTCCTGTGTGCATTTTTCAAACTAAAACGACTGTTCACAACCAAATAATTCCATTTTCCACGAGGAGGGTCCCGAAATGGCGAAGCATGTACGCGTAATGGTAGAAGCTCTTTCCCTTTTTTGTAAATCCTCTATTTCACTAAGACACTTTGTCGACACAATCGCCAGCCACCAGAACGCTTACATCTACCGGTACAGACTCCACCCAAATACAACAGGTATCCTGGCCATGAGCTCCAAACCTGGCAAGGGCATGAGCAACTTTGTTACAAACACGGGGGCTATTAGGAACAGATAACAGAACTAAAATTAAGTCCCAGGAACGAGGATGAGAACTAGGTGCTCTCGGGTACCCGCGCACCCTGTATATGCAAAAAAAAACAAAATAGTAATTCAAAAAAGTTCACAAAAATTCAAATCTTTTTTGGAATCAAACATGATCAGCTATTGTACTCGTATAAAAATTAGTTTGGACAAGAAATAATTCCTATTGACTTCAGGGCAAAAAATACAAGTTTAT
Source organism: Aegilops speltoides (assembly GCA_021437245.1). Taxonomy (NCBI): domain Eukaryota; kingdom Viridiplantae; phylum Streptophyta; class Magnoliopsida; order Poales; family Poaceae; genus Aegilops; species Aegilops speltoides. The sequence goes on along the minus strand of CM038141.1, from coordinate 419,093,111 downwards.
GACGACAATATAGCGTATATAGTACTTGTATATTGCGTTTTTTGCCCAATCTTCGACCCAGGATGCAACAAAAGTCAATCTCTGGCGAATCCTTTTACACGACTACAATACTTGATCATGTTTGATACCAAAAAACATTTAGAATTTTTTAAACCTTTTTTTGAATTACTAATTTTTTTTGTTGCATATAGGGTGCGCTGGTACACAGGTTCTCCTTCGTATTTCCCCCGGAACGGACGCAGGTCTCATAGATAACACCCTGAGATGACAGATCGAAAACTGTGCTTTGCAATGCCTTAATCAGGTGCTGGCAGTCTGACTCAGTTTGAATATTGATCATTCCCCGCTCGGCTGCCGCCTGCAGCGCCGCTGAACAGGCCTCCGCTTCAGCCTGACTCGCACTAGACACAAGGGTGAGTCTTCCCGCCCCTGCTCGGTCGCGTACGACAAAGCCCCAGCCGCCAGACTTTGTTGTGTCGTGAAAAGCATCGTCTACATTGATTTTCAAACTGTCTCCAACGGGACACTGCCACAATGGTAATAGTTGTCTAGCATGCCGGTTGATGGGCTTCTCATGTAGCTGCAATGATTCAAACGCCCACTTCGGTGCCTGAATGGATGTGCTTTCAATTGTGCCCACATTTTCTTTTTGTTCAGTTTATTCCTCATGTGCCACCATTTGCAAAGCATGCAAGCTACTAAGAGCAACTCCAATGGGCCGACCCATTTCGTCCGCCCGCGTCCGTTTGGGTCGGTGCGGACAGAAAAGACGGCCCAACGCGCCGACCCAAACGGACGCGTGTCCGCTTTCGTCCGCCTGCCGATCCATTCCCGGCCCATTTTCGAGCCGGATTTGCGTCGGCGAGGACACAAGACGGACGCGCGCGGGCCCTCTCTCCTCCCTGCGCGTGCACAACCTTCACCGCCGGCTTCGTGGCCGACGTCGCCGGCCATTTTTTCCGATGAAAAAGGATACATAGATTGTTCTTGCGTACACAGATAAAAGAAAAGATCAACTACTGCCGCTTCCGACTCGACTCGGTAATGTCCTCCTCCGACGCCCGAATATAGGCGTCGGCAGCATGCTCGTCGGCGAAGTCCCACCCCGATGTTTCTCGCAGCCTCAGTCTCATTTGAGGGTCAGCTTCCGCGCACGCTTGCCCTCCCGATAGGCGGCTCGCTCCATCCTCCTGGCCTTCCTCTTCGTCCTCCTATGCTCATAGAACTGACGTTCGTCGACGATGTCCTGCGGGAAGCGTTCGCACCACAGCACCAAGGCTTGCACGTCCATCTCGGCGAGGGCGAGGCGACGCATCCGCCTCCGGTGGACGCGACGATCCTCGTCGGTGAAAAGCCGCGGGAGAGGCGCCAGATCCTGCGCCCGCTGGCTCGACACGTCAGGAAAATTCATCTCCTGTCTCGGCCGTCGAAGGCGCCACGCCGCCGCGTCGTACGCGCGGGCCGCCTGCTCAGCGGTGTCAAAGGTGTCGAGGATGAGCCGTCTCTCGCCAAACAAGATCTCGGCGGAGAAGGCGACGGAGGGGCGCTCGCGGACTCCGCGAAAATCCGAAGCGTCGAGGGGGCGAGACGAGTGGGCGGCGGTGGCGGACTGAGTGTGGAGGGAGCGCCATCTGGGCCGACCCAAACGGACGGCGCTTTTGTCCACCTTTTGTCCGTTTGGGTCGCACGCGAGACCGGGAGTGCGTGCGTGCGTCCGTGCGTCGGCCCTACAGCCAGTTTTGCTACTTTGACGTGATCGCCCTGACCTGGCGTGGCAGCAGGCAGCAGCACACGTGGTGCCCGGCGGTGGAGGAGTGGAGGACCAAGAAAAGAAAGCCTGTACAATGCCGCACTGTTGCGCCTGGCTTGCCCGCCTCCATGTTACTGCTGCTGCGCACGGGTGCGGGCACTTCCGTCGTGACGGCGCCATCGGCTTAGCTCAGCGTCACGGAAGTACGCCACGGCCCGTCGCACAGGCGGGCGTAGGCACAAATGGCGACGGGCGGCAGAGCGGTGGTGACAGGGTTAGATAGCTCGTCTTGTTTCTGCTCTGGACTCGTGTGGATGAGTCACGGCCGGCTAGCAGCCGTGCGGGCGGTGGATCTGGCGTCTCGGCCGCGCGGGCGGCGGGATCCGATGGTCGTTGGCGGCCGGCGGCGGCTTCTGCGGTGGCCGGTGCACGCGATCTGGCGGCTCTCCTCCTCCCCTGTTCGGCGTGCGGGCCAGCCTCGTTGGGCCGCGCTTCCTTGGGTCGCCGGTTCTATACAGGAAGCGCTGCTGGTGGCGGGGATCTAGTTCGAGCGAAATTCATGGTCGGCCATGGCCGGACGCGTCGACGGCGACGCCTGCGGGCGCCGTTCCCTTCTTTGGAGGCGTCGGTATGGCCTGATCCCCTCACTACCCCTTCCCCTAGGTCTTCCGGGTGAAAGCCCTAACTTTGTTGGGCGGCAACGGCGCTCACGGCGTCGTTCCCTTCTTGAAGGCGCCGTTTTGGAAACCTTGGGGCTGGGTGACGCTTGTGGGTGGTGGACGACGGAGGTGGTGCGGCCCTATCCTAGCACAGATCAACGTCCGTTGCTTGGAGATGGAAGTCGTTGTGTTGGCGTCATGGTGGCGTCGATGGCGGAGGCACCTGCCAAGGTTGGCACCTCAATCTGCTCTGGAGATGGACCAGTGGAAGATGGCGGCGACGACACATGTGAGTGCGTCGGACCGGTTTGTGCCCTGGACCCGGTATAGAGCTCGGTCGGGGTCTCCGGCTTTAGATGTTAGGCTAGGTGAGAGATCTGGGTATTTGGCCTAGCTTACACCCCTTCATCATATAGATTGGAGTAGCGGCATATGTTGCCAAGACGGATTCAGACATATTGTTGTACTACTTTGTAAGGTCCTCGAGAATAATCAATAAAATGGCCGCATGCATCTTCCAGATACAGAAGCCCGGGGTCATCCTACTTTTCTAAAAAAAGATTGAAGGGTAGGGGTAGGGGAATGGCGCGCACAGTGGCGTCGGGGTAGAGCGCTGGACTGCATGGAGAAGGCGGCGAGTGAATGGGTGGACGTCTTGTTTTGTGTGCCTTTTAATTTCACGCCTTCTTTGGTTCATAGGAAAGAAATAGTATTATAAAAATAGAAAAAGCATAGGAAGTAAGATGGCACATTTCAATTCTTATAGAGAAATACATGTCATTTGTTGCATAGCATAGGAAATTTTTCATTGAGTCTGTGTTAATATATTTTTCTAATGTGAAGGACTGGATCCTATCCTACATAGAAATAGAAACCATTCCTACAATCCAAAGAGTTTAAGGCCCCGATTGAAATGGTGTATTTTTGCTACCCCGTAACATTTTACACATGTATATTACCCACCTCCAGCAAATTCCTGGTGTAAAATATTTCGCGTTGTAACATGCGCTTGGCTCCCAGGTTGTAATGCCACTGTATTCAAACAGATCACAATTCACAAGCATTATCAGGTCCAACGACATTGACAAAACCAGGGCCCGTGCGACCAAGCTGCCGCTCTACCTGCTGCTCATCCTCCTCCTGGCCATCGTCTCACTCCTCTGCCTCAACCGCCGCGCGCGCCGGCCATCAGTCTGTCCCCGGTCGCCGTGGGCGCTCCTGGTGCTCGGCCACCTCCACCACCTCGCCATGCGCGATCTATCGCGGCGCCACAGCCCGGTCGTCATGCTCTGCGCCTCTGCCTCGGTAGGAACTGCACCGTCGAGCTGCTCCAGGCTATGGCGATGTCCTCGTTGGAGGGCACGACTCTCCAGCTTATCCGGCAAGATCCAACCCATCTCCTCCGTCTCAATCGAGGTGGGCGTTCCGTCGGTCCATCGCTCGCCGCCTCTGCCGGCAGCCCGCTCAATCGCTGGTGGGACTGGGGCTTCGGCCGGCTGCTCTCCGAGAAGCTCCGGATGTCTTCGCGACAGTTTCTTCAGGCGTGGTCGCGGTCGGCGGCGCCCCTCGTCCCTTTCGCGGGCACGGTCACTGGCATGGGTGCCGGCGGCGAGGCCTGGCCCCGTCACAGCCTTTGCCGCTGGTGCCTCACCCCTTTCTTGCTCCGGCGGCGCGTGCCCCCACCTACACGATTTGGAGAGAGGGAAAGAATACGGAGGCAGAAAACGACGGCCCAGGTCTGTATCCAAAAGCGGTGGAATACAAGTGTATTTGACAAAAACCGGTGTAAAGAATATCACCCAAAACCGACGAACCAGCCGTAAAAGTCAACATGGCTCGTTTTGTTTTACACTTGCATATTTTACCGGTGTATATCCCTCCAAAACGACGAACCAAACGGGGCCTAAAGGAATTTTTTCTACGAAGTTCCTATCCTTCACCATTTATACAAAATTCCTATGAACAAAGGAGGTCTGAGCCTGCCTCGCGTCCGCATGCTTCATGCGGTGCTTTGGGGACTTTGGCCTCGGATGTTTTGGCATGGAGAGGCATGCATGGACGGCACCTGAGACAATAACTCGTCTCTGCGTTTTTTTTTTTGTTTGGACAAGACCAGTCTTTGATACTGTTCATCTATTTGTGCTCTCCGGGCAAAACAGTTGTACGGATATATCAGCACTTAGAGTAATATACTCACTCCGTCCTAAAACAAGTGTCCCCACTTTAGTATAATGTTGGTATATAGTTGTATTACGCTTTAGACACTTATTTCCGGACGGAGTGAGTATATATTCTGCGGGTCAGGATGGCCGGAGCCTTTGTTTTCCCACGTTGAAATCCTCACCATACAAACATTATTTTCTTGAAACTATACAGACATCGCTTCTACTGACACTTACTCGGTCTTAGTTCTTGAAGAAACAGCTCATTCCCAGCTCTCCATAGTGCATATATTTATGGGAACCTATCGAGAAGAGTATAGAGATGATATGAGGTGTCTGGTTCTGTCATCTTTTGTCTTTTCTCTCATGTTCGGCCAGTGTCCGGCACGTACGCGAACGTTTGAGGAAGATTTGAGGGGACTAGATGTAGACGCTCTAACATCTGACGTTGCATCGTAGAGGCCCCAACGACACTACATGTAAGGGGCGCGTTTACTAATCCGTCCTTTTTCTAGTCTTCATCGCACAATGATTTTCGAGTCTTGTATGTCTAGAAAATTAATATAAAGGTATATGAAATAAAAAATTTGCAAGATAAATACGATGATATCATTTATATATGCTCAATCCATGTATTTTGGTATATATCAATGGTCAAGTCATGCATCAAAGAACCCTACATTTTGGGAAGGAAGGAGTACTAAAAACTACATATGAAAGTCGTTCTATTTTTTAAAAAATATAGAAAACTTGATTCCTAGAGCCCAAACAATTCTGAAAAAAAAACTACATATAGATGTCTAGTATATGCATGCGAATTTTCATCGGTATATGTTTTTACATGTGGTATGCACAAAATAATATACAAGCATCTAAAGGGGCTTAGGCTGGTTGTAATGGATAGTATCATAAGTTAGTATCATGCATATGATACTAGTGTATGATACTACCTTCCTAATGCATAGTATCATATGGTAGTATCATAGATGACTTTATTTATTGCCATGCATGACACATACTAGTGTAGCATTTATTATGATACGGTATCATGATATTATACTCAACCCTCTCTTACTTCATTTAATTCTATGTCACCTCATCAAAGTTGCCTAGTTGGCATGCATGATACTAGCTATGATACTACAATTACAACCAGCCTTACTTTCCTGCTTGTTGATATGCCAGAAACTTCTCTTTCTGTGTGCCTTACATATCAATATATTATTTAAAAAATGTAGCAATAAATAGGGGACATCGAGATGTACCCGGAGAAAAAAAAACTCGTAAATGCCTTTTTAAATTTTCGGCCTGGGAGCATCTAGAGGCTCTTCGGTCCTTGTCGCATTGAGCTGCCATGTGAGTCATGCTAACCAAATGCATCGGTCACCACCTGTATGTACCATTTCGAAGCCGTCCCCATTGTCCTCTCCCCATTGTAACCAAATCATGTGAGTCATGCTAACCAAATGCATCGGTCACCATCTGAACGACACGTCGATTACGTTGATCCCCAAGGTACGGCATCCTCAGTCTATAACACAATACAGACCCATCTCTCTCTGTTCGGTTTTGTATAAAATTGCTTCAAAGTGTGTGACAAACCGATTGAGAGTATTCATGGGGGAAATCATCAGTGAAGAGCAGAGCGCCTTTGTTCCGGGGCGGCTCATAACTGACAATGTGTTGGTGGCATACGAAAGTGTGCATACTATGCGAAGGAGGAAGAAAGGAAAAAACTATGCTTGTGCTGTGAAACTTGATATGATGAAAGCATACGACCGTGTCGAGTGGCATTTTCTGGAGGCAATTCTCACTAAGTTGGGCTTCAATGTTGATTTTGTCAGACTCGTTATGAAGTGTGTATCATCGGTGCGCTTCTCAGTCCGGGTTAATGGTGTGTTGCTGCCATTTTTTTCACCCTCGCGTGGGCTGAGACAGGGTGACCCAGCCTCACCTTTCCTCTTTTCGCTATGCGCAGAGGGCTTCTCCTCTATGTTGAAGTTTTATAATCATGGCTATATTGACAGAGGAATCAGAGTAAGTTACAGATCGCCTTGGGTAACTCATTTGCTTTTCGCAGACGACAGCTTGATCTTCATTAATGGAAACACCCAAAGTGCAGCGAGACTTAATGAAATCCTGAGGGTTTATGGTGATGCTTCGGGTCAGTGTGTCAATCGTGCAAAGAGCGCAGTGTACTTCAGCTCCAACACACCGGCCCAGCTAAAACAGCAGCTCAAAGCGGTACTCAATATTGATGTTGAGGCGTTCAGTGAACGGTACCTAGGGCTCCCCACTGCGATCGGGCGCATCACAAGTGGAACTTTTGATCACATCGGGGAAACAGCTCGCGGGAAGATGCAGGGATGGTCTGAAAAACTTCTTGCGTGTGCAGGTAGGGAAACCTTGCTGAAATTTGTTGTACAGGCCATTCCAACGTACTCTATGAGCACCTTTCTACTAACAAAAAAGGTGTGCAAGAGTTTGACGTCACCCATGGCTAAGTTTTTTTGGAGCAGCTCTATTGACAAAAATGCTTTACATTGGGTGTCATGGAAGAATTTGGCTACTCCAAAGTGCCAAGGAGGAATGGGGTTTCGTGACCCACAACAGTTTAACATTGCGCTACTAGGGAAGCATGGGTGGCGGTTCATGACGAACCCTGACTCTCTGTGCGCAAGGGTAATGAAAGGCCGCTACTTTCCTGATACAGATTTTTTGCATGCCAACGTTCCCAAATCAGGTTCTGCTACTTGGCGAGCTATCATTGCTGGCAGGAAAGCCTTACAGGCGGGACTTATTATGCGAGTAGGAGATGGGAGCTCTATTGATGTTTGGATGGACAAATGGATTCCGGGAACCATCTCCATGAAACCTTTATTCAGACCTCCGAGCACTAATATTCAGCGAGTCTCGGATCTGATTGACACTGAGAACTGGTCTTGGAAACAGGAACTTATAAGGACAACTTTTATTGCTCCAGATGCAGATGCTATTCTTAATATACCCATCAGGAGGGGAGGAGGACAAGATTTCTTTGCTTGGGCCTTCGAACGCTCAGGCAACTACACTGTTAAATCAGCGTACCGTGCTCTAATGACTCAAAACGAGCGTCTAGCTCTAGAGGAAGGGACGGCTACAGGTGCTTCAATGGATGATAAACAGATGTGGACAGCCTTATGGAAACTGAAAGTGATCCCAAAGGTTCGGGTGTTTTGGTGGAGGGTGTTGAGGGGGATTTTACCTGACGAATGTACTCTCAAGCACCGCCACATTTCAGTTCTTGACACTTGTAAAGTGTGCATGGCAAGACAGGAGGATCTCATGCATGCGTTAATACAATGCTCCCATGCACGACGCTTCTGGAACGAAGCTTGTGCTTGGTTCGATCTCAGACTCCCTCGACTACATCCAAGGTCGTGGGCTAGAGACATTCTATGTGGTGATCGGATAAGGGATGTGGATCGTCCAAAAATCATCACCATCATGTGGACGATCTGGCATTCTCGCAACCGGATCAAGCATGACGAAGAAGGCAGAGACCCAGTGGCTGCGATGAGATCTACGCGGGAGGCCCTAGCGCACCTGGAGCTACCCCGCAATGAAGCCTCCCTGCTGCCGGGACATGGTTGGAAGTTGCCGGAACCGGGTACGATCAAGATTTCATGTGATGGAGCACTCAATGTGGCGGAAGGTCGAGGAGGGGCGGGTGGTATAGCCCGGTCCGTATCTTCGCTCTTGGGGGCTTGGTGCAAACCGTTCGGCAACATCTCCGATCCTCTTATCATGGAAGCCTTATCAATGCGAGAAGGAACGCTCTTTGCAAAACTTCGAGGCCTATCGCACGTGATAATGGAGACTGACTGTCAGGAGTTAGTGCAACTCTGGCATACACGCCACAACTCACGTTCGGTTGTGGCTCCTATCCTGGATGAAATAGGAGAGCTTAGTTGTGATTTTTCTGTTTTTCAGATACAACATGTATTAAGGTCAGCAAACTTACCGGCCCATTTATGTGCAAAACGTGCATGCACATTGAATGTGACCGAATGTTGGCTTGAGGACACCCCTAGTTTTTTGGTAACCAGCCTTTTGGCTGATTGCCCGGGGAACTCTTTTGTTGAATAAAGCTCTCTGATTTGCCCGCAAAAAAAAATCCGTTTCGAAAAAAAAAAAATCAAGTGACCATGCGTCATGCTAGCGTTCTCTCTTGAGGCAGCTTGTGAGGCGAACCAGTCTTCGACGCCCAATATGTCCTCGTGGTGCATCACCAGATTGGATTGCTCGCTGCACGAAATAGCACGAGAAACTAGTGTATAGGAAGACCGGAGTACAAGGGTACATACAACGTGCGTTGGTCAGACGGGGAAAATAGTTTACGTGTTAGAGTACGACAACAGGATTGCGCATGTTCTAATCTTGGTTATCCACCGATAGTTCCTCGTGTCTCCTATGCTTATATCTATCCCTATGAAATCTAACTTCCTAACTACTCCCTCCGTCCCATAATGTAACACGTTTTTTAATACTACACTAGTTTGAAAAAACATCTTACATTATAGGACGGAGGGAGTAGTATGCATGGACCAAACAAATAATGCATGATGTGAGGATAAACAATTCCAGCACATAGAAGTAAGATGAGGAATAACTCACTCTTTATTGTTGAGATACTAATGATCGCATGTACTTAGGCAGCTAGGATTCTCTTTTATTGTTTTCCTAGTATACGGATATCTCCCGATCCTTTCCTTGTATAGTGCATACGGTTGAGATATCCTTGCACTTTGTACCCTATATATGCTACGGTACACGATCTATGACATATCGTACAATCCACATGGTATCATACACCACGATCCTTTCCTAACGCTTCCGCCGCCGCCGCCGCACCTGAGTCGCCGCCGCCTTTTTGTCACCGCCGCCTCCCTGCCGCCGCATCCCTCCCGGCCGCCGCCCTCTCTAGCAGCCGCCGCTCCCTCTCCATCTCCACCCGAACCCATCGCCATGTCGTTCGCCTTCTATGATCCACTTGCCGACGCCTCCTCCTCCTCCTCCTCTCCCATGTCCGGCACCACCCAACCCTCCAACCCCTTCGCCGGCCCTGCCCCCATCCCCGTCGACATCATCCGCAACGTCGACATCCTCGCCCGTGTGCCCATCCGTCTCTCCCAGGAGGACTCATCTTACTATGCATGGAAGACTTACTTTCACCTCGTTTTTCGTGAGTTTCATCTCCAGGAGCACATCGATGGCACCGTTGATGCCGCCACCATGGCGTTCGACGCCGAGAGGTCGGCTGTTGAGGCAACGATCATTCGCTGGTTCTTCCTCACCATCTCCAAGGACCTGTTTTACACGGTGGTGCAGGATGACGATGATGCACACGCCGTCTGGACGAAGCTCAACGGCCTCTTCACCGACAATCAGCTCCAGCGGCTCGTCTTCCTTCAGCAGGAGTTCTTTGGGTGCCACCAAAATAATTCCTCTGTGGATGAATTTTGCATGCGCCTAAAGCGACTCTGCGACGAGCTCCGCGACATCGGCGAAAGTCTCCAACGACCTCCTCCTTAGCACCTCGTCGCGCCGCCTCAACGAGGAGTTCACCCACGCGGCTGCCAACCTCACGCTCATCCCCAACCCGACCTTTCCCAAGGTCGTCGCGTACCTGCGTTTGGAGGAACGCAGGATGAAGAAGATGAGGGCGCGGGCGGCTCACACCGCCTCGCCGCGGCACGCCCGTGGCGCGGCTCCCCCACAGCGATCGGCGGCTCCTTCCCGCCCGCCCAAAGATGTCCCGCCACCCTTCCCGTTCCCTCAACAAGGGGCACCACCGCCCGCTGCCTCCAACGAGCGCGGCGGCTGCCGCGGCAATGGAGGGCGCTGTAACGCCCTCGATGCGGCTATATCTCCCACGTGTCGAAGCACGACTTAGAGGCATAACCGCATTGAAAGCAATGTCGCAAGTGAGGTAATCTTCACACAACCCATTTAATACATAAGGGGAAAAGATACATAGTTGGCTTACTATCGCCACTTCACACAATTACATGAATAAAGCATTACATCATCCAGATACAATCAAGGTCCGACTACGGAACCAAAATAAAAGAAGAACCCCAAATGCGACAAAGGACCCCGATCGACCCCTAACCGGGCTCCGCCATCGATCAACTAGCACGAAACAACACAAAGGACAAGATCTTCATCGAGCTCCTCCTTGAGCTGGAATGCGTCACCTGCTCGGTAACATAGGCACATGCAAACTGGTTTTGGAAGTATCTGGTGAGTCACGAGGACTCAGCAATCTCGCACCCGCGAGATCAAGACTATTTAAGCTTATGGGTAAGGTAAAGGCATGAGGTGGAGCTGCAGCAAGCGACTAGCATATATGACGGCTAACATACGCAAATGAGAGCGAGAAGAGAAAGCAAAGCACGGTCGACAAAAGTATGATCAAGAAGTGATCCTATAGCAACCTACGTCAAGCATAACTCCAACACCGTGTTCACTTCCCGGACTCCGCCGGAAAGAGACCATCACGGTTACACACACGGTTGATGTATTTTAATTAAGGTCAACTTCAGGTCTTCTACAACCGGACGTTAACAAATTCCCATCTGCCCATAACCGCGGGCACGGCTTTCGAAAGTTCAAATCCCTGCAGGGGTGTCCCAACTTAGCCCATGACAAGCTCTCACGGTCAACGGAGGAATAGACCTCCACCCAAGACACTCCGATCAGACTCGGTATCCCGTACAACAAGACATTTCGACAGGTAAAACTAAACCAGCAACACCGCCCGAATGTGCCGACAAATCCCGATAGGAGCTGCACATATCTCTTTCTCGTGGCACACTCAGATGAGACTAGCTACGAGTAAAACCAACCCTCAAGTTTCCTCGAGGTGGCCCATGAGTAGCTCGGTTCGGACCAACACTCGAGGAGCACCGCCCCGGGGTTAAAATAAAGATGACCCTTGAGTCTGCAGAACCCAAGGGAAAAAAAAAAGGCTAGGTGAGGCAAATGGTAAAACCAATGTTGGGCATTGCTGGAGAAGCTTTACTTAAGGCGAATCTGTCAAGGGGTTCCCATTATAGCCCAACCGTAAGGAACGCAAAATCCGGGAACATAACACCGATATGACGGAAACTAGGGCGGCAAGAGTGGAACAAAACACTGCATAAGGCCGAGCCTTCCACCCTTTACCAAATATATAGATGCATTAATTAAATAAGGTATATTGTGATATCCCAACAAGTAAACATGTTCCAACCAGAACAACATCTTCATGTTCCAACAAGGACAGACTTCAATCTTCACCGCAACTAACAACGCTATAAGAGGGCTGAGCAAAGCGGTAACATAGCCAATCAACGGTTTGCTAGGAATGGTGTCAAAGGTTAGAGGTTTGACATGGCAATTTGGGAGGCTGACAAGCAAATGGTAGGCATCGTAGCATTGGCATAGCAAAAGAGCGAGCAAACTAGCATAGCAAAGATAGTAGTGATTTCGAGGGTATGATCATCTTGCCTGCAAGGTTCTCAGAGTTGACGAAGGCTTGATCCTCGTAGGCATTCTCAACAGGTTCCTCGTACACGTACTCGTCTCCCGGCTCTACCCAAGCAAGAACACAAGCAACGGAACCACAATCAAACAAGGAACAATGCACAAGCAATATGATGCAAAACATGACATGCGATGCGAGATGTGATATGCAATGCATATGTGTGCTCCGGAAGGAAAATGATGAACCGGGCATCAACTTGGCAAACCAAGTATGCCGCTGGAAAGATGAGATGATTTCGTTGAAATCGATATAAAGATCACTCGAATCGGATGCACGGTTTGCAAATGACAAGCAAAACAAGAATGACGCAAAACTGCGTTTAACAGCCCGATGCTACTTAGCACGCAACAAGAAACTATGCTACAGCACCCCAACATAAAAGCAAAGCATATGGCAGCGAACTACAGGAGATGCTTAACAAAAGAGGAACACTGAGCTACGGCTAAATCACATCATAACATGTTCAAACAAGCATGGTGAAAGTACTCAAAATAACAGGTTCACAGACTTAGTGAAAAAAACTAACATGCCAGGAATTAACATCAGGAAGGCATGTTTAGAGCAAGCAAACAACATGCTACAGGAACTTATAATAGCAAAACAAGGCATGACATGATTCTACTCAAAGCATATATCAATAGACCCTTACTGACCATAAGCCAAAAAGGACTCTAAGAAATGATGGCACCCATGTAAACATTGCAAGTTTTATTACAGATTTCAGACTTAGTGAAATATCAGGTCATGGCAAAAACAGATTCAATATGGCATGTTCGTGAGCTCGATGCACTCACTACAGAGCTATACATGGCATGGCAAGGCAACCAACAGTAAGAAGGCATGATTATGAATCTAAGCATGGCAAGAGCAAGGTCATAGCATACACGGATCAACTACAACGACCTCGTGAAAATTGAATCTCACGCAAACAATCTGCCAGGAAACATTTTCAAGCAAAAGTAGAGCACGAAAATGACATGCTAGACTACTCCATAAATGCCAACAAAGGCATGGATGGATAGAGCAAATCCATATGTTCAAAACACCCTTACTGATCATGCTCAAAAAGGGCATAGATCTCTCTGTAACAACATGAACATATGGCATAAAAATAACAGCAGGACAAGACTTAGTGAAAACACTAAGTTCCTGAAATCAGCAACATCATCATCCCTACTTTGCATGCTTGTTCTAGTCAACAAATAGCTCACAAAAATACATGGAAAACACCCCTGGAAAGATGGCATGGCAATGTTCAACTCACATGTAGGACTCAAGTTCATAAGGTGCACACATAATTCATGGCAAAAATGACAAAAGAGCTCGAACTGATAAGATTCTGAAACTAACGATCTGAAGCTATCTTCCAACAGCATTTCGGGTATCAAGATGAGCTCAAATGCAAATGATGCAATGGAATTAAATGATGTACTCTTCGAGACGAACATTTTGACATATTATACGCCCAAAACGGAGCCACGGTTGCGGAGATGTGATGCGTTGAAAAATGCCCAAAATTATTGACAGAAAAAGACTTAGACGAATTTGGAGGGGGAAAAAATCAACCTAGGGATCCAGATCTGGATCGGGCCGGATCCGAGGTCGGGCTCGCCGGAGGAGCTCCGGCCGGAGGGAGGAGGTCGGCGGCGGGCGGGGCGGGCGGGCGGCGGCTGGGGCTTGGGCTTGGCGGCGCATGGCGGCGCGGCGCGGTGCGTGGCGGTGGTGGGGCGGCGGGCTGGGAGGGCGGCGGGTGGCGGCGGCGGCTGGGGCGGCGGGCGGGCGGCGGAGCGGGCCGACGGGTCGGCGGCTGCTGCGGCGGCGGAGGCGGAGGCGGCGGCGGCGGCGGACGGCGGAAGGCGGGCGCGGGCGCGGCGTGGCGTGGAGGGCGGGCGGCGGGGCTCGGGCGGGGCGGCGGTATGTGTGGCGGGTGCCACGTGTCGCGCTTCTGGTTCGCTGGGCGGCGGCGGCGCTGGACGCTGTCGGCCCGATCCGGACGTGTCCGGCGGCGGCGGAGGAGCGGGCTAGGGTTTTGGGTGGAATTAGATCCGAAAATGGAGGGGGAGGGGTGTTTATATAGGTAGAGGGAGCTAGGAGTGTCCAAATGAGGTGTAGTTTTCGCCCACACGATCGTGATCGAACGACCGAGGGCATGGAAGTGACTTAGATGGGTTATTGGGCTGTTTTGGAGGGTTGTTGGGCTGCAACTCAAAAGAGGCCTTTGCGAGGGTGCGGTTAACCGTTGGAGTACCAAACGAACTCCAAATGACCCGAAACTTGACAGGTGGTCTACCGGTGCTATACCAGGGCCACTTGGCAAGGCTCGGTCCATTCCGAGAATGCTCAACACCCGCACACGGAAAAAGAACAAGAGGGGACGCCGGGGAACATAGGAGTGTCAGATTGCAAAACGGACAACGGGGAATATGCTCGGAAACATGAGACGAACACGTATGCAAATGAGATGCACATGATGACATGATATGAAATGCATATGATGACATGGCAAATGCAACACACAAGCAAATGACATGGCAACAACGACGAATAACTGGCAGACACCTGGCGCATCGGATCCGGGGTGTTACAACACTCCACCACTACGAGAGGATCTCGTCCCGAGATCTAGAATGGCACCGGAGGAAAAAGGAAGAGGAGAGGTAAAACTAAGTTGCTTCTTCGACAAACGAGTGAAACCAGAGAACCTTGAGAGGTTGACCAAATTGAAAGAAACAAAACAACGGAGATGAGCAAGGTTGAAAACACTCTGTTAAAAGACAGGAACAAGGGAACATTGCGAGAACTTGAAGGTTGCAAAGACATGAATCAAGAGCTTAACAAACGAAAAGAATATGACCACATCGGTATAATGAGATAGCCAAGGAACAAGAACGGCTGAATTTGGACAGCACTCCGGTAGAAAAGAGAAGAAAAACTTGATGAGATGAAAAGATATTGAAGAGATGATACAATACTCCGTTTAAATGGATAAGCAAGAAAAGAACACGACCTCGCAATTCAAGATGATGATTGAAGAGCACAACATCACAATGCCTCCGAAACAAAAGAATAGAAGATAGATCATTGGAATAGAAGAATGGAGAAGAAAATGCCAACATCTGTCACCAACGGAAACAAATGATTGGATTGACATCAACAAGGAGACGAGAAACTTATTTCACCGGAAGGAAAAATGAAGAACTTGGGTCATTTATAAGCACCATAAATAGCAACAATCCTTAGGGAAAGCTTTAGGTGAAATATGACACAAGATAACTCCAACAAGGAGATTGATGGTTTTAAAATACCTCATTCTTGACAACATGGGAATCATGAAACACGAAGAGGAATTATCAAGAATGACATATCACCATCTCAAAAGATAAGGTAGAAAGAATTGCACTTTGAAATGCAAGATGAAGAATGCTTGAACTCCTCAAAACAAAACATGTGTTGAGCACCATGTTTATTTTGAAGTATGGCTTGATGGATCTTAAATTCGAGAGAAATCTTGATGAACAATTGAAAAATGAAAAGAATCCTTGACGAATCACCATGTAGAGCCTCCATGAAGAACTCCGGTAAACAAAAGGAATGAAAAGAAAGATAAATTGAAAACACAAGGTGAATCCTTGCAATGATTTAGATGGATCTCCGTGATAATTAGAGCTTGGAACTCCGGGAAAAAGAGAAGATGAAACAAATGAAACCGAGAATTTTAAGGGCCTCCGGAATAAAGAATTAATCACTTGGATGAACAAGAATAAGAATTATGTTATGCTTATCCCTCACAAATTAAATTGATGACAATCAACGGATTTGGCATACTACTTATTCTCGTATAAAGGATTAAAAGAGATATCTGAAAACTTGAGAAGGTCTTCAACGAACCACCGGTAGGATTGGAATCAACAAATGACTTAAATGATAACGAAAGAGGTGAAATCTTGAACGAACCACCGTGAGAACTGAGAATGGATGTAGCAAAGGCACAAATCACCGGGAAGAATTGAAAAACGAATGAAGATACTTGAGGGGATTTAGATACATGAGAACGAAGAGATCAAGAACTGATTAGAGGATATTCGATTGATTCTCCAGCAAGATAGGAGAATGATAACTGACAACTGAGAATGAATAAACCTGAATTGATGGACTCCGGATGACAAACTGAGAAGACTCTTTAATATCTCCTGATGGGTGAAAAAGATTCTCACAATCGAAAACAATTATGAGAGGATGGCAACAAGCTAGCACCATGAATCTTGAAGAGAATGGACAAGATTAAAGAGAAACTCTTCTTCGGTCTTCAAATGATGAGAATGACAACGAGAAACACCACCAAGAATTATTGAGGCACACCGGATGAATCAAAAGAGGTTGAGCCAACTATGAAAAAATTTGAAAGATCTTGGAGAAAAGCATTTGACTGATGATAACTCATTCTTACGTCAAACTTGGAGAAGAATTTAGGATAGCTCCGGGAAAATAGAAGAGTCAGGTAAGATCCTGGGAAAAGACCTGTGGGTTAGGGCCCACTCAAAAGAACACCGTTGAAAAGATTTAAAAGAGATGTTGCACCGGTTGAATTAAATGACTTGAATGAGATACCAATCTCGAAAGAACTTGAACGAATGCAGAGTGGAAACACGAATCTTCGAGATATCTTGAGCACTCCGAAATAACAAATAGCGAGAAGTAGAATGATAATGAGTTACACCGGTATGAGAAAGCATTAGAAACGAAGAAAAAAAAGGTATGATCAACAAAACTTTACTTGAATCCACCGGAGAAGAGAAAGGAATGAGGAATGACGAACTAGTAGAACATCTTCTTGAGAACCACCGGGTAAGAACATTGACGGAAAAGAATGGAGAAACTTCACAAAAATAAAAGGATACTTGGTAAAGAAATCTTAATCTTTGAGGAAAAAGGGTGGGTGGGCGGGAAAACAAAGGCAACTTGGGACGGATGAAACAAACACCGTTGAGAAAACTTAGAATTGATCTTGCGGATGGGGAGAATGATCGGATCCTCTTGAAGAGAAGCACACCGGTTGGGAAAAGAATTAACATGACAACCTCAATGATCAAAAGGATTAGTATTCACATAGCAATATGAGAACGCCGTTTAGGAAAGGTATGGATTCCACATTTGACATTGAAGCAACTCGAATACCACAACTCAAAACAAAAACAAAGGATTGGCTTGCAGAATAAGCCGGAACAAACATATGATAGAGATTTCGTCCGAAGTTTTCGTGGTGGGGCCTACACGGGCTCAATCGTACAGCACCATCATGTACAAGGCAGGGCACATGACATACGAAGCGCCCCCAGTCGGCATAGCCAAGGACTCTTTAAGACACAACGAGACCCTTTGTAAAACCAACCGTGAATAGGCGGACCACTAGACGTCGAACCCCAATTTCATATCATACATCCGTCGGAAAGATATCCTAAGAGCTACTTGAATTCCCACCTATAAAACTCCCGAAATTTTCTGGTTATGCAATCTGGTGTTGGGGATACAGGGAGCAATAATATCTCACACAAACTAACAATCCCTACATCCATTGTATCCATCCGTCAACACATAACCAAGAAACCTTCGAAATCGTCTACCTCAACCTTCAAAAGCATCCGTTATACAAGTCATGGCAATACTCCGTACTCACCTCGATCTTTGGGTTAGCGGGGTTATCTCACCAACAACGCATAAAAGAGATTTTCGATGTCGGCATTAAACTCGGTATTCCAGAAGCGCAACGATAAAATTATGACGACAACACCTCGGAGCTCAACTCCCGGGACACCGCCACAACCCCTAAATGACAGGAGGCAACCAAGACAATGTTGTCATCATAAAACCATCGAACGATTCTAAGATACCAGCGTGATCCTAAAAAAAATTTAGTGAAATTTGAGAAGAGAAGAGTCAAAACTCTACGTCGGGATACCTCACCGAAGGTCAAGGACCGGGAGTAAAAAGAATTCCTAACTCTCCGATATATATAATCCTAAATGACTCAAAACATTTTCTAGACACAACTCGCCGCTAAAAACGATCAAGCGGTGGGGCTCCTAAGGTCGGGAAGGCTCGATTACCAACTTGTAGCGCCTCGATGCGGCTATATCTCCCACGTGTCGAACGACTTAGAGGCATAACCGCATTGAAAGCAATGTCGCAAGTGAGGTAATCTTCACACAACCCATTTAATACATAAGGGGAAAAGATACATAGTTGGCTTACAATCGCCACTTCACACAATTACATGAATAAAGCATTACATCATCCAGATACAATCAAGGTCCGACTACGGAACCAAAATAAAAGAAGAACCCCAAATGCGACAAAGGACCCTGATCGACCCCAACTGGGCTCCGCTACTGATCAACTAGCACGAAACAACACAAAGGACAAGATCTTCATCGAGCTCCTCCTTGAGCTGGAATGCGTCACCTGCTCGGTAACATAGGCACATGCAAACTGGTTTTGGAAGTATCTGGTGAGTCACGAGGACTCAGCAATCTCGCACCCGCGAGATCAAGACTATTTAAGCTTATGGGTAAGGTAAAGGCATGAGGTGGAGCTGCAGCAAGCGACTAGCATATATGGCGGCTAACATACGCAAATGAGAGCGAGAAGAGAAAGCAAAGCACGGTCGACAAAAGTATGATCAAGAAGTGATCCTATAGCAACCTACGTCAAGCATAACTCCAACACCGTGTTCACTTCCCGGACTCCGCCGGAAAGAGACCATCACGGTTACACACACGGTTGATGTATTTTAATTAAGGTCAACTTCAGGTCTTCTACTGAAGGAAATATGCCCTAGAGGCAATAATAAAGTTATTATATATTTCCTCATATCATGATAAATGTTTATTATTCATGCTAGAATTGTATTAACCGGAAACATAATACATGTGTGAATACATAGACAAACAGAGTGTCACTAGTATGCCTCTACTAGACTAGCTTGTTAATCAAAGATGGTTATGTTTCCTAACCATGAACAAGGAGTTGTTATTTGATTAACAAGGTCACATCATTAGTTGAATGATCTGATTGACATGACCCATTCCATTAGCTTAGCACACGATCGCTTAGTATGTTGCTACTGCTTTTATCCATGACTTATACATGTTCCTATAACTATGAGATTATGCAACTCCCGTTTACCGGAGGAACACTTTGGGTGCTACCAATTGTCACAACGTAACTGGGTGATTATAAAGGAGTACTACAGGTGTCTCCAAAGGCAGATGTTGGGTTGGCGATTTGAGATTAGGTTTTGTCACTCCGATTGTCGAGAGGTATCTCGGCCCTCTCGGTAATACACATCACTGAAGCCTTGCAAGCACTACAACTAATGAGTTAGTTGTGAGATGATGTATTACGGAACGAGTAAAGAGACTTGCGTAACGAGATTGAACTAGGTATTGGATACCGACGATCGAATCTCGGGCAAGTAACATACCGATGACAAAGGGAATAACGATGTTGTTATGCGGTCGACCGATAAAGATCTTCGTAGAATATGTAGGAGCCAATATGGGCATCCAGGTCCCGCTATTGGTTATTGACCGGAGACGTGTCTCGGTCATGTCTACATTGTTCTCGAACCGTAGGGTCCGCACGCTTAAGGTTTCGATGCGATGCTTATATTATGAGTTTGTGTATTTTGATGTACCGAAGGAGTTCGAGTCCCGGATGAGATCGGGGACATGACGAGGAGTCTCGAAATGGTCGAGACGTAAAGATCGATATATTGGACGACTATATTCGGAGTTCGGAAAGGTTCCGAGTGATTCGGTATTTTTCGGAGTACCGGAGAGTTACGGAATTCGTATTGGGCCTTAATGGGCCATACGGGAAAGGAGAAAAAGGGCCAAAGGGTGGCCGCCGCCTCCCTTGGTCTAGTCCGAATTGGACTAGGGAGGCGCGACCCCTTCCTTCCTTCTCCTTCTCTTTTCCCTTTCCTTCTCTCCTACTCCTAATACATGGAAGGACTACTAGTTGGACTAGGAAAGGGGAATCCTACTCCGGTGGGAGTAGGACTCCCCATGGCGCGCCATAGAGAGGGCCGGCCTCCTCCTCCTCCCTCCTTTATATATGGGGCAGGGGCACCCCATGGACACACAAGTTTGATCTTTGGATCGTTCCTTAGCCGTGTGCGGTGCCCCCCTCCACCATATTCCACCTCGGTCATACCGTCATGAAGCTTAGGCGAAGCCCGCGCCGTGAAACATCAAGATCGTCACCACGCCGTCGTCTTGTGAAACTCTCCTCGACACTCGGCTGGATCGAGTACGAGGGACGCCATCGAGCTGTACGTGTGTCAAGAACTCGGGGTGCCGAGTATGGCGCCGGGATCGGTCGGATCGCGAGGAGAACGTTCGACTACTTCCTCTACGTTGTGATCGCTTCCGCCGGGTCTACAAGGGTATGTAGACAACACTCTCCCCTCGTTGCTATACATCACCATGATCTTGCGTGTGCGTAGGAAAATTTTGAAATTACTACGTTCCCCAACAGTGGCATCCGAGCCTAGGTTTTATGGTTTGATGTTTTGCACGAGTAGAACACAAGTGAGTTGTGGGCGATACAAGTCATACTACCTACCAGCATGTCATACTTTGGTTCAGCGGTATTGTGAGATGAAGCGGCCCAGACCGACATTACGCGTACGCTTACGCGAGACTGGTTTCACCGCTACGAGCACTCGTTGCTTAAAGGTGACTGGTGGGTGCCTGTCTCTCTCACTTTAGTTGAACCGAGTGTGGCTACGCCCGGTCCTTGAGAAGGTTAAAACGGAGTCTATTTGACGAAGTATCGTTGTGGTTTTGATGCGAGGTGAGACTGGTTCTTGCTTAAGCCCGTAGCAGCCACGTAAAATTTGCAACAACAAAGTAGAGGACGTCTAACTTGTTTTTGCAGGGCATGTTGTGATGTGATATGGTCAAGACGTGATGCTATATTTTATTGTATGAGATGATCATGTTTTGTAACCGAAGTTCTCGGCAATCGGCAGGAGCCATATGATTGTCGCTTATTGTATGCAATGCAATCGCTTCGTAATGCTTTACTTTATCACTAAGCGGTAGCGATAGTCGAGAAGCATAAGATTGGCGAGACGACAACGATGCTACGATGGAGATCAAGGTGTCGCGCCGGTGGCGATGGTGATCATGGTGGTGCTGCGGAGATGAAGATCACGAAGCACAAGATGATGATGACCATATCATATCACTTATATTGATTTGCATGTGATGTTTATCCTTTATGCATCTTATCTTGCTTTGATTGACGGTAGCATTATAAGATGATCTCTCACTAAAATTATCAAGAAGTGTTCTCCCAGTATGCACCGCTGCCAAAGTTCGTCGTGCCCTGACACCACGTGATGATCGGTGTGATAAGCTCTCGTCCATCTACAACGGGTGCAAGCCAGTTTTGAACACGCAGAATACTCGGGTTATACTTGACGAGCCTAGCATATGCAGATATGGCCTCGGAACATGGAGACCGAAAGGTCGAGCGTGAATCATATAGTAGATATGATCAACATAAGATGTTCACCATTGAAAACTACTCCATCTCACGTGATGATCGGTTATGGTTTAGTTGATTTGGATCACGTGATCACTTAGATGACTAGAGAGATGTCTGTCTAAGTGGGAGTTCTTAAGTAATATGATTAATTGAACTTAAATTTATCATGAACTTAGTCCTGGTAGTATTTTGCAAATTATGTTGTAAGATCAATAGCTTGCGTTGTTGCTTTCATATGTTTATTTTGATATGTTCCTAGAGAAAATTGTGTTGAAAAATGTTAGTAGCAATGATGCGGATTTGATCCGTGATCTGAGGTTTATCCTCATTGCTGCACAGAAGAATTATGTCCTTGATGCACCGCTAGGTGACAGATCTATTGCAAGAGCATATGCGAACGTTATGAACGTTTGGCTAGCTCAATATGATGACTACTTGATAGTTTTGTGCACCATGCTTTATGGCTTAGAATCGGGACTTCAAAGATGTTTTGAACATCATGGACCATATGAGATGTTCCAGGAATTGAAGTTAATATTTCAAGAAAATACCCGAGTTGAGAGATATGAAAGTCTCCAACAAGTTCTATAGCTAAAATATGGAGGAGAATCGCTCAACTAGTGAGCATGTACTCAGATTGTCTGGGTACTTCAATCGCTTGAATCAAGTGGGAGTTAATCTTCCGAGATAAGATAGTGATTGATGAATTCTCTAGTCACCATCACCAAGTTAGTAGAACTTCGTGATGAACTATAGTATGCAAGGGATGACGAAAATGATTCCCGAGCTCTTCGTGATGTTGAAATCGACGAAGGTAGAAATCAAGAAAGAGCATCAAGTGTTGATGGTTGACAAGATCACTAGTTTCAAGAAAAGGGCAAAGGGAAAGAAAGGGAACTTCAAGTAGATTGACAAGCAAGTTGTCACTCCCACGAAGAAACCCAAAGCTGAACCAAAGCTGAAACCGAAAGTGCTCACACTGCAAAGGAAATGGTCCTTTGGAAGCAGAACGCCCTAAATATTTGGTGGATAAGAAGGATGGCAAAGTGAAAAAAGGTATATTTGATATACAGGTGTTTTATGTGTGCTTTACTAGTGTTTATAGCAACCCTCGGTATTTGGTACTGGTTCGGTTGCTAAGAGTAGTAACTCAAACGGAGTTGCGAATAAATGAAACTAGTTAAGAGTGAAATGACGATGTGTGTTGAAAGTAGTTTCAAGATTGATATAATCATCATCGCACACTCCCTATACTTTCGGGATTAGTGTTGAACCTAAATAAATGTTATTTGGTGTTTGCGTTGAGCATGAATATGATTTGATCATGTTTATTGCAATACGGTTATTCATTTAAGTAAGAGAATAAGCTGTTATTCATTTTACATGAATAAAACCTTATATGGTTACACACCCAATGAAAATGGTTCATGGGATCTCGATCGTAGTGATACACATATTCATAATATTGAAACCAAAAGATGCAAAGTTAATAATGATAGTGCAACTTATTTGTGGTAATCGCCGTTTAGGTCATATCGGTGTAAAGCGCATGAAGAAACTCCATCTTGATGGACTTTTGGAGTCACTTGATTATGAATCACTTGGCACTTGCGAACCGTGCCTCGTGGGCAAGATGACTAAAACTCCGTTCTCGGAACAATGGAACAAGCTCTTGACTTATTGGAAATAATACATACCGATGTATGCGATCCAATGAGTGTTGATGCTCGTGGCAAGTATCGTTATTTTTCGACCTTCACAAGATGATTTGAGCAGATATGGGTATATCTACTTGATGAAACATAAGTCTGAAATAGTTGAAATGTTCAAAGAATTTCAGAGTGAAGTGGAAAATCATCGTGACAAGAAAATAAAGTTTCTGCGATCGATCGTGGAGATGAATATTTGAGTTACGAGTTTGGTCTTCAATTAAAACAATGTGGAATAGTTTCACAAATTCATGCCACCTGGAACACCACATCATAATGGTGTGTCCGAACGTCATAACCGTACTTTATTGGATATAGTACAATCTATGATGTTTCTTACCGATTTACCAATATCGTTTTGGGATCATGCATTAGAGACAGCTGCATTCACGTTAAATAGGGCACCATCTAAATCCGTTGAGACGACACTATATGAACTGTGGTTTAGCAAGAAACCAAAGTTGTCGTTTCTTAAAGTTTGGGGCTGCGATGCTTATGTGAAAAAGTTTCATCCTGATAAGCTCGAACCCAAATCGGAGAAGTGCGTCTTCATAGAATACCCAAAGGAAACTGTTGGGTACACCTTCTATCACAGATCCGAAGGCAAGATATTCGTTGCTTAAGATGGATCCTTTCTAGAGAAGGAGTTTCTCTCGAAAGAAGTGAGTGGGAGGAAAGTAGAACTTGATGAGGTAACTGTACCTGTTCCCTTATTGGAAAGTAGTTCATCATAGAAATCTGTTCTTGTGACTACTATACCAATTAGTGAGGAAGTTAATGATGATGATCATGTAACTTCAGATCAAGTTACTACCGAACCTCGTAGGTAAAACAGAGTGAGATTCGCACCAGAGTGGTACGGTAATCCTGTTCTGGAGGTCGTGTTGTTGGGTAACGTAGTAATTTCAAAAAATTTCCTACGCACACGCAAGACCATGGTGATGCATAGCAACGAGAGGGGAGAGTGTTGTCTACGTACCCTCGTAGACCCGAAGCGGAAGCGATCACAACGTAGAGGAAGTAGTCGACGTTCTCCTCGCGATCCGACCGATCGGCGCCGTTACTCGGCGCCCCGAGTTCTTGACACACGTACATCTCGATGACGTCCCTCGTACTCGATCCAGCCGAGTGTCGAGGAGAGTTCGTCAAGACGACGGCGTGGTGGCGATCTTGATGTTTCACCGGCGCAGGGCTTCGCCTAAGCTTCACGACGGTATAACCGAGGTGGAATATGGTGGAGGGGGGCACCGCACACGGCTAAGGAACGATCCGTAGATCAAACTTGTGTGTCCTATGGGGTGTCCCCTGCCCTTGTATATAAAGGATGGAGGAGGAGGAGGCCGCCAAGGCAAAGGTGCGGCCAGGAGGGGAGTCCTACTAGGACTCCAAGTCCTAGTAGGAGTCCTCCAAGAGGGAGGAAGGAGAAGGAATAGGAGGAGTAGGAAGGTGGCGGCCCCTTTCCCTAGTCCAATTCGGACTAGAGGGAGGGGGCGCAGCAGCCTTTTTCTCCTCTTCCCACTAAAGCCCATCAAGGCCCAATACTTCTCCCGGCGAATTCCGTAACTCTCCGGTACTCGAAAAATACCGAATGACTCGGAACCTTTCCGAACTCCGAATATAGTCGTCCAATATATCGATCTTTACGTCTCGACCATTTCGAGACTCCTCGTCATGTCCCCGATCTCATCCGGGACTCCGAACTCCTTCGGTACATCAAAACTCATAAACTCATAATATAAATGTCATCGAAACCTTAAGCGTGCGGACCCTACGGTTCGAGAACAATGTAGACATGACCTAGAACTATTCACGGTCAATAACCTATAGCGGGACCTGGATGCCCATATTGGTTCCTACATATTCTACGAAGATCTTTATCGGTCAGACCGCATTACAACATACGTTGTTCCCTTTGTCATCGGTATGTTACTTGCCCGAGATTCGATCGTCGGTATCCAATACCTAGTTCAATCTCGTTACCGGCAAGTCTCTTTACTCGTTCCGTAATACATCATCTCACAGCTAACTCATTAGTTGTAATGCTTGCAAGGCTTAAGTGATGTGTATTACCGAGAGGGACCAGAGATACCTCTCCGACAATCGGAGTGACAAAACCTAATCTCGAAATACGCCAACCCAACATCTGCCTTTGGAGACACCTGTAGTACTCCTTTATAATCACCCAGTTACGTTGTGACGTTTGGTAGCACCCAAAGTGTTCCTCCGGTAAACGGGAGTTGCATAATCTCATAGTTATAGGAACATGTATATGTCATGGATAAATGCAGTAGCAACATACTAAACGATCGTGTGCTAAGCTAATGGAATGGGTCATGTCAATCAGATCATTCAACTAATGATGTGACCTTGTTAATCAAATAACAACTCCTTGTTCATGGCTAGGAAACATAACCATCTTTGATTAACAAGCTAGTCTAGTAGAGGCATACTAGTGACATCTTGTTTGTCTATGCATTCACACATGTATCATGTTTCCGGTTAATACAATTCTAGCATGAATGATAAACATTTATCATGAAATAAGGAAATAAATAATAACTTTATTATTGCCTCTAGGGCATATTTCCTTCATCTCCCACTTGCACTAGAGTCAATAATCTAGATCACATCACCATGTGATTAACATCGATAGTTCACATCATCATGTGATTAACACCCATAGTTCACATCGTCATGTGACCAACACCCAAAGGGTTTACTGGATTCAGTAATCTAGTTCACATTGCTATGTGATTAACACCCAAAGAGTACTAAGGTGTGATCATGTTTTGCTTGTGAGAGAGTCTTAGTCAACGGGTCTTTCACATTCAGATCCGTTATGTATTTTGCAATTTTTCTATGTCTTCAATGCTCGCGCAAGCTACTCTAGCTAATTGCTCCCACTTTCAATATGTATCTAGATCGAGACTTAGAGTCATCGGATCAGTGTGAAAACTTGCATCGACGTAACCCTTTTTTATTTAACCTTTTTTTTCACTTCCATAATCGAGAAACATATCCTTATTCCACTAAGGACAATTTTGACCGCTGTCCGATGATCTATTCCTAGATCACTATTGTACTCCTTGCCAAACTCGGTGCAGGGTATACAATAGATCTGGTACACAGCATGGCATACTTTATAGAACCTATGGCCAGGCATAGGGAATGACTTTCATTCTCTTTCTATCTTCTGCCGTGGTCGGGTTTTGAGTCTTACTCAATTTCACACCTTGTAACACAGGCAAGAACTCTTTCTTTGACTGCTCCATTTTGAACTACTTCAAAATCTTGTCAAGGTATGTACTCATTGAAAAACTTATCAAGCATCTTGATCTATCTCTATAGATCTTGATACTCAATATGTAAGCAGCTTCACCGAGGTCTTTCTTTGAAAAACTTCTTTCAAACACTCCTTTATGCTTTGCAGAATAATTCTACATTATTTCCGATCTACAATATGTCATTCACATATACTTATCAGAAATGCTGTAGTGCTCCCACTCACTTTCTAGTAAATACAGGCTTCACCATAAGTCTGTACAAAACTATATGCTTTAATCAACTCATCAAAGCGTATATTCCAACTCCGAGATGCTCGCACCAGTCCATAGATGGATCGCTGGAGCTTGCACACTTTGTTAGCTCCCTTTGGATCGAAAAACACTTTTGGTTGCATCATATACAACTCTTCCTCCAGAAAACCATTCAGGAATGCAGTTTTTACATCCATTTGCCAAATTTCATAAATTGTGGCAATTGCTAACATGATTCGGACAGACTTAAGCATCGCTACAGTTGAGAAAATCTCATTGTAGTCAACATCTTGAACTTTGCGAAAACCTTTTTGCAACAAGTCGAGCTTTGTAGATAGTAACACTACTATCAGCGTCCATCTTCCTCTTGAAGATCCATTTATTTTCTTTGGTTTGCCGATCATCGGCAAATCCATCAAAGTCCATACTTTGTTCTAATACATGGATCATATCTCAGATTTCATGGCCTCAAGCCATTTTGCGAATCTGGGCTCACCATCGCTTCTTCATGGTTCGTAGGTTCATCATGATCTAGTAGCATGATTTCCGAACAGGATTGCCGTACCACTCAGTGCGGATCTTACTCTGGTCGATCTACGAGGTTCTGTAGTAACTTGATCTGAAGTTTCATGATCAACATCATCAACTTCCTCACTACTTGGTGTAGATGTCTCGTAAACCGGTTTCTGCGACAAACTACTTTCAAGTAAGGAGAAGGTACTATTACCTCATCAAGTTCTACTTTCCTCCCACTCACTTCTTTCGAGAGAAACTCCTTCTCTAGAAAGGATCCATTTTCAGCAACGAATGTCTTGCCTCCGGATCTGTGATAGAAGGTGTACCCAACAATCTCCTTTGGGTATTCTATGAAGACGCATTTCTCGATTTGGGTTTGAGCTTATCAGATGAAACTTTTCACATAAGCATCGCAGCCCCAAACTTTAAGAAACGACAACTTGGGTTTCTTGCTAAACCACAGTTCATATAGTGTCGTCTCAACGGATTTAGATGGTGCCCAATTTAACGTGAATGCAGCTGTCTCTAATGCATGATCCCAAAACGATATTGGTAAATCGGTAAGAAACATCATAGATTGTACTATATCCAATAAAGTACGGTTATGACGTTTGGACACACCATAACATTGTGGTGTTCCAGGTGGCGTGAGCTGTGAAACTATTCCACATTGTTTTAATTGAAGACCAAACTCGTAACTCAAATATTCGTCTCCGCGATCAAATCGTAGAAACCTTATTTTCTTGTCACGATGATTTTTCCACTTCACTCTGAAATTCTTTGAACCTTTCAACTATTTCAGACTTATGTTTCATCAAGTAGATATACCCATATCTGCTCAAATCATATGTGAAGGCTAGAAAATAACGATACCCGCCGCGAGCCTTAACACTCATTGGATCGCATACATCAGTATGTATTATTTCCAATAAGTCAGTTGCTCGCTCCACTGTTCCGGAGAACGGAGTCTTAGTCATCTTGCCCATGAGGCATGGTTCGCAAGCATCAAGTGATTCATAATCAAGTGATTCCAAAATCCCATCAGCATGGAGTTTCTTCATGCGCTTTACACCAATATGACATGAACGGTAGTGCCACAAATAAGTTGCACTATCAATATTAACTTTGCATCTTTTAGTTTCAATATTATGAATATGTGTATCACTACGATCGAGATCCAATGAACCATTTTCATTGGGTGTGTAACCATATAAGGTTTTATTCATGTAAACAGAACAACAGTTTATTCTCTTACTTAAATGAATAACCGTATTGCAATAAACACGATCAAATCATATTTATGCTCAACGCAAAACACCAAATAACATTTATTTAGGTTCAACACTAATCCCGAAAGTATAGGGAGTGTGCGATGATGATCATATCAATCTTGAAACTACTTTCAACACACATCATCACTTCACCCTTAACTAGTTTCATTTTATTCGCAACTCCGTTTGAGTTACTACTCTTAGCAACCGAACCAGTACCAAATACCGAGGGGTTGCTATAAACACTAGTAAAGCACATATAAAACACCTGTATATCAAATATACCCTTTTTCACTTTGCCATCCTTCTTATCCACCAAATATTTAGGGCAGTTCCGCTTCGGTGACCATTTCCTTTGCGTGTAAGCACTCGGTTTCAGAGCTTTGGTTCAGCTTTGGGCTTCTTCGTGGGAGTGACAACTTGCTTGTCAATCTACTTGAAGTTCCCTTTCTTTCCCTTTGCCCTTTTCTTGAAACTAGTGATCTTGTCAACCATCAACACTTGATGCTCTTTCTTGATTTCTACCTTCGTCGATTTCAACATCACGAAGAGCTCGGGAATCATTTTCGTCATCCTTGCATACTATAGTTCATCACGAAGTTCTACTAACTTGGTGATGGTGACTAGAGAATTCGTCAATCGCTATCTTATCCGGAAGATTAACTCCCACTTGATTCAAGCGATTGAAGTACCCGGATAATCTGAGCACATGCTCACTATTTGAGCGATTCTCCTCCATCTTTTAGCTATAGAACTTGTTGGAGACTTCATATCTCTCAACTCGGTATTTGCTTGAAATATTAACTTCAATTCTGGAACATCTCATATGGTCCATGATGTTCAAAACATCTTTGAAGTCCCGATTCTAAGCCATAAAGCATGGTGCACAAAACTATCAAGTAGTCATCATATTGAGCTAGCCAAACGCTCATAACGTCGCATCTGCTCCTGCAATAGGTCTGCTCACCTAGCGGTGCATTAAGGACATAATTCTTACGTGCAGCAATGAGGATAAACCTCAGATCACGGATCAAATCCGCATCATTGCTACTAACATTTTTCAACACAATTTTCTAGGAACATATCAAAATAAACATATGAAAGCAACAACGCAAGCTATTGATCTTACAACATAATTTGCAAAATACTACCAGGACTAAGTTCATGATAAATTTAAGTTCAATTAATCATATTACTTAAGAACTCCCACTTAGAAAGACATCTCTCTAGTCATCCAAGTGATCACGTGATCCAAATCAACTAAACCATAACCGATCATCACGTGAGATGGAGTAGTTTTCAATGGTGAACATCTTATGTTGATCATATCTATTATATGATTCACGCTCGACCTTTCGGTCTCCGTGTTCCGAGGCCATATCTGCATATGCTAGGCTCGTCAAGTATAACCCGAGTATTCTCGTGTGCAAAACTGGCTTGCACCCGTTGTAGATGGACGAGAGCTTATCACACCCGATCATCACGTGGTGTCCGGGCACGACATTTAACTTTGGCAACGGTGCATACTCGGGAGAACACTTCTTGATAATTTAGTGAGAGATCATCTTATAATGCTACCGTCAATCAAAGCAAGATAAGATGCATAAAGGATAAACATCACATGCAAATCAATATAAGTGAGATGATATGGTCATCATCATCTTGTGCTTCGTGATCTTCATCTCCGCAGCACCACCATGATCACCATCGTCACCGGCGCGACACCTTGATCTCCATCGTAGCATCGTTGTCGTCTCGCCAATCTTATGCTTCTACGACTATCGCTACCGCTTAGTGATAAAGTAAAGCATTACAAAGCGATTGCATTGCAGACAATAAAGCGACAACCATATGGCTCCAGCCGATTGCCGATAACCGGTTACATAACATGATCATCTCATACAATAAAATATAGCATCACGTCTTGACCATATCACATCACAACATGCCCTGCAAAAACAAGTTAGACGTCCTCTACTTTGTTGTTGCAAATTTTACGTGGCTGCTACGGGCTTAAGCAAGAACCGGTCTCACCACGCATCAAAACCACAACGATACTTCGTCAAATAGACTCCGTTTTAACCTTCTCAAGGACGGGCGTAGCCACACTTGGTTCAACTAAAGTGAGAGAGACAGCACCCACCGGTCACCTTTAAGCAACGAGTGCTCGTGGCGGTGAAACCAGTCTCGCGTAAGCGTCACGCGTAATGTCGGTCCGGGCCGCTTCATCTCACAATACCGCTGAACCAAAGTATGACATGCTGGTAGGTAGTATGACTTGTATCGCCCACAACTCACTTGTGTTCTACTCGTGCAAAACATCAAACCATAAAAACCTAGGCTCGGATGCCTTTGTTGGGTAACGAGTAATTTCAAAATTTTCCCACGCACACGCAAGACCATGGTGATGCATAGCAAGCGAGGGGAGAGTGTTGTCTACGCACCCTCGTGAGACCCAAGCGAAGCGATCACAACGTAGAGGAAGTAGTCGACGTTCTCCTCGCGATCCGACCGATCCGGCGCCGTTACTCGGCGCCCGAGTTCTTGACACACGTACAGCTCGATGGCGTCCCTCGTACTCGATCCAGCCGAGTGTCGAGGAGAGTTCCGTCGAAGACGACGGCGCAGGACGATCTTGATGTTTCACGGCGCAGGCTTCGCCTAAGCTTCATGACGGTATAACCGAGGTGGAATATGGTGGAGGGGGCACCGACACGGCTAAGGAACGATCTGTAGATCAAACTTGTGTGTCCTATGGGGTGTCCCTGCCCTTGTATATAAAGGATGGAGGAGGAGGAGGCGGCCAAGGCAAAGGTGCGGCCAGGAAGGGGAGTCCTACTAGGACTCCAAGTCCTAGTAGGAGTCCTCCAAGAGGGGAGGAAGGGAGAAGGAATAGGAGGAGTAGGAAAGGTGGCCGGCCCCCTTTTCCCTAGTCCAATTCGGACTAGAGGAGGGGGCGCAGCAGCCTTTTCTCCTCTTCCCACTAAAGCCCATCAAGGCCCAATACTTCTCCCAGCGAATTCCCGTAACTCTCCGGTACTCCGAAAAATACCCGAATGACTCGGAACCTTTCCGAACTCCGAATATAGTCGTCCAATATATCGATCTTTACGTCTCGACCATTTCGAGACTCCTCGTCATGTCCCCGATCTCATCCGGGACTCCGAACTCCTTGGTACTTCAAAACTCATAAACTCATAATATAACTGTCATCGAAACCTTAAGCGTGCGGACCCTACGGTTCGAGAACAATGTAGACATGACCGAGACACGTCTCCGGTCAATAACCAATAGCGGGACCTGGATGCCCATATTGGCTCCTACATATTCTACGAAGATCTTTATCGGTCAGACCGCATTACAACATACGTTGTTCCCTTTGTCATCGGTATGTTACTTGCCCGAGATTCGATCGTCGGTATCCAATACCTAGTTCAATCTCGTTACCGGCAAGTCTCTTTACTCGTTCCGTAATACATCATCTCACAGCTAACTCATTAGTTGTAATGCTTGCAAGGCTTAAGTGATGTGTATTACCGAGAGGGCCCAGAGATACCTCTCCGACAATCGGAGTGACAAAACCTAATCTCGAAATACGCCAACCCAACATCTGCCTTTGGAGACACCTGTAGTACTCCTTTATAATCACCCGTTACGTTGTGACGTTTGGTAGCACCCAAAGTGTTCCTCCGTAAACGGAGTTGCATAATCTCATAGTTATAGGAACATGTATATGTCATGGATAAAAGCAGTAGCAACATACTAAACGATCGTGTGCTAAGCTAATGGAATGGGTCATGTCAATCAGATCATTCAACTAATGATGTGACCTTGTTAATCAAATAACAACTCCTTGTGCATGGCTAGGAAACATAACCATCTTTGATTAACAAGCTAGTCTAGTAGAGGCATACTAGTGACATCTTGTTTGTCTATGCATTCACACATGTATTATGTTTCCGGTTAATACAATTCTAGCATGAATGATAAACATTTATCATGAAATAAGGAAATAAATAATAACTTTATTATTGCCTCTAGGGCATATTTCCTTCACGTGTTACTTGACCATGACAAACCTACGAACTATGAGGAAGCGATGATGAGCCCAGATTCCGCAAAATGGTTTGAGGCCATGAAATCTGAGATATGATCCATGTATAAGAACAAAGTATGGACTTTGATGGATTTGCCCGATGATCGGCAAACCATAGAAAATAAATGGATCTTCAAGAGGAAAACGGACGTTGATAGTAGTGTTACTATCTACAAAGCTCGACTTGTTGCAAAAAGGTTTTCGACAAAGTTCAAGATGTTGACTACAATGAGATTTTCTCAACTGTAGCGATGCTTAAGTCCGAATCATGTTAGCAATTGCCACAATTTATGAAATTTGGCAAATGGATGTAAAAACTGCATTCCTGAATGGTTTTCTGGAGGAAGAGTTGTATATGATGCAACCAGAAGGTTTTATCGATCCAAAGGGAGCTAACAAAGTGTGCAAGCTCCAGCGATCCATCTATGGACTGGTGCGAGCATCTCGGAGTTGGAATATACGCTTTGATGAGTTGATTAAAGCATATAGTTTTGTACAGACTTATGGTGAAGCCTGTATTTACTAGAAAGTGAGTGGGAGCACTACAGCATTTCTGATAAGTATATGTGAATGACATATTGTAGATCGGAAATAATGTAGAATTATTCATGCCCTAGAGGCAATAATAAAGTTATTATATATTTCCTCATATCATGATAAATGTTTATTATTCATGCTAGAATTGTATTAACCGGAAACATAATACATGTGTGAATACATAGACAAACAGAGTGTCACTAGTATGCCTCTACTAGACTAGCTTGTTAATCAAAGATGGTTATGTTTCCTAACCATGAACAAGGAGTTGTTATTTGATTAACAAGGTCACATCATTAGTTGAATGATCTGATTGACATGACCCATTCCATTAGCTTAGCACACGATCGTTTAGTATGTTGCTACTGCTTTTATCCATGACTTATACATGTTCCTATAACTATGAGATTATGCAACTCCCGTTTACCGGAGGAACACTTTGGGTGCTACCAAATGTCACAACGTAACTGGGTGATTATAAAGGAGTACTACAGGTGTCTCCAAAGGCAGATGTTGGGTTGGCGTATTTCGAGATTAGGTTTTGTCACTCCGATTGTCGGAGAGGTATCTCTGGGCCCTCTCGGTAATACACATCACTGAAGCCTTGCAAGCACTACAACTAATGAGTTAGTTGTGAGATGATGTATTACGGAACGAGTAAAGAGACTTGCCGGTAACGAGATTGAACTAGGTATTGGATACCGACGATCGAATCTCGCAAGTAACATACCGATGACAAAGGGAACAACGATGTTGTTATGCGGTCGACCGATAAAGATCTTCGTAGAATATGTAGGAGCCAATATGGGCATCCAGGTCCCGCTTATTGGTTATTGACCGGAGACGTGTCTCGGTCATGTCTACATTGTTCTCGAACCGTAGGGTCCGCACGCTTAAGGTTTCGATGATGCTTATATTATGAGTTTGTGTATTTTGATGTACCGAAGGAGTTCGAGTCCGGATGAGATCGGGACATGACGAGGAGTCTCGAAATGGTCGAGACGTAAAGATCGATATATTGGACGACTATATTCGGAGTTCGGAAAGGTTCCGAGTGATTCGGGTATTTTTCGGAGTACCGGAGAGTTACGGGAATTCGTATTGGGCCTTAATGGGCCATACGGGAAAGGAGAAAAAGGGCCAAAAGGGTGGCCGCCGCCCTCCCCTTGGTCTAGTCCGAATTAGACTAGGAGGGGGCACCTTCCTTCCTTCTCCTTCTCTTTTCCCTTTCCTTCTCTCCTACTCCTAATACATGGAAGGACTACTAGTTGGACTAGGAAAAGGGGAATCCTACTCCCGGTGGGAGTAGGACTCCCCATGGCGCGCCATAGAGAGGGCCGGCCTCCTCCTCCCTCCCTCCTTTATATACGGGGGCAGGGGGCACCCCATGGACACACAAGTTTGATCTTTGGATCGTTCCTTAGCCGTGTGCGGTGCCCCCCTCCACCATATTCCACCTCGGTCATACCGTCGCGAAGCTTAGGCGAAGCCCTGCGCCGGTGAAACATCAAGATCGTCACCACGCCGTCGTCTTGTGAAACTCTCCTTGACACTCGGCTGGATCGGAGTACGAGGGACGCCATCGAGCTGTACGTGTCAAGAACTCGGGGTGCCGGATGCTTGGCGCCGGATCGGTCGGATCGCGAGGAGAACGCTCGACTACTTCCTCTACGCCAGATCGCTTCCGCTTCGGGTCTACAAGGGTATGTAGACAACACTCTCCCCTCTCGTTGCTATACATCACCATGATCTTGCGTGTGCGTAGGAAAATTTTGAAATTAATACGTTCCCCAACATCTACAACCGGACGTTAACAAATTCCCATCTGCCCATAACCGCGGGCACGGCTTTCGAAAGTTCAAATCCCTGCAGGGGTGTCCCAACTTAGCCCATGACAAGCTCTCACGGTCAACGGAGGAATAGACCTCCACCCAAGACACTCCGATCAGACTCGGTATCCCGGTACAACAAGACATTTCGACAGGGTAAAACTAAACCAGCAACACCGCCCGAATGTGCCGACAAATCCCGATAGGAGCTGCACATATCTCTTTCTCAGGGCACACTCAGATGAGACTAGCTACGAGTAAAACCAACCCTCAAGTTTCCCCGAGGTGGCCCCGCAGGCAGCTCGGTTCGGACCAACACTCAGAGGAGCACTGGCCCGGGGTTAAAATAAAGATGACCCTTGAGTCTGCAGAACCCAAGGGAAAAAAAAGGCTAGGTGAGGCAAATGGTAAAACCAATGTTGGGCATTGCTGGAGAAGCTTTACTTAAGGCGAACTGTCAAGGGGTTCCCATTATAGCCCAACCGTAAGGAGCATAAAATCCGGGAACATAACACCGATATGACGGAAACTAGGCGGCAAGAGTGGAACAAAACACGGGCATAAGGCCGAGCCTTCCACCCTTTACCAAATATATAGATGCATTAATTAAATAAGGTATATTGTGATATCCCAACAAGTAAACATGTTCCAACCAGAACAACATCTTCATGTTCCAACAAGGAGCAGACTTCAATCTTCACCGCAACTAACAACGCTATAAGAGGGCTGAGCAAAGCGGTAACATAGCCAATCAACGGTTTGCTAGGAATGGTGTCAAAGGTTAGAGGTTTGACATGGCAATTTGGGAGGCTGACAAGCAAATGGTAGGCATCGTAGCATTGGCATAGCAAAAGAGCGAGCAAACTAGCATAGCAAAGATAGTAGTGATTTCGAGGGTATGATCATCTTGCCTGCAAGGTTCTCAGAGTTGACGAAGGCTTGATCCTCGTAGGCATTCTCAACAGGTTCCTCGTACACGTACTCGTCTCCCGGCTCTACCCAAGCAAGAACACAAGCAACGGAACCACAATCAAACAAGGAACAATGCACAAGCAATATGATGCAAAACATGACATGCGATGCGAGATGTGATATGCAATGCATATGTGTGCTCCGGAAGGAAAATGATGAACCCGGCATCAACTTGGCAAACCAAGTATGCCGCTGGAAAGATGAGATGATTTCGGTTGAAATCGATATAAAGATCACCGGAATCGGATGCACGGTTTGCAAATGACAAGCAAAACAAGAATGACGCAAAACTGCGTTTAACAGCCCGATGCTACTTAGCACGCAACAAGAAACTATGCTACAGCACCCCAACATAAAAGCAAAGCATATGGCAGCGAACTACAGGAGATGCTTAACAAAAGAGGAACACTGAGCTACGGCTAAATCACAACATAACATGTTCAAACAAGCATGGTGAAAGTACTCAAAATAACAGGTTCACAGACTTAGTGAAAAAAACTAACATGCCAGGAATTAACATCAGGAAGGCATGTTTAGAGCAAGCAAACAACATGCTACAGGAACTTATAATAGCAAAACAAGGCATGACATGATTCTACTCAAAGCATATATCAATAGACCCTTACTGACCATAAGCCAAAAAGGACTCTAAGAAATGATGGCACCCATGTAAACATTGCAAGTTTTATTACAGATTTCAGACTTAGTGAAATATCAGGTCATGGCAAAAACAGATTCAACATGGCATGTTCGTGAGCTCGATGCACTCACTACAGAGCTATACATGGCATGGCAAGGTAACCAACAGTAAGAAGGCATGATTATGAATCTAAGCATGGCAAGATCAAGGTCATAGCATACACGGATCAACTACAACGACCTCGTGAAAATTGAATCTCACGCAAACAATCTGCCAGGAAACATTTTCAAGCAAAAGTAGAGCACGAAAATGACATGCTAGACTACTCCATAAATGCCAACAAAGGCATGGATGGATAGAGCAAATCCATATGTTCAAAACACCCTTACTGATCATGCTCAAAAAGGGCATAGATCTCTCTGTAACAACATGAACATATGGCATAAAAATAACAGCAGGACAAGACTTAGTGAAAACACTAAGTTCCTGAAATCAGCAACATCATCATCCCTACTTTGCATGCTTGTTCTAGTCAACACATAGCTCACAAAAATACATGGAAAACACCCCTGGAAAGATGGCATGGCAATGTTCAACTCACATGTAGGACTCAAGTTCATAAGGTGCACACATAATTCATGGCAAAAATGACAAAAGAGCTCGAACTGATAAGATTCTGAAACTAACGATCTGAAGCTATCTTCCAACAGCATTTCGGGCATCAAGATGAGCTCAAATGCAAATGATGCAATGGAAATAAATGATTTACTCTTCGAGACGAACATTTTGACATATTATACGCCCAAAACGGAGCCACGGTTGCGGAGATGTGATGCGTTGAAAAATGCCCGAAATTATTGTGAAAAAGACTTAGACGAATTTGGAGGGAAAAATCAACCTAGGGATCCAGATCTGGATCGGGCGGATCGAGTCGGGCTCGCGGAGGAGCTCCGCCGGAGGGAGGAGGTCGGCGGGCGGCCTGGCGGCGGGCGGGCGGGCGGCGGCGGCGTGTGGCATGGCTGGGCGCCTGCTGGCGGCGGATGGCGGCGTGAGGGCGGGCAGGCAGCGGCGGCGGCGGGCGGGCGGCGGCGTAAGGAGCGGGCCGACGGGTCGGCGGGGGCTGCTGGGCGGGAGGAGGAGGCGGAGCGCTGGCGGGCGGCGTGGGCGGCGGGTGGCGGCGGGCGCGCGGCGGAGGGCTTGGGGCGGGCAGGCTGGGCGGGCGGCGCATGCGGTGGCGGGTGCCACGTGTCGCGCCCTGGTTCGCCGGGCGGCGGGCGCTGACGCGTCCGGCCCGATCCGGACGTGTCGGCGGCAAGGAGGAGCGGGCTAGGGTTTTGGGTGGAATTAGATCCAAAATGGAGGAGGGTGTTTATATAGGTAGAGGAGCTAGGAGTGTCCAAATGAGGTGTAGTTTTACGCACACGATCGTGATCGAACGACCGAGGGCATGGAAGTGACTTAGATGGGTTATTGGGCTGTTTTGGAGGGTTGTTGGGCTGCAACTCAAAAGAGGCCTTTATGAGGGTGCGGTTAACCGTTGGAGTACCAAGCGAACTCCAAATGACCGAAACTTGACAGGTGGTCTACGGTGCTATACCAGGCCACTTGGCAAGGCTCGTCCATTACGAGAATGCTCAACACCCGCACACGGAAAAAGAACAAGAGGGGACGCCGGGGAACATAGGAGTGTCAGATTGCAAAACGGACAACGGGGAATATGCTCGGAAACATGAGACGAACACGTATGCAAATGAGATGCACATGATGACATGATATGAAATGCATATGATGACATGGCAAATGCAACACGCAAGCAAATGACATGGCAACAACGACGAATAACTGGCAGACACCTGGCGCATCGGATCCGGGGTGTTACAGGCGCAAGGGCCAGCAGCGGGCAGCCAACCCCGCCGGGCCACCCCATGGACAGCAGCAGCAGCAGCCCGTGGCGCCGTGGGCTTACGGGCACAATCCTTGGACCGGCGTCGTCCACGCATACTCTATGCCGGTCCCCCGCCCCACCGCTCCCGGCATCCTGGGTCCCCGCTCGGCGCAGCACCAGGCCTACACCGCCGTCCCGCAGCCACTTGCGGCCTTTGCGGCGTTCCAGCAGCCCGGCGCCTACCCGGCATACCCGCCGCTGCCGTCCCTTCCACTACCGCTGCCCGGCGCCAGCTACTACAATGCGGCACCCGCCTCGCTGCCTTGGGATATGTCCCTCCTAGCCGCGCTGTAGTCCGCCCCCACCCCCAACACTTACACCGGTGGCGGCGACTGGTTCATGGACTCTGGGGCTACCGCACACATGTCCTCCAACCCGGGTAACTTAACATCTTTCTTTCCCACCAACACAGCCACTCGCATTACTCTTGGCGATGGTTCTTCCCTTCCCACACACATATTGGTTCTACTTCTTTTCCGTCTACTAGTACACCTATCAATATGTCTGACATCTTAGTCTCTCCTGAGTTAATCAAAAATCTTGTATCTGTTCGCCGTCTTACTCGTGAAAATCCAATTATGGTTGAATTTGACGGTTGTGGTTTTTTCTATGAAGGACGCCCATGTGACAGTCCGGATGAGCTCTACCCGGTCCACCCACCATCCTCCACCGACACCGCCCCCGTCGCCCTCTCCGCCGGTGTGGACCTCTGGCACGCTCGTTTGGGTCACCCCAATCACGCCACGCTCCGTCATATTCTTCGTAGTTTTTCTTTCACTTGTAATAAGGTCGATGACCATACTTGTCATGCTTGCCGTGTTGGCAAACACGTGCGTCTACCCTTTAGCAACTCTACCACTATTGCGGCTTATCCGTTTCAGTTGATACATTGCGATGTTTGGATATCGCCCGCGAGCAACTCGGGCTATCTTTATTATCTTGTCATCTTAGATGATTTTACGCATTTTGTGTGGACTTTTCCTCTTCGGCTGAAATCGGATGTTCTTTCAACACTTACATCTTTCTACTCCTTTGTCTCTACGCACTTTGGTCGACCCATTCTTGCGTTTCAAACAGACAATGGGAAAGAGTTCGATAATCTTGTCGTTCGCAAGCTCCTCGCCACACATGGTACTGTTTTTCGTCTAACATGTCCTTACACCTCGCAGCAAAATGGGCGGGCAGAACGTGTACTCCACACTCTTAACGAATGCGTCCGTACCCTCCTGTTTCATGCCAACATCCCGCCTCGGTTTTGGCCCGATGCACTCGCCACCGCGACTCTTCTTGTTAACCTCCGACCATGTCGCGTTCGCTGGAACTATGCGCCGCATCAGTTGCTCTATGGGACTCCTCCATCATACGATGATCTTCGCATCTTCGGATGCCTCTGCTACCCTAGCACCGCCTCCACCACCACCCATAAGCTTGCTCCGCGGTCCCTCGCTTGCATCTTCCTTGGGTACCCCTCCAACACAAAGGGCTACCGGTGCTACGACCCCGTCCCTCATCGGGTTATCACATCGAGGCATGTTTACTTTGATGAAAAAGTGTTTCCGTTTCAGCAGGTACCTCCCTCGGACGCACCGACTTTGTCAACCCCGCCTCTCCTCGGCGGGCCTCCGACCGTGCCGCCGCCCCCTCGTGGCAGCCGCCCCGGCCTAGTCCTATCCGATTTTGGTGACTCTGTAGGCGTACTGAGTGCCTCGGATGTCTGGACACCAGGCAACTCTGCGGCCTCGGACTCCTCTTCGGCCTCGGGATCCCGCGCCTCTGCATGGGGCGCTTCGGCTTCCTCGTCCGGCTCGCGTCGGCCCCCTGTGGCCTCAGCCGCCCCGGAATCGCCACCCGCGGCCTCGTCCTCAGCCGCCCCGGGATCGCCACCTACGACCTATTTTGTAGCCACCCCGGGCCCGCCACCTGCGGCTCCATCCGCAGCCGCCCTGGGCCCGCTTCATGCGGCCTTGCCCGCGACCGACCCGGGCCTCTCCGCTGTCGTGCCCTCCTCGGTCACTCCGGACCTGCCTGCGGGCCTGCCACCCGCGGCCTCATCCATCGCCCCGCCGGTCTTGCCACCTGCGGCCTCGGCTGTGCCCACCGACCAGCCCGACGGTGACGCCCCGCCGCTCCACATCACCACACGATCGCGTACAGGTGCCCTTCGGCCCAGCACGCGTTATCCGTCGGAGGACTATTTATGTGCGGCCTCGACCTCTTCACCGTCGCCGGTTCCGTCATCCGTTCGGGCCGCTCTCCGCGACCCCAACTAGTTTGCTGCCATGCATGACGAGTTCGATGCGTTGCAACGCAATCACACCTCGCAGCTCGTCCCACCTCCCCGCCACGCCAACATCATTAGCGGGAAGTGGGTATTCCGGCACAAGACGCGTCCCGACGGAACCCTTGAGCATTACAAAGCTCGCTGGGTGGTTCGCGGCTTCCGGCAGCGCGCCGGAGTTGACTTTACCGACACCTTCGCTCCGGTCGTCAAGCCCGGCACGATCCGCACCGTCCTTCAGCTTGCGGTGTCACGTGCCTGGCCGGTTCATCAGCTGGACGTCTCCAACGCATTCCTTCATGACCATCTCGCCGAAAGGTGTATTGCCAGCAACCCACCGGTTTCGTCGACGCCGATCATCCTGATCACGTGTGCCTGCTCTCTCGGTCCCTCTATGGACTAAAGCAGGCGCCGAGAGCTTGGTACCAGCGCATCGCCACCTTCCATCAGCAGCTAGGCTTCCGAGCTACTCGCTCCGACGCCTCTCTGTTCGTGTACCATCATGGACCGGCGATCGCTTATCTCTTGCTCTACGTCGATGACATCATCTTCACGGCTTCTTCGGTACAGCTCCTCGACCAGCTCACCGCTCGTCTACGCACCGAGTTTGCCTTGAAGGATTTGGGGCCGCTCCATTACTTTCTCGGCATTGAGGTCATTCGGCGCTCCGACGGGTTTTTCCTTCATCAACAGAAGTACGCCCATGAGCTTCTTGAGCGCGCCAGCATGCTTTAACTTCAAGCCCGCTGCTACTCCTGTTGACACGAAGGCCAAGCTCTCCGCACTTGATGGATCTCCAGCACCAGATGGCCCGTTTTACCGGTCTATTGTCGGCGCCCTTCAGTACTTAACCCTCACACGACCAGATTTGCAGTACGCCTTTCAGCAGGTGTGTCTACACATGCATGCTCCTCGTGACAGCCATTGGAACTTGGTGAAGCGGATTCTCCGTTATATCCGCGCACTATGTCCCTTGGGCTCACCTTGACAGCATCCTCATCCACCGACATGGTTGCTTACTCTGATGCTGACTGGGCTGGCTGTCCGGACACTCAGCGTTCCACCTCCGGCTACTGCATTTACTTGGGGCCGTCTCTCATCTCCTGGTCGTCGAAACGACAACCCACGGTCTCCCGTTCCAGTGCTGAGGCAGAGTATAGGGCTGTTGCAAACGCCGTTGCCGAGTGTTCCTGGTTGCGGCAACTTCTTCAGGAGCTTCATCATGACGTTTCACGTGCCACTCTTGTGTACTGTGACAACGTCTCGGCTGTTTACCTCTCCGCCAACCCCGTTCATCATCGGCGCACGAAGCACATCAAGCTGGACATCCACTTCGTGCGTGAGCAGGTGGCTCTCGGCCGCATCAGTGTGCTGCATGTTCCCACCGCTCAGCAGTTTGCCAATGTTATGACCAAGGGGTTACCGACGTCTACCTTTCGAGGAGTTCCGGTCCAGTCTCTGCGTCATTAGCGACATATCGACTGCCGGGGGTGTTGAGATACTCATGATCGCATGTACTTAGGCAGCTAGGATTCTCTTTTATAGTTTTCCTAGTCTACGGATATCTCCCGATCCTTTCCTTGTATAGTGAATATGGTTGAGATATCCTTGCCCTTTGTACCCTATATATGCTACGGCATACGATCAATGACATATCATACAATCCACATTTATGAAAGACTTGAGATAGTGAAATAAAGTAATTGGTTCTCGGTTAGGTTGATAGCCTTGAATGCTCCGGTTATGAGTTACTCCCTCCGTCTGCGAATAAATGTACATCTAACTTTTTGTCTTAAGTCAAAGTTTTAAAATTTGAT
Source organism: Aegilops speltoides (assembly GCA_021437245.1). Lineage (NCBI taxonomy): Eukaryota > Viridiplantae > Streptophyta > Magnoliopsida > Poales > Poaceae > Aegilops > Aegilops speltoides. The sequence continues at coordinate 419,050,269 of CM038141.1, read as the reverse complement.
CAACTTTACAAAAAAATAATAGTAACATATATGAAGAGTTGGGCCGGGCTTCAAAATTGATATATCACTTCTTTTTTGGCTTCGAACATAATCCATTTGAGTTTCTCTTTGATTATTTTCCTGGACCATAAAGGTTAGGGATGTTAGTATTTGCCTTTCTTGCCCAGAGGATTACTACCAAAGTGCCAATGCAAATATCCACCAAACGAAACTATGATGTAAACATCCGTCTCGGTGAAATTTACCTATTAGCCTATCCGTGAAAAGAGGAAAGTCAAAGTTTGTGATAGTTGCACGACCATAAACCAGCTGAGGAAGCCAAATGAGAAAGGATCGATTGTATTAAAAAAATCAACGTAATTTTTATCACGTTTACACATCCTTGATATGCATGAGTCCTAGAATATATGGATAGAAAAAACTTTACAAAAAAATAATAATAGAAAAAATACATTATTGTAGTGTCATGCCATTTTCAACACTACATGATTAAAGGGTTGTTTGATTGTGCATTGGAAAATCACGGATTCTTTTCAAAACAGTGAAGTGGGTGGAAGTTTTGATATGAAGCACAATATTAATGAATTTTAGGGAAAATTCATATGGCATGCAATCCTAGGAAACAAACAGCCCATGTAAGATATATTCAATTCACTAAAAATCCTTCGAATCAAGGAGGCCATTAAAATGTGTAGCTACTCTGCTTCCATTTCTTTCTCAAATATCTGTAAAATAAAGGGTCCCAAGAAAATTCCCATATACTGTTCATGCAAGATATGGTCGAATTCGACTATTCAATGGATACTTGCAGTTTGCTCACTACTCAAATTGTTCGATCAATAAAGTGTTCCAGAAATTCAACAGTGAACTATCTTTAGGGAAGAAGTGGATGGTGCTAGCGGTAGATGAGAATGCGACCGATGATGGTGCCGCAGTGGTGCTACAAGACTAGAAGAGAAGGGAAAGAATATGTTTATTTGAATTACTTTTGGAGATTTTCAAGTGAAAAAATGTCCCAGCGAAAGTTGAGCGATATCCGCCATGGAGCGATACTGTTTGAATACCAGGATGGAGCGATACTGTTTACATGGAACAAGAAGGGAGGGCGACAAGTTCAGTGTACTAGCCTAGTAGTCCTACAGGAAGCTATGCCATAGAGTTATGTCACCAGTTCGGCTAAAAGCACTGAAATCTAGAGACTTGTCGATCAATCCTTACAACACCGATGGGATATGTGGTCTATGCAAAATGCAACGGTAATTAGCCACATTCATGCATAAGTTCACAGTTGTTGGTGTTGCCACCCCTGAACTATGGACCGACCACGCTTGTTCTCTTCTGTCAGACTTCTGCTGGCACTAATTCACCAACGTCCTCCCGGCCCTACTCCACTCCAGTTGAGCACCCTTAGATATGGCATGATAGAGTTGCTCTTTCCACAATATGACATGGCATCATGGCGTGCCTAGATGAGCCCGTCCAATTGTGCAGGCAAGAACTAGACAGTGTGTAGAGGAACGGTGGCTGCGTGAACAAGATAGTTGGAGTTTTTGTGCAAGTTATCCATCTGTTCCTGGTACCTCATATTCCTACACTTACAAAATTCAAATTTCTCGTGTGCAAAGACCAAACAAATAATGCATGAAATAGGAACGAAATATTACAATACAGAGAAGTAAGATGTGGAATAAGCTCGGAAAGGCTCAAGGCTCTCTCCTTATAGAAGGTCTGGGTACGTGGTGCAAGCAGTGGCATGAAGTTATCGTATCTACGTCAGTCCACTAGCTAAACCTAGTTGGGCTTGGTCCTATGGTAGGTAAGCGTTTATGAAGCAAACGATGAATTTCATGTGCTTGTCTTTCCTTGTGAAGGTCAGAACCAATGAGAACTTTTAAACTAATAATGAATTCCGTGAGCTTGTTTATCCTCAGCTAGGTCAGTCTATTATAGGCTTTGAACTAATGAGTTTCCTACGTGTCATTTTATGTATTGATCTTTGGTTAGATGACGTACCTAGCCAACATAAAAGGGCTAAAACATCCCCTTCTCGATGAGAAGAAGTTCGCTAAGTAGAATCAAATTCGCCAATTTGTCATCATCTCCTGACTTTAATTTAGTACAACAATACCTCCAACATGTTAATTAGACCTCGCTGGTTAGGTAAGTCAGTCGTAACTGTACTTGCCTCCAAGATGTCTTCTTATATGTGGAAAATTACAGAGAAGATAACTGGCTCACATCAGATTTTTGAGGTTTCCCGACAAACGCCCTTGTTACGGTCAGATCAATTTGCACAGATCTTGTTGCATGTTGCCTGCCATGTCATCTGCAGAGGGCATGTATAATGGTTGATAAGATAGTCTTCTCTTAAGTCTTGCATGTAATTTAGAGATGACAAAAAAAAACATGTCTACAATGGGTTATCTCTTAGCTTTATCTTCAACAACTAGGAATTCCTAAAAACATGGTGAGATATATTGTGCTAAGAGGTCATCTTTTAAATAAGATAAGACAAGTCTTTTCTTATGATTTCTCTCTTCTCCACCTCAGCATTTATCCTACATGACACTCTTAAAATAACATCATTGTACACGTCCAGGGCCGGCCCTGGGCCAGGGCAGCAGGGGCGACGGCCCGGGGCCCAGCCAAATTAGGGGCCCCGACCCAGTGCTGCAGTGTATATATAGATTTAGGCCTTGATGAATCGGTGAATAAAAAAGAAAGATTCTGTAGGCAGGGAGGCCCATCTCCAGCTTAAGCCCAACTGCCAAGAGGCCTCCTGAAGGCAGGCACGCACGCACATGGCACAAGGCCAGTGACTCTGTTCCTCCTCAGTCTACACGCTGGTTCGTTTTTCTCGCCTGTTCCTCTCCCGCAGATCGGCCGATCGAGCGACTACGCCGGTTGCCGCTGCCGGCACATGGTAATGCATAGGGCACGTTCACGAGGAACAGCAGGAGACAAAGGTAAATCTGATGAATTTATCTGAGCCCTCAATCTTAATCCACTTAGTAATTTATATTCTTCTTTTTACAACAGTAGTGGCCTTGGAGTAGGGTTCGATCGTATGGTGTTGCCGGCTTGGTCCTGGACTTCTTGATTCCTTGTTTGAATTTGGATAGCTGCAGCTTGAAGAATAGAAATATTTGAGTGGTCGTGAGAATCATGCAAGTGTAGCTGAACAAGGATCTTCTCTTTTTGATATCTATGACCCTAGAAACTGGGACACTCTTGACAACAAATCAAGAGATATTCTAATTGAAAAAGGGCCTACAAGGGAATAAAATCTTGTGTTTGAAACGGATTACATTTATCTTGACACTGTCATTAATGATTTTGCATCAAAAAAATGGACGAAGAAGCTGTTTCTCATGATTACCAGAAGCTTGCAGATTCGCTAGCATGTCATTTCTTTTTTGTTATGCTCTGTGACTTCTATGATGTTTGGTTTACACCTGAAGTATCAAGTATGGCATTGTTATTTATCACTTGGAGTATATTATTTACCAAGGAAAAATGGCCGCTGTTTATTATAGCTTTGCAATAATTTTTTAATCTGGAATCAATTTTTTCCTTCAATGCTGTCACTGGGCCCATTCATTTGAGTTCGCCCCGGGGCCTCCGAAACTCTAGGGCCGGCGCTGTACACGTCCAGAGAGTGGACGAACCCAGCGAACAAAACGCTTGGACACAACACTCACCCCAAAAATGCTAGACATACAAAGACTTACACGCTTTTACACGCTCCTTCCATCTAACAACCAATCACAAACCTCTCCCCCTCTGATTTTCAGGGGGGTGGGCCGCCCCGCTCACATATTGACCAATCAAGGTTAACCATCATGTAAAAGCCTGTAAATCGTTTGTACGTGTAGCATTGCCGCACTCACCCTCACCCTCTCGCGTCTCTCACCACCTCCCGCTCACACTCTCTTCTCTTCCTTTCCCCATCCCCAGCCGTTGACCACCCTCCACCCCACCTTCACCTGTGGATCGAGGCGAGACGTGTTAGGGGTTGGATCGATCTAATTCTCCACTCGCAAATACCTCTCTCAGTTCATACAATTTGGTAGGTAGCTAGTCCTTGCGAAAGATGAAAGGAAGAAGAAAGGAAAAACAAAGCCGCCGTGCCGTCCATGATCCCTTGGATGGCCTCCTCTGTTCTTCTCTGGCCCTTAAGTAGTCGTCGTAGGTGCGCTCCTCTAAGCCGTCATGTGGTTGATCCAGTCTTTGCTGATGTAGTTGTGGTTGGGCTGCGGCAGCAGCCTCGCTGGACGAGCGATGGCGCGCACCTATTTCGCTTTGGCTGGCATGGAAACGTTTTGTACCGCGCTATCTTCTAGCTTGGCGTTTTGGTTCAGCGTCGCACTTGCGGTCCTGACAAGACGAGGCCGCTGGAGATGAGACCGCCACGCAGGCTTCGGGACGAAGACGACGACGACTGCCAGGGCGCCTGCGGAGGGGGGGGGGGCTCTCTCGGCCGGCGACGAGGACAGTAGGGGCGCGCGTCGCGCGGGAGTCCCGGCTGCCAGCATGGCTGTGTGCTGCATAGGGGCTTAGCCGGCCGCCCGCCCGCTTAGGGAGACGGCCCATCGCCGTCGTCTTGCTGGCCATGGTTCGGCCTCGGTGGCTCCTTTAGGGCCAGACCCCCACGGGCGACGGTGGGGAGGGCTTGCCGTGGCCTCGCATGATAGGGGCGCACGCACGCGGCGGCTGATACTGCAGCAGTTTTTTTAGTCCTGATACTGCAGCAGCTGCTCCACAATTTTCTCTAGCAGCGAGATCCACTTTTGTGTGGAGGTGGTTGTTTCTTGGGGCTGCTCCTGCTCTGTCTCCGGCTTTGACATGGTTGCTTCCCTCCTATTGGGTGGTCGCAGTGCAGCAGAGGATCCTTTCTAGGGAGGGGCTCGGGTGATGGCGCTGCACCAGCTCCGGTCCATGGTCGTGGTTGATGCCTGCTCTTCGGTATGTGCAAATCTCGTCCCCACACTTGTAGTCAAGAACAAAATTTAGCTAATTTGGGAACATGTAATCTGTCATGGTAATAAGTTACATTTTCTGCCATGGCATGTATTCATATGGCAAATTATAGAATTGTTTTATTTAGTATCATGGCATTTTTCGACAAATTTGGTTTGGTCACATGGCATTCTTTGTGAAGGGACATCTCAACTTTCTACCACCATTCCTCTAATCATGTTTTTTTCTTGTCATGGAAAGAACATATTTTCTTTGCCATGGTAGCTCCATAAATGGTGTGATTGCAACTTTCGTATGGCAAAGTGCATGGTCCACATCTTTTCCTATGGGCCAATGGTATTAATGTTTGAGGAAACGCTCGCATGGCAAATTGTATGTTTGTTTGAATTTTTCTGCATGGCAAATGATTGTTTGAATTGTCCACACTGCAAAATGTTAATCATGTCATTTTTGTAGATAAGCACCACAAGAATCATTTTTTATTCATGTTTTTTTATGTGTCCAACTTTACTGATTAGACCATGGCATTTTTGCTTTTTAGAACATAGTACTTTTATTTTAGGTAATATGGCAGTTTATTATTTAGAACATGGCATTTTCATGTTTTATAAACCTTGGCAAATTTATTCTTTAGATCACGGTTTTTTTTTTTCACATGTCAAATTGTATATATCGTTTCCTACGGGGACAAAACATTCACATGGAAATTTTGCATGAATGCTTTTGAATTGTTGACATGGCAATCATGTATATAATCATCATGACATCATAAAATATATCAAACTCATGTTATTTTTTCCACGTGCAACTTTATAATAGGCATCATGGCAAATTTAATAATTAGACCATGGCATTTTTACTTATTTTAGAGCATGTGTAGATTTTTATGTACCATGACAATTTTATTTATTTAGAGGATGTCTTTTTTTTTTGAATTATTCCATGCTGATTTAATTTTGTACCATGGCAAAATTGTTCCTTTTATATCAGTGGCAATTAGTCTAATTATTAATTATACCATACTAGTTCTACTTTTGCTGGCATGGAAGTTTTCTAGACCATGGCAAGTTATTCATTTGACCATGGTACTTTTACTATTCGGACCATGGGAACTTTATTAGTTAGAGTGTTAGACCATGGCAATTTTCAGTTTATGTAGCATGGCATTTTTATTTTGGGTACATGGCAAATGTAATACTTAGACCATAGCAATTTTCAATTATGTAGCATCGTAAATTTTTAGGTACATGGCAGTTTTTTGTTAAGCAAAAAAATAATTGAAAATGTTGCCATTTAACCAACAAAGCTTTCCTCCAAATCTTGGAAATTTTGTAATTGTATCTTATTTTTGTCACATGTCAAGTTGTAGTGTTTTAATAGTGTTTCATATAATCTCATGGTAAGTTCATAAAATTTTCTCGTTTCCAAAAACATGAATTTTTTTTGCCACTTACTCGTATTAGTTTTATGACATGGCAATGTTAGGAAAGTCTTGTTTCATAGATCATGCAACTTATTATACGTGTTTTGTGGTAATTTTTTAACAAAATTCCTTGCTACGGATCATGGCTTTTTTGTTTGGGTATGACATGCGTACCATGGCATTTTTTGCTTTTTGGATTTTCAAGTAAAAGTAGGTGAATTTTCTATGTTGCGACATGGCAAATTTTATTATTTTTTGTTTTTCATACTTTTTTGTGGAACACGACCTAGATTTATAGAAGGCTTCAGTGTTACAACTCACCCCAGAAAAGATGAAAATTACAAACGGTTCCCTAGAGGCCCGCCACACTACACACTCCGACACGGGTTGAGGACGCGCCATTGCACCGGCGCCACCAATCCCTCCCGGAGCCGTCGAGACCTTGGACTAGGAGACTGGTCTTGTCGCAGATGGGAAGTCCTCAACCTCGGCTATGGCATGCCCGCACGACAAAGAAGTAGCGAGACATAGAAACACCAAAGCCAACCAACGCCTCCCGCTGGTGAGCAAGAGAGAGGAGCGCGCGAACCTCTTACACACCACCCCACTAGCCCTGCACCGTCATTGGAGGAGGCGACAACACAATGAGGGTAGGGTCGGAGGACCAGATCCGCAACGAGGGCGGTCGACATCATTGCCTCACCGACCACCCGCAGGGAATGGAAGATGACGGAGAGCCCCGAGCACCAAAAGCCGCCAAGAATGTGACGATGCCCCATAGGATGACAACACGAAGGGAAGGACCTGCAGCACCACACCTCGCTCCGGCAACACCTCGATCTCCACAGCGTCGTCGGCTGTAACCCGGCCTATCCACATCCTATATCTTTCCCTAATAATAAAGCAAATAGTGTTTCTGGTCGTACATCATTAGAATTACCCCCGAAGTTGATACAAATTACCCATCATGCCACCCATAAGTGAACAAAACGGTTCGGTTTTCTCAAAGTCCCGTTGAATTTGGTTCTTATAGGGAAATATCCTCATAAAACAAAACCGAAGGCATAGCGTAGTGGCTAAAGCCCTGGTTCTGCAGGTAGGAGATCTGTGTTCGATCTCAAGTTCCACCCCATTTTCTCTCTTTCTTGCGAACCCTCCCCCCTCTCCCCCGCGTTAATGGGCCGGCCCATGCCTCTGTTTCTTTTTCAGTTTGCGGTTTGCTTATACGTTTCTCATTTCTGTTTTGTGTTTTTCCTTCTATAAATTAATTATTAGGAATTTCCAAAAATTCAAAAGGTTTCCAAAAAATCAAAAGGTTGCGAGTTTTTTTTACGAAATATAAAACGTTTGTAAATTCAAAAAATGTTCTGGAAAGCATAAAATGTTCGTGATTTTAAAAAAGTCATGTTTTTCATTTCGTTTTTTGCCTTTTTCTCATTTATTTTTTTGTTTTTGTTTTCTCATCTTTAAATTAATTCGGGATTTCAAAATTTAAAAGGTTGTGAGTTTTGATTTTTTTTTTTGAGAAATCATAAAATTTCCATGAATTCTGAAAATGGTCGGGAAATCAAAAAATTGCAAATTTTTTAAAAATTGTTTGCATACCATGAAAAAAAATCTCGATTTCAAAAAATATGTTCACGAAATAAAATAATTTTCATTATTCTTAGAAAATCCTTGTGTATTCAACACGCTTTCGGGAATTGGAAAAATTGACCATGAAATTTTAGAAAAGGATCACAAAAATCAAACAGATCCATTGAAACAGATACATAAATAACGAATAAAACAAACCATCGCTTACATATAAACATTTTGAGCGGATCTAGAGAGGTTGTTTTATTATTTATTTAGTCCATCGCACATCGGGTAAAAAAAAGGTTTCTGTGTTCTTTACAACGTTGAGCCCAAAAAAATTAACACATTTTCCAACGGTTAGTTTTTGTAAGCTATATGAAATGACTAAATGTCTAATTTACTTTCATACATATCTATGTTTATTGTGGTACTATAGTTTTACTGGTCATGAAAAACACCATGACGCTAGGTCAAGTGAGACACATCATTCATCAGTCTACCTTAGGCAGGGTCTATCAATACAGCCTCAGCCAAAAAACATTTCGTCGTGACGCCTTAGGAAATAAAGTCGTCATGAGACCATCACATTTTCAGTTTTTGAAATGACTTTTTAAAGTCTCTTATCTCATCATGACATGATTTTGACGTACTTTATGAAGTGACATTTTAAAAGTCTGCATCTCATCCTGACATAATTTGCATAATCTTATTCTTTTTCTCCCGTGGCAACGCAGGGGCCTATTTGCTAGTAAACATACCAAAGCTAGGATCCGGGGTTCCCTAGATTCGCCTCTCTATTCTGTTCATAGTGATACGGTGCACGCACGGACGTAGGAGACAGGATCTGCGCCAAGAGGCGAGGTGTTGTGCGTGTCTGGCTCTGGTTCGTGCTCACATTGGGGAAGCGGCGAGTATATTGGAGGTAGTTAGGTTGGAGAAATGGCGCCAGCGGTGGCGTTCGTTGGGCCATGGCGCTGGAGTCGATGGGGTAAATGGCACCAGGGGGATGGGTGGAGATCTTGTTTCATGTGCTTTTTGAGGCTACCCCGTATCATACGTGTGCTGCTTTGGGGACTTTGTGGACTGGGTTCTTTTTTGCGGCGAGTTGCGTGGGCTTGCAGGCAAAATAGATGTACGCATGTACGGGCATACGATCCACGAAAAGTCACACGGATGGCTAGACAGTCCCTTTTTCTCTTCCAAGGAATGCAAATACGAGCTCCATTTTGTGGCCAACGTGCTTGACGGGATAAGCCACCACCGCTCTGTACCATTTGGAAGTTCTCCGCGACGTCTCTCTTGAACAATGGATTGATCACACCACCTCTCTTCTCCCGAGCTGCCACACACGGGACACGAGAACCAATCACCTCACACCCCTTTTCCATCCTAGATGAGTATCACATCGCCTGGTCGGTCGTCGCTAGTTCCTACCGCCTCATATGCCTACACTCACTGGTGGAAAAAAGGCCTTTGGTCGCGGTTCGCAACTGCCATTAGTCGCGGCTCAAGAACCGCGACCAAAGAAAGCGACTAAAGCCCATCACCTTTAGTCGCGGCTGCTTAAGAACCGCGACTAAAGGCCCGCCCACGTGGGCGCCAGTGACCGTCGAGCGGAGGACCTTTAGTCGCGGTTCTTCGGCCAACCGCGACTAAAGGCCGCCTTGCAGTTTAGGGTTTTAGCCCCACCCCCTAAACCTGTTTTCTGTTTAATTTGTATTGTTTTATTTCTTTTGTGCTTTATTTTAATTTTGAAGGAGTTTCATATATTCTACGGTACTACATACATGCATATGAATGTACAATTTCAAATAAATTTGAAATTAGAACCAAAAGAATTCAAGAGGAATATACAATATATATTCAATATCATCGGATGACCATATACAATTTTGAACAAGTTTCCATACATGATTTAATCCATATAAAGTTCTCGTCCTCGTGATAGTGTTCTCCTTTAGGATGGAGGACTTCCTGCAGAACCATCCAGCTAGTTCCTCTTGAAGTGGTCGGAGCGAGCTTCGGACTAAGCATCCACGGAGGTTATTCCTCTTAGCATTGGTATCACTCGAATCAACCCGCTCAGAGGTGTATCTCCGGATCATCTCCTGAACATAGTATGCACATAGATTGGTCAACGGTGGCTGAATATCCCGATCTTAGTCTTTACCCTTTTGAATTCTAGCTCTTTTTGAATTCACCGACCTTTGTATCTACGAACCGTCTCCAAACCCTACGAGGCAAAGAAAATTAAATGAACAAGAGAGTTATTAGTTACTTGATATTAGGAAATGAACGAAATAGGCCGATCGATATAGGCGCAAATGAATGAAAATAATTACTTCGCAGCATTTTTCGATGTCGGCCCAAAGCTTTGGATCCTTATCCAGAGAGTCGTGGGCGAGACATTACGAGGTGTTAACTTTAATTACTAGCAGAATCCGGTGGAACCTGCGGACACGATACATGCACGATCGTCATGCATAACTCATCGATTAGCCGCCACATACCATGCATGGAGTAAACAAAAGAGAATGTGCTCAAGATGAAACACTCACCCAAAATGGTAAGGAAATAGAATATCACTTTTGAGTTCCTGCTTTGTAAGAAAGCGCCACAGTGCGCCTCCACGTCGGCGGGGTAATGCTTCAACACAATATCATTAACGATGTGTGGGTCAATGAACCCAACATCATGGATGTTCCTTACTCGCATTCCTTAATCTTCATTCGCATGTATAATAGAGGACACAACAATATAGTTAGGACATATATATAGTGCAGGCAATATGAACGAGATGGGGTAGAAATTAATAAATCACTTACAGAACGTAGCAACTGATGATAGATTTGTCGAGCTCGCGCAGATTGAAAAGCTGGAACAATTCACTCAGTTCAACTTGTACATAGTAATGTTTGAAGTGATGCTCATGTCTAACTTCCGCATAAATATATTCTTTGGCGTTTTTATTTTTTATGTAACCCTTGTACCAATTCAGCAGACGTTTCATTTGGTCAGGTAGATCCTTTTCCTGCGCAGGCTCGACGAGAGGCCCATTCTTGACATATGTAATTACTACCTCCTTCACGGCAACTCATCAAGGTCTAATAGTTCACGAAGAGTAATACCTAAGTTGGCCGCTTGTTCTCGGCTTTTCGTTACTGATCAATCCTGTGCTGCCGCAGCTTGTATGATCTCGGGGCATCCGGACGAAGGCTTCCACTATAAGCGGGCAATCGATTGTTTACTTTGTTCCCGAGCTGGGCAACTTGTTTCCGCTTTTTATACTTCGGCCTTCTCCGCTCTTTGTTCTCCTTGAACATGAGTGCCTGCCTTTTAAGTTCACGTGCATAGTCGGTAGGCAGATTCTTGGCGGCTTGGGACGGTGTGCTCAAAATGACTTAGCCCACTTCTTTTGCTCATCGAAAATCTTGGCTTGGGCTCGGGCTCTCTTTTCTTCTTGCAGTCCGCCTTCCATTTCTCCAAATCAGCAGCCGCGCGCGTCGACTTCCTCGGCACTCGTTCCCAAGGCCTTGTGGGGAGAGGCTTGATGATGGCTCCGGTACCTTTGTGGTCTTAGGTACATAAGGGTCCGGGTTAATAATCGAGGACTATACCTTCTTTGCCATAGGTGGATTAGGCGGCGTCGATCACCCGCCGGACGAGGCCGGGGCGGCGGATGATCACCCGCCGGACGTTGTGGATCGGGGCGGCGTCGGGTGATGTGACGGAGGTGTAGGTGAACCGCCACCACCACCACCACCACCACCACCGCCACCGCCACCACCACCACCGTAGGGGGTGGACTTGTTGTCCTTGGCGCCTCGCTGAAACTTGATAAACTTCTTTTGCCATAGAATGTAATGGCGCTTGACATCTTCAAGTCTTTTCTCCCCTTGGTGTAGCAATTTCAATCTCCGTGTCCTCAAACCCTTGGACTATGTCCTCCACCGTGACACGAGCATAGCCATCTTTAATGGGGTTGTTGTGGTGGAGTGCTCTGTAAACATGGTAAAGCACTGCCGATGGCTACCTTCATGGACATGTTCCCGATAGGATAATCAGATGACATTCTTTCATCTCCTTTATATCGCCCACGGGTAGCGAGGAGGCTCCGGTGCAGTAATTTCGACCACCGAGGCTCCGGTGCGATAATTTCGATCGTCGGTGCATCTCGCACCAGCCGGTGGGGCCTCCGTGGAAGCCACGCTGCTTCTCTGCTGGCTTCCGAGATCCGCATTGGATGATCTTCATCTGCACCGAGCTGAATCTCTTTCGCTACTAGTACACTCATGGTTTTCTTCATCACTTCCATTTCCGATGCCAACCGCGCCACAACATCGCTTCCCGATCCATCTTTCTCTTACGGCTTCAGAATCAGACGGGTCATCGCTCGGGGAACCCTATTTTCCACGGAATGTGCCCCATGCCTCGACTACGTCCTCCGTGTTCAGGATTCCCGAGGGCTTTTGTCGGTAGCGTCGTTCTCTCTGTTGAACTTGATCTTCCCTCTTGAGCATCCTTCATTGCGTCAATAAGGGCTTGGGTGGGTTTAATTAATTTGCCACAGTAAACACACTCCCCTGTCTCCGGGTTGGCGTTCCCCATGCCCGTACCACCAGCTTTTGGCCCTTGGGTCCCATCCTCCGTACTGGACGGATTCTCGCGCCCTCAGCTCGTTCTCCATCTTCTCGAACCTAGGCACCCAAATGCGATACCCTCTGGCCCCATAACATGATTGTACTCCTTCTTAGCCGCATTTTCCTTATTTTGTTTCGATATTTGAAGGAACTGCTCCGATTTCTTTTGCTTCACAAATTCTGGCCAATCATCTTTCGGTTTCTCATATTGTCCTACGAAATCCGAGTCTTGTTACGCTTGACAAAGTCACGGGCTAGATTTTGCTTGAATTTCCGAATCGTCGGCCATCTTATGAAGAGCGAAGTGTTTGACTAGCCTCCTCCTCTCCTTGTTTTCCTCAATCTTGTTACCCTCCTCATCGAATTTGTTGTATTCGGAGGTAGAGCGAAATGTTCCATAAGCTTCTTGAAGCAATCTTTTTTGTTCTCTTATCGACAAAAGTGAAACCATCAATTCGTGCCTTCTTTGGCTCATTCCACTCTGGGCGGTGATCGAGGCGTTGTCTCTAACAATGGCTCCGCATTGGTGACAAACTTGGTGGCGTTCTTGCGGGGCTCCAGTGCCTGCCGGTTGCCTGATCGACAACCTGGATGGTGCATGTTTCTCCTGGTTTCATCGTCTGGTTGCGCCACGCTTTGACGACGTACTCGATTGTTTGACGATCCGCCGAGGGCTAAAATAAGAAAGAGAGTCGCGTTAGTACACATATTTATTCAAATCGGTTAGTTTGTATCACAGAGGCTCAATGTATATATATACCTCGGCGCGGAGGCGGTTGCTACTTCCATTTGAAGATCGTTTATCGGCGTTTCTTGACATCATCTTCTTGTGGCGCCCTTCATCTTCACCGTCAAGGTTCGAGATAAGAAGAGATATCATCTTCTTCTTCTCCGGTCGGCACATATTGAATATCGCCGTTTATGATGCGAACATATGTGCTTCACCGTCCGGATCATAGTTGTCCATAATCGGGTCAGCTCTATCGTCCGCCATTATGTCATCCTGAAAACATGTAGTAAAACAAATTAATTAAGTGAAGAAGGGGCGGTGGCGGTGGCGGTGGCGAAAGGCGGTGGCAAAAGGAGGCGAGAAGGGGTGGGAGAGGTGTCGCGGTAGAGCGCGAGGCGGCCGGCAGCAGACGGCGTCACGGAGAGGAGGCGAGGACAACACACATGTATAACCTCGCCGCCCCTCTCGATCCCAAAAAAACACAGCGCGCGCCGCCCCCCTCGCCGCCCCTCCATTTTATTTTTTGTTTTTCTTTGGCGGTTTTTGGGGTTTAGGGTTTTAAGTTATTTACCGCTTTTGTTAAACTAATTAACTAGTTAAAATTAAAAGAACAAAAAAAAAAAAAAAAAAAAAAAATTCCTTTTCCTTTTCCTTTTCCTTCTTCTTCCTTTTCCTTTTCTTTTCTTTCTTCTTCTTCCTTTTCCTTTCTTCTTCTTTCTTCTTCTTTCTTCTTCTTCCTTTTTCCTTTTGTTTTTCTTTGGCGGTTTCTGTTGTTTTTTTGTTTTTTGGGGTTTAGGGTTTTAAGTTATTTACCGCTTTTGTTAAACTAATTAACTAGTTAAAATTAAAAGAACAAAAAAAAAAAAAATAAAAAATTCCTTTTCCTTTTCCTTTTCTTCTTCTTCCTTTTTCCTTTTCTTTTCTTTCTTCTTCTTCCTTTTCCTTTCTTCTTCTTTCTTCTTCTTTCTTCTTCTTCCTTTTCCTTTTCTTTCTTCTTCTTCTTTCTTCTTCTTCTTCTTCTTTCTTCTTTTCTTTCTTCTTCTCTGGATGCAAGGGCCTTAGGGCACGGACGGCAGCGGGGGCAGCATGGGCGGCGGGGCGTCAGGCGTGGCGGCGGCGGGCAGGCGTGGCGGGCGTCAGGCGTGGGCGGGCGGCGGCGGGCGGGCGGGCAAGGGCGAGGGCATGGGCGGCGGGCAAGGGCAGGCAGGCGAGGCGGCGCCATCACGGGCGGCGGGCGGCAGCCTTGCAGGCTCAGCGTCAGGCGTTGTGCGTCGGCGTCGGCGTCGTCGGCGTCGGGAAGGCGTCAAGGCCGAGGGCGAGGGCGATTAACAAAGGGAATCGGAGAAGACGAGTATTTATAGGCCCCACTTTAGTCGCGGTTGGCGGCGAGAACCGCGACTAAAGGGTACCTTTAGTCGCGGGTTGCCTGCCCACCGCGACTAAAGGGTTTCGTTCGCGCGCCACCTTTAGTCGCGGCTTGTCCGCCATCCACGACTAAAGGGTACCCTTTAGTCATGGGTCTCGCCGCCAACCGCGACTAAAGGCCTTTTCTGTTTTCTTTTTAATTTGTATTGTTTTCTGTTTTCTTTTTAATTTGTATTGTTTTCTTTTTAATTTGTATTGTTTTCTGTTTAATTTGTATTGTTTTCATTTTTGCTTTATTTATTTTGTTTTGTTTCTACTTACAACAAAAAACTTATTTATTTTATTTTATTTTGTTTCTAATTACTTATTTATTTTACTTTATGATAATTATTTTTGCTATTAAAGTTTCTAATTACTTATTTATTTATGTTATTAAAATCTTAAAAATACAATTATATATCAAAAAAAATCAGAAAATAAAACTAATTCATTTTAAATTCTTGTTTTTCTTCCTTTTTTCTTCTTTTTTTTCTTCTGTTTGTTTCTTCCTTTTTCTTGTTTTTCTTCTTTTTTTTCTTCCTTTCTTCCTTTTTCCTTTTTTCTTCTGTTTTTCTTCTGTTTGTTTTTTTCTTATGTTTTTCTTCTTTTTTTTCTTCCTTTCTTCCTTTTTCCTTTTTTCTTCTGTTTTTCTTCTGTTTGTTTTTTTCTTATGTTTTTCTTCTATTTGTTTTTTTCTTCTGTTTTTTCTTTTTTCTTCTGTTTGTTTTTTTCTTCTGTTTTTCCTTTTTTCTTCTGTTTTTTTCTTCTGTTTTTTTTCCTTTTCCCTTCTTTCTTCTTCTTCCTTTTTCCTTTTAAAATCAGAAAAATAAAACTAATTCATTTTAAAATCTTAAAAATACAATTATATATAAAAAAATCAGAAAAATAAAACTAATCCCTTGAAGGTTTGACAAAAGGTTTGATACATCATTCAGTTCATCGACCAAATACAAAGTTTGGTACAATAAATTATTACACATCAATTCTTCCTTGTGTCCTCGCTTGCTTACGATTGTGCGTATCCATGGAGCATCCTCATCATTTAACTTAATGCTTGGGTCGGTGTTCACTTTGAAGGGCGGAATTTCAGCAAACATATTATAATCTTCCGACATGTCATCTTGTCCTCCACTCCCACGATGTTTCTTTTCCTGAAAGAACAATGTGGCGCTTTGAATCATCGCATGATGTACTAATCGTTTTCTTATCTTTCCGTTTCCTCGGTTTGCTACTCATGTCCTTCACATAGAAAACCTGAGCGACATCTTTCGCTAGGACGAATGGTTCGTCAAGGTAACCAAGATTGTTGAAATCCACCATTGTCATTCCGTATTGCTGGTCCACCTTTACCCCACCTCCTGTTAGCTTGAACCATTTGCACCGGAACAAAGGGACCTTAAAGGAGGGTCCATAGTCAAGTTCCCATATCTCCTCTATGTAACCATAATATGTGACCTTTTGCTAGAGACTAAACAATAATGCACAACAGCACAAGTAGGAATGAATAATTCCAGCACGAAGATGTAAGATGAAGAATAAGCTATTCATGTTTGGATTAGAGAAGCCCCCTCCTTGTATAAGACTTGAGTACATGGCAGAGGTAGTGCCATCAAGTCATTTGTTTTTGGTAGCTCAATAGCTATGAATTCTTTCGTCTGAACTTTGTCCACGGTTAGGTAAGAGCCTACGAGATCTTTAAAGACACAACTTATGTGCATGTTTCTTTTCAAGGATTTCAAGGACAGCGAGAAGTTTGTTCAAACAATGAATTTATGAACTTGTTTGTCCTTTTTTTTGCGAGAAAATTTCCGATCTATTCATCTTCAATCATGGTAGTACAACGAATACCAGAAATAATAGAAATCACATCCAGATTCGTAGACCACCTAGCAACAACTACCAGAGGAAGCGAGCAAGCGCGCCGCCGTCATCGCCCTCCATCACCGGAGTCGGGCACAACTTGTTGTAGTAGACAGTCGGGAAGTCGTCGTGCTAAGGCCCCGTAGGACCAGCGCACCAGAACAGCAATCGCCGCATAGTCTTTGGAGTGCGAGGGGTTTAAAAACAATGGATTTTTTTAGCTTTTTTATTTATCAATCTACATACTCTACGTCAAGATGATGCAGCTAGCCAACATAAAGAGCTAACATCATGTCCTCGACAAGAAAAATGAAGCTAAGAAAAACCAATTTTATCATGTTGTCACCATCTTCGGACTTTAAATGGACAATCCTTGTGACATATTAATATGAGTTTTAAGAGGTGACATGATTTTAGAAACATAGGTGTGCTCGCTTTTAATATTATGTGCATGCTTTTGCTCCGCCCTGGTTCTCTCATTTCATACGAAAATCTTCTGTATTGATCATGTTCCCTATAAGATCCTCACTGGTATATAGAGAACCTTTGCCTGAAGTGGTCCGACCATGGGACGCCCAAGTAAAAGTGTTTTTGCCTCCTCGGAGGCACCTAATCCAATTTGTCTATGTTGACCTCATATTAAGTAAGAGTGTCAATGTTTAGTATATTTTCTTTTTCTGCATTTTTTCTTTCCTCTCCACTTGTTTCTTAATCTTTTAGAGCTGTTTTTTTTCTCAACATGTTACTTTTTTGTTTCTGTTTTTTTATCAGTTCGGTTTCCTTTTATTTATTTTTATTTTTTATATTGTTTTTGTCTTTTTCCCATATTTTGGGGAAAACTATATGGACACTTTTAAAATGACATGATCATTTTTTTTCAGAAACACGATACAAAAGCATATGCTCATGAACACATAGATACATTCACCTTTATGAACACACACGCGCACGCACATCCAATCCATATGAGCACCTTCGAGAGAATGAGCCGATGGATTTTGAGATTGACGAAATCACCATAGGCGCCTCGCAATCGACAGAAATGTCACCTTCCACGGAAAGAATATTCCACCTTTTGTGAGACACCAAAGTGTTAGAGCATCTACAACTAGGACTGGCTAATTTTGATCCCAAACGTTCGCGAGCATGCCCGGTCATGTAATTGCTGTAGTTCAAGCCCCAGTCGTCGATGGTTCCTGCTGCCTCACATGCTTACACTTTTAAATCCATACCGTAGACGCGAATAATATGCCAGTAGGAATGAATAGTTCCAACACGAAGATGAAAGATGAAGAATATATTCATGTTTGCATTAGATGAGCCTTTCTCTGCGAGTAGGAATGAATAATTCCAACACGAAGATGAAAGATGAAGAATATATTCATGTTTGGATTAGACGAGCCTTCCTTCTTATATAAGACTTTGGTACATGGCTGAGGTAGTGACATGAAGTCGTTGGTCTTTGTTAGGTCAATAGCTATGAATTCTTTGGTTATGAACTTTGTCCCCGGGTCGGTAAGGACCTACGATATCTTTAAACACACGATAAATTTCCATGGATGTTTCTCTTTGGATTTTCAGGGAAAACAAAACATTAAACAAAAAAATGAAATGCTGAATTTTTTATTCTTAGTTGGTTTGTCTATTAGGGGTGCGAGCAATTTAAAAATGGTTATTTTCTGAGATTTTTTATCTATCAATCTACATACTCTACACCAATATGATGCAGCTAGCCAACATTAAAGGGCTAACATCATGTCCTCGACGAGAAAAATGAAGCTAAGTAGAACCAATTTTATCTATTTGTCACCATCTTCTGACTTAAAATGAACAATGCTTGCAACATGTTAACATGATGTTGTTTTTAGGAGAGACATTATGTTAAAACACAGGTTTTTACATAAAGGGTGGATTTTATTAGTTTAAAATGGAGCATCAAGAAGATATAAATACAATGAGCACACACTCAGCCTCTACATAGTTAGCATGTACACGTTGAACAATATGCCAGTATCTAACAAAGTCATACAAGACCAAATTTATATGTAGGTGCAGAGAAAAAGAAAAAGATCTCAAAGCGATCAGATCGGCAAGGGTGAAGCCGAGATTAAAAGTCACCGGGGTCAACACGAATAAGTAGCACTAGTTTATCCCACAAAAACAAAGTAGCAGCAATATATGGCTAAAAATGCGTAGCTCGTATTATTTAACATGTCTATAATGTTTTTTTAGTAACCTCACATAAATAAGAAATCATAGTTACCATCACAAAATAAGCTCCCATTACAAAAGTAGTTTTTTTAACATCGACTACAAAAGTAGTTACCTCTATTTTTCTTGATCTCTACGATTGTTTATCTTCAAAAGGTAATCTATCACATCCTTATAGAAGTCTTTACTCCAAAAAACAAATGATGCGGTAGTTCATAAAACCATCACCAAACACTGTTTTCACTACTTTTATTCTAGAGAAACACCTTTCCACTGATGCAGTGGCGATATTTGCAATACTGATACGTCATATAATCTAGATTGTATAATCCATGTGATTAGATTACCATACAGACCTTCAAGCAATTATAAAAGAAATCAACACATCAAACGAACCCTAAGATAATAGGAGAATAGGAAATTTAGATAAAATGACAATAGGAATTAGATGAAGAAATCGGCTTTAGTACTACTAATCGATAGAATCTAGCGATTTATAGAGGAGAAGGGTCGAGATTGGGAGCGGCCAAGGCGGTGGCGATTCAATGATTCAAGCGAATAGAGGGGTTGATGTAGCAAAGCTCCCCTGGGGCGATGCACCATGTCACGCCTGCAGCCCAGTCTGCAGCGGACTAACGAGTGCGAGTGCAGGTTACCACTCGCAACGACCAAGTCATCCTGGGGGCCCAGGGGCCAGCGTTTGCGTGCGTGTTAAGCCAAGTGTTGGCGTGTGTGAGGAGCCAGCTGTGGCCTATGTGTAACGGAACCACTGGTCGAGTACGGCATGCGAAAAGAAATGAACTAATCCTCCTTCGATCCCCTTCTCGCTCTCACCTACCCTTCTCCTCCTACCTCACCCCGATCCCCTTCTCCTCTCTCCCAAATCCCTACTAGATCGGGGCGTGACAATCTGGTATTCAGAGCCAATTTTTTTTCCCGATCCACGTCGCGCCGTCGCTCTCCTATCCTCTTGATTGTCCGGTAACATCCACTGAGCCAGGTGCGAGCCGCTCCGGCGAACTCGCCCAAAATCCTGCTCGGGGTTCGGATCGATTCGAAGCGAGACGACGGCGCCGCCATCCAAGCCCTCGGCGCAGACCCGGCGTGTCTTGGACGTGATGACGGAGACCACCGACAAGCTTCAGGGCCTACTCGAGTCGGTGATTCGGCAGCTGGACGCGAGCCAGAAGACCGCGGATGAACGCCACCAGGCACAGCTCTCCTACAACGACCAAGTCTCCGCCGAACTCAAGCTCCTGTCCAAGAAGATTGATCTCATGCAAGCCGGTGTGGACGAGGCCCGCAAGGCTGCGCCGATCGTGGATCCCGCGGCAACCATCTCCGGCGCCGCATCTCCATCTGGCGTAACGGCCACCGGGTACTCCTCCGCGCATCGACCACCACCACCACCACCGCCACCACCGAGTCGCCCTCCGCTGATGCCCCTCTACATGGGCCGCCTCGTCAACCACGGGCCGCTGCTGCTCACCGCGCGGTCACCGTCATCCTTGGAGCCCGATCACCACGGCGACCACTACATCAAACCACCCAAGCATGATTTTCCGCGGTTCGATGGCGATGCCCTGCGCATCTGGCTGGACCGCTGCACCACCTACTTCGAACTGTGCCGTGTGCCACAACACAGTTGGGTCACCATGGCAGCGCTGTACATGGACGGCCTGGCCGCAATGTGGCTCCAGGCCTATCAGCAGACGCACCCTGGGGTCAATTGGCAGCAATTCAGAGCGGCAGTACAAGAGGAATTTGGCCCAGAAGAGTTCGAGGTTCAGATGCACAACTTCATTCAGTTAAGGCAGACAGGCAGTGTCCAGGATTATCGCCATCAGTTCGAGACAGCCATGTACCATCTGCTCGCCCTGGATCCAACCTTAAGCACCAAATTCTTTATCTTTCAGTTTCTGATTGGCATCAAGGACGAGCTGCGCCTCGGTGTGCGACTACAAGCACCTACCAGCATCACTCGAGTAGCCATGTTCGCTCGTATTCAGGAAGAAGAGTTGGAGAAGCAGCGCACAGCGCGACCGCGCATCACACCAGTAGGGCGACCACCACCGACGGCACCATCTGCAGCCGATGTCCCAGCCCGCGCCGCACCTGCACCACGGCAAGGGGGCGACGATTATGCACGGGAGCGCCAACTGCGTGAGTTCAGAAGAGCGAACGGTCTCTGTTTTCGCTGTGGGGACAAATACTCCAGAGAGCATCAGTGCAAGCGCACTAGCCAGATCCTGATGATCGAGGTTGGCGACTTTGGCGAGATCCTTTCAGACGACACAGTGCACGCCCTGCAACTTCTTGATGCACCGGCACTCCAAGAACCCGAGTGCTGCTCTTTATCCCAGCAAGCGCTCTCTGGGGAGGAAACTCCATCCACAATTCGTCTCCGAGCTAAAGTGGGGGATCAAATTATGTTGCTCTTGGTGGATTCTGGAAGCACGCACAATTTCATCAGCGAAGCTTTTCTCTCTCGTCTGACAGTTCCAACAAAATAACTGCCTCCAGTTTCAGTCCGGGTGGCCAACGGGCAACGACTAAGATGCACTCAAATCGTGCGAGGATTAGCGTGGGAAGTGCCTGGACACACATTTCACACGGATCTACGTGTCCTTCCTCTCGATGCTTATGATGCGGTGCTGGGCATGGTTATCAGCTCACAGTCCCATGAACTGTCACTGGC
This sequence comes from Aegilops speltoides, assembly GCA_021437245.1. Taxonomy (NCBI): domain Eukaryota; kingdom Viridiplantae; phylum Streptophyta; class Magnoliopsida; order Poales; family Poaceae; genus Aegilops; species Aegilops speltoides. The sequence continues at coordinate 419,028,745 of CM038141.1, read as the reverse complement.
AAAACAAGACCATCGAGTTCAAAAACCCAGGGCAAGAATGTGCACTTACAAGGAGTGCCTACCTCAGACTTGCCTCCGATATCCCAGCTCAATGCGTATCAACTGCACCGAATGGAAGTGGCTAATGATATCTGGACTACAGCTTTGGTTATGGTGGAAACAGTGGAAAAACCTGAACCTGAACCAGTTTCGGCCAGTATTCAGAAACTCTTATCTGAATATGGAGACGTGTTCTCTGAACCCAAAACCCTTCCACCCAAGAGGCAATATGATCATGCCATCAACTTGGAACCCGGCACGGCTCCAATCAACACGCGGCCATACCGCTATTCACCAGCTCAAAAAGACGAGATCGAGAAACAGGTCCAAGAGATGCTTCAGTCCGAGGTGATAGCACACAGTTTGAGCCTGTACGCTACACCCGTACTGTTGGTCAAGAAAAAAGACGGCAGCTGGCGGTTTTGCATGGATTTTCGGCGTCTGAACATGGCGACAGTCAAGAACAAGTTTCCGCTACCAGTGGTAGATGAGCTGCTCGACGAACTGTGCGGTGCAGCCTATTTTTCCAAGATCGATCTCCGCGCTGGTTATCACCAGATCCGCATGCGCGAGGAGGACGAAGAGAAAACGGCATTCAAGACACACCATGGGCATTATCACTTCAGAGTGATGTCGTTCGGGCTCTGCAACGCACCAGCTACGTTTCAGTGCCTCATGAACTCTGTGTTCGGCCCATATGTTCGTAAGTTTATCATCATATTTCTCGATGACATACTGGTTTTCAACTTCGATCTCCAGGAACACGAGGAGCACCTGCGCATCGTCCTCAACCTGCTCCGCGAACACCAATTATACGCGAAGGCATCCAAGTGTTCATTCGCGCAACAGAAGATCGAGTACCTGGGGCACGTCATCTCCCAGGAGGGTGTGGCCACGGACGCAAGCAAGACCAGCGCCATGAGCGCCTGGCCCGTGCCCACTACACCCACCGAGCTGCGCGGCTTTCTCGGCCTGACCGGCTACTATCGCAAGTTTGTGCCCCACTACGGCATCATCGCTAAGCCGCTCACGCGCCTGCTCACCAAGAAGGTGTTCCTCTGGGACGACAAGGCACAGACAGCATTCGAGATGCTCAAGCAGGCCATGGTGAGCACGCCCGTGCTCGCGCTCCCCAACTGCGCCCGTTCTCCATCGAGACGGACGCGTGCGACACCGGCGTGGGAGCAGTACTGGTCCAAGATGGGCACCCCGTCGCATACCTGAGCAAGGCCCTGGGCGTGAGCAACCAGAAGTTGTCAGCCTACAAGAAGGAATTCTTGGCAGTCATGATGGCCATCGACAAGTGGCGACCGTACCTTCAGTGCGCCCCGTTTGAAATCCTCACCGACCACAAGAGCCTGTGTTTGCTTGGAGACCAACAACTTGTCACTGATCTGTAGCGCAAAGCAATGTCCAAGATGGTGGGATTGCAGTTCACGTTCCGCTACAAGAAGGGCACGGACAATGGCGCAGCCAATGCGCTCTCCAGGGTGGGGCATCTGCTGTCGCTGGATGCTCTGTCTGTGTGCCAACCTCAATGGCTGCAGGAGGTGGCCAATTCGTACGAAACGGACGCTGACGCGCAAGAACTACTCGCCAAGCTCGCGCTGTACGACACTAACGACCAGGGCCGTACCCTGCAGCATGGTGTGATTCGGCAACGGGGACGGCTGTGGATAGGCGCCAACACCGCGCTTCAGACAAGGCTCATCGCCGCGCTGCACCACAGCGCCATCGGAGGACACTCCGGCGCCACCGCCACCTACCACCGGGTGCGCAAGTTGTTCGCCTGGACCGGCCTGAAGCACGCCGTCTAAGATTTCGTCAGGCAGTGTGGCATATGCCAGCACGCGAAGCACGAGCAGACGCACCCGGCGGGCAAGCTGCAACCACTCCCAATTCCGCAAGAGCCCTGGCAGGAGATCACCATGGATTTCGTCAAGGGGCTGCCCAAGTCCGATGGCTACGACGCAATCATGGTCGTCGTCGACCGCCTCACCAAGTACGCCCACTTCGTCCCTCTCCGCCACCCCTTCAACGCCGCACAAGTTGCCAGATCCTTTTGGGACAACATCATTCGTCTCCACAGTGTGCCGCACTCCATCGTCTCCGACCGTGACAAAGTGTTCACCAGCGCCATGTGGCACGAGATCCTCAATGCCGCAGGCACCAAGCTCATGTACTCCATAGCGTATCACCCCTAGATGGACGGACAGACGGAGTGCGTTAACCAGTGCTTGGAGATGTATCTGCGGTGCTCGGTCCACGATACACCCAAGCAATGGCGTTGGTGGCTCGCTGCAGCGGAATTCTGGTGCAATTCTTCGCACCACGCTTCCCTCAACTGTTCTCCGTTCAAGGCACTTTACGGCAAGGAGCCCAACCTTGGGGGCATGCCAGCGGTCCACTCCAACATACCCGCAGATGTGCCACGCGAGGAGATGGATTGGGCAGCGCACACGGAGCTACTGTGCGCCCAGCTCGCGCGCGCCCAACCGTGGTTCAAAAAGCAGGCTGATCGTCACCGCGCCGAGCGCGCCTTCGACATGGGCGAACAGGTCCTCCTCAAGCTTCAACTGTACGCCCAGTCCTCCGTCGCCAACCGCCCCTGCCGCAAGCTGGCGTACAAGTTCTTCGGACCCTTCACGGTGACGGAGCGCGTCGGCACCTTGGCGTACCGCCTGAATTTGCCGCCGGACAGCCGTATCCACCCCGTCTTCCACGTCTCGCAACTCAAGCCGTTCATTCCAGACTACACTCCGGTCTTTGCCGAGCTGCCCAAGATTCTGGACCTCACGGCCGCGGACCGCATTCCGATCGCCGTCCTGGATCGCCGCATGATGAAGAAAGGAGACGCCCCAGTCGTCCAGTTACAAGTGCAGTGGAGCACCATGCCACCGTCGTCAGCTACTTGGGAAGACTACTACGTGCTCCGGCAGCGCTACCCGGAAGCACCCATCTGGGCGGAAGAAGATCAAGCAGCTCAAGAGGGGGAAAATGTCACGCCTGCAGCCCAGTCTGCAGCGGACTAACGAGTGCGAGTGCAGGTTACCACTCGCAACGACCAAGTCATCCTGGGGGCCCAGGGGCCAGCGTTTGTGCGCGTGTTAAGCCAAGTGTTGGCGTGTGTGAGGAGCTAGCTGTGGCCTATGTGTAACGGAACCACTGGTCGAGTATGGCATGCGAAAAGAAATGAACTAATCCTCCTTCGATCCCCTCCTCGCTCTCACCTACCCTTCTCCTCCTACCTCACCCCATTCCCCTTCTCCTCTCCCCCAAATCCCTACTAGATCGGGGCGTGACACACCAGAAAGAGGCGAGACGTGATCGAGCGCACACGTGAAGAAGGGATATATGGAGAATGATCTTTTTTTTCTCGTGGAGATTGACGTACCGGCCTGCAATCGGAAGTGGCCACTAGTGGGCCTGCGTGCCCCTGCCTGCGAGATCGAAGTGGCCAGTGGGCATGTGTGTCCCTGCCGATCGGAAGTGGCCAGTGGCCTGCATGCTCTTTAGTACTGGTCAGTGTTTTTTTCACTGCATCGTATTGTACATAACAGGGTTTGGGCCAATGTCATCGGGTCAATTGACCCCGTCCCGATTTTGTAGCTCCACGCATGGTGATCGGCAAACTATAACAATGACCATATCCGCACCAATCATCTCATGACGTTACATAGACCACGAGTGCCATTGCCAGGTATAACCAACTCAAACCAGACATAAGTTTTCACCCCGGAGCTCGAGACCAGGTGCACGCAGGACCACCATTGTAGTCACACTTGTGTTGTTACCATGACTTTTCTATGATCCTAGCAGTTACTTGCGATGTGCGATCGCTGCCTCTGCACATCACCCCCTGCATCAAGCCTTCAAAGTTTGCATCTCATCGCCGAAGTCAACCATCTGGTCTGAAGAGATGAACCCAGCCTCTTCAAAGGCCTTTCAGTGACCCCTGTCGTCGTGGAGCCGCAGGAGATCGTTGTATCACAATCTGCAGCCAGTGCTCCCTGGACAACTAGGTCTAGATCACCACCACCAATGCATCCTAATCCGAAGAAGGGCAACCACGTCGGGTTGACCATGGACGACGCCGAAGCGGTGACCGCCCAACATCAGATCTGACCGTCATGCCATCTGCATGGTCGTAGACGGTCGCTACCACCTAGATTCCCATGGGCTGTCACCCAAATTCCAAGGAAGAGCGCCCGCAGCACTGCATCGCCGCCGCCAACCAAGAAGGCTAGCCGCAGTTGGGCGCCTTGCCCGAGCACCTGCGTTGCACGGCACATGAGGTGGCAGACCACCAGAACTGGACACGTTAGATCTCAGCAGTTGGGACACCAGTCCCCTGCTGTCACCAGGGAGCCTCCGCCAAACACGAGGCAACCACATGACTTTAGGAAGGTTCCATGCCTCTGCCGTCGGCCACAGCAGCTTCGCCCTGCAAGTTCCTCTGGCTACGGCGGAGAGGACATGGATGAATCAGGTTGTGGTGCTAGGTTTAGAGGTGGAGTTTCCCGCACAGGAGCGTCATGGGGCCTCCTTTTTCTTCATTAGGTGTGCTAGGTTTTTAATATTATTCACATGGCATTACTCCATCTCCAGTTCTCTCAATTCTTACGAAAATCCTCTGTATTAATCATGTGCCCCATAAAAATCCTCAGGCTGGTTGTAATGGTAGTATCATAGTTAGTATCATGCATGCCAACTAGACAAGTTTGATGAGGTGTCATAGAATTAAATGAAGAAAGAGAGGGTTAAGTATCATATCATAATACAATATCATTATAAATGTTATACTACTATGTGTCATGCATGGCAACAAATAAAGTACTACATGATATTAGTTTATGATACTATGCATTAGGGAGGTAGTATCATATAGTAGTATCATGCATATGATACTAGTATATGATATTTCCCATTAGAACCAGCCTCAATGTGGTATATACGGAACCTCCGCCTGAAGTGCACTGACCATGGGCCGCCAAGTAAGAGTGTTTTTTCCTCCTCAGAGGCACCTAACCCAGTTTGTCTATGTTGGCATCATATTAAGCAAGATTATTTTTGTTTTGTGTTTTTGTTTTTGTGCATTTTTTTCCTTTCTTGTTCACTTGTTTCTTCATCTTTTGGACATTTCCTTCTTGTTTTATTGTCCCTAGTACTTTTTGTGTATTTTATTTTTTATTTTCTATCAGTTGGGTTTCTTTTTATTTATTGTTGTTTTCCATGGTTTTTTTTCATATTTTGGGTGAAATTATGTGGACACTTTTAAAATGAATGCATTATTTTTTTTAGAAAAAGAGTAGAGAAGCGGATGCTCATGAACACATACATACACTCACCCTATGAACGGGCACATGCACACCCAATCCCATGAGCACCTTCGCGATACTGAGCCGACAGATCTTAAGATTAACAAAATCACCACACACGCCTCACTATCAATGGGAACGCCACCACCCATTGAAATAATATTCCGCCTTATTTTATGAGACACCGAAGCATTAAACCCGGGGTTTGATCCCTCATGGATTGGGGCTACCACTGCACTCCTAAATGTGGTTAGTTCTGAAAATGAAATGAATATTTATTCTAAGAAAAATAAATGAATTTCCTCAAAGTAATGATTTTTTTCCTAGGATATAGTATTATTTTTGTGCTGTATGTAGTGTCGACAATTTTTAAATATGAGAATCATACATGAACAATTTTTCATGTACGTGATTATTTTCTAAAATTCAAGAAGTTCTTTATGTATATGATTCCTTCCCCGTACATAGTGAATTTTTTATAATATGAGACACACATTTTTTAATATATGGACATTTATTTGAGGTACATGAACAAATTTTGTCCATATATGAACTCTCATTATTATTTAAATCTCCAATTCTTGAGGATGTGGATGAAAAACAGGCACAAGGCAAGCCATCGCCGGCAGCGGGTGAGGAAGACGAACGATATCACATATTCACAATTCTCTTCTCTCATATTCACATTTCTGGTGATGGGTAAGGACCCCCGACCTGGCCTTTTCATTTTTAGGGCAACACAAAGCCATCGGAGTGGGCTAAAAGTCTTCTAATTGGTCCTCCAGCCCATTCCATCAAATCGGGAGTAAAGCGGATCTGTGCAGCCGAACAAACCACCGATCGGGTGTGTTGAGGATTTCCTGGTACCTGAACACACCCTAAACCTCCTCCAGTATTCTCTCCCAGTCACGTCATCGCCACTCATCACCATCTTGTCCCGCCTCCGTGATAGAGGGCCTCCGTGCGAAGATGCCCTTCGACCTTGTCTTTCACCCCTCTACGCCCCCTTGTAGCTACTTCCCTCATCGCAGCTCTATTTGACACGTAGGATGTTGTATAGAGATCTAGCACGTACCCTCCCATATGCCAAGTCCTCTATATGGGCCGGCCCATTCTGATTTTTTACCACCTATTTGGGAAGGTTCTAGAACCTTTTCTGAACCATTTTTTCTTTTTCTTTTGTTTTTTCACACGGTTTTTTATTTCCTTTTCTTTTTTCTTTCTTCTTTTTTCTTATCCCTTATTTCTTTTTAACTTCATGACTATTTTTATACCGTGAACATTTATTTTATTCGTGAACAATTATGCAATTCGTGTTTTTTAATTCATAAACATATTTTCCAACTTTTTGAACATTTTGCAAAATGAATAAATATTTTTTAAATTTGTAAAAGTTTTAAAAATTCAGGGCCATTTTTCAAAACTTGCAAGCTTTTTTAGAATTCACAAACCTTTTCTGACATTCATGAATCGTTTTTAAATTCATGACTTATTTAAAAAACATGAATTTTTTTAATTCATTAATTATTTTTGAATTTCTTAACATTTCTTTGAATTCAAGAACTTTTTTAAAATTCAAGAACTTTCTATTTACTAGAACACGAACATTTTTTAAAAGTCCTGAACATTTTCAAACTCATTAACATTTTTTGAATTCATTAACAATGTTGAATTCACAAATATATTTTTATATTTTTGAACATTTTCAAACTCGCAAACATTTTTTGAAATTAGTATAAAATATGCTATTACGAATGATGCGATAAAGCTAGATTCATTAAATCAAAGTAAAATTAGGGGGAATGACCACTCATCAATGCACCTTTACATCTATCTATCCTTGTCATTGTGCTTCCCACACTCATCGGCCATATATAAGGCGAGGGTATGGAAGAATCTAGACTAGACTGAGAAAATACACATGATCAAGTTACACCATAGAAACATTAAAATCAACATAGTAATGTAAAAAATCATATATAATGCATATGAAATCTAAACAAATATATGGAAATGTTCATAATTTTCATATATCAATTAAGACATATCATCATATTTTTATATGATTGAATAGTGGGGACCGCCTCGATAGTGTTTTTCTATTAATATACTGCTAAAAGTAAAATATCCATTCATGTCAAAAGTAGGGTTTAATCTATTGTTAAAAACATGTAATTGAAGAATGTGAATATAATTCAAATAAGCATTCCATCACTTTTAAAATGTATTTTTTGCATAGGAGTTAAAAAGTCATAGAAGTACTTGAATATGAATTTTCTTTCATTGAGAAGCCATTTTTTATACTTTTAGTTCGAATTTGAATTATATCTATTATATCGATAGGAACGTATTTAATGCCTAGAGAACGAATTCATAAAATTGTCTAACTTTTACGTGAAAATGTATTCTAGTATGTTCCATGCAAAAATGATTGGAGTATTTTAAAATAATATATTTCAACATGGTAATATACAAAATACCATAATTAAGTATTACAAAAAATTGAAAATAAATAAAATATTACATAAAAATTTGGAAAACGAATGCATATTTTGCATTCTAATGTAAAGGATGTTGTACTATAAATATCAAATGAAAATGGTAAAGAAAATTTAATAGCTGATGAATTCATAAATGCCTAACTTCGACATGAAAAATGTATTGTTATATTTTCCTTGTAGGAACAGCTTGGAGCATTTTAGATAGAAAATTTGCAAGGTACTATAGAATGTACATTAACTTGGTATTTAAAAAAATATAAAGTATGAATTGTTGTGGGACATAAATAATCATGCACGGGGTTACAAAAATTCCAAGGCGGTCAAGGGAAGTCAACAAAAGTTCCAGATAGCCAACAAAGTTAGGGGTAATTCCAATTGAATTAGCATGGTTTGCAAGTCAAACAAGAGGAAAAAATAAAAGACCAAGTCAAGATAGAGGGAAAAAAGCAAAAGAACCCATGTTTAGGGGAGGCCAAACTAAGGCTCATTCATGAATGGACAAGGAGGAATGGCTCACCATGAGCCATGAACATAACCACCTTTGACTAGTCTTCACGGACTAAGTTTTATGAAGTAAGTATATTTTTTGTCTAAAAAACCCTCCAATGCTAAGGTTAGTCATTTGTTAAGGACCCCTAGGCTATATATAGCCTTCATTGGCATGTACATTCACTCCGATTTGAATAAACTCAAGAGGAGAGGCACACCACCTTCCACGGGACTGCCATTCTTTGGAGGTTGGATTTTGGGATCCGAGGGACCTCGTAAGGCTTTGATCATCAAGAGTTGGGAAGTTTGGAATGCGGTTATCTCCTTCAAGTTCCATGAACAAAGAACTTTTCTCAGTGGCTATCCAACCTCACATATGAATAGGTCATGCTCCAATGTGGGGGTTGAACATATCCAAAAAAACATCTATGTGTCAGCCTCGCTAGCATATGGTGACCTTTGCTACAAGATCGTCATACACACCCCCACATGAATTTTCCTTGAGCATGTTACTAAGGATAACCCTAGTGGAAAGTTGTTTTCACTACAAAAACATTAGCGACCACCATGGAAAACCCTAGCATTCTGTGAAACCACTTCCAAGAAGCTAGATGGACGCACCCAAGTGAGTTCCAAGTAAATTGAAAGCATCTCTCATAGAGGACAATGCCATGATGACAAAGTTGATAAGAAATGAATGCACTACCTTCTGTATGGACAATGAAGATCATGGCGTCAAGGGAGACCAAACATTAGTAGTTGACCCGCTCATGCTCTCCTCAAGGACTTGGGGCTCGAAGCTTTGAATGCCGCCTACCAACTCACTAGTCTCGAACACTCTGAAGGCCTTTGGTTGTTGCTCCAGGTAGTTTGTTTCGGCAGTAAATGCTGGCCCTCCAAGTGCAAGGATTGTAGTTAGCAAGAAGTGTTCCCTCAATGAGAAACTAAGGTATCAATCAGTTGAAGTACTAATTTTTTTACCAATCCTCAACTCAGCAACATATATAAAACTTCACACTTTTGCCCCAACAAGTATAATGAGGGAGTCAATACTAGCAGTATTGCTAGTTATAATAAGTAATTAAGTTATAGTGTGGTGTAATTTTTTTGTATTTTTGGTATAATAAATGATAGAAAATTAAAGAGCATATAAAATTACTCTGTTTTTATGAAGGAAAATTTACGAGTGTTCATAGGTTCACCAGTAGTAACTCTCCCAAAAGAAGTGGTGCATAAAAGTAACATAAACATATGTGAACTAAAATATTAAATGCTCACGGTGGAAATTACACACACACACACACACACACACACACACATACGATGTGATTTTATTATATAGGCAATACGCCCATAGATCCATAGATATGGACCTTTGTGCATCTATGGCTAATACTCTCATCTTTTTAGAGGAAAGACATATGCCCAACTTTATATATAAAGCCAAACGGCAACAAACCAGACTTTACACCATCCATAGACAGTCCCACAGGCCCACAATTGAAATAACAGAATAGGAGAGTTTAAATGCCAACGCAGCAATAAGCAACAATATAATCACTGCATGACTGAGATAACTCTGTAGCATCCATGTATTAAGTAATAAAAGATAGTATTGATTTGAGCAAGATGACATATACAATCAATAATATATTCCTTTGATCTATAGCTCATCAATGAGGCAACAAGTTAACTATCTTTTTATCCATAGTGGCAATAACACAATACAAGCATATTCCTCGTACTGTCACCGAGGTAGCTTACTTCCAAAAATAATTAAATCCAACTAGTGCACACCACTTGCAATATTGTTCATTCATATAAATTGACTAATTGATAAATAAACAGCTGGGTAGAAATATACATCTATAAATCAAATATAAGCATCACAACTAGTATTATCATAAAGTAATAATTCATCACATAAGAATAATCATGTTAGACAGCTCATTTGACCATTGTATTGAAGAACTTGGTAGCTATTACATCAGATACTGTTATGAAGCCTTAGCCCTCTGAATGGACTACTCACACATCACCGTGGGGGCATCAAAGAGTGATGTTGATGAATTCCCCCTCCAACAGAGTGCTAGAAAATGGATGTAGATGAGATCGCCTCAGAACGCGAAGTGGTGTGGAGAAAATTTGCAACTTAATTATGGAGGAGTTTTTGAGGTATATATAGACAGGGGCACCAAAACTGGGCACTTGAACCTCGAGGATCCACACACCCAAGCTAGTGCATCTCTCTAGCCCAAGGGCAACCCGGTGGAGCTTGTGGGGGCTATGGGCCCCACCTTGGCTTTGTTCTCATGGCCCTGCTTCTATTTTTATCTAAAATATTATCTCATATTTTCTGTATTTTTTCTTTCAACAAAAAATACACATTATTCCTCAAACCAAACACTAGAAAATAGCAGCTAGAACTTGGCACCTTTTTAGTATATTAATCCAAATAAATCATAAAACTATGCATATACATTGATATTAAAGCATGGAAGCGATAGAAATTATGGATACATTTAGAACCTATCACCCTCTAATGCCATGCTTGGGCTCGGTGACGTCGCTTCTCACCCAAGGGTCACGGTCGTCGCCCCTTCATGAAAGGATATTAGGGGCAATCTCACAAGCAGATCCGATGCTCCCTCCGTTCCCAAGCCATCCTAGACCATCATACCCTTACCTCTACCTTGGGGAGGATCATACATGCCAATAATACCGACATTAACACCATTCAGGCTTTGGGCGACCCCGTACAGCCCACCATGCCATGACGCCTTTGAAGTTCTTCTTGTGCCACTCTTCTTGCAACTTGCTCTGCTTGTTTAGACTTCCATTTTGCATCACTGATGAAATGGATAATCACAACATGACCACTCGGAGGAATGCTCAAATCATCAAGAGGAGTTTTGGGGTCCACTGCCCAAATGTTGTTGATATTTAGGCTTCCTTGCATGTTTGACTTTTGCTTTGCTAAGTTCTTCCGCCGCTATTTCCTCACAGGGTTTTGGTGGGATGATGCCTCACCAGTCCCTTTCTTAGAGTTAGTCATGAATTCTCCATTTCCCTATTGAGCAGCAAACAGATTTGCATCATGCATTGTCATTAGAGGCCATTGTACCAGTGAAAAAATAAATATGAGGGAAATGTAGACACAATCACATGTGAGCTCATCTTAAATTTTGAAGAGAAATATTTTCCGCAGGAGACTTCGAATTCGCGGTACTTCCTGTTGCCTCATATGCCTACACTCTCAAATTCATATCCCTAGGGTGTGGGGACTAAACAAATAATGTATGAGTAGGAATGGATACTTCCAACACTATCAAATATGTAAGATGAGCAATAAGCTATTCATGTTTGGATTAGAGGAGCCTTCCTCCTTATATAAGACTTGGGTACATGGCAGAAGTAGTGACATGAAGTCGTTGGTTTTGAAGTCAATAGCTATGAATTCCTTGGTTCAACTTTGTCCTCGGGTAGGTAAGAGCCTACGAGATCTTTAAATACACAATGATTTTCCATGCACGTTTCTCTTCAGGGTTTTCATGGACAATGAGAAGTTTAAACAAACAATGAATTTATAAACTTGTTTGTCCTTTGTTGGTTAGTCTTTTTGGGGTGCTAGAGATTTTAAAAACAATGAATATTCTGAGTTTTTTTATGTGTTAATCTACATACTCTGCACCAAGATGATGCAGCTAGCCAACATAAAAGGGCAAACATCATGTCCTCGGCGAGAAAAATGAAGCTAACCAGAGCCAATTTTACCCGGTTGTCACCGTCTTTGGACTTAAAATGGACAATGCTTGTGACATGTTAACATGATGTTTTTTAAGAGAAGACATCATGTTAGAAACATAGGTGTGCTCAGTTTAAATATTATTCACATGATATTATTCCGCCCTGGTTCTTACAATTCATATGAAAATCTACTGTATTAGTCGTGTTCCTCCTATACGCGCGGATACTGTTAGAGGCGGTGCGCTTGCGTAGCTCCGGCGAACTTATATGTGGGATCCGATGGTCGACTGTTCTAGGGTTCCTGGTTGTTCTGCGCGTAGGAAAATTTTAATTTGCAGTCGACGCACCCTACCGTAGAACCCAACATCCAGCCCGCCATGGCATGACGCCTTTGAAGTTCTTCTTGTGCCACTTTTCTTGCAACTTCCTCTGCTTGTTTAGACTTCCCTTTTGCATCATTAATGAAATGGTTAATCACAGCATGACCACTCGGAGGAATGCTCAAGTCACAAAGAGGAGTTTTGCGGTCCACTGCCCAAATGTCGCTGATGTTTAGGCTTCCTTGCATGTTCTGACTTTTGCTTTGCCAAGTTCTTCCGCCACTATTTCCTCACGGGGTTTTGGTGGGATGATGCCTCACCAGTCCCTTTCTTAGAGTTAGTCATGGATTCTTTGTTGCCCATTGAGCAGCAAGCATATTTGCATCATGCAGAGTCATTAGAGGCCATTGTACCCGTGAAAAAATAAATACGAGGGAAATGTAGATATGAGCACATGTGAACTCAGCTTAAATTTTGAAAGAAAATATTTTCAGCTTCGTGGCAGCAGCAAAGGTGGTGCCGAGTGGTGGACCAAGAAAACAAAGCACACACAGTTGCGGCTGGCTTCTCCTCCAATTTACTACCTCCTCACACGCCTTCATCGACTAGCTCCCCGTCACAGCACAGCCCGTCACACGGGCGTATGCAGGTGCAAATGGCGACGAGCGGCATAGTAACAGTGGCACGATGCACTTGCGGACGCGGGAGACGGTGTTTGCGCCAGACGGGGTGTTGTGCACGTGTGGTCGTGGTTCGTGCTCACGTGGGGGAAGCGACGAGTAGATTGGAGTAGAAGATATGGGCAAATGGCGCCCGCGGTGGCGTTCATTGGGCCAGGGCGCTGGACTGGATGGAGGAAACTGCGCCGAGTGGATGGATTGGGTGGACGTCTTGTTTCGTGTGCCTTCTGAAGCTGCCCCGTATCTGCAATTCTGCATGCTACTGCGTGGCTACGTCTGCTAGTTTTGGGACTTTGGCTTGGGCTTGAGGGCAAAATACTTTTGTACACCTCTGCGGATATATTATCCAGCAACATCTTATAGTGTTAGTTTTTCTCTGTCCAAAGAAAGAAAATACAACCTCCATCTTATACACAACAAGCTTGACAGGATAAGACACGCCTCTCTGTATCATTTGGAAGCCCGGGTTGACTCTCTTGAACTATCGACCGACCACACCAACCACCTTTTCCTGAGCTTCTACATGCGGGAACAAATCTTCTCCGACCCCATATCCATCATAGCCGAGTACCACAGTATTCTCCCGTTCGTTCCACGATATGACATGAGAGCATAGTATAGGGGGTGGTTGCAGCAGGAGGCGGGCACATCGGTCAATAGGGAAATGAGACGCAGGGAAACTAGTCGACATGATAGGCTAGGAGGCAGAGTCTTGCCATTGTTGTCATCCTTGTCGCTGAGCCGCCCATCGACCATCGGTAGTTCCTGCTGCCTCATATGCCTACGCTCTCAAATTCATACCCTAGTGTGTAGGGACTACACAAATAATGCACAAGTAGGAATGGATACTTCCAACATGATCAAAGATGTAAGATGAGAAATAGGTTATTCATGTTTGGATTAGAGGAGTCTTCCTCCTTATATAAGACTTGGGTACATGGCAGACATAGTGACATGAAGTCATTGGTTTTTGTTAAGTCAATAGCTATGAATTCCTTGGTTTTGAACTTTGTCCTTGGGTAGGTAAGAGCCTACGAGATCTTTAAATACACGATGATTGTCCATGGACGTTTCTCTTCGGGGTTCTCATGGACAACGAGAAGTTTAAACAAACAATGAATTCATAAACTTGTTTGTCCTTTGTTGGTTAGTCTTTTGGGGGTGCTAGAGATTTTAAAACAATGGATTTTTTTTGAGATTTTTTATGTATCAATCTACATACTCTACACCAAGATGATGCAGCTAGCCAACATAAAAGGTCTAACATCATGTCCTCGGTGAGAAAAATGAAGCTAAGCAGAACCAATTTTATCCGGTTGTCACCATCTTTGGACTTTTTTTTGAGTTAAAACGAAACTTTATTCATTAGATATAAGCAGTACATCGTTTGTGAGGAACATTTAATTTTCAATCAGAGGCTCCTCAAACCAATCCGAAGTTGAAGAAAATCTAGCTAATTTAGCAAGTTCATGTGCTACTTTATTTGCCTTTATATTACAATGTTCAAATCTAGTCATGACAAAATCACATGCATAGTGAAAACAATCATTGAAAATTGCCACCACCGCACCCGTTGACTGTCCCCCATCCTGCATGGTCTCAATCACCTCCAGATTATCTGAGTTGATGATTAGGCGATTGCACCCCGTCCATTGTGCTAATGTTAATCCAAATTTGAGAGCTAAAGTTTCTTCCATCAGAACATCCATGCAATGGTCGATCTTTCCATTTCCTCCTGCAATAAACCTACCTTTGTCGTCTCGCAAGACTACCCCCATCGTACCCCTCAGCATGTCATGGTCAAAAGAGGCGTTAACATTGAGTTTCACGAAACCCCTAGGAGGGCAATGCCAACCCTCCTTTTTTATGGATGCCTTTGAAGATGATGCACTTGCAAAATTGCATGTAAGGGCTATGATCCCCATTGATATCTGAGTTGCATTCTGAGTTGATTCCTTGTGCACTAATTTCCGTCTCTCCCACCATAGATACCAAGCTGAAATAGCTATCATTTCTCGTACATTTTGGTACCCCATAATACGCAAATTTTGATCAGGAAGAAGTAAAAGGTATTCCAATATCGCCTCTCCAGCACGATCAACCTCACAAGCTCTATCAATAATGTCATCCATCCCTAGTCTCTTCCAGACCTCCTTTGCTTTAGTACATAGGAAAAGCATGTGTTTCGTGTCCTCTACACCCTGAGAGCAAGTAGGGCAAAGGGGCGAAACCTTCATGTGTCTATTAGCAAGTGTTACCCGGCATGGGAGGGTGCCATGTAACGTACGCCATATAAAAATCTTGACTTTTGCCGGATAGGATAACTTCCATATCTGACACCATATAGGGTTAGGTGTGGTTCGCCCCATTTCGCTAGAGTGTCTTAGTTTACTCCCAAACTGATAATTCCACTCCACAAAGTAAGCAGACCGTACCGAGAACATACCATTTTTCGTATAACTCCAGGCAATGAAATCTGTCATATTATGTTGCGAAAGTGGGATTGAAAGAATCCGTTGTGCGTCAATGGGCCACATAGTTCGTCTAATCAGGTCCTCATCCCAGTTATTGGAAGCAGGGTCAATCAAATCCACCACTTTTGATAACAATTGTCCCCCTTTAGGAGTCGCAATCTTCCTAGTGGCACAATTTGGGATCCAGGCATCTTCCCAAATATTAATATTATGACCATTCCCCACTCGCCAAATATAGCCACGTTTCAGAGTAGTTATGCCTGCCATAATGCTTTGCCAGGTGAAGGAAGCACCATGCTTTGGCTTGGAATTCAGCAAGTCGCCATCAGGGTAGTATTTGGCCCTTAGAATAGTGGCACACAAGGATTCCGGATTGTCAAGGAGACGCCATGCCTGTTTGGCAAGCAGAGCTAGGTTGAAACAGTGGATATCATGGAAACCCATTCCTCCTTGAATTTTTGGTACATACATTTTCCACCAAGCCATCCAGTGCATCCTCCTCTGGTTTTCCTCGTCTCCCCACCAGAAATGCGCTATCACGTCAATGATTCCTTTACAATTTTTTTTAGGAATTTTAAAGACCAACATTGCATAGGTAGGTATGGCTTGGATCACAGCCTTGAGCAGGATCTCCTTCCCCCGGCAAATGGTAATTTTTCCTTCCAACCACTAATTTTCTTAACAATTCATTCAATCAGAAATTTAAAGCAATCTGTTTTATCAATACCCACATTTGCTGGAAAGCCCAAGTATTTGTCATTCAGGGCCTCCGTCATTATATCCAGCGTTGTACACAATTGTTCTTTGATCTCTACCTTTGTATTAGGACTAAAGAAGATATTGGACTTTTCCACACTTACCAGTTGTCCCGACGCCGCACAATACAATTCTAGTGCTGATTTCAGGGCCGCCGCACTATGTTGGTTGGCTTTCATCAAGATCAGTGAATCATCCGCAAAGAGAAGATTTGTGACTAGCGGGGCATCTCTGCAGACTTTAACTCCTGATATGTTCCCGTTCTCCTCAGCATGCAATAGCAAGGCATTCAACCCTTCTGTGCAAAGCAGAAAGAGGTATGGTGATAGCGGGTCCCCTGCCTCAACCCTCTAGTCGGCTTAAAACTCTCACTTTCCTCTGCATTGATACTCACTTTGTATTCTACAGTTGTGACGCATTGCATAACCAAATTAACCCACTCTCGATGAAAGCCTAGTTTCAACATAATTTCCTTCAAAAAAAAACCACTCGACTCTATCGTAAGCTTTGTGCATGTCAAGTTTTATAGCACGTATCCTCTCTTTTATTCTTGATTGTGTGAAAACATTCGTAGGCCACTAAAATATTATTCATTATTAATCTACCTGGTACAAATGCACTCTGTGTTGGACTAATAATTTCTAGTGGAAACGTTTTCAGTCGAGAAGCCACCATTTTTATGATTATTTTGTATACCACATTACATAAGCTGATCGGCCTGAATTGGGTTACCTTTTCTAGTGTATTAATCTTAGGAATCATCACGATTGTTGTATCATTCCAACCATTCGGGATAGTACATGTGTTGATTGCTTTCAGCACCTCCTCAATTAGGTCTTCCGCTAGCATGGGCCAGAACCTTTTATAGAAGATAGCATGGAGTTCATCTGGCCCTGGAGCTTTCAAGTCCCCAATATCGAATAAAGCCTTGCGAACATCTTCCGCGGTATAAGGATCAAGTAAAGGATTATTCATTTTGTTTGACACTCTCCTGCGGACAAGTGATAAAACTTCTTGATTCGGATGCTGGACTTCCGAAGTAAAAAATCTTTGTAAAATAATCAGTGATGTGATTCTTCAAATCCTTTTCTGTTATCCATTTTCCAGACTCGTCTAATAGTTTCTTTATACTATTCCTTTTTCCCTGGCTGTGGCAGCGTTATGAAAGAAAGACGTATTACGATCCCCGTGCATCAACCAGTTCGCTCGTCCTCTTTGTACCCAAAAATTTTTCTCTTCATCCAAGATATTTTCAATTAGCACAATAATTTCCTTCTGACGACATCGAGACTCCGTATTCAATGGGCCACGCCTTAGTCTCTCCAATTCTTTTTTTCATTTCCTAATTCTCACCTTTGGTCCCTTTAGAGTTTCTTGGTCCCAGGTATGCAGATCGGCATGTACTTCTCTCGTACGATCAGCAAGTGAAGGTCCTACCTGCAAGTTTTGCTTTCTCCCAAGATGCCTTAACAATTTCAGTGACCGTCTCTTCCTTCAACCACCTGGCCTCAAACTGTTTAACACGCCCCTCTGGTTGTTTAAAGATTTTCTTTATCCAAGTAAGCTGTATCCAGTATGATCGGGCGATGGTCAGAATGAACATGTTCTTCGTTGATCACTGCCGCTCGTGGAAATTTGTTTGCCCATGCTATATTACAGACTGCCCGATCAAGGCGTTCACGTATTTCGCCTCTCCTCCAAGTGAACAGGTCACCCGTATAGCCTAGGTCATCCAGCCCACAATCCATTAGGCATTCACGGAATTCTCTCATCATACCAAGTGGTCTAGATACCACCCTCTTTTTCCGACGGGTATAAGATTTCATTAAAATCACCCAAAACCACCCAAGGATGGTTACCCTTACTATGTAGATTGCGAATATCATCCCAAGAAAGATGGCGTCCATTCCATTTCGGGTGACCATAAAAACCCGTGAACCACCACTGAACCACATCCTCGTACATAAAAACAATATCAATAAAATGGGGCGAGACATAGTTCAACTCGACTTTATTCGACTTATGATAAAATAAAGGGAGGCCACCGGCCTTACCATCACTTTCCACTACAAACATAGAATCAAAACCTAAAGTACGACGAAGCTCATCGGCTTTACAATTATTCAAATGAGATTCAGAAAGAAAAATTAAATCTACCCTTGTTCGCTCCTGTAGGTCCAGAAGCTCACGAACTGCTGTGTTGGAGAGCATACCACGGCATTTCCATCCTAGGATTTTCATTTGGCCCGGCGGTCCTCCTCCTCGATGTGCAATCTCATCTTTCTCTTCGCCAACCGATTCCACACCTTGCGGAGCGTACTCTTCTTCCTTCTCACCTATCTCCTTTGCAATGTGATTAACCCCGCCCTCCTCATCCTGGACAACTACAACTCTACCCGTGCACACCCGTTTGGATGAGACGATTACATCACCATACAACATGCGTTCGTAGCTATCTGTCACCATCTTTGGACTTAAAATGGACAATGCTTGAGACATGTTAACATGATGTTTCTTTAAGAGAAGACATCACGTTAGAAGCATATGTATGCTCAGTTTAAATATTATTCATCATATTACTCCGCCCTGGTTCTCTCAATTCATATGAAAATCTTCTGTATTAATCACGTTCCCTATAAAATCCTCACTGTGGTATAGGGAACCTCCGCTCTTCTGTATTAATCATGTTCCCTATAAAATCCTCATTGTGGTATATAGGGAACCTCCGCTATTTTGTATTAATCATGTTCCCTATAAAATCCTCATTGTGGTATATAGGTAACCTCTGCCTCAAGCGCTCTGACCATGGGACGCCCAAGTAAGGGTGTTTTTGCCTCCTCGGATACACCTAACCCAGTTTATCTATGTTGGCCTCATATTAAGTAAGAGTGTTTTTCTTTTGTAATTTTATTTTTGCATATTTTTTCCTTTCATCTTCTTTTTTTGCGGGAAAACTTCCGATCTATTAATCTTCAATCATGGTTTTCGAATGAACACTAGAAAATAAAAAAAATTACATCCAAAACCGTAGACCACCTAGCGACGAGTACAATCACTGAAGAGAGCCGAAGACGTGCCGTCATCGCCCCTCTCTCTGGAGCCGGGCAATACTTGTTGCAGTAGACAGCCGGGAAGTCGTCATGCTAAAGCCTCATAGGACCACGCAGCAGAACAACAACTGCCGCCAATGAAGATTGGGGTAAACCTGAGGTTTGATCCTTGGTGGGCTAGGGGTACCACAGCCCATCTAACGTGGTTGGTTCTCAAATTGTCATGAATATTTATTCTAACAAACAAAATAGCTTTCCTCAAATGTAATGAACTTTTTCTAGGATGTATGGTTTCTTTGCTATATGTGTGTCAGACAATTTTTAAATATGAGAACCACATACGAACAACTTTTGAGGTATATGCTTTTTTTTCTAAAATTCATGAAGTTCTTAATATTCTCCCTCAGTTTCTAAATATAAGACCTTTTAGAGATTTCAGTAATGGCTACATACGGGTGTATATAGACGTATTTTAGAGTATAGATTCACTCATTTTGCTCCGTATGTGGTCCATATTGAAATCTCTAAAAAAGACTTATATTTAGGAACGAGTGAGTATATGATTCTTTCCCCATATGTCGTGAATTTTTTATAATACGAAACAAACATTTTTTAATATATGAACATTTATTTCAGGTACATGAACTTTTTTTTGTTCATATATAAATTCTTTTTACTATTTAAATCTCGAAATATTGAAGGTAGTGGAGGAAAAGAGGGCACGAGAAGTGTCAGAGCTTGGACCAAAATCATTGTCTCATGGTGGGGGGACACAATTGCTATGGGCTGATTTTAAGTGAATAAATAGGTCTAATAATAAAGGGATATACATGCATTTTTCTATGAGCTGGGGGCCATGGCCGAGGTTGGCCCTCATGAAGCTCCGCCACTGGGGGCACACGACTCGAGTGGTGGTGCCAAGTGGGGCGAGCGCATCCCCCCCCCCCCCCCCAAACGTTTCCATCGAACATGTATACTCCTGCAATCATAAGCCTCTGTTAATTACAACTAGTAGTAATTGGCCGCTGCTTGTGTTGCTCAATGCATTTGTTGAGAATTAGCAAGACCGCACGGGGCTAGAGTGATGTTGCTCCTTCTTTCTCGTGGTGCTACTGAATATTATGCGGATGTGTATGATGTGTCTGTTATAGAATGTTGCGACATTATTTGCTACTGAATATGATGTTATAAGAATGAGAGAGATAAAAGAGATATTATTGTTATTGAATATTTTTACTGCTACTAGATGGATACTTCTATCATAGTATGCTTGTGTTGATTTCTCGCAAAAATAATTTATGCTTGTCTTGACTATTTGTAAATGAAAGTATTAAACTTTTTGAAATGATGGGCGAAGTGGTAGTCATAATAAAAAAATGGTAGTTATTAGTAGTATTAAATACAAGAGAGAGAATATAGACAATCCATACATACACAATCTGCTAAAAAACTAACGACCCTGATTAGTGTCACACGTGTGGTACGAATACATGGCAACTCCAAACTTTTTTATGGCAAGTTTAGTTACGCGAGGATGGCAACTTTTGTTGTCAAGCATGGCAACTTTCTTTTCGGATGGAAAATTTCAGTTTATTTTTGGGTTTGTTTCTTCTTTTCGGATGGCAACTTTAGTCGTAAAAACATCAGTGCCGGAGTGCTTCGTGTCACATGTATGACACTTATCATTGGGGAAAACTAATTGTGTATAAGAGAGAGAAAAATTAGATAATTGTGCATATACCAAATTTAGACCGGCCGCTGAAGATGAGACTTGAAACCCATTACCTCACAACACCGTTCCTGCAAAAAAAAAATTTACTAGAAACCAGCCCAAATAAATAGTAGCCATTGTAGCCCACTAGTGAACATAATCAGGTTTTCGCCCAATTCCTATGCCGCGGCCTTAGTGTCGGTTAAAGGGCAATCCACGGCTAGGCTCATTTTCTTTTCTTTTTTCTTGACAACACATTTTTGGGACAACGCATATAGTTTCATATGTGAAATGGGCCAAGCGATGCTGTTCATCTCTTCGGAAGGGACCCATCGGTTTTGTAAAGCTTCTAGAAGCTTCCAGTCGGTTTAGGGAAGCTTCTAACTGTTTTTCCTTTTTTTTTCTTTGTAGGTTTTCCGGTCGGTTTTGTAGGTTTTCTGAAATTTTCCCTTTTCTTTTCATTCAGTTTTTTCTTTTTCTTTTTTGCTTTTATGATATATTCCTTTTTTAAATGCGTGAACTTTTTTGAATTTGTGAACTTTAACAATTTTTTTAATTTTTCCCTCAAATACGTGAATGTTTTAAATTTTGAAAAAAATTTGTCCAAATTTGTGAACTTTTTTCTCAAAATCATGAAAATAAAATCAAGTCCATGAAACACGTGAACTTTTTAAAAATCCATGAACTTTCTTCGTACTCATGTACTTTTGTGAGTTGGTGAACTTTTTTTCAAGTCCATGAAACACGTGAACTTTTTTCAAATTCGTGAACTTTTTTTAACTCGTTAACATTTTTGAGTTCGTGAACTTTTTATAAATCCACAAACTTTTCCTAATTCTGTGAACTTTCTGTGGGCCCATGAAGATTTTTCAAATCTATGATTTTTTTTAACACGGGGAATTTTTTCGGGTTCCTGAAGTTTTTAAAAACCATGATTTTTTGAATTTGTGAACATCTTTTATTCTTTTTAAAAGTAGCATTTTTCTCAAAAAATCAGTGGTCATGCAGTCAACGATGGAGTGGTCAACCGCGACCAGTGAACCAGGAAAACCAAGCATCCCTATTCTTTTTTTAGACAAACTATGCGTCCCGATCAAGCGCTCGATTGAGGGTTGCCTACTTCTGTGGGCCGGCCCACTAGGGGTTGCGGGTGAGCGTTGGTTCCCCTCCCTGGCGCTTAAGGCGCTGAGGAGGAGGTCTCAGTTTTCGTCGGCAAGGTCGAAGGTGGAGAAGACATATAGCGGTCGTTTATGCGACGTGCCGCCGTCGTTGTGCCTAGGGCAGTTCGGGAGGAAGAAATTGTCATTGACTGCTAAAATTAAAACACATACATGTGGGTCCTATCAAGCTGCACGCCGCGATCGCGCGCACAATGACCCAAGGAGATTGTGTGGTTAGTCTCTCTGTTTGTTGTTTTATACTGTAAGATGTTGATCTGTATATTATAAAATTTCTCAATTTAGATGGAACAAGCACATGTGCGTGATATTAGTTTGTTGTCACTAATTTGCATTAGGCATGATGCGCTACTTTAATTTATCATCAATTGTCCATGTCTAACTAATTTACATTACGGGAGCAAAATGGAGTAAGCCATTACCTAGCTAGTTTTGGTAGAGTGGAAGAGTGCACTGCTGTGTGGCTCAGCTCGGGTCCGGGCGATGTGCCGGACCTGTGTAAGAACGATTTATTCCCCGAGTGATCAATAGACTTCCTTTCACCCGAAAAAGAAACTATGCACGTACAGTAGTTGAATAAAATTGGTTAAGCTCACTACCCAAGATTGGTGGCATGACTATAAGTTCCTAAAGTAATCAACAAACATCAAGTGCAAAAATTAGCACTAATTCTAATCTAACAAATGAACAATATTGAACTAGATGATTGTGAAGGTTACGTCTTTTTTCATTGTTATTGCCTTCACCCTCCTATGTCTAAATCCTAGCTCCACCCCTACAAGGCTCGTCGTTGCCTCAGACGAGGAAGATGGGTGGGATATCACATATTTACGTTCGTGGTGGTGCTGAAGAACACCCGACCTGACCTTTTTGATTTTTTAGGGCAACACAAAGAATCGCCGAAAGTTTTCTAATTGGTCTAACTAGCCCATTCCATCAATCAGGACTAAAGCGGATCCATGCAGCCGAACAAACCATCGATCGTGAGCGTTGAGGATTTCCTGGTACCTGATAACACCCTAAACCTCCTCCGCTATTCTCTCCCACTTGTGTCATCGCCACCCGTCGCCATCTCTCCCCGCCTCCGCGATGAAGGACCTCCATGAGGAGATGCCCTTCGACCTTGCCTTTCACCCCTCCACGCCCCTCGTGCAGCCTCCACAGGGCATCTTCAACTGCGTCCCTCAAATCAAACTTACTACCCGTCCACGGGGAGACCGAATGCATCGACATGGGCGGATATGGCAGCCGGCCATCCGACCCTGTCTGTCGGTGTCAAAACCGGCGGATCTCGGGTAGGGGGTCCCGAACTGTGCGTCTAGGCGGATGGTAACAGGAGACAAGGGACACGATGTTTTTACCTGTGTTCAGCCCTCTCGATGGAGGTAAAACCCTACTCTGCTTGATTGATATTGATGATATGGGTAGTACAAGAGTGGATCTACCACGAGATCAAGGAGGCTAAACCCTAGAAGCTAGCCTATGGTATGATTGTTGTTCGTCCTATGGACTAAAACCCTCTTGTTTATATAGACAGGAGAGGGCTAGGGTTACAGAGTCGGTTACAATGGTAGGAGATCTACATATCCGTATCGCCAAGCTTGCCTTCCACGCCAAGGAAAGTCCCATCCGGACACGGGACGAAGTCTTCAATCTTGTATCTTCATAGTCTTGGAGTCCGGCCGATGATGATGATAGTTCGGCTATCCGGACACCCCTAGTCCAGACTCCTTCAATAGCCCTGAACCGGGCTTCAATGACGACGAGTCCCGGCGCATATTGTCTTCGGCATTGCAAGGCGGGTTCCTCCTCGAATAATTCATAGAAGATTGTGAACACCGGGATAGTGTCCGGCTCTGTAAAATAAATTCCACATACCACCGTAGAGAAAAATATTCACACAAGTTCAATCTATCGGCGTATTTTGTGGCGTGACGTCACACCACAACCAAGCCTTTACTCGAATCGTTTTATTATACCACCAAAGACGTTTAGCGGCGGTTTCTTGGCACGTCTTGTCGAGCGGAGATCGTGTTCCCCTTATTCCGAATTCCCATCAATACGGACGTGGGTAACCCAACGCGCCCGTTGCCATGCCCCTCCATCGGCGAGTTCCAAGCGGTCACGGGGCGGCTCTTGGTATTCTCCTCTTTATAATGAGACCAAGGCCCGTTCTTTTCTTCAATCCTCAATCGAATCCGCCCCCGCCCGAGTTCCAACACCTGGGCTCCAGTTGGGCACTCCGGACCTTCGACAATGTCGCTCCGACCTCTGTGGGCGGTGGATGCCCTCCTCCGTCACGGAAGAGGGCGTGCTAAAGCTGAGAGACGCCAGGTACTTAACCTACGAGATTTCGCATAGGTTGCCTGCCCAAGGGCAAGTCATTCCTACTCCCAAGCCTGGCGAGAGTGTCGTGTTCGTGTCTCACCTCCGTCGGGGTCTAGGCTTCCCGATGGATCCCTTCGTGAGGGGGCTCATGTTTTACTATGGGCTGAAATTCCACGACTTGGCTCCGGAGTCCATCCTCCACATCTCATCATTTATTGTTGTCTGTGAAGCCTTCATCGGAACTACCCCTCACTTTGGTTTGTGGCTCAAAACCTTCAACGTGGAGCCGAAGATGATTGAGGGGCGTCAGGTAGAGTACGGCGGGGCGGTTATAAGCAAGAGGGTCGATGCTCCATGGCCCGAGGGCTCTTTTCAGGAGGAGCTCGGCTTGTGGCAACAGGAGTGGTTCTATATCACCGCTCCCAGGGGCAGCAGGCAAAGGCCGCCGCCCGTCTTTCGCTCGCCCCCCCCCCACAATGGCTGACGTCATGGGTCAACAAAGGGCTTGACTGGGGGTCGTCCAAGGTCGTACCCCTATTGCAGGGCCGGATTCGAGACCTCCAAGAGAGGGAGATCGATCTGGTCGTGGTGTCGCAGGTTATGCTGATTCGGCGTCTTCTGCCCTGCAAACGTCGCCCCTCCGCCTGTGGGAATTCAATCCGGAGGGACCTCGAGCTCTCCAACACTTCATGGGTACGACACCCGTGGAGATGTACAAACTGTTCTTCGGATCACAAGAGATGTGTCCGGACTTGACCGAGGACGCCGGCCTAAGCTGCAATCGCCCGGATACTCAAGTAAGTAGTCCTGTGTCTAGACATACCGTCCATTTATTTATCATGGATTTGCCTTTTAACTAGCTATCCTTTGAACAGGAGTGGATAGCGCAAGCAAAACTGATACGGTGTCCGGCCCCCCTCCCTGAGACCACGCCGGATCCTGTGTTAGTCAAGATGTTGGAGGTTGCGCCTTCGGAGGAGGGCGAAGGGGGGAACAGGGAAACTACCACCTCTGCTGAGGAGGCTCTCAATAAGGGGGGAATCAAGAATCCCTCCCTCCAGGGGGAGAAGAGGACCGCTTCCGAAGACCCGGAGGCTAAGGCCTCAAAGCGGGGGAAGAAATCTACACCGGAAGGTCCTGTGCACGGAGGAGTCCCGGCCGCACTGTCTCCCCAAAGGAATCAGCCCTCCAGCAAGCCGTAAGTAGAAAAAGGGGAGTTTTGTAATAAGGGACATCCCTATTTTTATTTCTGAGGATAACCGAAGTTTTTACCTTGTAGTTCGGATCTCAGCCCTTCTCAGCAGAGCTCATCCTCGGGGGACCTTCGTCCGAAGATGATGGAGAGCAAAACGCCTCCATCTGCCGCCCCGTCAGGCGGGGCGGACGACCCTGAGGTGTCGTCACAGAGGGTCTCCCCGAGTCCGGCGGGGCCGGGGAGTTCAGCACCAACTGGTATACGGCCGGTGGAGCTGAAGGATCTGCTCGAGAGGGCGTCTATCTCAGAAGATCATCGTACATTAATGAGTACGGTGATTGAAAAGATCTCATCCGCTGAGAGCGGGTTGCATGAGGCCGTCAGAAGTTTACTGACGGGGTTTGAGGTACGCAAAAAATGACATACCTTTTGACAGTTTTGCACATAGAGTGCGCCCTGTATAGATAGTAGCCCCTGAGACTCGGTATGTTGTCTTTAGCGACAGCATGCCAAGGATCATAATCTCAGTTATAAAATGTCGCCTTTCCTATGCAGGTGGCGGAACGTTCGGTGGCCAGCCGGACTGATAGAGTTGCCGAATCAAGCGGCAACTCGACATTGCGGATCACGGACATCGCTGGTCAATAAGCGACTTGACGAGTCACAAGGTAGGTGGTTTCTCCGCGGTCACTGGTAAGGGAGCTGATGCCCACACCTTACAACATGTATGCTTGATGCGGATGGCGCTGCTGCTATGGAGGACCTTGGCGAGCTTGCTCGAGCCAAGGAACAAGCGAGAAAAAGTGATCGGCTGCCTCGAAGGCAGGTGAGCCGAAAGCCGAAAAAGGCTGCTCCTTCTTTGAAGCGAGGGAGGAGATGGCGGAATGGCCGTGGCCCGAAAGATCTGCCGACCACTATGAGGTTCTTGAAAGAGAACGCCAAGCGGAGCAACAGGACCTGAAGAAGGCCACCACCGAAGCCAAGGATGCCCCTTCTGCAATGCGGGCTATAAAGGAGGAGCAACGTCAGGCCGGAGACATTGCGGCTGGAAAGCCCTTTCTGCTGCGTAGGAAGTTCACGGATCCGAAGTATGCTCAGTTGGGCCAGCTGTGGGGTGCGGAGGATCCTTATCTGAATTTGGCGGCGAGTGCGGCGGACGCAGTCGTGCACTTCCGAAGCCAAAAGGATCACGAAATGTAAGAGCTTTTTTGGTCTCAATTCCATAGTCCGGGGCGTCCCCTTCCGTTAACCGATCGGTTGGCTGAGTGGGCTGAGCTGAATAGGCTGTCCGGACTTGCCATGAAGGATGTGGTTGCTCATTTGTGGCCGGAAAGGCCCAAGCCGAAGAGTTATTTTGGCTTAGTGCAGCAATTCCTTGGTGCGGTGCCGCATATCAAGGCGATGAAGCGGTCGGTATGCATAGAGGGTGCACGGATGGCTCTCGCCGTGTCAAAACATCTTGGCGAGATGGATGCCACCGATGTTGCATCCGGGGTTGGACGAAGCCGATTACCCGCCGAGCACTATTTTGAGGAGGTCTGCGCATGCGCTCGTTTAATAGAGTCGCGATTTCGAAAAATGTTATGTTCAAATGACATGTATGATTTGTAAAACCATATTTATAATGTAACAGCTTTTTATACTTGTGCATTCAAGTATTGAAATATCTCCTGTGTGGCCGTTAATGTATATTTATATATAACCTGAAAGATGGCAGTCTTCGGCTTCAGCCCCCACGCACATGGTGCGGAGGTGTTTGCAAAAAAAGCGCATTTTCACACTTAATCCAACGTCTTGGTCCTTTGAAGGAGGTGATAGCGTAGCAAACTAGGCAACCGGACTATAATGCTTTATCACTTTTACTTAGCCATAGGAGTTCGATGGTGGGGCTACTATATAGCTCTTAGGGGCACCGCACACTCCGAACTCGGGGCGCGTGTGTGCCTGACCGGGAAACGGTCCTTCGTCAAAGTGGAGGAATTCTAAACATTCCGGTAGTCGATCGAGTGGTTGACCAATCTCTCGCTATATCATGACAGGCAGTTTTTGGCTTTCTCTACTGAGGTGCTCGCCTAGCCGAACCGGGGCACAATCGCAGTAGTTCTCCTGGTGCCGCGTTAGCCGATAGAGCGGAACGTAAGGCAGCAAAACACAGGAGCCGGGCAAACCCAACATTTGATCAAAGACATGATTCGGAGCTAATGCATATAAGGCCTAACTCGAGACGCCGAACACTCACTGAGGTATTCGGTCTTTATGATATGAGCGAGAACAATGCCCTAAGCCCTTAGTGTCCGTGCAGGCGAGAACTTACGACGCGCCGATGCCAAAACGCCAGACCTCCTCCTCGGTTATGGTAGGAAACCGGGGATGTGTATCAACAAGAGCCGAAGAAAGGTTTACAGGGTCTTAATCTGAAAAGAATTCTTGCAATGGGTCCTCGCTGCACGTCGCGCTGTGTCTCCGTTAGTTTGTATCTCGAGCAGGTGTAGCACGTTGTTCATCTGTAAAAGAGAAGAACTTAGTTTGGAAAAATATCGTGCAAAAAATGTATTTAAAACAGAGTATAATTTAAAAAATGAATAAGGTTGAGCTTTATTGGCTCTCATTGTTCATGCGCGCAGCCCCTTGTAAAGGGGTATGCGGCTGGGAAGCCCCTAGTTTATTTATGCCGGACTCGCCTAACCGTGTCCGGGGTCTGAATGACCTGTTTTTAGGGGCTTTGATTAGCAAGGCCGGATTATTGTGTGGTTGTCAAGGCAGTCTCACGTTCTTCCGTGGTCGAGGAACACTCGAAGTTACCTTTTAATGAGATGATGTCGCGTGGACGGGCATTTTAAGTGTAAGAGACGCGTAATGCGGTATTGCGTTAAAGCGGGCGAAAGCTTCGCGTCCCAATAGTGCTTGATGGCTACTTTTAAATGGGGCGATATGGAAGATTAGCTTTTCGCGACGGAAGTTGTCGGATGAACCGAACACAACTTCTAGTAGTAAGGAGCCCGTGCAATTGGCGTAAGGGCCTGGCGTCACTCCTTTAAAGGAAGTGCTGCTATGGTGAATTTTGGTAGGGTATATCCCCATTCTGCGGATTGTGTCCGGATATAGCAGGTTTATATCGCTGCCGCCATCCATTAGGACTTGTGTAAATTGGAGTCTGTCGATTATGGGCTTCAATATCAAAGCAGCCCTTCCTGCGTTTTGAATGCTTCCTGATGGTCGAAAGTAATTGGTTTTGACATCCAATTTAGTACTCCGCTGGGGTGGACCGTGCGGCGCGTATTTTGGTAGGTGTCGCACTATTTTTCCTTGTTATCACTTGAAGTGAGTTCACTGTTTTGACTTCTTGTGGGAAAGTCTTCTGTTTTCCTGCGCTCTGCTTGTGGGGTTCGTCATCGTCTTCGCTTGGTGTGTCGAGCCCCTTGTGTTCGGCGTCAAGTCGGCCGGACTGCTTGAAGACCCAACAATCTCTGTGGGTATGGTTTGCAGGTTTCCGAAGTCTTGTGGATTTGACATATCCTATCCAAGATTTTGTTTAGGTTGGATAGCTCGTCCGTTGTCCTTAAGAGGCGGTGTTTTGTTATTCGCCGAGAGCTTTTGAACCGGCGTTGACCGCCGTGCTATTTGGGCCATTTTCCTTATTCGGTCTTGATCTTTTCTGCGTCGTGATTTCCCATTCCATCCCCGACCTCGGATGTACTCGGTCATTGGTGTTGCATCTTGCCAGCCAGCTATCTTCCCCCGCGCAAAAGCGAGTCATGAGGCTTGTTAGCACGGCCATTGTTCTTGGTTTTTCCTGGCCGAGGTGTCTGGCGAGCCATTTGTCTCGGACGTTATGTTTAAAGGCTGCTAAGGCTTCGGCGTTCGGACAGTCGACTATTTGGTTCTTTTTGGTGAGGAACCTGTTCCAGAATTTGCGTGCTGACTCTCCGGGCTGTTGAGTTATGTGACTTAAATCGTCTGCGTCCGGAGGGCGGACATAAGTCCCCTGAAAATTTTCTCGAAACGCATCCTCGAGCTCTTCCCAACTTCCAATGGTATTTTCTGGGAGGCTTTTAAGCCAATGCCGAGCTGGCCCTTTGAGCTTGAGGGGTAGGTATTTTATGGCATGGAGATCGTCTCCTCTAGCCATATGTATGTGTAGGATGTAATCCTCAATCCAGACTCCGGGGTCTGTTGTTCCATCGTATGCCTCTATGTTTACGGGCTTGAATCACTGAAATTCATGATCCGATTACCTCATCGGTGAAACATAGTGGGTGTCGGCGCCCTGTATTTAGGTGTGCCGTTATCTTGAACACTCGGCGTGTTGTGTTGCTTCTGGAGCCTTCTTTTTGGCCCATAGATGGACTGACCGGGCCATCCTTTTTGCGAGAATCATTATGTGGGTCGTGTGCCAGCTTGTGTGTGGCGCCGCTTGCCGCTCTCACCATCATCCGTCGTCTATCCGCCAGGCGACCTCTTTGTTTTTTGTTGTGGGGGCTCTACGGCCTCCTCGTCGAAGTCGGGCAACAGCTTGCGCTTCGGGTAGCTCTTTGCTTGGTGACTATCACCGTATTTATCTGCGGTCTTGAGTACTTTGCTCTGTCTCATTCTGAGTACGTCTTCCGCTGTTTTGAGCTTCCGCTTCTGCTTCTTTAAACTTCTTGCAGTGGCGACGAGCCTTTTGTGAAGGTTCTTATGCTCCGGTGATGTGTCCGGCGTGAGATCATCTGGACTGTTGTTTTCGCCGGGGATGGGTTGCTCGTCCAATTCATCCTGTTCGGATGGTTGCTTGGTGGCATGTTCGTCGTCCACTGGTTCGTCCTGCTCTACGGCTGGGTCAGTGTGGGTCTGTTGTTATCGAGACGGGACTTCGGGCGGTGCTTGCGTCGCCGTTTTGGTTGTTTTTCGGGGGAATTATCCTTCGCCGCGTCCCGTTGTTCCTCATTATCGCTTCCTTTTGGTGTATCCACCATGTATACGTCGTGAGTTGAGGTGGCTTTCTAGTGCCCAGTGGGCGCTGGTTCTTGGTCGTCTCCGGCATCGTCGTCCATACCGTCGATGTCTTCGGAGTCGAAGTCTAGCATGTCGGTTAGATCGTCGACAGTGGCTACGAAGTGGGTGGTGGGTGGGCTTTGAATTTCTTCGTCGTCCGCATCCCAACCGTCGACCGCATCCGCCAGGCTCTCGATAACGAGAGATATTTTAGCGAATTCGGGACGTCGCGAAAGGTGAGTGTTGAAAGATGTCGTAGCGGTGAACTCCATGATCGGCGCCCAATCGGATTCGATTGGAGGCGCGGAGGTTGAGTCTGCGCGAGTCCGGCACCTCGGAGTCACGAGCTTCACAAGGGACAAGGTCAGTATTCGGCTCCATCGCCAGTATTCCCTAATGCATCCGCCAGTATTCTGGAAAACATCTGTGAAGCCCTTCAAGGCATTTTCCCTAATGCGTGCACTCGGCCTAGCAAAGGACCATCACATGGGACGGGTTAACTTCGAGATGGACTGCTCGAGCCTCCAACATGCTATAACGACTACTATGCTCAATCTCTCTTTGTTGGATACCTTGCTCCATGAGATCAAGTATCGTCTGCAACTTGCTTTTATTGACTGGAATGTAGCTTAGAGCATCTACAGCCGGGCGCCCCAAATCCCCCTCAAATGCTCGGGCGGACGACCCGGTCACTGACCAGTCACGAAAATGCGACCCAAACGGGCTCCTCAAACGCCCGGGCTGACGATGGGGTCCCACACAGAATCCCAGAAACCCGGTGGTCTAACGGACACCTCCTCTAGTGGAGGGTGTGAGTCATGTGGGGCCGCTCCGACTCACCGCCCGAGGGCAAATCAGGCTACTTAAACTGGCTGGCATCCCCAACCCTAGCCCATCCACCTCCCCCCTCTCCGCACCGCCAGTCCAAGCCCATCAACCTCCCCTATCCCGCTCCGCTGCTCTTCACACGCTCTCCGGCTTTGCCATGGTCCGCCAAAAGATAACCACGTAGCTGTCGGGCTACCTCCGGACTCATTGGAGCCGGAGGAGGAGGAGAAGGGATAGGAGCAGCGGCCAACTCCAATGGAGGTGGCAGATCCGAAGGAGGACAAGGCGATGTAGCCAGAGTAGGAGTTGGTGCCGGCTCGGGCTTCAACATGGAGGACATGGAGCAGGAATTCGCGGTCACCCAAGAGACCGAGATGGTAGAGCAGAAAGCCATTCTGGAGTCCATCCAGGATGAGGCCTATGTGGAGGCCTGCTGGCAGTTCATCCGGCAGGACAGGTGGCGACCAACATGCTCTTCGATGAGCTCGAAGCGGAGATGGATGCGGAGGCCGACGCGGAGGAGCCAGAGTTTCGTCTGTCGCCCATGTACCCAGAGCTGGGTACAGAGATAGTGGACATCTTTGATGAGGACTAGGGTAGTTGATCTACGTAGTACGTGGATTTTATCTTTTGCATGCTTTTGTATGGATTTAAGATTTCTAGTATGAGGCACCTAGATGCAGATGTCATTGCTCAGGAATGTCCACGGGCGTTTGAGGGCCCGGATTTGCCTACTCCGGTTGTAGATGCTCTTTTTTAGGCTAAAAGGAGGGCTCGAGAGCCCCCCAGCTCCATTTCTATAGAAAAATGAAATCAAAGAGGCATATATCACACATTAAAACACATGTCCCAAAACTGGAAAGGAAAAGCCCAAACTAGTCCAACTGCTAAAAAGCTAGATTATTAGATATTGAAATGGCATGACAGGGGCATCTCTCCATGCCAGCGGGAGAACTAAAGCACCAGTAAAAGAAATGAGTTTCGCGAAAGGGAAAACATAAACATGCTTCTCGCTTTTCAGCATTCTCCCATCAAGCGTGCATCTCTCATGCACTTCTCGTGCAGCGTTGGTCCCAGTGTGATTGCTTTCCCCATGCCCTGCCTGCACTTGATCTTCTTGATAGGTTGTGTTGGTGATGCGGGGAGCTCCAGTGTGGATGTCGGGCTTGGAGCCGATGTGCTCTTCATCACTGCACTTGGACTCCTCGAAGATGATGTCTGGAAGCAGAATGGATCCAGCGAGCCGAATGGGCTCTGCTCCCCTCCCAGAGACATTTTGGCAAGAGCAGCATGATCTAAAACACCATCAATGTCTATACCTGCACTCTCTACCCAACAGCCAGCCTGAAAGGGGCTCTTAGCACACAAGCCACCATTTGAGAGAATTTTTCCATTTCCTCCAATTGGTCCTTTTTGAACAGGAACATCCATTTTGCGAATGTCAGATGGATTTGCCACCAAACCTGCTTTAGATCAAACTAGATGATGTTGCCAAAAACCAGAGAATTTCTATATTTCCAGATACACCACAAAACACAAGCACAAACAGAATTCATAACCCTGTGTTTTTTGTGGGTTGGCCAGAACCTGGCTATTGACAAGTAGTTTAGACCTAAGTCATGAGAGAAAAAGTTGGCAACACTACTCCAAATTTGCTTAGCCACCACACATTCAAAGAAGAGGTGGTGCACCATTTCATGTTCATTGCAGAATAAGCATTCTTGCTTTTTATCAATCCCTCTTTTAAGCAAGTTGTCTTTGGTCATTAGTTTGTTGTGAGATAACAACCAAAGAAAGACCTCTTGCTGTCACCGAGGTAGCTTAATTCCAAAAATATTTAAATCCAACTAGTGCACACCACTTGCAATATTGTTCATTCATATAAATCGGCCAATGAATAAATAAACAATTGGGTAGAAATATACATCTATAAACCAAATATAAGCATCACATCTAGTATTATCATAAAGTAATAATCCATCACATAAGCATAATCATGTTAGACAGCTCATTTGACCATTGTACTGAAGAACGTGGTAGCAATTACATCAGATACTGTTATGAACCCGTAGCCCTCTGAATGGACTACTCACACATCACTGTGGGGGCATCGAAGAGTGATATTGATGAATTCCCCCTCCAGCAGAGTGCTGGAAACTGGATGTAGATGAGATCGCCTCGGAACGCGAAGTGGTGTGGAGACAATGTGTAACTTAATTATGGAGGAGTTTTTGAGGTATATATAGACCAGGGGCACCAGAACTGGGCACTTGAACCTCGAGGATCCACACGCCCTAGCTTGTGTGGCTCTCTAGCCCAAGGGCTACCCGGTGGAGCTTCTGGGGGCTATGGGCCCCACCTTGGCTTTGTTCTCATGCCCTGCTTCTATTTTTATCTAAAATATTATCTCATATTTTCTGTATTTTTTCTTTCAACGAAAAATACATGTTATTCCTCAAACCAAAAACACTAGAAAATAGCATCTAGAACTTGGCACCTTTTTGGTATATTAATCTAAACAAATCATAAAACTATGCATATACGTTGATATTAAAGCATGGAAGAGATAGAAATTATGGATACATTTAGGACGTATCACCCTCCAATGTCATGCTTGGGCTCGTTGACGTCGCTTCTCACACAAGGGTCACAGTCGTCGCCCCTTCACGAAAGGATATCAGGGGCAATCTCATAGGCAGATCTGATGCTCCCTCCGTGCGCAAGCCATCCTAGACCATCATACCCTTACCTCTACCTTGGGGAGGATCATACATGCCAATAATACCGACATTAACACCATTCGGGCTTTGGGCGACCCCGTCCAGCCCACCATGCCATGACACCTTTGAAGTTCTTCTTGTGCCACTTTTCTTGCAACTTGCTCTGCTTGTTTAGACTTCCATTTTGCATTACTGATGAAATGGAATAATCACATCATGACCACTCGGTGGAATGCTCAAATCATCAAGAGGAGTTTTGGGGTCCACTGCCCAAATGTCGCTGATGTTTAGGCTTCCTTGCATGTTCTGACCTTTGCTTTGCTAACTTCTTCCGCCGCTATTTCCTCACAGGGTTTTGGTGGGATGATGCCTCACCAGTCCCTTTCTTAGAGTTAGTGACGAATTATCCATTCCCCTATTGAGCAGCAAGCAGATTTGCATCATGCATTGTCATTAGAGGCCATTGTACCCGTGAAAAAATAAATATGAGGGAAATGTAGGGACAATCACATGTGAGCTCATCTTAAATTTTGAAGAAAAATATTTTCCGCGGGAGACTTCGAATTTGCGGCAGCATCAAACGTGGTGCCTAGCAGTGGATGAGCAAGAAAACAAACCGCACACAGTGCCACACAATTGCAGCCGAACCGCCTCACACGCCCTCCTTGATGCCGCCACCGACTAGCTCCCCTCCACGGCATAGACCATCACAATGGCGTACGTACGTGCAAATGGCGACGAGCGACACAGTGGCAGTGACAGGGTGCACGCGTGGATGCGAGAGACGGTGTTTGCACGAAGAGGATTGTCGTTGTGCGCATCTGGCTCTGGTTCATGCTTAGGTCGGAGAAGCAACAAGTAGATTGGAGGTAGTCAGGTAGGAGAAATGCCGCCCGTGATGGCGTTCCTTGGGACAGAGTGGATGGGTGGACACCTTGTTTCGTGTGCCTTATGAGCTACTAGATCATGATGACGCGCGTTGCCGCGCCCGTCTTTTTTTGCAATACAATAATAGGTATATCTATAAATATGACAAGTCCCACGGAAATTAATTCACATCTGTAAATTTGAAGAAGGGATTTAATTATTTCGAATGGTGAGTTATCGTCACACACACACACACACAAGAATAACTTATAAATAATTGATTGAAGCACAAGCACTGATGCAAATTTATTGATGGCTAGAAATGAGTATCAATATCAAGTACAACAACAAAACTACATATGCCTACAACCGAGTATAACTCATCATGTGAAAAAATAAACCTTTTTACGCTCTTCTCTAAATAAAAGTTGAATTATCTCATCATATCAGAATCTGCATTCTTGCAAAGCATCCTCATGGTGTACTGCGTGGAAAATCTACCAGGAGATAAGGCGCAGGAAAAAGGACAAGAAACTATAACCATCCAAATCAGAATGAAAGACAAGAAAATATCTTGTATCGCCTCTGTACCAGTTAATAGCCGGTGTTCAGTGTCCTGTTCGCATGCCAAAGCAATCATTGGAAATGGCATGCGGGTAAAAACACCCCGTAAGTTTTAGTTATCTTCCGAAATAAAAGTAGAGGATAATGAGTAATAATGGGTGGAAAAAACTCAATTACTGAACCCTCATACATGCATCTGTGTGCTAAACAAAATTACAAAAACCGTGTAGGACGGGCTACAAAGAAACTTTGCGAATCACACAAATCAGTTTAAGAACTCAACCTCTTAGTTCAGTCCAAGTTTGGAAACTGCATGGAGGGAAATCTGCTCCAGGCATCCATTTTTACTAATGCAATTTTCATGAGAGCTAAGAGCATAATAAGCTTCTGTACATTGAAACACAGTACAAGTATATAGCAGCGGCTACCATCATTGGCAAGGTTCAGTGTGCACTATTATTAATACTGAATATAAGGTACATCTCTTGCGCAGACAATAATACAGTGGGCAACGAAAAAGTTGAATTTTTGTAGGAAATGGAAAGTGCTTTGTCCCTCAATTAGTTAACACCTCTTACAGTACAATGAACAACATCTATTCAGGCAAAGTTTGGGTACATCAAGCAAACCCTTTATGATCTAACAACATTCTCATATCCAGTACATGCAAAAGGAAAATTCTAGATAGTGGCAGTTTTGCACATGAACTGGAAAATACTAATATTGATGTATACTTTTGATGACCCCACACCCACCTTCCAACCGAGCAGAACCAACCCAGTACCCACCCAGGAGCACTGAGCTCGAATCAGTTCAGAACCTGCATTCATTTTTGAGTAGAGAGAGCAGATGAAGAATTTGTGGAGGATGGGAGGTAGGAAGGAGGGAATATTGGTAGGATGGGGAAGATAATTAGCGTCAAACATGGCCGACGGTGAAGGATTTGCTGACGTAATGAGGGGAGTGGAGAAGGAGCAGAGGTACAATGGAGATTTATATGCACGGGCTCGATTAAAGGAAGAATATGAATCGAAAACGCAACTGGTTTGCAGTTAACAGCCGCCGGGAGTCGATTGCCATTAATGGCAGCTCCATTTAATCACGCACGAGTCGCTCCAATCGCAGCCGATGCTTCGCTACCCCGCCACCGCGTCGGAGCAGCGGGCCACGATGGGGATCTGCGGAGGAAGAGTGAAGGGCAGGGACGCCGAAGCAGACCTACTGTAGAAGCTGGCCGCCAGGACGGAGAACGGCGGAGGCGCAACGTCGACAAAACAAAGGAGCAGGTCTGGCATAAGGAAAACGCGGCCGCGAGAAAAACTGGATTACCAGGCCTGCTTGGGGATAAGGATAGGGGTATTTGCTTTGCAGTTTCTGGGCCTGCTATGTTATTACGGCCCAATTACGGACGAAAACTGTAGCTAACTCTGTGGAGCAGCGGCCCATGAAACGTTTCTTTCTATACGTGTGTGACGAAGGTGGACGCCCGAGCAATCCTGCACGTTGACTTGCATGATCCGACGATTGGGAGGTTGAAAACGCTGTGAGGGCTCCTAGCTAGCTGAGTCTTACTGTTTAGTAATGTTGTCCCGTATCTGCATGCTACTCCTACGTGTGCTCGTTTTGGGTCTTTGGCCTGGGCTTGCGGGCAAAATACTTGTACACCTCTGCGGATATATTATACACGAGCATCCATTCTGATGGTAGCGCCAGTTTTTCTCTGTCCAAAGAAAGCAAATGCAACCTCAATTTTGTGCTCAACGTGCTTGAAAGGATAAGGCACAACTCTCTGTACGATTTGGAAGCCCGCGTTGACTCTCTTGAACTATCAACCGACCACACCAACCGCTTCTTCCCAAAATGCTACGGTAGGGAACAAACCATCTTCGACCCCATTTCCATCCTAGCCGAGTATCACAGTATTCTCTACACCATTCCATGATTTGACATGAGCGCGTAGTGTAGAGGGTGGTTGCAGTAGGAGGTGGGCACGTCGGCCAATAGGGAAATGAGACGGAGGGAAACTGGCCGACGTGATAGGGTAGGAGGGAGAGCCTTGCAATTGTTGTCATTGTTGTCGTTTAGCACCATGTTGGTCATCGGTACTTCCTGTTGCCTCATATGCCTACACTCTCAAATTCATATCCCTAGGGTGTGGGGACTAAACAAATAATGTACGAGTAGGAATGAATACTTCCAACACTATCAAAGATGTAAGATGAGCAATAAGCTATTCATGTTTGGATTAGAGGAGTCTTCCTCCTTATATAAGACTTGGGTACATGGCAGAAGTAGTGACATGAAGTCGTTGGTTTTTGTTAAGTCAATAGCTATAAATTCCTTGGTTCTGAACTTTGTCCTCGGGTAGGTAAGAGCCTGCGAGATCTTTAAATACACAATGATTTTCCATAACGTTTCTCTTCACGGTTTTCATGCACAATGAAAAGTTTAAACAAACAATGAATTGATAAACTTGTTTGTCCTTTCTTGGTTACTCTTTTTGGGGTGCTAGAGATTTTATAAACAATGAATTTTTTGAGCTTTTTTATGTGTCAATCTACATACCGTACAGCACGATGATGCCGCTAGCCAATATAAAAGGGCTGACATCATGTCCTCGGCGAGAAAACTGAAGCTAAGTAGAACCAATTTTACGCGGTTGTCACCGTCTTTGGACTTAAAATGGACAATGCTTGTGACATGTTAACATGATGTTTTTTTAAGAGAAGACATCATGTTAGAAACATAGGTGTGCTCGGTTTAAATATTATTCACATGATATTACTCTGCCCTGGTTCTTACAATTCATATGAAAATCTTATGTATTAGTCATGTTCCCTAGAAAATCTTCACTGTGGTATATAGGGAACCTCCACCTCAAACGCTCCGACCATGGGACGCCCAAGTAAGAGTGTTTTTGCCTCCTCAGAGACACCTAACCCAGTTTGTCTATGTTGGCCTCGCATTAAGTAAGAGTGTTTCTGTTTTGTAATATTATTTTTGTGCATTTTTTTCCTTTCATCTTCTTTTTATTGCGAGAAAACTTCTGGCCTATTCATCTTCAATCATGGCAGTACAACGAACACTAGAAAATAATAAAAATTACATCCAAATCCGTAGACCACCTAGCGCCGAGTACAAGCACTGAAGCGAGCCGAAAGCACACTGCCATCATCGCCTCTCCCTCACTAGAGTCAGGCAAAACTTGTTGTAGTAGACAGTCGAAAAGTCTTCATACTAAAGCCATATAGACGCACCAGAACAGCAACCGCCGCCGGCGAAGAATAGTGTAAACCCGAGATTTGATCCCGGGTGGACTAGGGGGTACCACAACCCTCCTAATGTGGTTGGTTCTCAAAATGACAAGAATATTTATTCTAACAAATAAAATAGCTTTCCTCAACTGTAATGAACTTTTTCTAAGATATATGATTTTTTTGCTATATATGTGTCAATGATTTTAAAATATGAGAACCATATATGAACAACTTTTGAGGTATATGATTTTTTTTCTAAAATTCATGAAGTTCTCGATATATATGGTTCCTTCCCATACATCGTGATTTTTTTATAATATGAGACAAACATTTTTTAATATATGGACATTTATTTCAGGTAAATGAACCTTTTTTGTTCATATATAAACTCTCTTTATTATTTAAATCTCCAATTCTTGAAGGAAGTGGAGGGAAAGATGGCACAAGCAGTGGCGAAGCTTGGGCTAAAATCATGGTGCCGGGGAGGGGGGTGGGACACAATCACTATGGGCTGATTTTCAGTGGATAAACAGGTCTAACAATAAAGGGATATACATATGTTTTTCTATTAGCTGGGGGCCATGGCCGAGGTTGGCCCCCATGAAGCTCTGCCACTGGGCACGAGCCTCCAGTGGTGGTGCCAAGGGGAGACGAGCGGACTCCCCCCCCCCACCCCACAACATTTACATCGAACATGTATACTCTTGCGATCGTAAGCCTCTGTATTACAACTATTAGTAATTCGCTCGTGCTTGTGTTGCTCAATGCATTTGTTGAGAATTAGCAGGACCGCACGGGGCTACAGTGATGTTACTTCTTCTTTCTCGTGATGATACTGAATAGTATGTTCATGTCTATGATGTATCTCCTACATAATGTTGCTGCATTATTTGCAACTGAATATGATGTTATAAGAATGAGAGAGGAGAGAGAGATAAAAAAGATATTATTGTTATTGAATATTTTTACTGCTACTAGATGGATGCTTGTACCATAGTATGCTTGTGTTGATTTCTCACAAAAATAATTTATGCTTGTCTTGACCATTTGTAAATGAAAGTACTACCTCTCTCTCAGTTTACAGGGCGTGCGCGTACCCCTAGGTTGTCAATTTGACCAACCTAATACAAGTCATATATTACAAAAAATATACAAACATAAACTACGGAGTTTCTACTTTCAAAAGGTATAATTTTTGTGTCATATAGTTTATTTTAGGGTGAGAAAATTGGCAACCTAGGTATACGCGCAGGACTTGTAAACTGAGACGGAGGTAGTATTAAACTTTTTGAAATGATGGATGAATTGGTAGTCATAAAAAATGGTAGTTATTAGTAGTACTAGCAAAAGGCCCGTGCGTTGCAACGGACACATAATTTTATATTAGTGTTTCAATAATAATCATGTCAAATATATATTTTTAGGATTATCATGCACATCAAAAATAACGACATTAAAGACACGTGTCCTAACAAAACAGGTGGGCAAGCACGACAACTATCCTGACGAGAGCCATGAGCAACACAAGCGCCAAGCCAGTGTCCCATCCACCACCGTAATGCATCTACAACACAAAGTTGTGCCCCCACAACCATCCGAGCGAGTTTTTTTTCGAAACGGTTTCAAAAAAAAATCGAAACGGTTCGAGCGAGATGTTGAAGGCAAAATAGATGAGAAAGCTCATCTTACCGTGCACCTCCACATGGCGTTCGCCGCTCGTATTGGTCGGCGTTGGTGCTTCTATGCACATCCGGTGTGCGCCCTCCATAATCAGGTATGTGTGAACGGCGGATAGAAAAAAAGATAATAAGCAGTCTTTGCTTCAGTATTCTTACGTCATCGCCCCTCCCTCGCCGGAGACGGGCACAATTTGTTGTAGTAGACAGTCGGGAAGTCGTCGTGCTAACCCCCTCTGCACATGTATGAACCGGGATAATAACGCCTACAGAAAAATTATTTTATATTTACTTTACTGGACGTGCAAGCATATATGTTTCCGTTGTGTGCGCCCTAACCTATGTATATATGTTAGTCCAACATTGTCTAATCTTTATCCATATATGTATGTTGTTTCTTTTCTTTTCAGTTTCATGTCCTAGTATCAGTCAATATGAGTTTGTAGTCAATATGAGTTTGTGAGGGACATAAATAGAGTCAAATTAAAAAAAGGAACGCTTGCATAGTTCGAAGAACAAAGACATGTGTGCATGCTGACTGGTCCGCGTGATGGACTCTCATATTTGTAGACATGCGTGGACGCTGCCGCCAAGAAAAGAAAAAAAAAGGATGCGTGCACACCAGCTAACCCGTTCGTCTGGTCCATCAGCTCACGTATATAAACGGTGAGATTCGATGTAACAATGCCATGTGGTACTATTTAGAAAAAAAATAAAAAGGTGACTCTAGTCTCCATCAGCTCTGGCCCATAAAGACAAAAGGTGTGGACTGGCCCAGTTTGGCCCACGCGGGTGACAGGAGATCGATCACCCACGAGACGTACTTGTTCGATACGGAGGACAAACGGGACCAATTTTTGTAAAGATAAACATTAGTACCACCTTGGATATAGAAAATAAATAAGGACGTGTTGGAAAAAAAACTGAAAGCGTAAATGACATGAGAAGAAAGCGTATTGTGACGGTGAACCCGGAGACCCAATCCGTGCTTTATTATTAGGGAGAGATTAAATACAAGAGAGAGAATATAGACAATCTGCTGAAAACTAAGGACCCTAATAAGTGCCACACGTGTGGCACGAACATATGAATGATTTTTATGGCAAATTTAGTGACACGAGGATGACAATTTTAGTTGTCAAGCATGACAACTTTCTTTTCGGATGGCAAGTTTCAGTTTATTTTTTAGGTTCGGATAGCAACTTTAGTTGTAAAAAAACGTCAGGGACAGAGTGCTTTACGCCACATGTGTGGCACTTATCATTTGAGAAAACTAATTGTGTACAAGAGAGAAACTTCTTAGACAATTGTGCATATACCAAACTTAGACCAGCCACTGGAGATGCTACAAGGCTTGAAACCTGTTTTCTGTCAAAAAAAAGGCCCGAAACCCATTACCTCACAGCAGCGTTCCCGCAAGATTTTTTTTTTTACTAGAAACCATCCCAAATAAATAATAGCCAAAGTAGCCCACTAGTGAACATAATCAGGTTTTCACCCAATTTCTATGGCGCGCCCTCCGTGCTGGTCAAGGGCCAGTTCTTTTTGCGGCTTAAAAAATAAGCTGCCTTCTTCCCAACTTTTCCCATAAGCCACCTATCTCATTCAATGAGGTTTCTAAACTAATTATGGGATAACTAATTTAGAAGCCTTAAAAAGTTTAGAACGCAGCTTTTTAAATCCGCGCTAAAGTGCAATCCACCAACCGGTGCACAGCCCCCTCCCACCTGGAATCGGCCCATTTCCTTTTTTCTCGACAGCACATTTTCCGCACAACGCTAACAGTTTGTATGTGCAACGGGCCAAGCAACGCTATTCATTTCTTCAGAAGGGGGCAGCTGGTTTTGTGAAGCTTCTAGCAGCTTTCGACAGGTTTTGGAAAACTTCTAGAAGCTTCTGACCTTTTTTTCCTTTTTTTCATTGTAGGTTTTCTCAACGGTTTTTTTCTTCTGTTTTTCCTTTTACTTTTCTTTTCTTCCCTTTTCCTCTTTTCCTCGTTTTTATTTTGCATTTTTACTTTTCTTATCTTTTTCTTTTTTAAAGTGCGTGAACTTTTTAAAAATTCTTGAACTTTTTCTCCCGTTGGTAAACTTATTTCATTTCTCTATGAATGCTTTTTCCTCAAAATCATAACCTTTTTCAATTTTGTGAACATTTTCCCCTCAAATATGTGAAATTTTCAATTCTGAAAACATTTTGTTCAAATTTATGAACTTTTTTTCTCCAAATCATGAACTATTTTTCAAGTCCGCAAAACACGCGAACTCTTTCCAAATTCATGAACTTTTCTGTACTCATGTAGTTTTGTAAGTTCGTGATGTTTTTTCAAATTCGTAGAACATGTGATGTTTTTTCAAATTCATGATTTTTTTAAACTCACCAAAAAATTTTAACTCATTTTATTTTTCGAGTTCGTGAACTTTTTATTAATCCACAATTTTTTTAATCATGTAAACTTTTTTTGGACCCATTAAGTTTTTTCAAATCCATGATTTTTTTAATCCCAAGACTTTTTCAACTCGTGAAATTTTTTCAAGTTCATGAACTTTATTAAAGCCATGTTTTTTAATTCGTGAACATGTTTATTCTTTTTAAAACATAACATTTCCCTTAAAAAGTCAACAGTCAAGCGATCAACGACGGAGCGGTCAACCGCCACTAGTGAACCGGGAAAATCAGGTGCCCCTGTTCTTTTTTTAGACAAACTGGGTGTCCCAATCGAGGGTTCCCTGCTTTCGGCCCAGTTCTTTTGGGCGATTCTTCCAGAATCGCCCCCCTCCCCAGCTTCTCCCAGAATCGCCACTCCAATTTTTTTTTACAATCCTATTTAGTTAAAGTCTAATTTGCTAGGATTGTAAAAAAAATATAGAGTGACGATTCTGGGAGAAGCTGGGGAGGGGGGCGATTCTGGGAGAATCGTCCAAAAGAACTGGCCCTTCGTGGGCTACCCACGAGGGGCTGTTGGTGAGCGTCGGAGAAGGTCTCGTTTTTTGTCGGCAAGGTTGAAGGTGGAGAAGACATATAGCAGTCGTTTATGCGTTGTCGTTGTGCCTAGGGCAGTTCGGGAGGGGGGAATTGTCATTGACTCTAAG
The DNA here is from genome assembly GCA_021437245.1 of Aegilops speltoides. Taxonomy (NCBI): domain Eukaryota; kingdom Viridiplantae; phylum Streptophyta; class Magnoliopsida; order Poales; family Poaceae; genus Aegilops; species Aegilops speltoides. Next base: position 418,984,981 of record CM038141.1, on the reverse strand, counting down.
ATTAAAACACATACATGTGGGTCCTATCACGCTGCACCCCGCGCGCGCACAATGACCCATGGAGATTGTGTGGTTTTGTCTCTCTGTTTGTTGTTTTATATTGTAAGATGTTGATCTGTATATTATACAATTTCTTAATTTACATGGAACAAGCACATGTGCATGATATCAGTTTTGTCGTCACTAATTTGCACTAGGAAAATAGGCATGATGTGCTAATTTAATTTAACATCAATTGCACATGTCTAACCACTACTAGGAAAAGGGCTACCAGTGGCGCACCAGTTTTGCCTACCACCACACCATTAGTATTTTTTACTAATGGCGCATGGTATACTAATGGCGCACCACAAGTGCGCCATTAGTATGCCTCCCAGGGGGGCATATTTACCCAGGTACTTTGGCATACTAATGGCGCACTGTGGTATAATATGTCATTAGTATCCTTTGGCATACTAATGGCGCATTGTAGGATGATGCGCCATTAGTATCCTTAGGCATACTAATGACGCACTTTGTAGTGATGCGCCATTATTATGAATATTAGGTTTTTATTTTTTTTAATTTTCTGATTTTTGCAAAGGTTACAAAATGTATTATTGGATATAATATAGACAGCACCACACAGCAACAGCAGATTCATCGAATACAATAGAAGATTAGTCTTCGAATACAATTCATCATATTAGTCTTCGAATTCAAAAGACCGAACAAAGACAGAACATTACAAGTCTCGGAGACCGCGAGTAGCGAGTTTGTCTTCACATTACAAGTCGATATCGATCATCTAAACTACCATCACATAGAAGAGAGGTGCGGTCATCACGATGAGCATCATCGCGATGAAACTGGTCTTCATCTGGTTCCTCCAACGCTCCCTCCTCTCTCCCGCTAGATAGCGGGCGTATCTAGATTCCGCCTCCGCCCTAGTGGTGTACCCTTTGTAATCATACGGCTGAAACGGTGAACTGTCTCCGACACTCCTCCCGATCGTCGAGACTCAGGAACCTTACCTTGTACACGACATCTGCACGACATCTCTATGCACAAGCCAAACAACAGACAATACATAAGCAATATATAAGTATGCAACAAAAGGATCGAAAGAGAAAAGCAAGACATTAATAACACGATTCATGGTCCTACTTATAAATAGTATCAATTACATCTAAGTTGAACGACTGTCCAACCCAAAGAGACATACAAGTTCATTAAAGTTTAATTAAAACATGAGCTAATCGATGTTTCAGAACTACAAATAGCATCACTACTTTCGACTCGACTCATGGGACCAGAGCGTGGATGAAGTCGCCGTCTTTCGTGATGGTCATGAAGTCGCGAGCGTGGTCAGCCTGCATTTGCAGCGTTGTGTCTATCTCATTGTTGGACCGTTGATATCTGAGGTAGAACTGCCCCGAGGTACGTATGACGCACCGTGGCATAGTGCGCCATCACTAGTTAGCACTAGTAATGGCGCACTGTGCCAGGATGCGCCATTAGTATGTTTGGAAAAAAATTGTTACTAGTGGCGTACCATGTGCCTGGTGCGCCATTAGTGTCTTCCATACTAATGGCGCACCAGCACATGGTGCGCCACTGCTATATAGTAGTGGCGCACCACATGACAGGTGCGCCATTAGTATCCATTTCATCTATAGCCCTTTTCCTAGTAGTGAACTATGAACATTGAGTTTTTCTTACTGTTATTTATATTGTTTCAAAGCTATATTTCACTTTTAGGCGCCATTCTAATGTCTTTTCTTTCTTCAATTGCAAGTTTTATCACAAGAGGGAGACTGCCGACAGCTGAAATTTTGGATCTGAAAAGAACTACAACAGAGATAGCTATTCTCTGAAGCTCCAAAATGACCTGAAATTTTATAAAGATTTATTTTGGAACATATAAAAAATACTGGAAGAAGAATCACCAGGAAGGGACCCACCAGTGAGCCACAAGCTTAAGTGGCGCGCCCACCCCGGGGCGCGCCACTTGAGCTTGGGGACCCACCAGCAGGCCTCCATGGCACATCTTCTCTTGTATGAAGCCATTTTCCCCTTCTGCTCCCGATGCGGTGTCAGATCCGTGCATCCCAATGTTGATGAAGCGCCTCCGCATTCAGGTGCATGCTGGATGGACCCTGGGTCGTCGTCTGCCCTCCTTGTGTTGGCTCAACGGACGCCCTCGCATTAGGTGCAGGTCTACACCACTCTTGATCTGGTTTCCCAGATCTCGCGCTGTGGTCTTTGGGGCCACCGGGCCTGGTGCGGTTCACATTTGTGGTGTTCCTGCTGACGTGTGTGGGGTGGTGGTGAGCAGTGGCAATGATTCAACAACTAGGTTGATCTCCAAGCTTCTATCGACACTGCGGGCACTCTTATTTGGTCTCATGTGGGCATGTGTGGGGCGTGTCAATGCACCTGATGTTTGGCTGCGCCCGGAACCATGGTGGTTCTTGGCTGAATCCGTTGCCCTAATACGTGCACTTAGCCTGGTTATCTTTGAGACGGGTTGCTCGGGCCTCCAACGGGCCATAACGACTAGGAGTAGCTTACTTGTCACGTCCGAGCTCATGAACTAGCGGCAAATTGTAGGCGTGGTGTGCATGGTGACCAGCATGTGTGGCTGGTTGACCTCCCAAACACTGTAACCGATGTTGTGACCGCCTAGTCGGTCTGAGATGATCTATGAACGCAGGTGTTCCAGTTTTTTTGATATGCAAAAAGGTGTCCCAGTTTTTTTTTTTTTGAGGAAAAAAAGGTGTCCCAGTTAAAAAATCAGAAAAGGAAAGAAAAAAAGAGGGGAACCAATAAGGCTCTCGGGCCATCTTTTTCCATTCGGCTAACCAGGCCGTCAAGGTGCGCCCATCTCACCAACAAATTCATCCCAGCCCGGAGCCCATTTACGAGTGTCCGTGTCCGACCCAGCCACGACACCTCCACGCGATTTCACCCGACGGCCCTAGCCAGGCTCCTAAACCTCCCCCGCTCTTCTCCCCCAGCCGCTTCGCCGCCGCCCGCCGCCCGCCGCCCGCGATGGAAGCCCTCCACGAGGAGATGCCCTTCGACCTCTCCTTCCACCCCTCCGCGCCCCTCGTCGCCACCTCCCTCATCACCGGCGAGCTCCACATGTGCGCGCCGCCTCCAGCGCCCTCAGTAATTTCTCGCTCCCCCTTCCGAGGTGGTAACCGGTTTCTAATTTTCTCTGCCCCTCGCAGGTTCCGCTACGCCGACGGTTTGCCGCTGGAGAGGTACTCGCGGTGGCCCCTGCTCCTCATGCTTGGTTAATTTCGTACTGCGTTGCTAGCTGCTGTTGTTTCACAGTAGCACTACTATCACTGCTTTCGGTCTGGGATTGCTAGTTGCTGTTCTTGCTGACTTACGTTTGGAGCCGTAGAGGTTTCATTTGTTGTATGCTGATTGCACGAGGTGGACAAGCTCATGTGGTTAATGCAGAGTTCGTGCAGGGTTCAACTCTGTTTGGTCGTTTTTCGCATAATTAAATTCCCCTGCCTGGTTTTGCAACCCTTGATGGTATGTTTAGCAAAGCTTGATTTGTGGGGGCCGTGTGGGCATTTGGGTTGAATGGGTGTATGTGAGTTCAAAATTTAAGTGTCGCACTGACTCTGTGACTAATGATGTATACACTTCCGTTTGATGGGTATCCGTTTGATGCTGGAGCTGTCTTTGTGTTATTACAATTATTATATGGTTTTCATATCGACAGAGATTGATGAAAACTTCCTCTTGTTATGTTTTAAGGTTGTTCGTGGCAAAACCTCACAAGGAGTCATGTAGGGCTGTTCGTTTTGTGGACTCAGGAACTGGTAATAACTCCCTTATTAATCCCAGTACTTCCCAGCTTGCCAATCAACTGCCCTACATTTTATCTGTGATTTTGATATTTCACCAGCTGTATTATTTGCTTAAGCATGGTGCTAAAACATTAGTAGCTTTACGCTGGCATTGGCAATCATAACCCATATTTGAGGGTAACACACCTCCGATCATCTTGTTAGATACTCTAACCAGGTCCTGTTGGTTGATGTTGTGGTTTGTTGCAGCGATTCTGACGGGATCTGCTGATATGTCGATTGTCGCTTCTGATGTAGAAACAGGCAAAGTCATTGCCCGTTTGGATAATGCACATGAGTAAGTTTTTGTCAGTTATCAGTGCTGCTATTGATTTTATTGTGGAATTAAATATCTATGTTTCCTCATTTCATATTCTTGTTGATATTTTCAGTGACGCCATAAACCGCCTTGTGTGTCTTACTGAAACTACAGTTGCTTCAGGCGATGATGACGGTTACATTAAGGTATTTAATATTGTATCGGTTTGACTGCCTCCAGCTGCATCGCTTTCAAATGTAGGCCAGTTTCACCGTTGATTATTACCTGTACATTTATGGGAGTACATAATATAATTACACCCCAGCTTATTTATCCATGCAGACCTGTTCTAAGTACCTAATCGTCCATGCTTGGTTGATAATAATCATAATAGCAATGACCACTTGCATATGTTTTAGACTGGCACAGCTACACTTACAAGCCGACATTTGATAGTTTTTCCATGTTTCTAGCTCTTATCTTTTTCAATATTAGTAACACAATCTCTTTGATACAGTCAGTTTAAAATACTTTTACAATTTTAGGTGTGGGATACTCGGCAACGATCTTGCTGCAACACTTTTCACCGCCATGAAGATTACATATCAGATATGACCTATGTAGCTGCCTCAAATCAAATATTGGCTACAAGGTACTTAATTTGCATTCCTGCAATTTTATTGCTGTACCAGTGTTATATAGTTGAGCATTATTTCATAGGAATGAGTGGCCTATTTGTATGCAAGCACAAACTTAGTGTTTCCATGGCAACGAGGTCTACCAATCTCTCTTTCTCATAGACCATTCAGCATCATGGAGAGGCTGCAACCATTTCACTTCTTAGTTTACATCACTGATGCAGAATAACACTGTTATTTAGTACATGAATGATGATATATGTATGAGGCCAATGTTTTGTGAATCCTTGAAGTTCCATTTTTTGGGCAGTTCTACCTGTTCAAAGTATTGGATTTTTTTTTTTTGCCTTGGCATTATGGTAATCAATGTTACAATTTATCTTGTTATTTGCAGTGGTGATGGAACTTTATCTGTGAACAATCTCCGGGGTAACAGAGTGAGTTGCCTTTCCAATACATCAAATCTCATCCCTGTGTATTATATAAACCCTTACTCTATGCTTGCTTTTAAGAACTTCCACACTATGAGTTACCTTCAATTTTAGTAACCATGGTCATGCCTATAATCTGCTAATAGGTAAAGTCACAATCTGAATTTTCAGAAGACGAACTCCTATCTTTGGTCGTAATGAAGGTAATTGCCTTTGTTCTTAGTTTCACACCCTTTATCTATAATTTCATGGTTACTGAACAAAACTTTATTCTTTGCAATTGTCAGAATGGCCAAAAAGTTGTTTGTGGAACTCCAAGTGGAGCTCTATTGTTGTATTCGTGGGGACATTTTAAGGACTGCAGGTAAATGTGTTTTCATGACTGCACCAGCAGCAGAAGTATAACGCATCCTTTGATTTACGTCATCACTGTAATTTATTTTTATCGAGTGGTTGCTATTGTAAATGTAAAGAAAGATGTACCCAATATCTATCCACCTACCATGGATTATATTCCGAAGGGCACCCATGAAAACACTCCTTATCTTCTCTAGTTCTCTGTTTTCATTTTAAATGCTAGCCATACAACTGCTGTTATCCTTATTAGTTGTATATATAGCTGTATCCTCTGTAATGTACATTAGTAAACATTATGTTTATCAGTGATATTTCTCTTTTCTCATGGTTAAACAATAACATTAGCCATTTTTTGGTAAATATCAGGCTTTATTCAGTATTATCTCACATGTAATCGATTCCTACAATGTTATTGGCTGTTAAGGCTGATGTTGCTTTAGTATCACCAATAAGGCCTGCGAAGAATCTTCACATGTGATAAGCAGAGTAATTTGGACATGATACAGCTTAAACCATTTTGCCTCTTTCAATTTCTGTGATGGTAGATCAAGCAAGTCTGCAAGTGATTTTGTCTGTAGTTGTGTACTAACATATACTTTTGTGGCTAGTGACCGTTTTCTGGGACACGCACAGTCTGTTGATAACTTGCTGAAGGTTAGAACGAATGCCTTTTTTTTAATTTCTGCCTTCTTTTCCTCTGTCTAATCATCATTTAATATAGTGTATTTGGTGTTTTAGCTGGATGAAGAAACTCTGATATCTGCTGCAGCAGATGGTGTGATCAGGTTTGAAATTTACCATGGCGCCTTTATGGCCTACTTCTGTCGCCTGTTTAGTAGTCTTATTCGTTATTTTATCATGCCCTCCATATTCTCGTCGCATTCAGGTTAGTGGGTATCTTACCGAATCAGATAATACAGCCGCTAGCTGAGCATTCAGAATTTCCAATCGAGGCGCTTGGTACGTTCACTCCGTCATTTCTCGGTAAAAGTTACTCCAAGGAGTGCCAAGTTCTCAACCAGTATCTCTGTTCTGCAGGTTTCTCACACGATAGGAAGTATCTGGGCAGCATTTCACATGACAAAATGATAAAGGTGACCCCTCTCCCCCTCAGCCCTTCCCCGGTGTCCATGTACTACTAGCAGTGAGCTAACCAGGCGCCCTGTTGTATGCAGCTCTGGGACATGGAAGAACTCCTGGGCGGTCCACAGTTAAATCACCAGAACGACATGCCCGAAGCCAACGCAGCCGTCCATCACGACGAGTTGCCTGAAGCCAACGCCGCCATCCACCACGACGAGTTGCCTGAAGCCAACGTCGCCGCCGGTCACCACGACGAGTTGCCTGCAGCCAACGCCGCCGCCGTCAACCAGAACCAGCCGGCTGAAGCTGACAGCGATGACGACGACGGGATGGACGTCGACATGGAGCCAAGCTCTTCCAACGGTAAGACCTATGCCTGCCTTGCGTCGAAGCAACCGATGCGCCGTTGCTATTCAGGGTCTCTGATAATGGTTGCCCTTGCTTGTGCCGCCGTGTGGGACAGTGTCGAGGAGCAAGAAGAAAGGCAAGGGCAAGAGGCTGGACGGCTTCGCGCCGGACTTCTTTGCAGATCTGTAGCCTGCTCGTGCAAAGGGCAGGAGGGGCAGTTTTGATGTTGTCTCGTCCGTATATCGGGTTGTAGGAGGACTGTTTTATACCGGAGTAGTACTTTATTTATAGGCGTGAGGTGTGTGAACTTGGCTATCATAGTAACGTGTATTTGCGGGCCGGCTGCAAATGGCCCCCTGAAGTGAAGCATACGTGCAGTATCTTTTGTTGTCGCAACGAGCTGCGCCCTGCCTTGTTTTCCGACTGTTTTATCTTTTGCCGTTTACGTGCGTGCGTGCAATCGTAGCTTATTCTGGCTTGCTTTGTCTCGGGTTCTCAGGCAAGAACGAGCAAGGAAACCAGCTTGCACGCGTAGCTTTCGCAAAGTCACAGTTTGGCTATAGCATAAGCGGCAAAGATAGTCTACTTTATGTGCGTAGCCGGCCGCAGGTAGGCCTGTCCCGTTTTAAAGAAAGAGCTACGTACTTTGCGTCCCCTCACGCGTCAGTCGGTTTCATACGAGCCCATGCCGCACTGTTCCCCCGTGCAGCCCCACCAACGAACAATGACGACCCGACGTGCCGGTGCAACGGCGCCCCGCGGCCAAATTTGGTGCTCACAATGATCTGACCAGGGTTGCAAAAAAAAAAAAAACACAGAATTTGACCATTTTCCGAACTGCCACCTGACCCGACCCGACGGTAGGGTATCACATCTTATCGCCACACCCCCAGGCGGTAGGGTGATGGCTGTTATAACGTGGCAAAGGGGCCTACCATCGAGGACCCAGGCGTAGGTGGTAGGGTGATCGAGCCTACCGCCAAGCACCTCGACGGTAGGTATGCGTAGTGGATAAGGTGTTGGGGTAAATCTCCTTCTTCCCCTCGAGCTCATACTCTTTCCCCCTTTCTCCCCCATCAAACCACCCACTAAATCCCTCTCCATTGGTAGAGATTTGTCCGATGGATCCGGAGCATTTGCAACACTCAAGGTACCTCGTTCACTCCCTCTTCTTTTGGTTGGTTGGAATCACCTATTTTTGGTTGCATTGCTCACATTGTTGCAAACTCTGGTTCTTGCTCTTGTTGTGGTGAAATCAATGAATATGATGCATTTAGGGTTGTGTTTGTGCTTTGACTATATATTGTGCGCCTATCATTGTTGGGGGTAACAAGATCTTGTGATAGGGTTAGTTGTTATGTTAGGGAAGGGTTAGGGTTTGGGTTAGGGCCATGATTAAGACTATGGATTTAACTTGACCATGTTTGTCTTGTTATTTGAATACAATGGATACAAGTTCGTTTCCATTGTATGCATAGTGTAGGTAGTTCATCCATATGAATTGACCAGCCCGTGGATAACTTAATTCCTTTCCATTGTTCTGAGATGGATAGACTCGTTAATGTGCATTACTTGGACAAGACGACATTTATGAATGGAAATGCCAATGAAGGGGAAGAGCCCTTGGTTTTTGGCACAAGCCCAAGCTATGAGGATGTTGCAGTGAAAGTGAGAAGTGTCTTACATTGGACTAACCCAAGTGATGAGGTGAAGATTATTGGGAGGTATGATGTTGGAGTGGGAGTAAAGTCACAATTAAAGAGTATGCCCATCACCTTCGATTTGCATGGAATGTGTACAAGGATAAAACTGAGGGATCACAAGACAAGTCACTTGAATTATTTGCCACAAAGGCTGAAGTTCCTCGCCTACAACTTGACTTGAAACAGAATGTGTCCTCCCAAATACATGATGGTAGTGTCGAGGTGATCTTATTGAAGGAAATATGCCCTAGAGGCAATAATAAAGTTATTATTTATTTCCTCATATCATGATAAATGTTTATTATTCATGCTAGAATTATATTAACCGGAAACATGATACATGTGCGAATACATAGACAAACTTAATGTCACTAGCATGTCTCTACTTGACTAGCTCATTAATCGAAGATGGTTATGTTTCCTAACCATAGACATGTGTTGTCATTTGATTAACGGGATCACATCATTAGGAGAATGATGTGATTGACTTGACTCATTCTGTTAGCTTAGCACTTGATCGATTAGTATCTTGTTATTGCTTTCTTCATGACTTATACAAGTTCCTACAACTATGAGATTATGCAACTCCCGTTTACCGGAGGAACACTTTGTGTGCTACCAAACATCACAACGTAACTGGGTGATTATAAATGAGCTCTACAGGTGTCTCCAAAGGTACATGTTGAGTTGGCGTATTACGAGATTAGATTTTGTCACTCCAATTGTCGGAGAGGTATCTCTGGGCCCTCTTAATGCACATCACTATAAGCCTTGCAAGCAATGTAGCTAATGAGTTAGTTACGGAATGATGCATTGCGTAACGAGTAAAGAGACTTGCCGGTAACGAGATTGAACTAGGTATTGGGATACCGACGATCGAATCTCGGACAAGTAACATACCGATGACAAAGGGAACAACGTATATTGTTATGCGGTTTGACCGATAAAGATCTTCGTAGAATATGTAGGAGTCAATATGAGCATCCAGGTTCCGCTATTGGTTATTGACCGGAAACGGTTCTCGGTCATGTCTACATAGTTCTCGAACCCGTAGGGTCCGCACGCTTAAGGTTTCGCTGATGCTTTATTATGAGTTTATGAGTTTTGATGTATCAAGTTCGCTCGAGTCCGGATGTGATTACGGACATGACGAGGAGTCTCGAAATGGTCAAGACATGAAGATTGATATATTGGAAGCCTATATTTGGATGTCGGAAGTGTTCCGTGTAATCGGATTTTACCGAGTAACGGAGGTTACCGAACCCCGGGGCTTAATGGGCCTACATGGGCCTTAGTGGAGAAGAGGAGAGGAGGCAAGGGCTGGGCCGCACCCTCCCCTAGTCCGAATAGGACAGGAGAGGGGCGCCCCTTTCCTTCCTCTCCTCCTCCTTCCCCTTCTCCTAGTCCAACAAGGAAGGTGGGAGTAGGACTCCCCTTGGCGCGCCCCCTCCTAGGCCGGCCGCCCCCTCCCACTTGGCTCCTTTATATATGGGGGCAGGGGGGCACCTCTAGACACAACAATTGATCTCTTGATCTCTTAGCCGTGTGCGGTGCCCCCCTCCACCATAGTCCTCCTCGATAATATTGTAGCGGTGCTTAGGCGAAGCCCTGCGACGGTAGAACATCAAGATCGTCACCACGCCATCGTGCTGACGGAACTCTTCCCCGACATTCTGCTGGATTGGAGTACGGGGATCGTCATCGAGCTGAACGTGTGCTAGAACTCGGAGGTGCCGTAGTTTTGGTGCTTGATCGGTCGGGCCGTGAAGACATATGACTACATCAACCGCGTTGTTCTAACGCTTCCTCTTTCGGTCTACGAGGGTACGTGGACAACACTCTCCCCTCTCGTTGCTATGCATCACCATGATCTTGCGTGTGCGTAGGAATTTTTTTTGAAATTACTACGTTCCCCAACGGTGGCATCCGAGCCTGGTTTTATGCGTAGATGTTATATGCACGAGTAGAACACAAGTGAGTTGTGGGCGATACAAGTCATATTGTTTACCAGCATGTCATACTTTGGTTTGGCGGTACTGTTGGATGAAGCGGCCCGGACCGACATTACGCGTACGCTTACATGAGACTGGTTCTACCGACGTGCTTTGCACACAGGTGGCTGGCGGGTGTATGTTTCTCCAACTTTAGTTGAACCGAGTGTGGCTATGCCCGGTCGTTGCGAAGGTTAAAACAGCACTAACTTGACGAACTATCGTTGTGGTTTTGATGCGTAGGTAAGAACGGTTCTTGCTCAGCCCGTAGCAGCCACGTAAAATTTGCAGGGCGTCTAACTTGTTTTTGCAGGGCATGTGGTGTGATATGGTCAAGACGTGATGCTATATTTTATTGTATGAGATGATCATGTTTTGTAACCGAGTTATCGGCAACTGGCAGGAGCCATATAGTTGTTGCTTTATTGTATGAAATGCAAATGCCCTGTAATTGCTTTACTTCATCACTAAGCGGTAGTGATAGTCATAGAAGCAATAGATGGTGTAACGACAACGATGCTACGATGGAGATCAAGGTGTCGCGCCGGTGATGATGGTGATCACGATGGTGCTTCGGAGATGGAGATCACAAGCACAAGATGATGATGGCCATATCATATCACTTATATTGATTGCATGTGATGTTTATCCTTTATGCCTCTTATCTTGCTTTGATTGACGGTAGCATTTTAAGATGATCTCTCACTAATTATCAAGAAGTGTTCTCCCGAGTATGCACCGCTATGCGAAAGTTCTTCGTCCGAGACACCACGTGATGATCGGGTGTGATAGGCTCTACGCTCAAATACAACGGTGCAAAACAGTTGCACACGCGAATACTCAAAGTTAAACTTGACGAGCCTAGCATATACAGATATGGCCTCGGAACACGGAGACCGAAAGGTCGAACGTGAATCATATAGTAGATATGATCAACATAGCGATGTTCACCATTGAAAACTACTCCATCTCACATGATGATCGGACATGGTTTAGTTGATTTGGATCACGTGATCACTTAGATGACTAGAGATATGTCTGTCTAAGTGGGAGTTCTTTAGTAATATGATTAATTGAACTTAAATTTATCATGAACTTAGTACCTGATAGTATTTTGCTTGTCTATGTTTGTTGTAGATAGATGGCTCGTCTTTGTTGTTCCGCTGAATTTTAATGCGTTCCTTGAGAAAGCTAAGTTGAAAGATGATGGTAGCAATTACACGGATTGGGTCCGTAATCGAGCATTATCCTCATTGTCGCACGTAAGAATTATGTCCCGAAGCACCGCTGGGTGCCACTGCGCTGCTAATGCAACCGACGATGTTAAGAACGTCCGCGAGCAAAGTCGATGATCGCCGATAGTTTAGTGTGCCATGCTTTACGGCTTAGAACCAGAAATTCAACGACGTTTTGAACGTCATGGAGCATATGAGATGTTCCAGGAGTTGAAGTTAATATTTCAAGCAAATGCCCGGATTGAGAGATATGAAGTCTCCAATAAGTTCTATAGCTGTAAGATGGAGGAGAATAGTTCGTCGGTGAACATATACTCAAAATGTCTGGGTATAATAATCACTTGATTCAACCGGGAGTTAATCTTCGATGATAGTGTCATTGATGTAATTCTTCAATCATCGCCACCAAGCTACAAGAGCTTCGTGATGAACTATAATATGCAAGGGATGGACAAGACTATTCCCGAGCTCTTCGCAATGCTAAAACCTACGGAGGTAGAAATCAAGAAGGAGCATCAAGTGTTGATGGTCCATAAGACCACTAGTTTCAAGAAAAAGGGTAAATGGAAGAAGAAAAGGGGAACTTCAAGAAGAACAGCAAGCAAGTTGCTGCTCAAGAGAAGAAACCCAAATCTGGACCTAAGCCTAAGACTGAGTGCCTCTCATCGCAAGCGCATCGACATCGAAGCGGAACGCCCCAAGTATTTGGCGGATAAGAAGGATGACAAGGCGAACAAAGGTATATGTGATATATATGTTATTGATGTGTACCTTACTAATGCTCGCAGTAGCACCTGGGTATTTGATACTGGTTCTATTGCTAATATTTGCAACTCGAAACAGGGACTATGGATTAAGCGAAGATTGGCTAAGGACGAGGTGACCATTTGCATGGGAAATGGTTCCAAAGTCGATGTGATCGCGGTCGGCACGCTACCTCTACATCTACCTTCGGGATTAGTTTTAGACCTGAATGATTGTTATTTGGTGCCAGCGTTGAGCATGAACATTATATCTGGATCTTGTTTGATGCAAGACGGTTATTCATTTAAGTTAGAGAATAATGGTTGTTCTATTTATATGAGTAATATCTTTTATGGTCATGCACCCTTGAAGAGTGGTCTATTTTTATTGAATCTCGATAGTAGTGATACACATATTCATAGTGTTGAAACCAAAAGATGCAGAGTTGATAATGATAGTGCAATTTATTTGTGGTAATCGCCGCTTAGGTCATATCGGTGTAAAGCGCATGAAGAAACTCCATACTGATGGGCTTTTGGAATCACTTGATTATGAATCACTTGGTACTTGCGAACCGTGCCTCATGGGCAAGATGACTAAAACGCTGTTCTCCGGAACTATGGAGCGAGCAACTGTTTTGTTGGAAATCATACATACCGATGTTTGTGGTCCAATGAATATTGAGGCTCGCGACGGGTATCGTTATTTTCTCACCTTCACAGATGATTTGAGCAGATATGGGTATATCTACTTAATGAAACACAAGGCTGAAACATTTGAAAAGTTCAAAGAATTTTAGAGTGAAGTGGAAAATCATTGTAACAAGAAAATAAAATTTCTACGATCTGATCTTGGAGGAGAATATTTGAGTTACGAGTTTGGTCTACATATGAAACAATGCGGAATAGTTTCGCAACTCACGCCACCCGGAACACCACAACGAAATGGTGCGATCTATGATGTCTCTTACTGATTTACCGCTATCGTTTTGGGGTTATCCTTTAGAGACAGCCGCATTCACGTTAAATAGGGCACCATCAAAATCTGTTGAGACGACGCCTTATGAACTGTGGTTTGGCAAGAAACCAAAGTTGTCGTTTCTTAAAGTTTGGGGATGTGATGCTTATGTGAAGAAACTTCAACCAGATAAGCTCGAACCCAAATCGGAGAAATGTGTCTTCATAGGATACCCAAAAGATACTATTGGGTACACCTTCTATCACAGACCTGAAGGCAAGACTTTTGTTGCTAAATTCGGATCCTTTCTAGAGAAGGAGTTTCTCTCGAAAGAAGTGAGTGGGGGGAAAGTAGAACTTGATGAGGTAATCAGACTGCTCCCTTATTGGAAAGTAGTTCATCACAAGAACCGGTTCCTGTGACAACTACACCAATCAGTGAGGAAGCTAATGATATTGATCATGAAACTTCAGATCAAGTTACTACCGAACCTCGTAGGTCAACCAGAGTAAGATCCGCACCAGAGTGGTACGGTAATCCTATTCGAGAAGTCATGTTACTTGACCATGGCGAACCTACGAACTATGAGGAAGCGATGATGAGCCCAGATTCCGCAAAATGGCTTGAGGCCATGAAATCTGAGATGGGATCCATGTATGAGAACAAAGTATGGGCTTTGGTTGACTTGCCCGATGATCGACAAGCCATCGAGAATAAATGGATCTTCAAGAAGAAGACTGACGCTGATGGTAATGTAACTGTCTACAAAGCTTGACTTGTTGCGAAAGGTTTTCGACAAGTTCAAGGGGTTGACTACGATGAGACTTTCTCACCTGTAGCGATGCTTAAATCTGTCTGAATCATGTTAGCAATTGCGCATTTTATGATTATGAAATTTGGCAAATGGATGTCAAAACCGCATTCTGAATGGATTTACGGAAGAAGAGTTGTATATGATGCAGCCGAAGGTTTTGTCGATCCAAAAGGTGCTAACAAAGTGTGCAAGCTCCAATGATCCATTTATGGATGGTGCAAGCCTCTCGGAGTTAGAATAAACGCTTTGATAGTGTGATCAAAGATATGGTTTTATATGACTTTTGGAGAAGCTCAGATTTACAAGAAAGTGAGTGGGAGCTCAGTAGCATTTTCGATATTATATGTGGACGACATATTGTTAATTGGAAATGATATAGAATTCTGGATAGCATAAAGGGATACTTGAATAAAAGTTCTTCGATGAAAGACCTCGGTGAAGCTGCTTACATATTGGGCATCAAGATCTATAGAGATAGATCAAGACGCTTAATTGACTTTACAAAGCACATACCTTGATAAAGTTTTGAAAAGTTCAAAATGGATCGGGCAAAGAAAGGGTTCTTGCTTGTATTACAAGGTGTGAAGTTGAGTCAGACTCAATGCCCGACCACAACAGTAGATAGAGAGAAAATGAAAGATGTTCCCTATGCTTCAGCCATAGGCTCTATCATGTACGCAATGCTGTATACTAGACCTGATGTATGCTTAGCAATAAATTTAGCAGGGAGGTACCAAAGTAATCCAGGAGTGGATCACTGGATAACGGTCAAGAATATCCTGAGATACCTGAAAAGGACTAAGAATATGTTTCTCGTTTATGGAGGTGACAAAGAGCTAGTCATAAATGGTTACGTCGATGCAAGCTTTGACACTGATCCGGACGATTCTAAATCGCAAACCGGATATGTGTTTATATTGAACGGTGGAGCTGTTAGTTGGTGCAATTCTAAACAAAGCGTCGTGGTGGGATCTACATGCGAAGCGGAGTACATAGTCGCTTGAAGCAAGAAATGAAGGAGTCTCGGATGAAGGAGTTCATTTCGATGTAGGTGTCATACCTAGTGCATCGGGACCAATGAAGATCTTTTGTGACAATACTGGTGCAATTGCCTTGGCAAAGGAATCCAGATTTCACAAGAGGACCAAGCACATCAAGAGACGCTTCAATTCCATCCGGGACCAAGTCCAGGTGGGAGACATAGAGATTTGCAAGATACATACGGATCTGAATGTTACAGACCCGTTGACTAAGCCTCTTCCACGAGCAAAACATGATCAACACCAAGGCTCCTTGGGTGTTAGAATCATTATTGTGTAATCTAGATTATTGACTCTAGTGCAAGTGGGAGACTAAAGGAAATATGCCCTAGAGGCAATAATAAAGTTATTATTTATTTCCTCATATCATGATAAATGTTTATTATTCATGCTAGAATTGTATTAACCGAAAACATGATACATGTTGAATACATAGATAAACTTAATGTCACTAGTATGCTCTACTTGACTAGCTCATTAATCAAAGATGGTTATGTTTCCTAACCATAAACATGTGTTGTCATTTGATTAACGGGATCACATCATTAGGAGAATGATGTGATTGACTTGACCCATTCCGTTAGCTTAGCACTTGATCGTTTAGTATGTTGCTATTGCTTTCTTCATGACTTATACAAGTTCTTACAACTATGAGATTATGCAACTCCCGTTTACCGGAGGAACACTTTGTGTGCTATCAAATGTCAAAACGTAACTGGGTGATTATAAAGGAGCTCTACAGGCGTCTCCAAAGGTACATGTTGAGTTGGCGTATTTCGAGATTAGGTTTTGTCACTCCGATTGTCGGAGAGGTATCTCTGGGCCCTCTCGGTAATGCACATCACTATAAGCCTTGCAAGCAATGTAGCTAATGAGTTAGTTATGGAATGATGCATTACGTAACGAGTAAAGAGACTTGCCGGTAATGAGATTGAACTAGGTATTAGGATACCGACGATCGAATCTCGGGCAAGTAACATACCGATGACAAAGGGAACAAAGTATATTATTATGTGGTTTGACCGATAAAGATCTTCGTAGAATATGTAGGAGCCAATATGAGCATCCAGGTTCTGTTATTGGTTATTGACCGGAAACGGTTCTCGGTCATGTCTACATAGTTCTTGAACCCGCAGGGTCCGCACGCTTAAGGTTTCGTTGATAGTTTTATTATGAGTTTATGAGTTTTGATGTACCAAAGTTTGTTCGGAGTCCGGGATGTGATTACGGACATGACGAGGAGTCTCGAAATGGTCGACACATGAAGATTGATATATTGGAAGCCTATATATGGATGTCGGAAGTGTTCCGGGTGAAATCGGGATTTTACCGGAGTATCGGGAGGTTACCAGAACCCCCCGGAGGCTTAATGGGCCTACATGGGCCTTAGTGGAGAAGAGGAGAGGAGGCAAGGGCTGGGCCGTGTGCCCCTCCCCCTAGTCCGAATAGGACAAGGAGAGGGGGGCGGCGCCCCCCTTTCCTTCCTCTATCCCTCCTCCTTCCCCCCTTCTCCTAGTCCAACAAGGAAGGAGGGAGTCCTACTCTCGGTGGAAGTAGGACTCCCCTTGGCGCGCTCCCTCCTAGGCCGGCCGCCCCCTCCCCCTTGGCTCCTTTATATACGGGGGCAGGCGGCACCTCTAGACACAACAATTGATCTCTTGATCTCTTAGCGTGTCAGTGCCCCTCCACCATAGTCCTCCTCGATAATATTGTAGCGGTGCTTAGGCGAAGCCTGCGACAGTAGAACATCAAGATCGTCACCACTCCATCATCTCGTGGAACTCTTCCCGACATTCTCTTTGGATCGAGTACGAGGATCGCCATCGAGCTGAACGTGTGCTAGAACTCGGAGGTGCCGTAGTTTCGGTGCTTGATCGGTCGGGCCGTGAAGACGTACGGCTACATCAACCGCGTGGTTCTAACGCTTCCGCTTTCGGTCTACGAGGGTACGTGGACAACACTCTCCCCTCTTGTTGCTATGCATCACCATGATCTTGCGTGTGCGTACGATTTTTTTTGAAATTACTACGTTCCCCAACACTTATTTAGTAGGAATACGGACAGCACCCTTAGAAGTTATATAAAAAATATATTTCCTGCTCCGGATATGGATCTTAATACTATTCATCTTCGACATCCTCTTATTCTTCCGGGTAGGAATAGGGCAGCTGCCTATAGCTTTATTAAAAACTTAACATCTACAAGGCTAATAAGCTCTCTCATGCAGGAAGGCTTACTCTTATCAAATCGGTCTTTGCTTCCTTGCCGGTTTACTATATGTCCAATATCCTCTTAAGAAAGTCCATCATAAAAAAACTCACTTCCATTGTTAGGAAAATTTGGTGGACGGGAATTCATAAGGATGATAAGGCAAAGCCTATTTGCTTCAGAGCTTGGGATGATATCTGCAGACCTATGCATAAAGGAGGACTGGGTATTAGGAATTTAGCTATCATGAACAAATCCCTGGTTACTAATATGGCTTGGAATATCATTAGTAATCCCTCGTCCTTAATTTCTAAGGTTCTTAAAGCCAAATATTTTCATAATTCCACCATATGGAAACCTAATCTTTATTCTCCCAAATCTGCGTTCTGGACCTCCTTTATTAAAGTTCTTCCTGATATTATTAATTCTTGTAATATATAGGTTGCTAAAGGAAACACTTCCATCTGGAATACCTTGGTGCAAAGGATGAGAAAAATTTTATGATCATCTCAAGCCCAACCTAAATGGTCCTTGTCCAAACATCATTAGTGATCTTTGGAAACCTAATTCTAAAGTTTGGGATGAAGATAAGCTCAGTGCCTATTTTGATGATACTTTTAAAAATGATGTTTTAAATACTCCTGTCATAAATGCTGAGCTTGATGATACCTTGTCCTAGATTCACACTCCAAATGCAAAATGTACTACTAAAAGTGCTTACAAAGTTTTTATGCAGGATATCCAGGATAATACAACGATCCAAAGACCTCTTGTGACCAACCAGGAGATAGCTATTCTTAACCAGGTTTGGAAAAATTAAAACTTTGGCTCCTAGAGTTAAAACTTTTGCTTGGAGGCTTATTAGAAGAGCTATTGCTTCAGGGTTAAGAGTCTCTAGATTTTCAAAACATATAAAGAACGAATGTTGTAGGTGTGGCCAGGTTGAATCTGATACACATCTGTTCTTTTTATGCAATTTCTCTATATCGGTTTGGTTCAAATTGGGTTTTAAGTCGGACATGGTAGATCATAGCTTATATCCTTCGGATGTCATCAACTTCATTTTGTCTAGCCATCACCCAGATTTAAGCTCAGAGATCATCTTTACTACTTTATGGAATATTTGGAAAGCCAGATGTGATCTTCTATTTAATAAGAAAAATTGGAGTCCAATGCAGGTTATATACGCTACCGAATCAATGCTTAATGCAGACGCGCTGGAGGATGAGTTGGAAGATAAGAGGATTGCTAATATGGAAGCCAATAGCAATGCTACTAGCAGGGAGCTGAATTTTCATCATGCAGGTTTCTTAGCATATATTGATGTTGCATACAATCCTATTGTTAGGCAAGATAAAGCCTCTTTCGGAGTATTTCTAAGGGACGAATCAAGGAATCATTCCATATTTATTCAAGCTATTGCTAGGGATGTTTGTTTTGTTCTGCAAGCGGAAGCACTCGGGCTTCTTCTGGCGGCTGAATCTATCAAATATTTGAATTGGAGCCCTGTCTATTTCTTATCTGATTGCAGGACTTTAGTGGAGGTGGTGGAAGCAAAGGATCTAATTCGAAATCCAGGACACTGGAACTTACGACCTACTCTTGCTGATTTCTTCAATCTGGTTTGTAGTCTTGCTTGTTACAGGATTGAGCACATTCCAAGGATCAACAATTTGATGGCTCCTTGCAAAAAAGGCTTAATTTTCTAAATCTCCTTCTAGTTATAGCTTTCTTTGCAGTAAAGGGGCAAGATGTAACTACAAAATGGCTCTTGAGGCCATTTCTTTTCCTAGAGGGAGCTTCATCTCTGTACATTGCCTTGGATGCTAATAATAAAATATGGAACCCTCTTTTGTGGGTTGTTGTTTGTCAAAAAAAGTAGCCAAACAAATGAAGATGACAACAATGATAGAGCCATAGTAGTTCGAGGTGATCCTATTGCTCATGTTGTTGATGATCATGTTCCTCATGTTGATTAAGATGCTATTACTAGTGTTGATGATGATGCTATTCCTCATGTTGATGAAGATGCTGTAGATAGTGTTGATGATCATGCTGTTGCTCAAGATGATGCTTACGCAGAAGAAGGAGCGATTCAGCGCCATCCCATTGGTGACTTGGATGTCATTATGTACCAACAAGACATGGACCGCAACCTCCCTTATAGTCGTATGTGTAGGTATGACTCGGATGATGAGGTTCTGGAGGAAGAATTAGACGAGGATGGATTCACGATGCAAGAAATCGAATCTTCAAGAAGGTGAATGGCAAGGAAAGAGGACCCTCATTATTTCGTGATCTTAGTCTTGCTGACAAGGGCGTTGTTGATGGTGGCATGAGATTGGGGTTGGTTGAACTATCACCTTGCCCGAAGGTCGGCGATCCAAGGCCCAAGGATGAGGACAATAATGCTCATTTGAAAAAAGCATCAAGTTGGGTGCTTGCAAGAGTTCAAGATATGGTTGAGTGAATACACCACTAGAAACCATTGACAATATGTTGTTGGTCATTCCAACCAAAATGTGCGCTACACCATCAAATGTGACAAAGAAGGTTGCCCGCGAAAGAAAAATTCATGAAACCGGGCAATGGTGCCATCCTACAATTCGAGGGGTAACTATAACGATCATGAAAGGCAAAACCTTGACCCTAACCATCACACTAACCCAAATCCTAACACCTAACAAAACCACTAACCCTAGCACTAGATCGAACTACCACCAACAATTGCTAGGCACACAATACATAGTGTAAACACAAACATAACCCTAGATGCATCATATAAATTGATTTCACCACAACACAATCATGAACTAGGGTTTGAAACAATGGGAGCAATCCAACCCAAGTACGTGATTCCAAGCAACCAAAATGAGGGGAAGTGAGAGAGATACCTTGGATGATGAAAGTGCTCCGGATCCACCGGACAAATCTCAAGTAAACGAGAGAGATTTGGGAGGCCCTTGAGTGAGGAAGAGAAAGGGAGAGGGCTTGAGTTTGGAAGAGTGAAGGAGAATGGGGGTGAATGGTTGGGTGGGGGTTGTGTATCTTATCCACTACACGACGACTCTACCGTCAGGGACCTGGGCGGTAGGAAGATGCACCCTCCGGTGATAGGTCCCTTTGCAACGTAAGCGGGCAGTAACGGCCGTCGGTGCCCGCCGTTACACGTACCGTCGAAGGGCTGGCGGTAAGGTGTGTTCGGCTACCGTCTGAAAGGATGACGGCAGTGAAAGAGTTAGATCCCGATGCCGTTGCTGCCCGCCGTTACACGTACCGTCGAAGGGCTGGCGGTAAGGTGTGTTCGGCTGCCGTCTGAAAGGATGACGGTAGTGAAAGAGTTAGATCCTGATTTTTTTTTCAAATGAGGTCAAATCCTGCTAAAGTAATGGTCGAAACACCGAAATCGGCCGCGACCCGCCCAGGTGAAAGCTGACCCACGGAGAGGAGTCCGCGTCACACACACCCCACGGGGTGAACGCGAGCTCCCCACCCTCCGTCTCGGTCACGCTCAACCGATTTGCCGCACCGAACGTGCACGCCTCCGGCGCACGCGAATCTCCGCGCGCCACGAGCCCGTGGACGGTGGGCCCCACGCGCCCTAGACGTGAATTCCCCAGCCTCCGCTTCCCCCCTCCCCCTCCTCCTCCTCCTCCCCCGTCCACCCCGTGACAGGCGCATCTGCCACCCCCCGATTCGATCCTCCCGGCCGCGCCCCGCCGCACCCCACCCGTCGCCGCACCGCCGCCTGCGCCCTTGGGCGAGAGCTCCGTCGCGCAGCCTCCCGCCGCGGCCCGCCCGCCCGCCCCCGTCAGGTCAGCCCCCGCCGCATCTCGTCTCTACCCCTTCTTCTGCCGCCGCCGAATCCAGCCGTCCGTATGGGGCAAACTGGGCCCGTCAACCCCCGCTCTGCCCCGCGCCTGGCTAGCTGCTCGCCGATCCGAGCCGCTCCGCTCGTGCCGCCGCGCTACCCCCGCGACCTCCCCAGATCCGGGAGCCCGCGCCCTTCCTTGTGCGCGTGCGCGTGCGGCCGCGCCGCAATCTCGCTAGTCCAATCGCGCCGGATTGTTTTTCGCTGGAGAAATGATGCGAGGGACCGGCAATCGACTCGAGCGAGCTCCCACTCCTCGTTTCCGCGCGGAATCCACGGATCGAGCGTAGCTTCCGTCTCTGTGGCACCAAGTGTAGCGACCACGCATGTCTAGATCCGACCCTAGCTTTGCTGCCCCTGAGCTGGTGATAATGGCTTTTAATTCCTTTTTTTTTGCTTTGCCACTGAATCGCGTGGATTTATTTTAGGTCGACGATGGACGCAGCAGGCAGAGATGCCAACCCGCTGGCCGGCTACCGGATCGGCAAAACCCTCGGCATCGGGTCCTTTGGTAAGGTGAAGATCGCCGAGCATATAATTACGGGCCACAAGGTCGCAATCAAGATCCTCAATCGCCGTAAGATCAAGAGCATGGAGATGGAAGAGAAAGGTCGGTCATTGCTCACTTTGTTCACAAAGCTTGTCTCTTTTTCTTAAGTCGGTAGAGTATATGTAGACTTGTGCCCATTGAGAAAAGCACATCACAGGTCCATTTGCATGTTTCTGCTCTAAGGTAGAAAGTAGAGACTGTCAAACGCTTGATCCTTATTTCTGTTATAATCCTGTGATGCTTTAGCAATCAACTTGCAAGTTTTCATTTGGCTGTTGTGGATATCTAGTTTAAGTATGAGAATTGTCCATCCATAGTTTCTTGAATTTGTTATGTTAGAAGTTCCTGTTTGTGACTTAGCTGATCAACATGTACCCGTACTTTTCCCACTTTTGCTGTTTTGTACTTTGTAAAATCTCAGTTTCTTTTTTTCTAGTTTACAGCAAAAAGAAAAACCAGCATACTAAGATTATTTATGCATCCTCATATCATACGGTATTATGAGGTCATACATACCCCAGTGGATATTTATGTTGCTATGAAGGGGTGGATGAACGAGCTGCTTGGCTCGTTAAGCTCGTGCTCATTAAGACTCGGGTCGTTAAGCTTAACGAGCAAAAATCCCTCCTAGGCTCTGTTAAGCTCGTGAGTGTTTGCGAACGCTCGTTAACAGACTACGATGTGTTACGACCTACATTTTGAGAGTATGTGTGTGACTTCTATGAAGGAGTATGGTGAGTACAGGAGGAGGTGCCCTAGTTTCCTGCCTCCTATGGGCTATGTTAGGTCGATTTGATTGAATAGATGGACCGAGGTGTCGTGAGAATGATGTCACCTAAGAAAAGAATATGTGTTGTGTTGTACTAGCGAGCTCAACGAGCTGTCGTGAAACTCGTTAAGTTTAACGAGCTGAAATCAGTGATTGGCTTTGTTCATTAAGAAGTGACCTACGAGCTTAATTAGCCAAGCTATCGATCGCTCATTAGGCTCTCGAGCTACGAGCTAGTGATTGACTCCGTATGTTAAATCTGAAGAGTTGGTTGATTACATTGTTTGATTTGCATGTTTCTAGTAGAAGGTAGAAAGCACAACCTCTCAAACTATTCAACCTTATTTGTGTTATAGACCTATGATGCTTTAGTAATCAACTTGCAAATTTCTGTTGGCTGATGTGTCTAGTATAAGTATCACAATCAATAGCTTGTTGATTTTTTTACATTAAAAGCTGCTGTTTGTTACTTTGCTGATTGACACAAGGTTTTTGAGTCGCCGAGTCAAGCCAAGTCGCCAAGGCTGCGGCTAGTGGCTTGCTGGCTTGAGTCAGTGACTTGCCTGGACTAATCGCCCCAAGTCGCCATGGCAGTACAGTGCACTCCCGCACCTATTTCCCTCCTTTGCATAGCTCATTAATGCCAGATAAGCAAAGTTATCAGGCCGAACAGGCCCAGCACGGCCCAGCTAACCACTCCCGGCCCTCATCCACTCGCTAAACCTAGCGCTGCCAGCCCGCACTCCTTCATCTGCGCCTCTCCCCTCGAACTTCTTCCTCTGCGCCGCCGGCGAGGAGAGGCGGCGCCTCCTTCCCCGCTTCCTCTTTCTCCCCCGCCTCCTCCCCAGCCTCACCCGCCTCCGGCTCAGTCCTGCAGCTTCATCTCCTCCTCCCCCACCTTAGTCTGCGCCGCCGCAGCCTCGCTCGAGGTCACGGCCGTCGCCGCGGAGGTCCAGCCGCCGTCGATCTGAAGGGGGTGCGTCGCCGGCGAGCTGCGGCGTTTCCTAGGTCACGGCCGCGAGCGCCATGGCTTTCTCTCCTCCCGAGCTCCCTCCCTTTCCCTCTCTCTGTTGAGCCAGCAACTCAATTAATCGACTAATCGCAGCGATTAATCGCAGAAAATCGCGGTTGAGCCAGCGAGTCGGGCGACTCGCTCTGCGAGCCAAGTCGCCCGCGCAAGCCAGAATACTTGTATTCTTGCCACTATTGTTGTTTTGCACTTGCTCAATTCTCAGTTTTTTTTTTGCCAATTTACAGTGAAAAGAGAAATCAAGATACTGAGGTTATTTATGCATCCTCATATCATACGGCTTTATGAGGTCATAGATACCCCAGCGGATATTTATGTTGTTATGGAGTATGTTAAATCTGGGGAGTTGTTTGATTACATTGTTGAGAAGGGAAGATTACAAGAGGAAGAAGCTCGTCGCTTTTTCCAG
The DNA here is from genome assembly GCA_021437245.1 of Aegilops speltoides. NCBI lineage: Eukaryota > Viridiplantae > Streptophyta > Magnoliopsida > Poales > Poaceae > Aegilops > Aegilops speltoides. Next base: position 418,960,693 of record CM038141.1, on the reverse strand, counting down.
CAAGTACGTTTCTTTCACATCCCTGAATTCATTGCAAAGATTGGGTCAAGCCCTTCATTGATTTATTCTACAGTTATAAATTCAGTATGTTACCATTAGCTAATATAAAGTACATGTCATGTTTGTTAGTCATATTTGTCACTCTGTAGATACTTTGTTTTTGCCTGCTTCTATCATAATATCATTGTGTATCAACATTATTCACTGCTTATGGTAGGCTATATATTTGTTTCACCTTTCATACAGATTATATCTGGTGTGGAATATTGCCATAGAAATATGGTGGTTCACCGTGATCTGAAGCCAGAGAACCTTCTGTTGGATTCGAAATGTAATGTTAAGATTGCAGATTTTGGCTTAAGTAATGTTATGCGTGACGGCCACTTTCTGAAGACTAGTTGTGGTAGCCCAAATTATGCAGCACCCGAGGTATTTCTCTAGAATAGCTTGTTTACAATTTCACAGGGTTAATAAATGTTGATATTGTGATAATGTGTCACAACTCTGATACCAGACAATGTTTTCTCCATTTGCTTAGGTGATATCAGGTAAACTGTATGCTGGCCCAGAAGTTGATGTTTGGAGCTGTGGTGTTATTCTGTATGCCCTTCTTTGTGGCACTCTTCCATTTGATGATGAGAACATACCAAACCTTTTTAAGAAAATAAAGGTTAGCAACTATCTTCTCCAGTTTAGTGAAAAATGTGCTATACCATTCATCTTGATATCCAGTGAATAAGTTATCTGTTTTGTCATTATAGGGGGGAATATACACCCTTCCTAGTCACTTGTCTCCTTTAGCAAGAGACTTGATCCCAAGAATGCTGGTTGTTGATCCTATGAAGAGGATTACCATACGTGAAATCCGTGAACATTCATGGTTCAAAGCTAGACTTCCACGCTATTTGGCCGTGCCTCCTCCAGACACTGCACAACAAGTCAAAAAGGTATGTTGATGATGCTGTGTATCAACATGAATATTTGGATATTTAAGATTTTTGCAACCTTTGCTCTTGGTTGGCATTCTATAACAGCGGTGAATATATTTATTTTTATTTATCTTTGTGTATTCATATATGTACAAAATGGCAGCCCTTTCTGCATTATTACACTTCTTAATGCATGTTCAGGAGTAATTTTGACTTCACTATGAATTTTGTAGCTTGACGATGAAACTCTGAATGATGTTATCAAAATGGGATTTGACAAAATTCAGCTAACTGAATCTCTTCAAAAGAGATTGCAGAATGAGGTATTTGCATTACTCTGCTCTTTTTGGCTGTTCTTAATGGAACCATTACTAAATTCTACCTGTGCAGGCAACAGTTGCATATTATTTACTCTTGGACAATAAGCTTCGTACAACCAGTGGCTACCTTGGAGCCGAGTATCAAGAGTCAATGGTGTGTTTGGAGTTTTTCACTCATTTGTATAGCTTGTGCCGTAGATTGCAAATGCTCTTGTACTCGTACTGCTACTGATTTGCTGTGCTTTCTGTGATCTGCAGGACTCAACTTTCTCTCAAGTTTCACCTGAAACACCAAGTTCAGCATCTGAAGCTCGGCAGTATGGTTCTCCAGGGTTTGGCTTGAGGCATCATTTTGCAGCTGAGAGGAAATGGGCTCTTGGTCTTCAGGTAATTTTGGTTTGAAATTTCATCTTGCTATAACTGAAGCCGAAATCCTTAGATTCTCCTACTATATGATATTTGACAGTCTCGAGCACATCCACGAGAAATCATAACTGAAGTGCTTAAAGCTCTGCAAGAGCTAAATGTTTGCTGGAAGAAGATTGGGCACTATAACATGAAGTGCAGGTGGAGTCCTGGCTTTGTTGAGACTATGATGCATAACAACAATGGCTTCGGTGTGGAGTCTGCTATAATTGAAGCTGATGGCCTCAATGACAAATCGACCCACATCGTGAAGTTTGAAATTCAGGTACCCTCGTAATCTTAACCATCTGCTGTTAGTTGCGAGCTGGTCCTGATTTGCAAATTTGCCATGTGGTTATGTGAACAATCTAATGCATAAGCCTAAACGTTGACATGTGTTTCTACTCTTTTGGTGATGGCTAAGCAGTGAAATTAATTTTGTTACTCCCCCCAATCCATATTAGTAGTGCATTTGCATGTAAGATTATCGTTAACTGTTACTCCCTGTGTAAACAAATAGAACTTTAGTGATCTAAAAACGTCTTGTATTTGTTTACAGAGGTAGTATCCTATTCGGGCATGTTCATAATCAACCTTATTTTCGTCCATATCACACTTCTTTTTGCTTGCATAAAGTTAATCCTCCGAGGATGTGCTTGGTGTTGATACACTTGTGCACTTTGCAGCTCTACAAAACAAGGGATGAGAAGTATCTTCTCGACTTGCAAAGGGTCAGTGGACCACAGCTCCTCTTTCTGGACCTGTGTTCTGCCTTTCTAACCCAGCTGAGAGTCCTCTGATCCTGATGAAGATGGTGACTTCCCAACTGCAAAGCCCCACAGCTTCCTGCAACGTGCGAAGTTACAGTCAAGGTGTACATAACTATCATAATCCTCCAGTAGAATCTACTCCTGGGGTATGTAGACGCTAGAGAACCACGTGGTTTTATTTTGATGGTTCAGGACTTATTTACTAAACCAGAGGTGGCGGGCTAGAGGCATCCCTGTTCCTTCGTCCGCCTGTTACCAATGGTGCTATATGACGCTTGTAGCCCTATCTATATTTAGCCGAACATTTTTGGCTTGTTGTTCTTTACTAGTATAATGCCGGCCTGAGAATAACCTATGCTGTTATGATGAAAACTGTGCTGTTGACATGAACTGTTCACCTTGATCTGCACTAGCCATCTTAGCTTCAGTGAGTGTCACCGTTTTATGTTCTATGGTCATTTTAACAGTTTAATCAAGGCAATCTCTAGGTCTAAATGGTAAACTGACTTACTTGAGTTAGAAGTCAGAAAAGGAGGCTTTCTAGAATACCGTGACCACATTCAAGAAAAGCTGAGTTGCATTCTGGACTACAAAATTGTATCTTGGCGACTAATAATTTACAAATGTACAGAGTGTGTGACGAGGAGCTATATACAAATACTATATCTGAAAGGGAGATGCTTGTAGAGTATGAGGGCATGTGAGACCGGCTAAACTATAATTTACAGATGGGCTATACATGAGCGGAAATGGTAGGCCAGCCATCAGGTCTTCTGAGCAGAAGCGAGGTGCCCCATCTGCTCCGTGATCTGATCAACATTGTTCCGGTGACCGAACCAGTAGCAGTCTAGGCCGGTCTTCACATCGTCCTTGGATCCATGGCTTTCCTCGACCGCTAGCGGCTTGGGCGTGTCCGTGAGAAACCGCTCCCAGAACAGATCGTTCGCCACGGCCGGTTCATGGGAAACTCCGCTCTCGGCCTCGGCGGTCGTCTCGTCCTGCGAAGTGCCCGTGGTGCTGGCCTCGGAGCTCATGTCCACTTCGCCCGTTGTATTCCGCTTGTCTTCTTGAATTTCTGGGAATAGTAGCATTGGACTCTGGACAGCGTAACCCGGAGACTCCCCTAGCTCCGGTGAAGATGGCTGAAGATCTACTCCGGCCTCCACCGGTGCTGCCTGCAGATCTGCATGAGCCGGATCATCGGTGCTGGGTGCAGCGGCGGCGGCGGCGTTGTACGTGTCTTCAGAGGACGACGCATAGTCGCCCGCCCTCCGGACGAGCTTCTCCATGGAGACCAGGGCCAGCTCCATCTTCTCAAAGGGCTCGGCGTTCACCATGACCATGCCCGGCGTCTCACCGCCCATCGCCCGCAGATGCGGCACCCGCTGCTCCTCGGCGGGCTCCTCGGCGAAGAAACCGATCGTCGGAACCCTCCTCTTCTTGCTGAAATGGTCAGTCGTCGGCTCCAGTTCCAGCATCATGGCCTCCTGCCCTGGACGAACGCCGCCCCGTCTCCTCTGCAGGGTGTCGCGCACGGAGGCGACGACGTCCGCCTGCCGCTGCTCCATCGCCGTCAGCCGGTCCTCCAGCGACTGCATCAGCCAGCTGAGCCCGCACTGCTGCTGCGCCTGCCTCTGGAGCTCTGCCACGAGCAGGCCGTTCTCGTGCTTGAGCCTGCTGATCTCCTCCTCGTACTCGCGCCTCTCGGCCTCCGCCAGCGGCCCGTTCACCTGGGTCTGCGGCGAGTGGCTGTGCACCGGCTTGCGCCGGTGGATGTTCTTGAGGAGGTGCATGTGCCCCCTGACGAAGTCCTCGTTCGCGAACTCCCATCGCTCCGGGTCGATCTTCCGAAAACCCTGAGAGACGGCATATGAAATCAGTGATTAGGTCGAGCGTAGAAGAAGATCATAGTCGGCAAGAGCAGTAACAATGGCAGGTAGAAACTCTTTGCAGTGGGGCAACTGACGTAGGTGTTGAGCTGCCGGATGAAGCTGGAGAAGTTGTTGTGCTTGAAGTACTTGGGCAGCAGGTCCCGGGAGAAGTCGGGCGGGTTCCACACCACGAAGCTGGCGCCGCCGGGGCCCCACGACACCACGCGGCTGGTCGCCGGGTCCTCCACCATCTCGTAGGTCTTGATCAGGAACGGCGCCGGCGAGAGCGAGGCGCCCTGCGGCTGCGACTGCGAGCCCCCCTCCATGTCCGTGTCCATGCCCGTCAATCGGCCCAGCTCGGCGAGAAAGTCTTCAACTGGATTGGATTGGATTCGATGCGGTGCCGCTCTTTGTTCACATGAATCAGACTGCACGCGGTGGAAAATTCTCTGTAACCAAGTGGGCAAAGGCAGCGAATAGTCGTGGATCGGATCGACTTGCTCTGCAAGCACGGACGGAAGCAACACAGCCGGTTAAGCAAGCGTAGCCGTACAAGCGAAGGATGGAGGCATACTGCAGTAACAGTCAATAATTGGCAACTTGGCCGGCGTCCGGCGAGAAACAGGGGACGAGAGAAACGGAGAACTCTGGCTCACCTGCGGCGAAACCACGGCGAGGTCCTTCCGTTCCGGCCGGCCGTGATGTCGACTAGCTAGCTCTAGATACGAGGCGGTTCCGCAGGAAAACGTAGTGGAGGCGGCGGATCCGGAGGTAGAAGAGAGGGAGCGAGGGACCGGGGTGGAAAAGGCGGGCGGCGCCACCGGTGCAGGTGGCGCGCGGTCGGCCTTTATAGGGCGGCCGTGGTCGCGCGACGTGGACGTGGACGTGGTTGCGTTTGTGCACGGGCTGGTCGTTGCATGTGACGTTTGACTGACCAGCGCATGGCGCGGCCGTCGTGGCGTGTCCCGCTTCTAGACGCGGACCGGCAGCCGGTCGTCGGAGTCAGCGGACCAGTTAGAGGGCACACGATTCCACTCGTCCGGCGACCGGAATAGATCACGGTTGATCGATCACTTGGACACAGTGGGCCGCAATGTCGTTTCCTCAGATGCAATATACGGAGAGAATGACACACGGGAATCCTGCTGTGAACTGTCCAAGATGAAGCGGGCGGCTCTGAGAATAGTCTTTTTTTTAGTAATACGTGTCTCATTAATGAAATAAAGACTCACTTACAAGCCAAGTAAACATCGACATTACATGACTGAAAAGATGGAATAATCCTATGAAAAACCATCGCCTGTTCCTCTCCATTAAGAAAAAGAAGACAGATCACCTCTTCATCCGAGTTCGGCTCCATCGCTGATCAACAATTTACGGACCTCTGCATGACGCCTTACCTCGCTTGCAGGGAAACTATACACGTGATGAAGAAGAACGGGTAGAAATTCCAACCAGCCTAGTCAACGAGTCTCCGCGGCAGCCGTGTGGACACGATCTATCGGCGATCCGTTACCGTGCGAGAATTTTCACCGGCGTGCATGCATCATGCATGCGCCCGCGCGTGGAAAAATCTATCCGGGCGATCCACCAACAGCGATGTTTTTTTCAGCAATCCATATAGAGTTATAGACCGTTCTCTGTCTGTCCCCGGCAATCAATCACCACAACTGTCTTGCGCGTCAGCTGCGCCGTCAGGGAAATGGACGTGGAAGCTGCAGAGTCCTCGAGTTTGCGTGTGCATCTAGGTAGTACTGAGTGCATGGACTTGATTAGCTGGGTGGCAATTTTCTTGGCGATTTCACCCCGTATCTGCACGGGAAACTCTTGTTTTCAGATCGGCATCTAGAAACTCTGGAATTTACTTCTCGAAAAAAAAAACTCTGGGTTGGGATCAACATTCTGATAAAAGACAGCCTGCTTAGAAGAGGCCGGATTGGAGCGCGCCCATTTTTTGTGGCGGAGATACTGGTGGAAAAACAGGCTTCCGTCCAGCCCCATAAGTCGCGAAGCTGTAGGAACCGCGACTAATGGGACCTCATGATTCTCGAGGTGAACCGCGACCAAAAGCTGGGCCTGTGGCTCGGTGGCCAGTGGTGCGTGAGGGTTTTAGTCATGGTTGGCCAGACAACCATGATTAAAGGCTTCAAGCACTTTTTAGTCACGGTTTGCTGTGCCAACCGCAACTAAAGCCCTCCCCTATACATACCCATCCAAAGAGCCAACACTTAGCCATTTGGAGCCATTCTCTTCACAAGTGGGTGTAGGTTTGCTTTTGGTTCCTCTTATGCACATAAGGTGTTTGATGAAATGCCCCAAGAGCATGAAACAAACATGACATGAAGTGTTGGAGCCACACTCTTCGATCATGTTAGCAACTTGATGAACCTTTGATGTGTCAATATGCATGTGTGTAGTTCATTGTTTAATTTATATTGTTTGTAGCTAGTTAGTTTAACAAATGCATGATGGTTAATTATATATTTTATATTATAATAATGCAGATGAATCGGCAATGGATGTACGGTAACCGACTCTCCATGAAGTTCACTACGGGTTTGAAAGATTTCCTCGTAGTGGCTAATGCGAACAAGCGGGGGGGTTTGTTATCCGTCCATGTGTTATCTGTAAGAATGAGAAGGGTTACTCTTCCTCAAGAGTTGTTCACATGCATCCGCCTCGGAAGGGTTTCATGCCAAGCTATAATTGTTGGACCAAGCATGGAGAAAGAGGGGTTATAATGGAAGAAGATGAAGAAGGGATGATTTCATCGATGAAAGCTATCTTGCTCATTTCGTGATACTTTCATGGAGGATGTCAAGGTGAAGGGAAGGTGAAGAAGAGGCACGTGATGATCCCGCTGATGATCTTGGTCGGACCATTGTCGATGCACGGAGACGCCGCGAAACTGAAAAGGAGAGGGAGAATTTGGATCGCATGTTAGAGGATCACGTAAAGGCGCTGTACCGGATGCGATGATGGTCTCAAAAAGCTGGGCTGCATAATCGGATTCTTTGAAATGGAAGGCGAGGCAGGTGTAGTGACTCGGCATTTGAAAACTTGCTGAAAATGTTGAAGAATATGTTTCCAAAGGATAACGAGTTGCCCGCCAAGACGCGTCTGAAGCAAAGAATGTTGTGCGCCCTCTAGGTTTAGAGGTTCAAGATACATGCATGCATCAACGATGCATCCTCTACCATGTGAATACGAGAATTTGAATGAATGCCCGGTATGCACCGCATTGCGTTATAAGATCGAGGCGATGACCACGGTGACGATGTTGAGGGCCGAAACCGTGAAGAGGGTTCCCGCCAAGGTGATGTGGTATGCTCCTATAATACCACGGTTGAAACGTCTGCTCAGAACAAAGAGCATGCCAAGTTGTTGCGATGGCACAAAGAGGACCGTAAGTCGGACGGGAGTTGAGACACACCGCAGATGGAACGCAATGGAGAAAGATCGATGATGGTTCAAAGATTTTGCGGTGACGCAAGGAACATAAGATTTGCTCTAAGCACGGATGGCATGAATCCTTTTGGCGAAAGCGAGCTCCAGCCATAGCACTGCCCGTGACTCTATGCATCTACAACCTTCCTCCTTGGTTGTGCATGAAGCGGAAGTTCATTATGATGCCGGTGCTCATCCAAGGTCCGAAGCAACCCGGCAACGACATCGATGTGTACCTAAGGCCATTAGTTGATGAACTTTTACAGCTGTGGGGTGGTGTCCGTGTGTGGGATGAGCACAAACAAGAGGAATTTGACCTACGAGCGTTGCTTTTCGTAACCATCAACGATTGGCCTGCTCTTAGTAACCTTTCGGGACTGTCAAATAAGGGATACAATGCATGCACGCACTGCTTACATGAGACTGAAAGTGTACATTTGCCAAATTGTAAGAAGAACGTGTACCTTGGGCATCGTCGATTTCTTCCGAAAATTCATCCAGTAAGAAAGAAAGGCAAGCATTACAACGGCAAGGCAGATCACCGGCGAAGCCCGCGGAACGCACTGGTGCCGAGGTATTTGATATGGTCAAGGATTTGAAAGTCATCTTTGGAAAGGGTCCTGGCGGACAATCAGTTCCGAAGGGAGCTGACGGGCACGCAGCCATGTGGAAGAAGAAATCTATATTCTGGGAGCTAGAATATTGGAAAGTCCTAGATGTCCGCTCGCAATCGACGTGATGCACGTTACGAAGAATATTTGCGTGAACCTCCTAAGCTTCTTGGGCGTGTATGGGAAGACAAATGATACAAAGGAAGCACGGCAGACCAGCAACGCTTGAAAGACCCGATGACCGCATCCGGAATGGTTTCAAGGTCGTGCCAGCCTACGCTCGACCAAAGAAGAGAAGGTCGTGCCAGCCTACGTTGTCAAGAGAATGACAGTTGGAACATGCAAGGGGACGAGACGGCTCGAACCGATCTGCATGCCTCGCACGAAAACTACCGCTGTACAATCCAACCAAGCTAGTCGATCGACCGCGCGGCGGCGGAACACGATCTATCGACCGTGCGAGAATTTTCACCGGGTGCGCCCGCGCGGAAAAAAAAATCACCGTGGCGTGTGATCACCATTCACCAATAGAGATGTTCACCGAACCTTCCATGGTGCGGTGGGGAGTGTTCTCGCCATCCATATATTATCGTTCTCCGTCTCTCCCCAAGAATATCACCAGAATCGTCTTTGCGCGTCACCGCGCCGCCGTGGAAATGGACGTGGAACAAGCAGCGAGAGTCCTTGCGCGCGATCGACATCTAGGTAGTAGAGTGCATGGGCTTGATTAGCTGGGCCGCAATTTTCGTGGTGATTTCACTCCATATCTGCACTGAACGGGAAACTCTTGTTTTCAGATCAGCATCTAGAACTCTGGAATTTACTGTGGACTTTTATATTGAGACTATAGTAAGGATCTTATTCCATGAAACTGATGAAAATGGAAGAAAGTTTTCTCATTACTTTCCTATGGAAGGTAAAAATGCTTTCTATAATATATTTTTCTTGTAGCTGGTGTTTGGGATCAACATTCTGATAAAAGACAACCTGATTAGAAGAGGCCGGATTGGAGCGCGCCCATTTTTTGTGGCGGAGAGGAGTCTGCGCAACACATGTTTATGTGAAATGTTCTGTTTTCAAAATGCTATTGAACATTCCGAAGTGTGCTTTCAGTTTTAATTGATATTCCCGATAATATGCATGATTTTTTTTTTGCGGGTACATGCATGAATTATTCGATGTACGGTAATTTTCTTTTTTGCAAAAGCTGAAAGGCACATGATGTTAGTTGGTGTCTGTGTAGTTCTGTGGAGAATTTGGATATTAAAAAATGGCTAATATTTGATAATGACAAGATTAATGATCCTCATGTTCATGTCAATATGATTGCCAGATGGTTGAATGATCGGGTACTTTTGCAGAAAAACAAAGAAAGTCAAGAAACACTTAGATGGGGAGTTAAGATGTCCGAGCTGATTGCAAATCAGTTCCTTAGAGTCGTGCATGGCTGGCGGTTGGGGGTGAACAGGATCACGGCAACGTTAGAGATGAACCTTCTTTGTCTACACTCTAACTACTGCAAATCGGTTCTTTAGAGTCGTGCATGGCTGGTGGGTGGGGGTGAACAGGATCATGGCGACGTGAGAGATGAACCTTCTTTTTCTACACTCTGTCTACTGCAATGCCTCCTCTAAAGTTTTCTTTTGTTGCTTCTGCATAATGCACGCAAATGTAATATACTTCCTCCGTTCGGAATTACTTGTCGCGGAAACAGATGTATCTAGACGTATTTTAGTTCTACATACATCCATTTCCGAGACAAGTAATTCCGAACGGAGGGAGTATATCCTACCTAAGAATGTTGTTCGATAGGTGCTTCACATGAATTGTTGTATGTTCCCTTGCCTACGCGTTTTAGCTCTTTGTTTTGAGGGTTCGACTTGTGGATGCCCAAAACTATGAGTTGGTTCTGGTTTAGATCATCTACTGTTCTCTTTAGCTTTATTTTGGTTAGTAGTTAGATTTTCAATTAACTGTCTGGTATCTAAAAAAATCTCGTGCAAAGCAGGCACTAATATGTATCCGGATCACATTGATGTTGTGTTATCTTTATAATTGTCGATCTACTAGCTCTCTATTCAGTTCATTTACATGATTATCTCTTGCATTGTGAGGAGGTATCCATACATGTATATAGATTATCACAAACATCAAATGTGCTCTCTAACTTCCCTAAGTAATTCAATCTACTTTAGGTCGGTTCTCTGTCTAAAAAAATGTCAACTTCAGTTGGGTTAGGTAGCTGATTTTGAGATCAACGAGATGTTAGAGCCTGCCCATAAAAATAGAGGCGATGGGGAAGTGGTGGCCATCCACGCTAAATAAACGACCCTCCTATGCAAACCATTATCTGGTTATTTTGATGATCTCCTAAGCCGCCATGGCTCCGTAGCAACACATGGGCAACATTCTAGTTTTCTAATTTTCAGAGTGCATTGAGCCTCTTGAAGATTTCATGTGCACTAGAAGTCGTATTGCATGTTGCAGGTTGGGACTTTACCGAAGTGCACCACGTCCACCAAAACCACCACCGACATGTGTAGCACACTTGATCTATCTGGTGTACTCTTCAACTATTTCACTATCTGGTGTACTCTTCAACTATTTCACTATATCCAGTCTGTCAAGTTGCAAAAAAAAAAAGAAACTATATCGAATCTGTCTAGTAGTTGAGGATATTGAGATGTGATGCTCTCACACTTCGTTCGGTTGCAACTACTAACTAGGAGCAAAACATAGATGTAGTATGTGAAAAAAAATCTCGCATTGAACACGACATGCTTGACGCGGGTATCTAGATCTCATCAGGTCATGTATTTTTACCACCGAGTACATGTGTTATTTATAAGTACTTGTACTATGTTCAATTGATCGGCATAGAGATGGCAATGCTGCTGCAGGACTTGAGTAGTTGAATATAGATGTTAATCGGGCTCGCCAACTCAATGGCGTACTAGTTTGATTGGCACAACAACTTATATAAAGCTCCTAGCCAGTGCTCGATTCATAGGCCAAAGAGAAGAGGGTCCATGCCAAAGGTGAGCTGAGATGCTAAGGGCAAGAGAAGTGCAAAATGTAGGCATAGGAGTGGGAGGTGTCGGTGAAATGTCGGCCACGGCGAGTATCGGTGCAACTTGAAATCATGAATGACATCACCTGAATGAAACTTCTCGCATGAGAAAGAGGATCTGTGTTGTGCACAACACACATCGAGCATATGCTCTACAATGCATCCTCTGTTGCCTTTGTTTCTTTCATCGCAATATAGTTGGGGCACTCCGGCTCCTCATCTCACTACCCTTTCGCCAGAACCACTCGCGTTCGTTCCATTGCGACGGTGAGCGTGAGCCCTCTATATGTATTACTCGATCCTTATTGTAGGAATAGCCAACAAAACACAAGAATTTGCTCCGCCAAAATGTCTTAACAAACCAAATGGACTTGGGAAGGAACCCTTATGAAAAGGGACCAAGGCAAGTTAATTGGTCCTCTGGCGCCAAGGCGAGAAGGCGGCGCAAGCTTTCGGCAAGGGAGCATAGTGGAACTAGGAGCGAGCGGGGCAGACGGGTGACCGAGGCGGCCGTCGGCGTGCCACCACCGGTGGGTACCGGTGCAGGTGCTGCACAGTTGGCCTTTATTACATGGTGTAGCGTGCGCATCTTACGGGCTGGTCGTTGCATGTGACGTTTGCCTGACCAATGCGTCGCACGGCCGTCCTGGGCTTGTCTTGTGGCTAGGCTTGCTTCTAGAATCTACTCCATCCGTCCAGAAATACTTATCGAAGAAATGAATGTATCTAGACGTATTTTAGTTCTAGATACACACTTTTATCCGTTTCTGTGACAAATAGTTCTGAACGAGGGAGTAGATACGGAGCAGCTAACGCGCACACGTTCCCATTGGTCAGGCCGGAACCCGGAACCGTCACCAATGGGAAGTAGCCACTGAGTCCGTGGAAGTAGCCTCATTGATTCCAGTGTGTCGTTTCCTCGGATGCTCTCAAGAGAATGACGGTAGGAATCCACATCAAAAGGACTAGCTAGACTGACGGTAGGAATCCACATCAAAAGGACTAGCTAGACTGACCGACGGGAATCCTACAGTCCATCACGGGGACAGTTCAAGATGAAGCAGAGTAGCAGACGGCTCTGAACAATCTGCGTGGGCTCGATCATGTCTGCTTGCACGGAAAGAAACTATCGTTCTACAGGAAGACGAAGAGGGAGAATCCATCCATCCAACCGATGCCCAGCGGAACCTTCCATGCCGCGCGCGCAGGTAGGGACCGTTCTGTGTCCCCATGAAACAGTGCAACTCTAGTTCCTGCGCGTCGGCTGCGCGGCCGGATAGAAATGGACGTGGAAGCAGTGTGCGTACACCTTCTAGAGAGCGAGCATGGACTTAACTGGGCCCAGTTCCGTTGGTGATTTATCCACACGAGAAACTATTTGCGTCCATATTTTCGTGCATGCTCCTCGCCATGTGTACACACCTAGGATCGGGAATCTAGAAGCTGTGGAATTTGTTGTGGCTTCATCAAATAAAGCAGGTGACGTGATCCCCTTGTCGGCGGTGTATATTAACTCTGCCCTCGCAGATAGGTTATACCAATCCGAGATCCGGCACTTCTAAAACGAGCTAGGATAGTGATAAGGCTGATTGTAATAGATGGTATCATGCATATGCGAAATTGCATAGGAGCACCTGCCGGCGCAGCCTCGGGCTGGTTGTAATGGAGAGTATCATATACTAGTCATGCATATGATACTACCTCCCTAGTATCATGTAGTACTTTGTTTATTATCATGCATGACACATACTATCATAGCATTTATTATGATATGGTATCATGATATGATACTCAGCCTTCTCTTTTTTCATTTAATTGTATGGCATATCATCAAATTTGCCTAGCTGGCATGCATGATAAAAGCTATGATACTTCCATTATAACCATCCAATATCTCACCATCCAATATGCATAGGTATCTGCACCACTATATGTATTCATCATTTTAGTTGCATGTATGTTCTGATTTAGAGAAGCATAGCGTTGTATTTTCTGCATGCACTGGCCCACTCAACAGCACACTCCTGCTCTAGCCACCAACATCCAACAACTAAAGCTACATTTACTCAAGCAATGGTCACATCATCACCTAATGCCTTTCCCATTGATTCCATCGACCCCGTTTCATCTTCCTTCAACTCATTCGTCTCAAAATTAAAAGCCATTTCACGTAATCACACATTTCTACGAAGCATAATTTTTATGATACTCCCTCCATTTCTAAATATAATATCTTTTAGAGATTTCAATACCAACTACATACGGATGAATATGGACGCATTTTAGAGTGTAGATTCACTCATTTTGCTCCGTATGTAGTCTATATTGGAATCTCTAGAAAGCCTTATATTTAGGAACAGAGGGAGTACTAATTCATGTGAAATTATAAAATTATATTTGAGAGATTTTCTATGATATTTCATATTTGTTTTTTCTATTAATTGAGAAACTGAGTACGTCATGAGAATAACTCTAGAAATCTTTTCTATAATAACTCAGTATTATCCTCTTCTTAGAGCATCTCTAGTGGAACGTGTAAATTTGGACGTGTATATCTCTATATACACGTCCATATACGCCTTGCTATATTATACACCTCCCAGTTTTTCAGTGGAACGTGTAAATTAGGACGTGTATATTCCAACGGCTATATTTTCAAACGGCTATATTTCCAACGGCTATATTTCCAACGGCCATATTTCCGATCTATATAAACCACCCCTACCACCTCTCTTCCAGCACACTTCTACCTGTGACTTCTCTTCTCACCTAGATTTCTCTATCGTTTGTCACGCAACACAATGAACACATCCACTTGGGACATGAGTTCTTCGTCATCTTCATCTGGCGACGATGAACTCATACTTGCAGCATTCGCCGAGCGCGAGGAGGAAGAGAGGAAGAACGCTCGACGCCATGGCGGTTCCAAGCATGGACGTCAGTCAATCGATCGAGGAAGAGATGCCGGATTTCTTCTTCTGTGGGACGACTACTTCAAAGAAGTTCCTCGCTTTCCCGAACATTTGTTTCGACGAAGGTTCGTAATTAGTACACTTCTCTGCTTTGGTCCTTTTTTCATTTCCCTGTCTCATTTAATTTTTATGCACAGATTTAGGATGTCGCGTACTTTGTTCAACCGCATAGCTGATGGTATACTTGAGCATGACTATGATGATTATTTTACGCAAAAAAGAAGTGCTTCTGGAGCTCTTGGGTTACATCCTTTGCAAAAGATGACCGCGGCGATGCGGATACTAACATATGGAATAGCAGCTGATTATGTTGATGAGTACATCCGGTCCGCTGAGTCTACTAATTTAGAGTCTTGATCTGTCCCAACAATATCCAAACTTGTATTTGCCCATGCTGCTATGAGAACCTTGTCCTCATCACTAGACCAATTTTTGCCTTTGTTGGATTTTCCTTTCTCGGTTATTGCAGAACGATGCTGAGTTGATGGAGTTGCCTGCTCTCCAATTGGACTTTCTAGTTGTGTTTGCGTGTAACCAAAACCAAGGGTGTCCAAGAAGCTTTGGTCAGTATCCATCTGCAAGCAACCAATGCACAGCAATTTTAGACCACAATCTGGCATCAAATTGACAATTTTAGACCACAGCTATGCATCTCCCCTGCATCTCCTCCATCTCCCCTGCATCGTCTCCCCTGCATCTCCTCCACGGCTATGCATCTCCCCTGCATCTCCATCTCCTCCATCTCCCTGCATCTCCTCCACGGCTCTGCATCTCCCCCATCTCCCTGCATCTCCTCCATCTTCCTGCATCTCCTCTCCTCCATCTCCCTGCATCTCCTCTGCTCCATCTCCCTGCATCTCCGCCCCGCCGCCCCTGCATCTCCGCCCCGCCGCCCCTCCATCTCCCTGCATCTCCGCCCCGCCGCCCAGCCCCCACGCTGCCCCCGCCGCC
This sequence comes from Aegilops speltoides, assembly GCA_021437245.1. NCBI lineage: Eukaryota > Viridiplantae > Streptophyta > Magnoliopsida > Poales > Poaceae > Aegilops > Aegilops speltoides. The sequence goes on along the minus strand of CM038141.1, from coordinate 418,945,347 downwards.
CCCCCGCCCGCCCAGATCTCCCTCCCCACAGCTCCGCCGCCCAGCCCCCACGCTGCCCGCCGCCAGATCTCCCCTCCCCACCACAGCTCCGCCGCCCAGCCCACGCTGCCCGCCCCCCACGCCGCCGCCGCCAGATCGGGCTGCAGGCGGCGTCGCCGCCCTCGCTTCCCGCCGGAGGAAGGGAGAATGGTTACCTTGGGCAGCGGCCGGAGAGGAGACGCGACGACGACCTTGGACGGCGGCCGGAGAGGGGCGACGGCGACCTTTGGGAGGCGGCCGGAGAGGAACGGGAGCGGGAGCGGGTGTTTTTTTCGGTCGTGGGAGCGGGAGCGCGAGCCCACGAGCGTGGCTCGGTCGTGTTTACTCCCACGAATGCACGCCGTGGTAGCGACGTCTAAATGTGCACGACGTGATACACGATCCACTGGGAAGGCTTTTTTGATCTTGATAGTGTAAATTTAGCATCCACCTCCATATACACCATCCACTAGAGATGCTCTTAGAAGGCTGAGAATTTAATGTACGTGCTCTAACTCTGGTCCCACCGTGCATCTATTACATACTAGAAGCATACACGCGCTTTGCTGCGCCGTCTACTTTCCTGCCTTTTATTTGTTTACTTGTTAATTCACATATAGTTCTTTGTTGCTCTATTTGTGGGCCCGATGTTGTTGTTCATTTTATGGGTATGTTGTGTTCTTTTTAAACGCAGCGAAATAAAATCCTGAAAGAATCTGCTAATTTTTCGGCCTCAAGCGAGCGAGAGGTTGAATATGAATCAGGTTGACAAACAAAGGATGAAAGATGGAGAGGAAGGAGGAACCGGGAGTTGTGATACATATCTTGTGGACCATGGCGTGTTGAAGAAGGTGACCAAGTCCTGAAGATGGGGTCGTCCCTGTCGAGCGCCGTGTCGGTGGGAACGACACCTATGGGATCACAAGAATCCCTACTGTGGTCGGCGGGCGCGGGGTTGTGAGAAGAGCAGGTCTAAGAGCCAGCATAAAGGTTAATCTTGCGAGGCGTATGAGCCAGATTTTTAGTACTCTCCCGACCTGTTCGTTTACACAGGTTCGGGCCGCGGAGATCGCGTAATACACTAGTCCTGCTTTGGTGTGTATATCAGTGTTCTTGAACTAGCTATCGAGCGTAACTTGCTCAAAGAGCCCCACAATCCCTCTCCAGTACGCCCTGGGCCTCCTTTTATAGTCAAAGGAGGCGTTACAGTGGCACACAGGAGGTGGAAAGGGTACAGTAGCTATGTTTATCCTTTGTCATTACGGGACAAGACGCATTAAATGCGCCCCTGAGGTGTCCCCTTGCTTTATCCCCGCCTCACCCTACTTCGACGCGCGTCTAGGCCAACGAGGCGGGCAGCCCCATGTAGGCTGGCAGGCTGCTGAGGTGGCGTGGTGGCCGCGTCTTCACAAAGATCTGCATGCCACCACGCAGGTGCTTGCTGAGTTGGCCTCGGGACTGCACATCGCCACGCAGGTGCCCGCCTGGCTGGCTGGACTGGCAGCTGCATGGGAACGGCGGTGGGGTCTTGACGCGTGCGGGCCTGGCCGCGGCCTCGCAGATGTCCTCGGCACGGGTCTTGCCGTGGCACTGCGGTCGTCCCCGGCAAGGATGTTGCCGGAGGTCTCGCCTTTTGGTCCTCACCTGATATTGTGTGTTAATGATCTTCACAAAGATCTGCATGCCACCATGGAGGCGCCTCCCGAGCCTTGGTTCCAATGTGTTCGTTGGTGTTGGAAACCTCAGGCTCAAGGGTGGCGCGCTCTTCTGGGGTTGGGCAAGCTGCCCCGGCAAGGTCCTTGCCGGGGCTATGGAGGCCGCCCCGGCAAGGGTCCTGCCGGGGGAGTCCACCTCGCCCTCTTGCTCTTCGTGTTTCTGTCTTAGCGTTGCTTTGATCGTCTGGTGGCTTTGGCTTCCCATACCTACCCTGCTAAGTGTGGCCGTGGCCGTGGCTCTGACTGCCCGTGCACAGGTAAAGGGGTACAAAGTAGAACCCCTACTTCTGTACACCGATAGGAGCCCCCGGGCCTAGGCCACACATTAGCGCGACGCGTTGTTGGGCTAGGCCCAGAATGATGCGCGGGCAGGCAGGGCCAGTTTTTACCGCGGTAATTTTCCGCCCGCTGCGCTTCCCCACAACCCGCGTTGAACGCGCGATGTGGAAGGCCATGCATGACGAGGAAGGCATGCGTGGGGCGTCTGCTGCACGCATGCGTCACGTTGCAGTAAATGGTAAAGAGACGACCCGCGCCTTCCCCATAAAAAAGAATAACCGCAGGCGCGCTGCTCATTTACCCTCTGCGTCTTCCCCAGTCCCGGCACAGCTGTCCCCATCTTCTTCCGCCTCGAGCTCGCCTCTACTCGTCGTTGCCGCACCCCCATTGCTCTCGATCCTCTGCCTTCGCCCAGTCGCCATGGCACCCAAGACCGGCGAGGGAAAGGGAAAAGGGGCGGCCAAAGATGTCGTGGAGAAGGAGGCGCCAAAGAACGAAGCGGCGGCGCGGTGAGTGTCGGTGTCAAAACCGGCGGATCTCGGGTAGGTGGTCCCGATCTGTGCGTCAAGGCTGATGGTAACAGGAAGCAAGGGACACAGATGTTTTCCCAGGTTCGGGCCCTCTCGATGGAGGTAAAACCCTACTTCCTGCTTGATTAATACTGAAGATATGGGTAGTACAGGAGTAGATCTACCATGAGATCGTAGAGGCTAAACCCTAAGAGCTAGCCTATGATGGTATGATTGTAATTGTGATCGGCCTTCTAAGGACCAACCTCTCCGGTTTATGTAGACACTGGAGAGGGCTAGAGTTTACATGGAGTCGGTTACAAGGAAGGAAATATAATATCCGGATCGCCAAGCTTGCCTTCCACGCAAAGGAGAGTCCCATCCAGACACGGGCCGAAGTCTTGAGTCTTGTATCTTCACGCTTCAATAGTCCGGACGTTGTACACAGTCCGCTGTCCGGATACCCCTAATCCAGACTCCTCAAGAGCTCCCCGAACCAGGCTTCAATGACGATGAGTCCAGCGCGTAGTATTGTCTTCGACATTGCAAGGCGGGTTCCTTCTCCGAATACTCCAAAGTAGTTATCGAACACTCGAGTTGTGTCCGGATCCACAAAATGATCTTTACACACCGCTGTAGAGAGAATGATATTTCACAAATGCAATCTGTTGACAACTTTTTCTGATGACGTGACATGTTATTACGGTCGGATCATTACTCGAACCATTTTCCCACAACCTGCTACAGCGCATATTACGAGGCGGTTTCTGTGACATGTCTTGTCAAAGCAGAGATCGTGTCCCCTTATCACGGGATTCTCGTCAATACGGGTATGGGTAATCCCACCACGCCATCAATCGTGGCGCTTGGGAAGCAAGCGATTCCCAACGGGCAAGTGGGGAGGTGTACCGCTTTCGGCGCCTCTATAAAGGGATAAGATTTCCCCATTTTCGCCCACGCCTTCTTCCTCCTTTGCCCACTCGTGCCCCCTCGAGCTCCAGCGCCCAAGCCCAAGTCTTCTCCGCACAGCTAAACATGTCCGGAGCAGGAGGCAAGTGGGTGGCTTCCACCGTCAAGGAGAAGCACATCACAAATCTTCGGGCGGCCGGATACTTGGCCGCAGACACAGCGCACCGGCTACCAGGCGCCGGGCAGGTCATTCCGACCCCAGGACCCCACGAGAGGGTCGTATTTGTCGCCCACTTTGTCTGTGGACTGGGATTTCCACTCCATCCCTTCGCCCGCGGGCTTATGTTCTACTATGGGTTAGATTTCCACGATCTAGCCCCGGATTTCGTCCTCAATATTTCGGCGTTCATCGTCGTATGCAAGGCCTTCCTCCGCATCCGGCCTCACTTTGGCCTATGGCTGCAAACCTTCTGCGTGAAGCCGAAGGTCGTAAGCGGCCAACAAGCGGAGTGCGGAGGAGCCATGGTGGGCAAGATGCCTAACGTCACCTGGCTGGACGGTTCCTTTGCGGAGACCGTAAAAGGGTGGCAATCAAGGTGGTTCTCTACATCACCGAGCCGCGCGGCGCCAACTGGGTAGCAGCTCCCGAGTTCCGATCCGGAGCCCCCATGCAGCTCACCTCCTGGGAAAAGAAGGGCCTGTCCTGGGGCGATTCTACGGTGCTGACCGGACTTCAAACATGCATCAAAAGCATGAAGGACAAGAACATCAAGCTTGTCAACGTAATCCAGGTCATGCTCGTTCGTCGGATCCTGCCCTGCCAAAGGCGGGCATTCAATCTGTGGGAGTTCCTCCCGGCCGAACACCAGACGCTCCAGAAGCTCTATGACATGACGCACAAAGGCGCATGGAAGGTGCTGTTCGAGGCCTCTGAAGTGCCTCCTCCCACATCCGAGGACCGCGGGCTTCATGCCGCGCGGGCTCCTAGTCAGGTGAGTTCTCAGACTATCACCAGACCCGGTTCTTCCCGATATATTCATGGGAGAGCCTTAAGCAGTTATGCATATTTGCTTCAGGATTATGTGGAGATAGCAGAGCAGGTCTACTGTCCGGCTCCGCTGCCAGAAGGCCTAGCTGATGCTCTCCTGACGGAGATGCTGGTTCCAGCACCGTATAAGGTGCCGGAGAAGAAGGCCGAAAAGAATGCCCCCGGGACCCGAAAGGGTCTCTGGCGTAAGGTTATGTCAGAAGCCTCGTCCGAAGACGATGAGGCACACTCCTCCCACGAAGGGGAGGAGGAAGAAGAAGAAGACGCCCCATCCAGAAAGGATGAGGGCCCCGGGGAGGTGGACCAGGGGGCCGGAAAAGGCCCTCGGCACAAGGCCATCATACCCCTGTCGTCAGATGACTACGAGACAGATTCCTCCCGCGGAGGCGGGAGGAACCAAGAAGAAACTCTACCTCCCCGCATTGGGGAGGAGAGCAGCGGGAGGAACCAAGAAGAAACTCTACCTCCCCGACCGGGAGGAGAGAAAGAGAAAGCCGCCTGCAGGGGAGGCTAGGGCGCCCAAGAAGGAAAGGTATCCTTCCGACTATTCCGCCTGACCGCCACAGCGAGGAGGGATGGCTGCCCTGGGGGAAGCCCCAAGTGCGATCGTAAGTGTCCGCATTCTATCATGATTTCACTTTATAGTTTTTGTTTAACGCCGAACATATGTGCATTCCGGCCAGGGCTCATCCCGAGGTATCTTCCTCCGGGTCCCTGACGATTCGGAGATCAATTCGCTCCCGACAGCCACTACTCCTCAGCCCACGGATGACACGGAGGTGTTGTCCAGAAGGCTCCCAGAGCGGGGGGAGGTGACTCTGGAGACGTCCCGAGGCAGGGTCCCAGATGTCGGACACGTAGGGTTCAAGATCCCCATGGATCGTGTCGATGAGAGCCACATTAGGCCGGGCTCTCAACCGAACACTGTCCCGGAACCTCCAATGGTTCTGAACTCAGGCGGACAGCCCCTCGTTAGGGAGGGCGAGCCGTCTGCATCGAGGACTTCTGGTGCGCCCGAGGCGCCGGATTGTCTGCTGGAAGCGCTTCACGGGGCTTCCATGGATGAATAACACCGTACTCTTATGAGTTTGGTGATTCGGAAAGTTTCGTTCGCCAAGAGCGGACTAACCGAAGCTTGCACCAGCCTCTTGACAGGCTTTGAGGTAAGTAATAAATATGTGTAAAATTACCACCCGATAGGTAGTAGCCCCTAATACCCTGTTTGGTGTTCGGAAAGAAAAGCCAAACGAAGAGTCAACTATAATCTGCAGGAGTCTAATAAGAAGTGTTCATGTGAATAAGCAGGCTGTGCTGCTTGCCACGCTGCCCGCACCGCCGAGGTTGCCGAACTAAAGCGGGACCTGGAGCAAGCGCAGGGAGAGCTTGGCCTCACGAAGAGGTAGCTCGAGGAGAATAATGGTAGGCGATTCCCCGCTCGCGTGTATTTAAAGATAGGCAAAATTGGCCAGTCTAATGCCAAAGTGTCGTGACTATGTAATAGGGGCCACTACCGAAGTGGCGTCCCTGAAGAAAGCGCTGTCCGAGGCCGAAGACAAGGCGGCCTCGGAATGTAAGGAGCGCGAGAAGCAAAGTGCTAGAGTGGGTGAGGTACAGCAGGAGCTCCGGGACCTCGGCAAAAAGTATGAGTGTATGGAGCATGATCTGAAGATGAAAGAGGTCAAGTTTGCGAAGGCCCTTGTGAGTGTAAAAGACGCCAAGGCCGCAGCCGAGAAGGCACAACAGGAAATTCAGGAGGCCAAGAAGATAGCAGCGGGTAAGAAGTTCTTTATGCAAAGCAAACATGTGGAGGAGGCGTTTCTTTTACTTACTCGAATTCGGAGCTCTCCAGGGGCATTCGCAGATCTGCCATGCAGCATATCAGACGCCGCGGAGTTCTACCGTGCCCAGGAGGGAAGCTCAACAGAGAAGCTGTTCTGGTCCCAATATGCCGGGGCCGAACATCCGATGCCTCTGAGTGACCAACTGAAGCAGTTGGTCGAACTCCATAGGGCGGCCGAACTGGCTATGAAAGGTTTCATAGTCCGGATGTGGCCTGGTGAGCTCCTGCCCACTAGCTACTTTGGCTTGATCAAGCGGATGGTGGATGCCTGTCCGCGGCTTGAAGTGATCAAGCGATCCATTTGTATTGAGGGTGCCCGCCGGGCCTTTGCCCGCATCAAGGTGCATTGGGGCAAGCTGGATGCGGAGAAGCTGGTCAAGGACGGGCCGCCGGAGGGCAAGGCGCATCGCCATCCCGAGATGTACTATGATGGTGTTATGAAGGGTGCTCGCCTCGTGGCCGATGAGTGTACCAAGGACACCATTTTTGAATGAATTCAGTTCTGTCATGTTTGTAATTTAAGGACGAAGTTACTTGCACTATGTAGCGCTTTTGTTATTTAAAATATTACCTTCTGTGCGGCTATTTATAAGATTTTGAATGTAGGTCAGTCGTCGGCTTCCGCCCCCACGTAACTAGTACTGGGGTGTTCGTGGAAAACGCGGACACTCTTTATCCAAATGTTTGGTCCATTAAGGAGGTGTCCGGCGCAGCGAATAAGGCAATCGAACTATGCGGCTTTATAACTTTCACTTTGCCATAGAAGTCTACAATTTTAAATTTCGGTGAAGCCCCTAGAATTCGGAAGGCCGAACTAGGGCGGTATACACACCTAGATCGGACGAAGCCGATTTATCGCCTAAAGCGGAAAATCTTTAAGGATTTTAGGACCTCTCAAACAGCGACCAGCTCTCGCCACATCATGCCGGTCAGTTTTCGGCTTTCTCTACTGAGGTGCTCGTCCGAAAGAATCGGGACACAATCGCAGTAGTTCTCCCTGCGCTGCCTTAGCTGATATAACGGAACGGAAGGCACCAAAACAAGGGAGCCGGGCTATCCCAACTGTAGACCCAAGACATGATTCAGAGCTGAGGCATATAGTGCTATAAGTTCGGGGTGCCGCACTGTTGAAAGTGTTCGGACTTGACTTGCCATATTACGGGGCGCCATGAGAAGCCCCTGGCAAACTGACCGTACCAAGGTGTACGGATGCAATATCAAATAAACATTTATAAGAAAAAAAATGCTCAAATAAGAATAATAAGCTGACGCTATATATGATCTCCCATTGTCGAATAATACGTTTAAGAGTATGTTTACAATGGATGCATTAAGCGGAGATAAATAGGACTATTTGACATGTCCTATCCCGGGGCAGGCTGTGTACAGATAGATAAAGCAGGTATAATGATCGTAAATAGATTCCACCTGGGTATTTCCTTCTGTGCACAAAGTCTGTTGCCTCTTTGGATGTCTCTCCCATGTAAGTCCAGCAATTCGGCTCTTCTAAGGATGTTGCACTAAAGCGATGTCCTGAAAGGTAAGAGGGAAAGATTATGAAGGTATTTGGCGGTTACCCACACTATTGACTGAGTCGTTGATGCGCCTCCGCCCATGCCCATGGTATCTTGAGTGCATAATTGTGTACGCGTGGCACGAATGCTGCTTCGATGGGGCTTGAGCAGAGGCCGGACTGCTAATCACGCTCTTGGCGTTCCTGATGATCCTGTTGTAGGGTGCTCCAGACTCGCTTGACGGTGCTTGAGGTTGTCGTTGCCGGATTGGAGGTTTGCGGAGGAGGCCGCATTGTACTTCCGCTGCGAGGGCTGCAGTATGCTCTTCTGTACGGGGAGAGCGGTCCATGTTTCCGTTTACTGTTATGACCCCGCGCGGACCTGGCATCTTGAGCTTGAGGTATGGATAATGTGGTACCGCATTGAATCTAGCGAATGCGGTTCGTCCGAGCAGTGCGTGGTAACCACTACGGAAAGGGACGATATCGAAGATTAATTCTTCGCTCCGGAAGTTGTCTGGGGATCCGAAGACCACTTCCAATGTTATGGAGCCCGTACAGCGGGCCTCTACTCCAAGAATGACACCTTTAAAGGTGGTTTTGGTTGGCTTGATCCTTGAAGGATCAATGCCCATTTTGCGCACTGTGTCCTGATAAAGCAGGTTCAGACCGCTGCCGCCGTCCATAAGGACTCGCGTGAGGTGGAATCCGTCGATGATCGGGTCCAAGACCAATGCGTCTGAGCCGCCGTGACGGATTCTAGTAGGATGATCCCTACGATCAAAGGTGATCGGACAAGCTGACCATGGGTTAAATTTGGGGACGACTGGCTCCATCGCATAGACGTCCCGTAGTGCTCGCTTCCGTTCCCGCTTGGGGATATGAGTGGCGTAGACCATATTGACCATTTTCACCTAGGGGCGGGGGGAATTTCTTTTGACCCCCCGTGTTCGGATGCCGGGGTTCTTCGTCATCGTTGCTGTGCAGCCCCTTGTCCTTATTTTCAGTGTTTATTTTGCCGGCCTGTTTGAACACCCATCAGTCTCTATTGGTGTGGTTGGCTGGCTTGTCCGGGGTGCCATGAATTTGGCACGAGCGCTTCAGTATGCGGTCCAGACTAAACGGACCCTGATTATTTCTCTTGAACGGTTTTTTCCGCTAACCGGACATAGATCCACTGAATCCGGCGTTGACTGCCGTGTCTTCAGTGCTGTCACCGTTGTTTTGTCTCTTATGTCTGTTACGCCGTGGCTTGCCGTTAGTATCGTGGCCGTCCGAAGTGCCGGATGTGGCGTGGTGCCGCTGCGGGCCAACCAGCTGTCCTCACCCGCGCAAAAGCGGGTCATTAGTGTTGTGAGAGCTTCCATGGACTTGGATTTTTCCTGGCCGAGGTGTCGAGCAAGCCACTCGTCAAGGGTATTATGCTTAAAAGCCGCCAGGGCTTCAGCGTCCGGACAGTCGACTATTTGGTTCTTTTTAGTTAGGAACCGAGTCCAGAATTTCCTGGCTGACTCTCTGGGCTGTTGAGTAATGTGGCTCAGGTCACCAGCATCCGGTGGTCGCACATATGTGCCCTGGAAGTTGTCGAGGAATGCGTCTTCCAGGTTTTCCCAACTGCCAATGGAATTTGCTGGCAGGCTGTTTAACCAGTGCCGGGCTAGTCCTTTGAGCTTACACTACTAGGAAAAGGGCTAAAGATGGGATGGACACTAATGGCGCACCAGGGAAGTAGTGCGCCACTACTATATACTAATTGCACACCAGCTGGTGATGCGCCATTAGTGTGGAAGACACTAATGGCGCACCAGACAAAAGGTGCGCCACTAGTGATAATTTGTTTTTCATTTTTCCATACATACTAATGGCGCATCAGACCGAAGTGTGCCATTACTAGTTCTAACTAGTAATGGCGCACCAGCCACAGAGTGCGCCATTACTGTATTCTTTTTTTTATTCTTTTTTTGCAAAACTACTAATGGCGCACCGTGTCACAGTGCGCCATTAGTATATATATATATATACTTTTTTTTTACTTTTTTTGCAAAACTACTAATGGCGCAACCTGATGACATATGAGGCGTACGATATCAACGGCTACACATTCTACACCGAGAACAAGGACATGAAGAGCGATGGTTACTCCGGGGTAAAGATGGAATCCTACACCGGTAACAACAAGGGCAGATACTACGGAAGGTTCGAGGAGATCTGGGAGCTGAGCTACGCTGGAGAGAAGGTCCCGATGTTCCGTGTCAGATGGGCCAAGAGCGTCCTAAAAGAAGACCGTATTTCACCACCATGGTTATACGAAGCCAAATCCAAGATCATGGGTATAAACGTCACCGCGAAAAATGAGCCATGGGTACTAGCTTCCCAAGTGGACCAAGGCTTCTTCATTACTGACCCGTCAAAGCCCAGTCGTGTTGTCGTGAGGAGAGGCAAAAGGAAAATCATCGGAATGGATGGAGTAGCCAATGAGAAAGACTTCGACAAGTACGGCGACCTGAAGATCGAACATGACGAGGACGATGAAGTAGTAGCATACACCACAAGAAGAAGCAGGACCACCCTACCTAAAGGACGTCCGTTCCACAGAAGAACTCCATTTGCGAAAAAGAAGGGCAAGAAGATTGTGAACAGATAGCTAGCTAAGATCGATTGTATTTAAATCGTAGTATTCATTTCTCGATTGTATTTCATGGGCACTTTTTGAACTCATGAATGTTTTTAAATTTCATGGACACTCGATCTCGATCCCCCTCCATCTCGATCGCTATCCCACCTCGCCAGATCCGGTCCCCCACTCCACCGTCGCCGACGACCCACCGCACCCTCCCCCGCTCCACCGGCCGCCGCCGCCGACCCCCGGCCCGCACCCTCCCCCACTCCACCACCGCCGACGATCAACCGCACCTCCCGCTCCACGGCCGCCGCCACACCCCCAGCCCAGACCTCCCCACTCCACCGCCGCCGACGATCAACCGCACCCTCCCCTGCTCCATCGGCCGCCAACCCCCGCCCGCACCTCCCCCACTCCACCGTCGTCGATGACCCACCGCACCTCCACTCCACCTTTTTCATATTCATAAATATTTTCAAATAACAAATTTGAACATATTTTTTTAAAAAATTATTACTGTTTTTATAAAAAATATTACTGTTATGATTTAAACAAGTTTGAACATATTTAAACACAAATAAATATCAAACAACATTTTAAATGCAGAAAAATAAAAATTGGGGAGCACAGGAATCAAACCCAGGACCTCTGGTGTGTGTCTTCGTCTTGACCGGTCAGGCTAGTGGGCGGTTTCGATGTAGATTGGGTTAGGTGGAATATAACCCGAGGGCTCGAACTGTAATAAAAACATTCTAATGGCGCCTTTGCATGGGTGCGCCATTAGTAAGCTTCCCCCACTCCACCTATTCCTCCTCCTTCCTCCCCACGACCTAATTTGCCCTTCCGCCCCAACCGACGCCACGCCTGGCCTGACGCCCTCCGTCCTCCGTCCCCCCACCGCCACCCGACCCCATGGGACTCCACCCCGCCCGCCCGTGCCCCCCCACTGCAGCAGCCCCTGCTGCCCGCCCCCACCCCCCACCAATGCAGCTCCCCACGCCCCCACGCCCCACCACTGCAGCTCCCAGCCCTGCCCCACGCCCGCGCCCCAAGCCGGAGGAGGAGGACCGGGGAGGAGGACAAGGAGGAGGAGGAGGCGACGACCGCCTCTACCTCAGCTCAGCTCTGCTACGGCGTGGTCTTGTGCCGGCCCCGAGCCCTAGGGATCCGGCACGACCGCAACTTCCTCCAGGTCCAAGGCGGCCGGCCGGCGCCGTGTACGCCCTCGACTGCAGGTGAGCCCCTCCCCTCCACTTCCTTCTTCTTCTTCTTCCTCTTGCCCTCAACCTCTGCTCTGAGTCTCGACCGCTGTGCAGGGCCCGTCCATCTCCGGTGAGCCCACCACACCGCGCAAGCTCAACGACAGCTGTGCAGGGCACCACCACGCAGGTGACAGTTAGGTACAGTTATAGAAAAAATGTTGTAAATTGTCGCAAATAGATACTTAAAGCACCGAATAGGGTTTGGGAGTGGAGACCATGGCTTGTAAATTGTTGTTGATTCTCAAGAAAAAAAGGTGGTAAATTGTTTAGGGCCAGAAAAGTAGCCGTTTGGTAAATTATTCAGGGTCAAACCAAGTATCTTCACCCAATAATCACTCTGTGTCGCCGAACGTTTACCATTGCATTGCTACACAATTGTTTAGAGCCCCTCCAGTTTGTCTTGCTATTCCTAGATGATGGTTGTTGGTGTTGCAAATCGGTGGGATGTCGGTTCATATCCTAAGTCCTAACCTAGTGGCTTAGCTGGTCGATTTAAGTTGTCCAGGTTTCAAACAATTTCAATTCGTGCAGCAATGCGTTTCGATTGTCGGCTCTTTTCTTTTCAAAAGAAAAGAAGAAGAAAAGCCTATAAATAGGTGATGATTACTCAGAGCTATTCCAGAGGCAGAAAAATGTACCAATCCGTGGGTACCGGCAAAATAGGTTATTGACATACGAAGGTAAAATATAGGATAGTAATTTTTACATTAGGTGCGATTCTGTAAAAATTCAGTTAGATCTGATTCTGAGAAAAATTCAGTTAGGTATAGTTACGAGAAAAAATTCAGTTAGGTGCGATTCTGAGAAAAATCCAGTTAGGCTTTTTAGAGGCAATACTAGTGGATTTTAGGTATCTATTTGCTTGTCCTTCAAATAGGGGCAAGATCACATGAAAAATTACTAAATCTGATTAGCTCTTGTCAAAAAATTCAGTTAGGTGCAGTTAGCATCATTTAAGAAAATGGCCATAATGTGCCCTGATAATGATGTATTTTGTCATAAAAATATCATATTTGTGACAGTTAGCATCAGTTAGGTACAGTTAGCATCAGTTTGTTGTCATAAAAAAATTCAGTTAGGTACAGTTAGCATCAGTTAGGTACATTGAGGTACATTTAGCTACTGCCAGGCTTGTTAGATTAATCTTCAGTTTACTTGACTTTTGAGCCTGCTAGTAGTTTACTTCCATGAGTTGTTTTATTGACATGGCACATTTGCAATGGAGTTTTATATATCTTTAGCCACAATTTACTTGACTTTCAGGTTTGCCCGGCTCTTTACTTTACTTTAATTTATCTCATGTTGATCTCATTAGTTAGTTACAGTTTGCCGGAACGGAAGTTAACCTAGGCCTAGTTAAGTATAGGCTTGGGCTTGTTGTTGAATGCTACCGTTGTCCTAGCCATGTATTTTCACAATTGAGCTAAAGATTTGGGGGGGGGGGGGGTAGTATTTCTGATTTTAGAGCACCTTTGCTGGATGTATTTTGTGATGAAAAAGGCTCTTCCTTTGCGCTAGCTTTCCTCTCGTTTGTTGTTATGCAAGAATATGATGATGGAAGAGACATTACTGAAGTGTTAAAGTATGCATGTTTTGCTTAGTTGAAGAATCTGAGATATTGTGGTACGAGTTCATGGCTTAAATTTGCTTGTTCTTTGTTGTTGCCCATGATTTGCAACATATGCAGCTAGATTGTTCTTGTGTATCTGGTTTTATATTTATAACCTGCCATTACTGGATATTCCAATTGTGGTGTCCCTGTGATATAGGGTTGGCCGTTTAATTGATACACACCAAATTTTGCTAAGTGGTCGTTTCCTGATCAATCATGCCTAGTAGACTTTTTAATTAATTAGGAGCAGTGAACCCTTGTTTTAGAAACTTGAAACTGACTGGCTGTTTAGCAATGTTCAGTAGGACCGAATTGTAGTAGCGCATTTACAGGGTAAGCTTGATGCATTCTTTCGAGTATGTATTCTTCTTTACTAGATGTTGTGATGAAATGGTGCTTGATCTGAAGTTAGAAAGCAAGAGTGTGACAAAGTTATGCCAGGGCATAGTTTGTGATGATGCTACTTGTGATCTTGTGATGATGCTACTTGTGATCTTGTGATGATGCTACTTGTGATCTTCTAAAATGACCCATTGGCGAATTCATTACGCGGGGATAATGATTTTGCAGGTACCCCGAGAGGCCCTTGAGTTTGCCGGAATGTCGATTAACTTCCGTTCCGGCAAATTCGGGTACTCCATATGTCCTATTTTCAGCAAAGGTCATGCTGAAATTTTCCGTGAATTTTAGCATGACTTTGCTAAAAATAGGACATATGGGGTACTGCGACTAATACTGTTATCATGCATGTTTTATGGTCTGTTGTAAGGGTACTAATTGGTCTCTTCTGCTGCTTATCAGAGATGGCGGGAAGCAGCCACCGCCGCTCTGCGACACATGATATGAGTTGGATACTTCGAGTTCTTGATATCATACTTGGGACTTGATTATCATCCATGACGCAGGTATATAAAGCGAGATATCTCCCTTCACCCATCTCATTATGATATCATTGTTTGCTACATCACTCATTGTCCCAAACTGCAGAGGCTGCTCGACAGTTTATGAACATGCCGGGTGAAGATCCGCCAAATAATGTGAAGCTGCGACAGCGGCGGCGGGTTTCTGAGCGATGGGATGTGGAGTTGGTGATCAAGGAGGGCCACATGTACTTGTCTCGTGGGTGAGAGAAGTTCTACCATGCCTACGACCTGCGGTGGGGTACTTCCTTCTCTTGAGTCTGACGACGACGCCACCATGCTCATCGTGAAGGTGTTCAACGCGACTATGTGTCGCATGCGCTACACTGACGATGATGATGCCGGTACGTTCCGCCTCTTCTTATTCCTCTACATTTGGCTTTGTCTCACATCGATTGTTAACGGTCATTGTTGCATTTGGATAGGTAATGTGAGTAGCAAGAATGACACCGGCTACTGACCAAAGCGGCGACTATGGCTGTAGCAAAAGCAACACCGATTCTGGCTTTAGCGAAAGCAGCAGCGATTCTGGCAGCAACATAGACAACAAGAAGGATGATCCGGACTGGAGTGTGGGAGAAGAGGAGTAGAGTGGGGATGAGGAGCTGGAGGATGATGATGGGCATCAGGCTGAGGATGACCTAGCACTGGTGGTGGCTGACCAAGGGCAAGAGATGGTGGTGGCTGACCATGGGCAAGAGATGGTGGTGGCTGACCATGGGCAAGAGATGGAGGTGGCTGAGGATGACCTAGCGATGGTCGTGCCCGTCCTGCCTGAAGGTGGCCTCGCGATGGTGGTGGTGCCTGACAATGACCACGCACCGGTGGTGGCGCCGGCGATCCCACAGCTGGGCGACATGACCACACCAATTGTGGTAGAAGACTACATCCCACTGCCTCCACTGCCTCCACCGCCTCGCCGCTCTTGGCGCATCAGGCTGAGGAAGGAGAAGGAGAAGAACAATGGATGAGAACTGAACTTTGTCAGGTATGTCAGATCTCCAAAATGATATATATATACTTAGTTACCTATGTTATCTCTAATATGCTTAGTTTCCTATAGGTTAGCTTCATTTTACCTAAGTTGGCTCTAATATGCTAACTTAGAGCTTATATGCTTAGTTTCCTATAGGTTAGCTCCAAAATAACTTATGTTAGCACAAAATGATCAAGTTTACACAATAAGCTTATAGTCTTTTTCTTATTCTTCTTCTTTTCCAAAATGACATAGGTTAGCTTCATTTTACCTAAGTGGCTCTAATATACTAACTTAGAGCTTATATGCTTAGTTTCCTATAGGTTAGCTCCAAAATAACTTATGTTAGCACAAAATGATCAAGTTTACATAATAAGCTTATAGTCTTCTTCTTATTCTTCTTCTTTTCCAAAATTCTTCTTATTCTTCTTCTAGTGTTCTTCTTCTTCTAGTATTCTTCTAGTCTTCTTCTTCTTCTTCTTCTAACTTCTTGTTTATCATTTTGCAGATTTGATTTAATTCACGGAAGCTTGCATGGATGGAGTGCTTCTTTTCCATTTGTGTTTTTATTTTGTATCAATGTGAAACTTTTGTGAATTGATGGATAACGGTGTTGGATGAACAATGTGAAACTTTTGTAATATGTAACGATGGAACTATGTGTTGGCTATGTATGTATATATGATGGAACTTGTGTGTTGGCTATGATTGTTATATGGATGCTTGTTGTATATATATGTGTTGGATATCTCATATGTGAAATAGTGACCTGAGATTAAAAAAATTAAAAAATTGTTACTAATGGCGCACTACCATGTGGTGCGCCATTAGTATCTTGATTACTAGTGGCGCACTATAGGCAAAACTAATGGCGCATTGCATGGTGCGCCATTAGTATACAGATACTAATGGCGCTTTGTGGTGCGCCATTAGTAAAAATACTAGTGGCGTGATACTAATGGCGCACCTGTAGTGCGCCATTAGTAGGCAAAACAGGTGCGCCATTAGTAGGCCTTTTCCTAGTAGTGTTAAGGGGAAGATACTTGATGGCATGTAGATCATCTCCGCGGGCCATGTGAATATGGAGAAGGAAATCTTCGATCCATACTGCAGGGTCTGTTGTGCCATCGTACGATTCAATGTTTACGGGTTTGAACCCTTCTGGGAATTCATGATCCATCACTTCGTCAGTGAAGCAGAGGGGGTGTTCGGCGCCTCTCTGCCGGGCTATATGGCTACACAGCTCGAATTGGTCTGGGTTGCTGTGTTCGGCCCGACCGGACTTGTTGATGATGTATCCGGCGCGACGATCATTGTCGCACACTGGGGCGCGCCCCCGCGATCCGTAGATCGATCTTGGCTGTCCTGCTTTGTTTTCTAGAATATCGTGCAGGTCTTGCCTGTTGCCCTAGGCCGTAGTGTATCGGCGTGGGGGTGCGGACTGGTATTCGGGCTGATATCCCGTTTTATCCTGGCCACGGGGTGGCCGGTCAGCTGTTTGGCATTTGAGTCCATATTCCTCGGCTGCCAGGACTTCAGTCCATCTATCTGTGAGCAGGTCTTGATCAGCCTGGAGTTGCTGCTTCTTCTTCTTCAGGCTCCTCGCAGTGGCTATAAGTCTACGCTTGAAGCGCTCCTACTCCACGGGGTCCTCAGGCACGCCGAATTCGTCGTCGCCGAGGCTAATCTCGTCTTCGGAGGGGGCATGTAGTTGTCCTCCTCCGGGTATCCGTCCGTCGCCTGTTCTTCTGGGCTGACCTGCTCATCCTCCTGTTCGGCCTGCTCTAAGGCGGGCTGGTCAGGGTTATATTCCTCTTTGGCGCCATCCGGATTTCTTTCGTGTCCGCGGCCAGTATTGCTGTGGAAGGGCTTGGAGCGGCGCCGACGACGCCCATGCTTTGCTTTTCTTCCCGAGGGGTTATCCTCCGTTGCCTCATCGCCATTGGTTTCCTTCGGAGTGTCCACCATATATATATATTGTATGAGGAGGTGGCCGTCCACCGCCCTGTGAGCGACGGCTCTTGTAATTCTCCTGCATCGTCGTCCATACCGTCGATGTCTTCGGAATCGAAGTCGAGCACGTCGGTTAAATCATCGATCGTGGCAATGAAGTGGGTGGTGGGTGGGCAACGAACTCTGTCGCCGTCTGCTTCCCACTCAAGCCGGACATAGTTCGGCCCAGAGTCTCCTGACAAAGAGAGAGACTTCAATAAGTTCAGCATGTCGCCAAAGGGTGAGTGCTGAAAGACGTCCGTCGTGGTGAACTCCATTACCGGAGCCCAACTAGGCTCGGCGGGCTCGGGAACGCGCGGACTGGAACCTTGATCCGGATATGAATCCGGGGGTCCGGAGTCACAGGCTTCCTTAGAAGAGAGGAATGTGTTCGGCTCTACCGCCGGTGAGGGTACGGCCTGCGGGGCGGGGTCCATCCCTCCGTCCCCAGGCAATGCAGTCTGCTCCGGATTTTAGTCCAGGGCTACCGCAGGGTGATATCCAGTGTTGTCGACGGCGAGTTCGAGCCATGCTCGTCGCGACTGTCTGGTGCTCCTGGCGCTATCCCGAATCCGTAGAAGATCAAGTGTCAGCAGATATCCGCCGTGTAGTTCAGGTTTCCGAACCTGATTTGATGGCCAGGGGCGTAGCTGTCGATCTGCTCCAGATGGCCAAGCGAATTGTCCCCCATTGCAAAGCCGCCGAACACGAAGATCTGTCCGGGAAGGAAAGTCTCGCCCTGGACCGCGTCGTTGATGATGATTGAAGGAGCCATCGAGCCTAACAGCGACGACACAGAGGAACTCTCAATGAAAGCACCAATGTCGGTGTCAAAACCGGTGGATCTCGGGTAGGGGGTCCCGATCTGTGCGTCAAGGCTGATGGTAACAGGAAGCAAGGGACCAGATGTTTACCTAGGTTTGGGCCCTCTCGATGGAGGTAAAACCCTACCTCCTGCTTGATTAATATTGAAGATATGGGTAGTACAAGAGTAGATCTACCACGAGATCGTAGAGGCTAAACCCTAAGAGCTAGCCTATGATGGTATGATTGTAATTGTGATCGGCCTTCTAAGGACCAACCTCTCCGGTTTATATAGACACTGGAGAGGGCTAGGGTTTACATGGAGTCGGTTACAAGGAAGGAAATATAATATCCGTATCGCCAAGCTTGCCTTCCATGCAAAGGAGAGTCCCATCCGGACACGGGCCGAAGTCTTGAGTCTTGTATCTTCACGCTTCAATAGTCCGGACGTTGTACACAGTCCGGCTGTCTGGATACCCCCTAATCCAGGACTCCCTCAGTGAGCGCATCGCCTACTCCCCCCCATCGTCGGTCGACGTGTTCCATCTCAAGGATGTCTTCAGGACTCTGTGGGCGGCGGAGATGACGGGGCATCCGGCCACGCATATCGTCCCTGCTGACTGCGGCGAGGCCGGCCCAGATCGGTACCCTTTCTTCGTCAATTTCTTTTCCTACGGGCTCTGCCCCCCTTTTTCTGATTTCTTCAACAATGTCATGCGCACCTTCCGCTTCCGTCTTCTGGACCTTACGCCGAACGCCGTGGCGTACATGGCGCTCTTCGCCCACCTCTGCGAGGGCTTTGTTGGGGTGCTCCCGAGCATGGTGCTTTTCCGCCACTACTTCTCCACTCGCCTCCAGCCAGGGGGCGCCCTCTCCGGGAGCATCTCCTGGTTCCCGAGGGACCAAGGAAGGGGCACGTATCCGGAGGGCGCCCACAAGGAGAGGTGGGAAGAGTGGTAGGGTCGATGGTGCTGGATCAAGGAAGAGAATCCGCTGGAGTTCTGTCGGGTTTGCCGGAGCCCGCCGCTTCGCGGCGACGATTGGAGTGACATCGACACCAACGACGCGAAGCTCTCGATCGCCATCGCCAGGATCCACCACCTCACCACGGCTGGGATCACCCTCGAGATGGTTGGAGTGGACTACATCCGCTGTCAAATCGCTCTACTGCACAACAAGGGGAGGCCGGCCTGGGATTTCAGAAACGCGGCCGACATCATGAGGCTCCGCCCCGGCCTGAAGCACAACTTCACGGTGATGGGGCATGGCCATCACTGCCAGAGGCTCTTCCAGCTCAACGTGTTCACCAACGGCAAGGTGGAGAGGACCGGCAGGGCCGCGAAGGCCGGCAAGGCCATCAAGGGGCCCCTATTTGGGTTGCCGCCGGGCGTGTTCCCGCTGAGCAACAACACATGCCAGGCCGCATCCTCAAGATGATGCCGGTCTTCAACGCGCACGGCCTCGACCCGTCCTGGGTCACGCCCCCGGCGCGCGAGGTGCAGGAGTTCTTCGACAACTTGTTGGAGGACTTCGAGCATGAGGAGCCACTGCTCATCGCAGAGACCACCCAGGCGGAGATCAACTACATCGCCGCCAGGGTGGCGGAGGCGCAGCTCGCCATGGAGGCAGGTAGTGCTGGCGGCATGGAGGACGAGGACGGTGTGGCCGTGGAGGAGATGGAGCTCGCCCAGTGGGTGAAGGCTGCCGGGAAGGCCAGCGACGCCAACACCGGGCCCCCTCTCGTCGAGGATGTGGGCGAGGAGGCGACCGAGGGAAAGGCCGAGTCCTATTATCCTCCGGCCAAGGGAAGAGGGCGTGTCCTGCGGCGGGCCAACTCTGGCGAGCCGGTCCGGCCTAGGAGGACTAAGCGGCGACAAGGGCCCCAGGGGGAGCCCGTGCGCCAGACGAGGGCCACGACGGCGAAGAAGGCGGCGAAGACCACGGTGGCGAAGAAGAAAGCGACCGCATCTTCTTCGTCCAAGCGTCGCCGGACCCCATCCCCCTCTCCTCCTCCCGTAGACATCGACACGGCGGTCGTCTTTAAGCCTGGGTCCCTCAGCCCGGAGAGGAAGTGGAAGGTAGCAGAAGAGGAGGCGGATGACGAGTAAGTGTCTGCCCTTCCCCATCTCCATCCTTCGTGCTGCCTTTCTTGACTTGTTTTTGTCTTCACAGTGACGGGGAGACGCTGTCCCAGAGGGTGGCAAAGAGGGCCAGGGCGTCGACAGGCGACCAACCCCCGGCGGACGCTCGCACACGCCGGTGGTGGAGGTCAGCTCGGACAGCAGCCCCCCGGCTTAGCCCCCAGCGTGAGTTCACCATCTGCTCCTTGTCAATTCGTGCCGGGGTAGCTTCTTGGCGCAAACCTTGCCGTGGCTGCAGGAGGAGGACGACAGCGGGAGGAGCCACTGAGGGCCGCCTCCAGCACGCCGTCCCCATCAACCAAACCGCCCCGAGGGGTGTCCCCGGCAAGGGCACCAAGCGTCGAGCCCATGCGCACGGAGGAGGAGGAGGTGGACTTGCGTGCTGGTGGCCTGATAACCCACAAGTATAGGGGATTGCAACAGTTTTCAAGGGTAGAGTATTCATCCCAAATTTATTGATTCGACACAAGGGGAGCCAAAGAATATTCTCAAGTATTAGCAACTGAGTTGTCAATTCAACCACACCTGGAAACTTAGTATCTGCAGCAAAGTGTTTAGTAGCAAAGTAATATGATAGTGGTGGTAACGGTAACAAAAGTAAAGACAACAAAAGTAATGATTTTGGTATTTTGTAGTGATTATAATGAGAGTAACGGAAAAGTAAATAAGCGTAAACCGGTATATGGAAAACTCAGAGGCACCGGATTAGCAATGGATAATTATGCGGATGTGGTTAAATCATGTAACAGATCATAACATAGGGTGACATGAGAACTAGCTCCAGTTCACCAATGTAATGTAGGCATGTATTCGTATATAGTCATACGTGCTTATGGAAAAGAACTTGCATGACATCTTTTGTCCTACCCTCCCGTGGCAGCGGGGTCCTAATGGAAACTAAGGGATATTAAGGCCTCCTTTTAATAGAGAACCGGAACAAAGCATTAGCACATAGTGAATACATGAACTCCTCAAACTATGGTCATCACCGGGAGTTGTCCCGATTATTGTCACTTCGGGGTTGCCGGATCATAACACATAGTAGGTGACTATAGACTTGCAAGATAGGATCTAGAACACACATATATTCATGAAAACATAATAGGCTCATATCTGAAATCATGGCACTCGGGCCCTAGTGACAAGCATTAAGCATAGCAAAGTCATAGCAACATCAATCTCAGAACATAGTGGATACTAGGGATCAAACCCTAACAAAACTAACTCGATTACATGATAAATCTCATCCAGCCCATCACCGTCCAGCAAGCCTACGATGCAATTACTCACGCACGGCGGTGAGCATCATGAAATTGGTGACGGAGGATGTTTGATGATGACGACGGTGATGAATCCCCCTCTCCGGAGCCCCGAACAGACTCCAGATCAGCCCTCCCAAGAGAGATTAGGGCTTGGCGGCGGCTCCCTATCGTAAAACGTGATGAAACTTTCTCTCTGATTTTTTTCTCCCCAAAAGCCAATATATGGAGTTGGAGTTGGCGTCGGAGGGCCACCAGGGGGCGCGCCCAGGGGGGAGGGGCGCGCCCCCCACCCTCATGAACAGGGTGTGGGCCCCCTGGCCTTCATCTTTGGCGAGGATTTTTTATTATTTATTCTAAGATATTCCGTGGAGTTTGGTCATTCGAGAACTTTTGTTTTACGCACATAAAACAACACCATGGCAATTCTGCTGAAAATAGCGTCAGTCCGGGTTAGTTCCATTCAAATCATACAAGTTAGAGTCCAAAACAAGGGCAAAAGTGTTTGGAAAAGTAGATACGACGGAGACGTATTAACTCCCCCAAGCTTAAACCCTTGCTTGTCCTCATGCAATTCAGTTGACAAACTGAAAGAGAAAAAGAAAAACTTTTACAAACTCTGTTTGCTCTTTTTGTTGCAAACATGAAAAGCCATCATTCAAGTTTCAACAATTATTATGAACTAACCATACTCACAATAACACGTAGGTCTCACAGTTACTCATATCAATAGCATAATCAGCTAGCGAGCCATAATAATAAAACTCGGATGACAACACTTTTTCAAAATAATCATAACATGATATAACAAAATGGTATCTCGCTAGCCCTTTCTGAAACCGCAAAACATAAATGCAGAGCACCTTTAAAGATCAAGGACTGACTAAACATTGTAATTCATGGTAAAAGAGATCCAGTCAAGTCATACCCAATATAAACCAATCATAATGAATGCAAACGACAAGCAGTGTGCTCTCAATGAGTGCTTTTTAATAAGAAGGGTGATGACTCAACATAAAAGTAAATAGATAGGCCCTTCGCAGAGGGAAGCAGGGATTTGTAGAGGTGCCAGAGCTCGGTTTTGAAATAGAGATAAATTATATTTTGAGCGGCATACTTTCATTGTCAACATAACAACTAAAAGACGACGACATCTTCCATGCTAAACAGATTATAGGCGGTTCCCAAACAGAATGGTAAAGTTTATACTCCCCCTCCTCCACAAGCATCAATCCATGGCTTGCTCGAAACAACGAGTGCCTCCAACATTCAACGGGTCCCAAGGGGAGTTTTGTTTGCAATTATTTTGATTTAGTTTGCATAAAGCATGGGACTGGGCATCCCGAATACCAGCCATTTTGTCGTGAATGAGGAGCGGAGTCCACTCCTCTTTAGAATAACCCGACTAACACGGAAGATAAGGGCAGCTCTAGTTGACACATGTGCTATTCGAGCATGCAAAACAGAATGTTTATTTGAAGGTTTAGAGTTTGGCACATACAAATTTACTTGGAACGGCAGGTAAATACCGCATATAGGAAGGTATGGTGGACTCATATGGAACAACTTTGGGGTTTAAGGAGTTTGGATGCACAAGAAGTATTCCCGCTTAGTACAGGTGAAGGCTAGCAAAAGACTGGGAAGCGACCAACTGAGAGAGCGACAATAGTCGTAAACATGCATTAAAATTAATTTACACCAAATATAAGCATGAGTAGAATATAATCCACCATGAACATAAATATCATGAAGGCTATGTTGATTTGATTCAACTACATGCGTGAACATGTGCCAAGTCGAGTCACTCAATGCATTTAAAGGAGGATACCATCCCATCATACCACATCATAATCATTCTAATAGCATGTTGGCACGCAAGGTAAACCATTATAACGCATAGCTAATCAAGCATGGCACAAGCAACTATAATCTCTAAATGTCATTGCAAATATGTTTACTTCATAATAGCTGAATCAGGAACGATGAATCATCATATTTACAAAAACAAGAGAGGTCGAGTTCATACCAGCTTTTCTCATCCCAATAAGTCCATCATATATCATCATTATTGCCTTTCACTTGCACGACCGAGCGGTGTGTATAATAATAAGAGTGCACGTGCATTGGACTAAGCTGGAATCTGCAAGCATTCAACTCAAGAGAGAAAACAAGTAATATGGGCTCTAGGTATAAATAATCAACCATGCATAAAAGAGCCATTAAGCATTTTCAATATGGTCTTCTCGACCCGCAAAGAAAGGAAAAGAAAATAAAAACTATTTACACGGGAAAGCTCCCAACAAGTAAAAAGAAGAACGGGAAATATTTTTGGATTTTCTTTTTAATTCTACTACAAGCATGAAAAGTAAACTAACTAATTTTTTTGATTTTTCTTAAAGTTTAACAAACACACAAGAAGAAAGCAGGAAAAAGAAATTTAAACTAGAATGGATATTACAGTGAAAAAGTATGAGCACCGACATCTAGCAATGAGTGTGTGTGAACATAAATGTAATGTCGGTGGGAATACGTACTCCCCCAAGCTTAGGCTTTTGGCCTAAGTTGGTCTATTGCCAGGGATGACCTGGCGGATATCCGTAGGTGAAGCTGGGGTCATAGTGTGATGCAGAATAGTTGGGATCATAATGTGATGAAGAGGACTCTGATTGCCACTGGCTAGCAACCGTCTCAGGATCCCAAGAATAAACCGACATTCGCGGAGGCTCCTCTTGAGGCTCCGGTTCCGGGGCTGGTGCAGGATTCCGATAGGATTGAACGGCCACCCACGGAACAATGTGAGGCTCTGCATACAAGTTAAACAAAGAAGGAGCAGGCAAAGTAATAGTCTCAGGGTGATATTCATCAAAGTATAATTTATATTTGAGCTCCCCATCGCGACTCTTAAGAAGAAAATCATGCGCTATCATACTCTTGTAATCGAAATAAGCACGGGGCAGCGCTGTTTCTTCTTTCTCCGCATGCCTAATAGGTATTTCAAAATATTCAGCTAGGCGCGAAGCATAAATGCCTCCAAAGATGGGGCCCTTAGTACGGTTGATACTTAACCGTCTAGCAACAATTCCACCCATACTAATAGAGTTGTTGCGGTATAAACCATGGAGCAAAATAATAATATCAGGAATACTAAGGTTCCCACAGTTCCCGCGTCCAATCAAGCAACGACTAGCAAATATGGCAAAGTAGCGTAAAACAGGATAATGAATGCTAGTGATCCTTGCATCAGAAACCTTCCTGGTTTCTCCCACCGTGATAGTGTTAATAAAAGCTTCTACTTCGTTACGCTGGGGTTCATCTAAGGTGCCCTCAAAGGGTATTCTGCAGACCTCGCAGAATTCAGCTAATGTCATCTTTTTAACAACATCATATAAATGAAACTCTACTGTTGGAGGAGATAGGGAAAAAGTAGAAGTTTTGCATGAAAGTATTTGTGAGTAAGAGATACTGATGACGTTGGTCGCGAAGGAAGTTGGTGAGGCCGGCGTTCTCAACCAATAAATAGAAATCATCATAAATCTCGGCTCTCCTCAAGAAGTCATCGGAGGGCCATTCACACGGCCGGACCTCCGCGGTGCGAGGCAAATTAAATTTGGGCTTCTCCTCTCCTTCCTTTTGTTTTTCCTTAGAGCTTCGGCTCGACGAGCCCCTCAAAAGTCTCTTCATTATTTCTGAAACAATCTGAAATTTTTAGTAACTTCAGATAAAAGTGAACCAACTTCAATAAAATTGATAGTAACAACTCCCACAAGTGCCTAGAGCCTATGTAAAGCTTTGGAACTACTTGGAACCATATAAATTTGACATGCAAGCTCAAGAACATGGTCACCTATGCAGCACAAATTTGCAATGAATAAAGCACTAGAACAAAAACTAATTGGACCAATGGAGGAGTCACATACCAAGGAACAATCTCCCCAAGCAGTTTTGCGAGAGGTGCTTTGAGCAAGGAGATCGAAAATCACAGAGAAATTTGGAACTCGTGCTTGAGTTGGTTTTTCATGTTTGTGTGAGACAGAGGAAGAAGATGGGTGCAGGGATAAGTGGACGAGGGCCACTGTGGGCCCACGAGGCAGGGGGGCGCGCCCAGGGGGGTAGAGCGCGCCCTCCACCCTCGTGACCAGGTGGTAGCTCCCCCCGTGGTAATTTTTGCACAGTAAATCCTCAAATATTCCCGAAAAAATCATATTAAATTGGCATGGCATTCTGAGGACTTTTATTTTCGGGATATTTTTATATTGCACGGATAAGTCAGGAAACAGACAGAAAAATACTATTTTACTTTGTTTCTACTAAATAACAGAAAATATAAAGAGGGTACAGAAGGTTGTGCTTCTAATTTCATCCATCTCGTGATCATCAAAATGAACCCACTAAAAAGGTTGATCAAGTCTTGTTAACAAACTCATTCCGAATAATCACGGAACCGGAGAAGTTTCGAATGACACTAAGTTACCTCAACGGGGATATGAAAATCCCCAACAATAAGAATATCATACTTTTTCTTGACAGTAGGGAGAGGGAATTCAAAACCTCCAAATATAATCGATGGAACTTTTCCAATAGAGTTGATACTATAAACTTGAGGTTGTTTCCTCGGAAAATGTACCGTGTGCTCATTGCCATTAACATGAAAAGTGACATTGCCTTTGTTGCAATCAATAACAGCCCCTGCAGTATTAAGGAAAGGTCTTCCAAGAATAATAGACATACTATCATCCTCGGGAATATCAAGAATAACAAAGTCCGTTAAAATAGTAACGTCAACTTCTACAACAGCACATCCTCACAAATACCGGCAATGTATAGCAGTTGATTTATCAGCCATTTGCAAAGATATTTCAGTAGGTGTCAACTTATTCAAGTCAAGTCTACGATATAAAGAGAGAGGCATAACACTAACACCGGCTCCAAGATCACATAAAGCAGTTTTAACATAATTTCTCTTAATGGAGCATGGTATAGTAGGTACTCCTGGATCTCCAAGTTTCTTTGGTATTCCACCCTTAAAAGTATAATTAGCAAGCATGGTGGAAATTTCAGCTTCAGGTATCTTTCTTTTATTAGTAATAATATCCTTCATATACTTAGCATAAGGATTTGTTTTGAGCACATCAGTTAATTGCATACATAAAAGATGGGTCTAATCATTTCAACAAAGCGCTCAAAATCCTCATCATCCTTTTTCTTGGATGGTTTGGGAGGAAAAGGCATGGGTTTCTGAACCCATGGTTCTCTTTCTTTACCATGTTTCCTAGCAACAAAGTCTCTTTTATCATAACGTTGATCCTTTGATTGTGGGTTATCAAGATCAACAGCAGGTTCAACTTCTACATCATTATCATTACTAGGTTGAGCATCAACATGAACATTATCATTAACATTATCACTAGGTTCATGTTCATCACCGATTGTGTTTCAAACATCGAGACATAGTGATATCATTTGGATTATCAGGTGGTTCAGCAATAGGTTCACTAGAAGTTTGCACAGTCTTATCATTTTTCTTTTTCTTCCTCTTAGAAGAACTAGGCATATCAATATTATTTCTTTGAGAATCTTGATCGATTCTTTTAGGGTGGCCTTCAGGATACAAAGGTTCCTGAGTCATTCTACCAGTTCTAGTAGCCACTCTAACAGCATAATCATTTTTCTTACTATTCAGTTCATCAAGCACTTCTTTCTGAGCTTTAAGTACTTGTTCTACTTGAGTGGTAACCATAGAAGCATGCTTGCTAACAAGTTTAAGCTCACCTCCAATATCATCCATATAATCACTCAAGCGTTTAATCATAAAGGTATTCTGTTTTAATTGTCTACCAAAATAAGCATTAAAGTCATCTTGCTTAAACATAAAGTCATCAAACTCATCCAAGCACTGACTAGCAATTTTAGTAGGAGGGACTTCACTTTATCATATCTATAGAGAGAATTTACCTTTACTACCGTGGTCGGGATATCGGGAGGTTCTTGATAAATAAGTAATTGAGATCATATACTTCTTCAACAGCGATGTAAATTAAGACCATGTATTTCTTCAATAGGAGGTAAATTCTTAACATCTTCAGCTTTAATACCTTTTTCTTTCATAGATTTCTTTGCCTCTTGCATATCTTCGGGATTGAGAAATAGAACACCTCTCTTCTTCGGAGTTGGTTTAGGAATTGGCTCAGTGAAAGCACATTTGCTCCCTGGGTGGTTTTGGTAATTAATGACAACATACTTTGTGGTTGGTCTAATGCTTTTATCAAGTATGTTTCAGGAAGGTCAATCACATTGGCATGGCAAAAGGATTTGGAGAGGTGGACCCTCGGATGCTAAGGCAAACATTGGCAAAAGCTCAAGACTCCATTTTTGGTTTAGTGATCCAAGATCACATTGAGTCTATAGGAAAGCCAATACTATTAAAGGGATGAGGTTATGTTAATGATCTGGTTGCTCAAAGTGCTTAGTGGTACATCTCCCAAACCATCAGCAATCTTTCATTCCAACATACACTCATAAGTAATCTCGGTCCCACCGATTTCCTAAACTCAGTCACACCGAGATGAACCACCTCACCACAAAGCCAAACCCTAGAAATTTCAGATTTTCCGATTCCAAACTCGGTCTCACGAAACTAGTGTTGCCAAGCTTCAGAACATTCGTCATCAAATCGGTGTCACCGAGATGATAAAGTCGGTCCCACCGAGATTGGCAAACCCTAGTCTTTGGAAGAATCGGACTCACCGAGATTGTATTTTCGGTCCCACGAAAATCCCAACGTTCACAAGATTTGAACTTTCGGTCTCACCGAGTTGTCAACTTCGGTCCGACCGAGATTGGTCAAATGTGTGTAACAGTTGGATTTTGTGTGGAGGCTATAAATACCCTCCACCTCCTCTTCATTCGTGGAGAGAGCCATCGAAAGAACTACCACTCCTACCTTACATTTACGAGAAGAAAACTACCTACCGTTGTGTTGAGATCAAGTTGCTCCACTCCCACCATATGAAACTTGATTTCTAGCCTTCCCAAGTTGCTTTCCACTCAATCCTTTCTTCCACCACAGCCAAATCGGTGAGGAGAGTTGAGTGTTGGGGAGATTATCATTTGAAGCACAAGAGCAAGGAGTTCATCATCATCAACACCATCTATTACCTTTTGGAGGTGGTGCCTCCTAGATTGGTTAGGTGTCGCTTGGGAGCCTCCGTCAAGATGTGGAGTTGAACCAAGAAGTTTGTAAGGGCAAGGAGATCGCCTACTTCGTGAAGATCTACCCCGAGTAAGGCTAGTCCTCCGTGGGCGTATGCCATGATGGCATAGACAAGGTTGCTTCTTCGTGGACCCTTCGTGGGTGGAGCCCTCCGTGGACTCTCGCAGCCGTTACCCTCTCGTGGGTTGAAGTCTCCATCAGCGTGGATTGACGATAGCACCACCTATCGGAACCACGAGAAAAATCTCCGTGTCTCCAAATTGCGTTTGATCTTCTCCACCTCTCTTTACTTCATGTGCAAATTACTTTCCGCTGCCCATACTCTAGAATTGCATGTGTAGTAAGCTACTTGACTTGTGTGATATGCAAAATCTGTCAAAAACTTGTCTTTGTCAAAAGGCATAATTTTTATCTTGTCGAGTTGTCTAATCACCCCCCCTCTAGACACTCTCACCTTCTTCGATCCTACAATTGGTATCAGAGCTTTGGTCTCCATTGCTTTGGTTTACACACCATTGGAGGAAGATGGACATGTCTACGTTTGGGAGTGTTAGCCATAGAGTGCCTATTCTTGATGGAGTGTCCTATAACTCGTGGAGGATTGAAATGCTTATTATCTTTAAGATGTATAACTTGCATAAATATGTTGAATCCCCATATGTGCCTCCATTTGACCCTTGCACCCTACCATGGATGAAGAGCTTGATTTGCTTCGTAACCTTAGAACTGTAAATCTTATCATTAGAGGTTTGCCCGATAACTTGCTTAAGCTTGTCACAAACTTTGAGTGCGCCTATGCCATATGGAAGTTCTTGGAAGAACTTTATCAGGACTACTCTTTGAGAGGTCTTGATGAAATTCTATACAAGACTATTGAATTTGATATGATGCGCCCCAATGATCCCAACTTTGATAAATGCTTCTTTGAGCTTCGTGATCTTATGAAAAAGAAGGGTGATCCTTGTCTTATCAATGATCTAACTAGAAATGCTCTTGTATTGCATTCCGATGATTATTGTCACATTGACAAAACTAATGCAAGTTGTTGTCAAATTGACCTAGGAGTTGATGATGAACAATCTATGGGTCGATATGATGATGAGCATGAGCATGATGACGATTACTCTGATTCGGACACCGAGCTAGACAAGATCATGAAGAGTCTCAATCTTATGGCGAATCTGAGAGACTACATATCCGGTGGAAAAGAGTGGATTCTTGATAGTGGATGCACCGATCACATGACCGGAGACGAAGACATGTTTCTAGAGCTTGCATAGAACGATGGTCCACGCAAGTATGTGACTTTTGGAGATAACTCCAAGGGTAAGGTACTTGGCCTTGGTAAGGTGGCCATATCTCATGATAGCTCTATTCAAAATGTCATGCTTGTTGAATCACTTGGATACAATTTACTTTCCGTGTCTAGATTAGCTGACTTTGGATTCAATGTGCTATTCACCAAAGTAGATTGCCAAGTCTTTCGTCGTGACAATCATAACATGGTTTTTACCGGTATCCATAGAGGTGATCTATATATTGTTGATTTCACTAAGAAAGCTCAACCTAGAACTTGCTTTATTGCTAAATCCGCTAAAGGTTGGTTATGGCATAGAAGGCTTGGACATGTTGGTATGCGTAATCTAGACAAGCTAATCAAAGGTGATCATATTCTTGGTGTTAAGGATGTTCTCTTTGACAAAGATAGACTTTGTAGTGCTTGTCAGGCAGGAAAACAAGTAGGTGGAAGTCATCCCGTGAAGAACATCATGACCACAAGGAGACCGCTTGAGCTTCTTCATATGGATCTCTTCGGTCCCAATGCTTACAAAAGCCTTGGTGGTAACTCCTTTGGTCTAGTTATAGTTGATGATTATTCCAGATTTACGTGGGTATTTTTCCTTGATGACAAATCACAGGTTCAGAGAATCTTCAAAACCTTTGCCAAAAAGGCCCAAAATCAATTTGAGGTGAAGATCAAGAAAGTTCGGAGTGACAATGGAACGGAGTTCAAGAACGCCCATGTGGACTCTTTTCTCGACGAGGAAGGGATTCTACATGAGTTCTCGGCTACGTACACACCTCAACAAAATGGAGTTGTTGAGAGGAAGAACCGAACGCTCATAGAGATTGCGAGAACGATGCTTGCGAATACAAGACACAAGCACTTTTGGGGAGAAGCCGTCGAGACAGCTTGTCATGCTATCAACAGGCTTTATCTTCATAAGCTTCTCGGCAAGACTTCATCTGAGCTCCTCACCGTAACAAACCCCAAGTGGGATACTTTCGTGTCTTTGGTTCAAAATGCTATATCCTTGATAAGCATCGTCGGTCCAAATTTGCTCCTAAAACTCATGAAGGCTTTTTCCTCGGTTATGGATCAAACTCCCACACCTACCGTGTCTACAATAATTTCACCGAAAGGTTGAAGAGACGGTAGATGTGAAGTTTGATGAATCTAATGGCTCATAAGTAGAGCAAATGCCTATTGATGTAGGAGACAAGGACCCATCGGAAGCCATTCAAGATTTATCTATTGGAAAGATCCGTCCCATGGAAGTGAAGGAGAGTACCTCATCTACATATGTGGAGCCCCCTACCTCACGGCAAGATGAACCTCAAGGCAACATGGAGGCTTCCACAAGTGGAACTCACCAAGATGAGGAAGTGCAACAAGAAGATCCACCACAACCTCCTTCTCCACCACCTCAAGACAACACCAACAACGATGAAGAAGAAGAGGAAGATGAGGATGATGAGGAAGCTCAGCCACGACCACAACAAAAGCTATCTCGAGTTCGAGCAAGAGTCAAGAAGAATCATCCGTGGAACAAATGATGAACGACATCGATTCCGGAGAATTACTCGCTCTAAAACTCGCTTAGCTAACTTTTGTGAGCATTACTCATTTATCTCTAGTCTTGAACCTATGAAGGTAGAAGAAGCACTTGAAGACCCAGATTGGGTGAACGCTATGCACGAAGAGCTACTTAACTTCGAGAGGAACAATGTATGGACTTTGGTAGAGAAGCCCAAGGATGATCAAAACGTCATTGGAACCAAATGGGTGTTTCGGAACAAGCAAGATGAAGATGGACAAGTCATCTGCAACAAGGCTCGTCTCGTAGCTCAAGGTTACACACAAGTCGAAGGTATGGACTATGGTGAGACCTATGCCCCCGTTGCTAGACTTGAGTCCATTCGCATTCTTCTTTCTTATGCCAACCACCATGATATTACTCTCTATCAAATGGACATTAAAAGTGCTTTCCTAAACGGTGAAATTGAGGAGGAAGTATTTGTGAAACAACCTCCCGGATTTGTGAATCCTAAAAAGCCTAATCATGTTTACAAGTTGCACAAAGCTCTTTATGGTCTTAAACAAGCTCCTAGAGCTTGGTACAAATGCTTGACTAGCTTTCTTCTTGAAAAAGGATTTGAGAATGGCAAAATAGACTCAACGCTATTCATGAAAAGGGTTGATGGTGAACTATTTGTGTGCCAAATATATGTTGATGATATTATCTTTGGTTCAACTAACCCTCATTTTAGCGAGAAGTTTGGAAAGCTCATGTCGGAGAAATATGAGATGTCCATGATGAGTGAACTCAAATTCTTCCTTGGGTTGCAAATCAAGCAATCTAAGGAGGGTACCTTTGTCTCACAAACAAAGTACACCAAGGATCTCTTCAAGAAGTTCAACATGCAAGAAAGCAAAGGTAGGAGAACCCCCATGCCTACTAGTGGACATAATGACTTGACAAAAGATGGAGAACCTGTTGATCAAAAGGTGTACCGATCCATGATTGGTTCTCTACTATATCTCTGTGCTTCTCGTCCTGACATAATGTTGAGTGTATGCATGTGTGCTCGATATCAAGCAGCCCCTAAAGAATGTCATCCTAAAGCTGTTAAAAGAATTGTGAGATATTTGATACACACACCAAACTTTGGCATTTGGTATCCTAAGAGGGCCTCTTTCGATCTTGTTGGCTATTCCGACTCGGACTATGCCGAGACAGGTTGATAGAAAGTCAACTTGGTGCGTGTCAATTCCTTGGTCGATCCCTTGTATCTTGGTCCTCCAAGAAACAAAATTGTATCTTTATCCTTTGCCAAGCAGAATATATAGCTGCTGGTTCATGTTGTGCTCAGTTGCTATGGATGACACAAGCGCTTAAGGATTATGGGATACATGCGAGACATGTTCCATTGCTTTGTGACAATGAGAGTGCAATTAAGATTGGACACAATCCGATGCAACACTCTCGTCATTGAAACATATTGAAGTTCGTCACCATTTTATTCGTGATCACATTGCTAAGGGTGACATCAATCTTAAACATGTTAAATCTTGACAAACAACTTGTCGATATCTTTACAAAACCCTTGATGAGAAAGTGTTTTGTCGTAAGCAGGAGTGAGTTGAACATCATTGATGCTTCAAACTTGGAGTGAAAACTCCATTGATGCATGCAAGGCATGAGCCTACTTGACTAATCCTTGATATTTCTCTTATGATGATGATCATATGTCTTGGACACATTTGCCTCCTTGTATTGCATCTAACTCCTTGCAGGTACTTGGATGATCTATATTCCACAAGATTACCACACACTCAAATCTTGAGTAATCTTGTCATTGACCAAGTATCTAGCTCTTTGGGATGTTGAGTTCAAGGAACAAAATTCCACATATCCTTTTTGACACCTTATACATCTAGTATTTCACTCTTGTCATCTTGGATATTCTTGAGTATTTCCTTGCTTGCCTAACCCATGTAGGAAGATGAACTACACAATTGGAAATGGTGCTCCAACTTCACATTCTATGAGCACCTACATCAAGTTCACCTACATGAGCAAAGCAACAACAAGACCAAGGTATGTTCTTCACATCTTGAAGGAGCTTTGCTCAAAGTCATGAGTACAAGCAGCTTCATAAGATGTGATCACATCAAATGCTTAATCGAAAATGGCAACCCCATTTTGAGCTTAAACGATGAGTATGACCTATGATCAAATGTTCTCATTTGACTCCTAAGTCAAAATACTCAAACATAGGTGACCTAGTCGCCGACCCCTATCTAGATGAAGTACATATGTTTTTGCAGTCTTTCTAGTTGCTCTTATGTTTTCTCATTATGTTTTCAAAAAAAACTTCATCTAGCAATCGTTTTCATTTCTATTCTTCTGTTTTTGTGAATATCCTTTTGGCTCTGATCAATTCCTTGCAAATCATTTACAAATTCATTGCAAATCTTTTGAAACATTCCTTGCAAAGTGAGCTGAATTATTTCTGTATTTCCTTGGAATTAAACTCGGCGTCACCGACTTAAAACTTTCGGTCTGACCGAAAAAGGATCTGCCCTAAGTCTCAGACTTTCGGACCCACCGATCCATCTCACTTCGGTGTCACCGATTTTCTTTCAGGATAACATCTTCTGCAGCTTTACTCAATGATTTTCTTTGCATATGTCTTATTGCCCTGTTGTGATTCTTAAGGATCCCACTTCTTTCCTTTCATCTTTCCTGAGCTTCCTAGTCGGCTGTCCTTTTCGGCACTTGATGTCAAAGGGGGAGAAGATTTAGGGGGAGATTGGGAGATAAGGGGAGAAGAGAAGATTTAAAGGGAGAAGAAGAACAATCTTATCTTAAGGGGGAGAGAATCACATCAAATCTTTGCCGTGTTCCACATTGGATATTACCTTTGGCATCATTCTTTTGATTTTGCTTTCATTGCTCTCACAATTGATATCTTATGGAAAGCAAAATCTCTCAGAGTTCATTGAAAATCTTTTAGTTTTGGGAGACATGTTTGTTGATTCAAGCTTGTGCTCAATATGAGACACTCCTTATACATGTCATCCTGGCTTGGTACTCTTGATGTTCTTGCTATTGGTTGAAGAAATACTCTTGTGTTATCTAACCTTGTTTTCCCAAGCTTATTTCTTCAGGTACAATGCCAAGGAACCTCAAGGTAAGTTTATGCATCTTGCAGAATGTGCATGATGGTGACTTGCTTGTGAATACTTGTTTGCAAGAAATCACCATGCACATATGCATTATCACTCACTTCTTTTCATCTGCTCGATGCATATAGCCAAGCTGCATGTAGCACATCTTGCTTTGCTCTCTTGTGTGCTTGTGGTAGTCCAAAACCATAGTCTATGAAAATCTTGCACACTGTAGGGGAGCCTGTACTACATGTTTGTCAAAGCTTTGTGATAATTCTGTCTTTCCTTGATAGCTTTGATGTCTTGTTTTGTGTGTTGCCATCAATTACCAAAAGGGGAGATTGAAAGCACATTTGCTCCGGGTGGTTTTGGTAATTAATGACAACATACTTTGTGGTTGGTCTAATGCTTTTATCAAGTATGTTTCAGAAGGTCAATCACATTGGCATGGCAAAAGGACTGGAGAGGTGGACCCCTCAGATGCTAAGGCAAACATTGGCAAAAGCTCAAGACTCCATTTTTGGTTTAGTGATCCAAGATCACATTGAGTCTATAGGAAAGCCAATACTATTAAAAGGGGATGAGGTTATGTTAATGATCTGGTTGCTCAAAGTGCTTAGTGGTACATCTCCCAAACCATCAGCAATCTTTCATTCCAACATACACTCATAAGTAATCTCGGTCCCACCGATTTCCTAAACTCAGTCACACCGAGATGAACCACCTCAGCCACAAAGCCAAACCCTAGAAATTTCGGATTTTCCGATTCCAAACTCGGTCTCACCGAAACTAGTGTTGCCAAGCTTCTGTAACGTCATCAAATCGGTGTCACCGAGATGATAAAGTCGGTCCCACCGAGATTGGCAAACCCTAGTCTTTGGAAGAATCGGACTCACCGAGATTGTATTTTCGGTCCCACCGAAAATCCCAACGTTCACAAGATTTGAACTTTCGGTCTCACCGAGTTGTCAACTTTGGTCCGACCGAGATTGGTCAAATGTGTGTAGCAGTTGGATTTTGTGTGGAGGCTATAAATACCCTCCACCTCCTCTTCATTCGTGGAGAGAGCCATCGAAAGAACTACCACTCCTACCTTACATTTCGAGAAGAAAACTACCTACCGTTGTGTTGAGATCAAGTTGCTCCACTCCCACCATATGAAACTTGATTTCTAGCCTTCCCAAGTTGCTTTCCACTCAATCCTTTCTTCCACCACAGCCAAATCGGTGAGGAGAGTTGAGTGTTGGGGAGATTATCATTTGAAGAACAAGAGCAAGGAGTTCATCATCATCAACACCATCTATTACCTTTTGGAGGTGGTGCCTCCTAGATTAGTTAGGTGTCGCTTGGGAGCCTCCGTCAAGATGTGGAGTTGAACCAAGAAGTTTGTAAGGGCAAGGAGATCGCCTACTTCGTGAAGATCTACCCCGAGTAAGGCTAGTCCTCCGTGGACGTATGCCATGATGGCATAGACAAGGTTGCTTCTTCGTGGACCCTTCGTGGGTGGAGCCCTCCATGGACTCTCGCAGCCGTTACCCTCCGTGGGTTGAAGTCTCCATCAACGTGGATTGATGATAGCACCACCTATCGGAACCACGAGAAAAATCTCCGTGTCTCCAAATTGCGTTTGATCTTCTCCACCTCTCTTTACTTCATGTGCAAATTACTTTCCGCTGCCCATACTCTAGAATTGCATGTGTAGTAAGCTACTTGACTTGTGTGATATGCAAAATCTGTCAAAAACTTGTCTTTGTCAAAAGGCATAATTTTTATCTTGTCGAGTTGTCTAATCACCCCCCCTCTAGACACTCTCACCTTCTTCGATCCTACACTTAGTAATTGGCTCAGGAGTTGGCTCAGGAGGTGCCCAATTATTTTCATTAGCCAACATATTATTCAATAGAAGTTCAGCGTCATCCGGTGTTCTTTCCCTGAAAAGAGAACCAACACAACTATCCAGGTAATCTCTGGAAGCATCAGTTAGTCCATTATAAAAGATATCAAATATTTCAGGTTTCTTAAGAGGATGATCAGGCAAAGCATTTAGTAACTTGAGAAGCCTCCCCCAAGCTTGTGGGAGACTCGCTTCTTTAATTTGCACAAAATTGTATATTTCCCTCAAAGCAGCTTGTTTCTTATGAGCAGGGAAATATTTAGCAGAGAAGTAAAAAATCATATCCAGGGGACTTTGCACACAACCAGGATCAAGAGAATTAAACCATTTCTTAGCATCATCCCTTAATGAGAACGGAAATTTTTTAAGTAAATAAAGGTGGCGCGATCTCAGATTATTAGTAAACAGGGCAGCTATATCATCTAACTTACAAAGATGTGCCACAACAGTTTCAGATTCATAGCCATAAAAAGGATTAGATTCAACCAAAGTAATTATATCTGGATCGACAGAAATATCATAATAATCATAATCAGGAACACAGATAGGTGAACTAGCAAAAGCAGGGTCGGGTCTCATCCTACCTCTAAAAGATTCTTTACTCCACTTAATTAGCAACCTCTTACGTTCAAGACTATCCTGGCAAGCAATAATAGCTTCAGAAGATTCAGCATTAAAAAGATAACCCAAAGGAATAGAAGGCATAGGTTCATCATCACTAACATCATCGTGTTCAGGTTCAATAATTTCTCTTTCTCTAGACCTAGCAATTTGCTCATCAAGAAATTCACCAAGTGGCACAGTAGTATCAAGCATAGAAGTAGTTTCATCATAAGTATCATTCATAGCAGAAGTGGCATCATCAATAACATGCGACATATCGGAATCAATAGCAGTAGTAGGTTTAGGTGTCGCAAACTTACTCATAACAGAAGGAGAATCTAGTGCAAGGCTAGATGGCAATCCCTTACCTCCCCTCGTAGTTGAGGGCAAAATAGTAGTTCGATCATCTTTCAAGTTGTTCATAGTGTCCAGCAGATATAAATCCCAAGTGACTCAAGGAATAGAGCTATGCTCCCCGGCAACGGCGCCAGAAAAAGGTCTTGATAACCCACAAGTATAAGGGATCGCAACAGTTTTCGAGGGTAGAGTATTCAACCCAAATTTATTGATTCGACACAAGGGGAGCCAAAGAATATTCTCAAGTATTAGCAGCTGAGTTGTCAATTCAACCACACGTGGAAACTTAGTATCTGCAGCAAAGTGTTTAGTAGCAAAGTAATATGATAGTGGTGGTAACGGTAACAAACGTAAAGACATCAAAAGTAACGATTTTGGTATTTTTGTAGTGATTGTAACAGTAGCAACGGAAAAGTAAATAAGCGTAAGCCAGTATATGAAAAACTCGTAGGCACCGGATTAGCGATGGATAATTATGCCGGATGTGGTTCATCATGTAACAGTCATAACATAGGGTGACACAGAACTAGCTCCAGTTCATCAATGTAATGTAGGCATGTATTCCGTATATAGTCATACGTGCTTATGGAAAAGAACTTGCATGACATCTTTTGTCCTACCCTCCTATGGCAACGGGGTCCTAATGGAAACTAAGGGATATTAAGGCCTCCTTTTAATAGAGAACCGGAACAAAGCATTAGCACATAGTGAATACATGAACTCCTCAAACTATGGTCATCACCGGGAGTGGTCCCGGTTATTGTCACTTCGGGGTTGCCGGATCATAACACATAGTAGGTGACTATAGACTTGCAAGATAGGATCTAGAACACACATATATTCATGAAAACATAATAGGTTCAGATCTTAAATCATGGCACTCGGGCCCTAGTGACAAGCATTAAGCATAGCAAAGTCATAGCAACATCAATCTCAGAACATAGTGGATACTAGGGATCAAACCCTAACAAAACTAACTCAATTACATGATAAATCTCATCCAACCCATCACCGTCCAGCAAGCCTACGATGCAATTACTCACGCACGGCGGTGAGCATCATGAAATTGGTGATGGAGGATGGTTGATGATGACGACGGCGACGAATCGCCCTCTCCGGAGCCCCGAACGGACTCCAGATCAGCCCTCCCGAGAGATATTAGGGCTTGGCGGCGGCACCGTATCGTAAAACATGATGAAACTTTCTCTCTGATTTTTTTCTCCCCGAAAGCCAATATATGGAGTTGGAGTTGGCGTCGGAGGGCCACCAGGGGGCCCACGAGGTAGGGGGGCGCGCCCAGGGGGGAGGGGCGCGCCCCACCCTCGTGAACAGGGTGTGGGCCCCCTGGCATTCATCTTTGGCGAGGATTTTTTATTATTTATTCTAAGATATTCCGTGGAGTTTCAGGTCATTCCGAGAACTTTTGTTTTCTGCACATAAAACAACACCATGGCAATTCTGCTGAAAACAACGTTAGTCCGGGTTAGTTCCATTCAAATCATACAAGTTAGAGTCCAAAACAAGGGCAAAAGTGTTTGGAAAAGTAGATACGATGGAGACGTATCATGGCCCCGTCCCGGCAACAGACGTTGGCGGGGAGGGGGGCATTTCTTCTCCGCCTGGCACGGGTAGGCCTCCTGCTTTCTGTTCCTGCTTTTCTTTCATATTTTGTTTTTGATCCTTGATCTTGGTCTCGCCTCACCCTTCCTTTCGGCATCTAGACCCCCCCAGCGGACCAGGAGGATATCGACACCATCAGCATGGAGGTCGCCCAGGACGCTGTGGCCGAGGCCGACAAGGTTGCCACTGAGAAGGCTGCCGAGACCGTCGCCGAGGACACCGCCGAGGGGCCTGCCAGAGGGACCGAGGAGGCTGCCGCCGAGGAGGCCGGCAAGGGCACCGCTGAGAAGGCTGGCAAGGGCACTGCCGAGGAGGCCGGTGAGGGGCCTGCCAGGGGGGCCGGCAAGGGGCCCACCAGGGAGCCCGGCAAGGCCGCTGCCGAGGAGGAGGAGGTGGTCGACGATCAACCTTCCTCCTCTGCTGCCTGTGTCTCGAGCAGGTACCTGAGGGTGAGCGACGACCTGTTCGTCCACCTCCCAGGGACGGCGGGCACCAGGGCGCCGGCCGAGTGGGAGGTGTTCGATGACGAGGTGCTCGCCGCCGCCGGGCTCGAGGTTGTCGATGAACCGAGCGCCGGTGGCGGCGGCACCCAGGAGGAGCAGCTTCTCCGGGCTATGGGCGCCAGCTTCTGGAAGCTCCAGGCGCTCCATCGCGCCCCTCTGGACAAGGCGAAGTCCAGGGAGGCGGCGGCGGGCAAAGCAGAGGAGAACCTCAGGGAGCGCGTTGCCGAGGCGCAGACCTGGTTCTGCCAGGCCCACAAGGAGCTGAAGGCTGCTCAAGGCCAACTGTCGAGCACCAGCAGGAGCTCCTCCTGAAGCAGGCCGACATCAAGAAGGCCAAGGAGGCAGCGAGGGAAGAGGCCGCCCGGTCCCAGCGCCAGGCCGAGCTGAACTCCCAGGAGGAGGATCTTGTTGCTCGTGAGGCGGCGCTCGCCACCACACTCTGCGGCAAGGATGAGCAGGTCGCGGGGCTCGTCGCGCAGCGGACCCAGGAGCTAGAGCGGAAGCACAAAGAAGCACTTGATGCTCAAGCTATGGCCCACAACGATAAGGTGAAGGAGCTGGAGACGGAGCGGGACGGCCTGAAGACCAGGTCCGAGCAGCTGGCGAAGGAGAAGGACTTGGTCAACTACGCCTTGATGTAGGCGCAGGGCGCAGTCTTCGACAAGGCCGAGCAGCTCACTTGCGCCAACAGTTCCATCCAAGACCTAAAGCTGAAGCTGGAGGGTCTCGAGAAGATGCTTTCGGATGGCAAGGCCCGGGAGGAGACCCTGACCAAGAGCCTAGAGACGGAGAGGTAGCTGTGGAAGAACGATGCCGCCAACCATGAGGACTTCGTGAAGGGCGAGAACCTTTGGACCAGCCGCCTCGTCGACATTGCCAGCAGGATCATCGAGAAGCTGGCTGACATGGGGATGTCAGACATGAGGTACACCCCGGAGCCGAACATGAGCCCAATTGCCAGGTTGACCCTGTTTTTCGAGGGTGTTCTTGGAGCCTTGTAGCAGTTTCGCTCTAACATAGCGAGCTCCTTGGCCAATGAGGCCCGGCAACTTTGCCGGGATGCCCTGACCAAGGTCCTCACCAAGCTGGCATACTGGTACCCTGACCTCAACTTCGATGCTGCGCTGGAGAGCTTGCCGGAGGACGTGGACCTCGCGCCGCTCAAGGAGTGTATCAAGCCAGTCATTAGCTGCGTCGACGGGATCGAGAGGATCGAGGGCCAGCGCCGGGACTAGGCACCCCGTTTCATGTTGTCGCTGCAGGTTCACAACCATGACAATTCGTATCTTTAGTTAGAACCGTAGCAACAATTGATGTAATATAACCCTGCCATATTCTTAAAACTATGCATGTTATCTTCCAATTTGATCTTTCTCTATATGTCCATGAAAGTGCAACTAATCCCCGGGTGGTTTTGGTAATTAATAACAACATATATATCATTGAACTAATTAACTCTTGAGAATATTTCAGAAAGTTCAGTGATATTGGTATGGCAATGACTGATGATGTGGACCCCTCAAAATGCTAAGGAAAACATTGGCAAAAGCTCAAGACTCCATTTTTGGTTTAGTGATCCAAGATCACATTGAGTCCATAGGAAAGCCAATACTATTAAAAGGGGATGAGGTTATGATGATGATCTGGTTGCTCAAGTGCTTAGTGATTTATCTCTCAAACTATCAGCAATCTTTCATTCCAACATAAACCCATAAGTAATCTCGGTCCCACCGATTCCATAAACTCAGTCACACCGAGATGAACCACCTCGCCATATACCCAAACCCTAAGAATCTCGGATTTTCCGATTCCAAACTCGGTCATTCGAAATTGGTGTTGCCAACCTTCAGAACATACGGACTCAAATCGGTGTCACCGAGATGAGAAAGTCGGTCCCACCGAGATTGGCAAACCCTAGACTTTGGAAGAATCGGACTAACCGAGATTGTATTTTCGGTCCCACGAAAATCCCAACGTTCACAAGATTTGAACTTTCGGTCTCACCGAGTTGTCAACTTCGGTCCGACCGAGATTGCTCAAATGTGTGTAGCAGTTGGATTTTGTGTGGAGGCTATAAATACCCTCCACCTCCTCTTCATTCGTGAAGAGAGCCATCGAAAGAACTACCACTCCTACCTTACATTTACGAGAAGAAAACTACCTACCCTTGTGTTGAGATCAAGTTGCTTCACTCCTACCATATGAAACTTGATTTCTAGCCTTCCCAAGTTGCTTTCCACTCAATCCCTTCCTCCACCACAGCCAAATCGGTG
Organism: Aegilops speltoides; assembly: GCA_021437245.1. Lineage (NCBI taxonomy): Eukaryota > Viridiplantae > Streptophyta > Magnoliopsida > Poales > Poaceae > Aegilops > Aegilops speltoides. The sequence continues at coordinate 418,903,514 of CM038141.1, read as the reverse complement.
AGGAGAGTTGAGTGTTGGGGAGATATCATTTGAAGCACAAGAGCAAGGAGTTCATCATCACCAACACCATCTATTACCTTTTGGAGGGTGGTGCCTCCTAGATTAGTTAGGTGTCGCTTGGGAGCCTCCGTCAAGATGTGGAGTTGAACCAAGAAGTTTGTAAGGGCAAGGAGATCGCCTACTTCGTGAAGATCTACCCGAGTAAGGCTAGTCCTCCGTGGGCGTGAGGCCATGATGGCATAGACAAGGTTGCTTCTTCGTGGACCCTTCGTGGGTGGAGCCCTTCGTGGACTCTCGCAGCCGTTACCCTCCGTGGGTTGAAGTCTCCATCAACGTGGATTGACGATAGCACCACCTATCGGAACCACGAGAAAAATCTCCGTGTCTACAACTTGCGTTTGCTCTTCTCCACCTCTTATTTACTACATGTGCAATTTACTTTCCGCTGCCACAACTCTAGAATTGCATGTGTAGGGTGATACTTGACTTGGTCATCTTTGTGAACTTGCTAAAAACTTGTCCTAATCAAAAGGCTAAACTTTTAAGTTGTCAAGTAGTCTAATCACCCCCCCTCTAGACATACTTCCGATCCTACAAGTGGTATCAGAGCTTTGGTCTCCATTGGATTGGTTTTCATTGCATTGGATTCCATAAGCTTGGTTTCACAACCTAGGAGAGTATGGCGTCTAGTGAGGGTAATTTCCGTAGAGGTCCTTACTTTGATGGTTCAAACTTTGCTAGTTGGAAGCACAAAATGAAAATGCATATTCTTGGACATAACCCCGCCGCATGGGGCATTATTTGTGTTGGCTTGCAAGGTGAGTTCTTGAGGAAGGAAAAGTTCCGGATCGCGAAGCTACTGGCGATGAGTTGCGGATGTTCTGAGAACAATGCTCAAGCTTGTGACATTCTCTTCAATGCTTTGTGTCGAGGAGTTCAACAAGATCAGCCGTCTCGAGAATGCAAAAGAGATTTGGGATACTTTGGTGAAATGCACGAAGGTACCGAGTGCGTGAAGGAATCAAAGCTAGATGTTCTTCAAGGTCAGCTTGACAAGTTCAAGATGAAGGAAGGTGAAGGTGTCGCTGAAATGTACTCTAGGCTTGCTCTCATCACCAATGAGATGGCAGGCTTAGGAAGCGAAGAAATGACCGACCGATTCATCATCAAGAAGATCCTCAGAGCTTTGGATGGAAAGTATGACACCGTGTGCACTTTGATCCAAATGATGCCAAACTACAAAGATCTCAAGCCTACCGAAGTCATTGGAAGAATTGTTGCTCATGAGATGACACTTAAAGATAAGGAAGAGCTTCACAACAAGTCAAGTGGTGCTTACAAAGCAACAGTTGAAGCTCCCACGTCCTCAAGTGACAAGCTAGTTTCCAATGAAGAGATAAGCCTAATGGTGAAGAACTTCAACAAGTTCTACAAGAGTAGAAGCAAGGAAAGAAGCTCAAAGTCTAGATCATATGATGAAAAGAGATCTTCTAGTCGTGATCGAATCTGCTACAATTGTGGAAGACCGGACACTACTCAAATGAGTGTTCGACTCCCCACAAGAGAAAGAAGAATCTCCAAGAAGAAGAAGCTCAAGGGAAGAGTCACCTCGAAAAGAGAGAAGGAGTAGAGATGATCGTTATGAGCGAAGATCCTCTCGGAGAAGCAAGGATTCGGAAAGGAAAGACAAGTCATCAAGGAGCTACACAAGAAGAAAACATCAAGCTCATGTTGGTGAATGGGTTTCGGCTCCGACTCCGACAATCACTCGAAAGAAGCTATCACTCCAACTCGAATCTGATCAAGATGAAGGTGTTGCGGTCTTGCTCTCGTGTCCTCCAACTCCAACTCCTATGACATATTTGATTCACCAAATGAGGGAATTGGAAGATGCTTCATGGCAAAAGGCCCCAAGGTATCACATCCTGAGTTTATTGACTTTGATAGTGATGAGGATGACTTGCTTGGAGAAGATGAGCTTTTACATGACAAATCTAGTGAGCTTAGTAATGATGAACATGCTAATAGTCTTTATAGTCGAGAAGAGTCGAATGACAATGCTATGAAGGAGGTTGAGCGTCTAACTAAAGAACTAAACACTCTTAAGTTAGCTCATGAAACAACTCAAGAAGATCATAGAGAGCTTCTAAGATCTCATGAGAAGCTACGCTTCGAGAAGCTCAATCTAGAGCAAGAACATGAGTTTCTAAAAGCTATCAATGGCGATCTTGAAAGAAGAGTTCTTCATATCTTGCCAAACGACTTCTCTTGTCTAATTTCTTACCACCTATTAAAACTAAGCATGACAAGCATAAGAAAAATTCTTCATCTAGTAGTAACAATAATCATGCAAAATCAAATGTTGTTACTTCTAGTAATTCTCTTGATTCCACTAACAATGTTTCAAGCCAAGTTTCACTTGAGCAAGAAAATAGTTTATTGAAAGGGATTATAGAAAGGTGTCTACAAGAGTCTTGCGGAAGCAAGAGCTTTGAGAAATTGTTCGCAAACAAGGAAGACACCGGAAGAATCAAGGAATTGGTTTTGAGCGAAAGTTCAACGCCGAGGGTGTTGAATGGGAAGAAGGTCAATATCCCACTCCAAAGTTTGTTTCTCAAGAAGAGAAGTATGATCCTACTTCTTCCAATGAGGAACAAGCTCAAGACGACCTTCCACCACAAGACCACAAGCTAAAAGGCAAGGACAAGCTTCAAGAGGAGGTTGATGCATTCATTGAAGCACCCAAGGCCATGGTCAAGTGGGTTCCCAAGGCAACTTCAAGTTCTACTTCGACAAGCTCAACTACTACCCCAAGGATTCCCATCAAGATGATGTGGATCCCGAAGAAGAAGAACTAGAGAGTTCTTGAGGGTGACTCCGCCAACATACTTCACTCACATTCATTTTGGCAAAGAACTTGTGCAATCAACTTTCACATCTTGCACTAGTTCATGGAGTCACAAACCCTCTTGTTGGTAAGTCAAGGGACAAGGTAATCATTGCTTTCATGGACATCATCTAATGTGTACTTCAATCTATGTCCATGGATATTCTTGTTTGTTCCTTGTGGGACTAACCCATGTAGGTATTGAAAGTGCCGTATCAAAGGATTGCTCCCAACTCTTGATGATCTACATCAACATTGAGCATCCACATCTTCAACATCTACATGAAGTCTTCAACGACAACCCAAGGTTAGTTTGACCCTTTAAAGGGTTCTCACATCAAGGGGAGCTTTGCTCTAAAGAATTGAGCTAAAGCATCTTCTAATGATGTGAACACATTAATGCTTTATGGAAAAGTGGTAACCCCACTTGTGCTTAAGCGATGAGTATGACCTATGATCAAATGTTCTCATTTGACTCCTAAGTCAATATACTCATATATAGATGACCTAGTCATCGCCAAATTGTGTGCTAGTTGCTAGAGTTTTGTTTGTGCATGTTTGACACATATTACATTTGCTATCTTATTGTGTGAGCATGTTGGATGCATGATTTAATTCATTCAAGGACATCCATTTGTTGCTTTGGTCTTATGGATTTTCTTCTTGACCAAATGGATGGACAAGAATGCCTAAGGTCCTCCCCTAGCTATCTATGCTTTCTTGTCTCAAACTCTATTCATGCTTATATCACAAACTTTGAACAAGACTTTTTCGGACAGACCGAGTGAGGAGTACTCGGAGCCACCGATCCGTCAAAAGCCTAAATTCCAAAACCTTCTAAGTGATTTCGGTCAAACCAATATACTCAAATCGGACGGACCGAAATGACTTGGATTGATCTAGAGTTTTCACCTCGGTGAAACCGAGTTATAAATTCGGCGTGACGAAGTGTGTAATCGCACGCATTAACCATCTCGGTCCCACCGAAGTTTTCCATCTCGGTCCCACCGACAGCGAAGGTATATATACCCGAGGACAGTAGCGTTGATTACTTCTTCAAACGCCTCGCCCTCAAACCCTTATTTGCCGTCGTCGTGGTCTTCGGATCGTCTCCGCCGTCGCCTGTGCGCCCTCGCCGCGGGTCTCCATCGTCGTCAACGGTCAAATCCCACCGCACCGTTGCCGCCGTAGTGAAGCTCCACCAGATTGGGTGAGTTTCATCCCTCTCGTGCTTCTACTGCTGATTCTATGCACGATAGGTGTCGCCCAGCTTCTTGCCAAGATTGAAATCTTCCTATCCAGCAAATTAGGTCTTAGAACAAAATTCGAGTGAAAATTTTAGGGTTAGGTTTCCGCCGAACACATCTCGGTGTGACCGATTCTACATTCTCGGACTGACCGATTTGGCCTCTGGCCATTGCACTGCACTTTTCGGTGAAACCGAGTCGTGCAAATCGGTAAGACCGAAGTGAAGATTCAGTGAAACCCTAGTGGTCTCGGCTCGACCGAAACCCATTTCGGTCCAACCGAATGTGGTGTGCACGGTTAGGTTTAGACACTTCGGATTCACCGAATTTAAGATTCGGTCAGACCGAAATGTATTCTGTGAAAACCTAAAACTAATGTTTGAACTCATTTATTTTTGCAAAATCCTCTGCAGTTTGTGATAACTCTTCTATTCTGCCTATACCTACTCCATTCACAGGTTGTCAGTCATGTCTGATGCAAGTGACAGCGAACAGTCTGAATCACCAATTAAGATTCGAGGCGGTGACAAGTCTGAAGCAAGCAGTTCTTGAGATGATGGAGAGAGGAGCACTCCAAGTGGATTGCCTCCAGCTGCCACAGGGGCAGGAAGAAGAGGAATTACGATGAGGAAGACTCGACTTTGTTGCGAGATGAGGAGATTACTTCCAAGCCAAAGAGGCAAGTGGTTGCCAAGGGCTATCAAGGGCAACAGTCAAAGAAAGGCACCGACAAGGTGAAGAAGTCCACGATTCTTGAAGAAACCGAGCATGGAAGAAGAGACCTCCGGCAAGATCAAGAAAACTTCCAAGAGGAAGAGGCTAGTTCATGATGAAGCTGATGATGATGATTCTGATGAGGAAGCACCTCAGCCTCCTCAGAAGCAGAAGTTGATGGGAGATGCCATCAGGGCAGGAGCACCCACAAAAGCTAAGCCATCAGCTCCAGCAAAGGCAGCCCAAGCCAAACCTGCTGCCAAGCCAAAAAACGATGAGAAACATTCTGCTTGAGAGAAGAAGAAGGACAATGTGCCACTGCTGAATCAAGGCGAGGCACATGTTTTTTGAAGCTCGAGACGAAATTGCGATTCATAATTATGCTCATCCTCGAGCTGAAAATATGAAGGAAAGGAAAGACAAAGGTCTCGAGCTATGGAGGCAAGTTGATCCATACGCCACCGGAGAAGGACATTTGTTGACTCACCGTTCCACACGAGAGCAACAAGATTTCTATGAGGCAGTTCTTATGGATAAGAAGCCAATTATTCTTGACACGAGATACGTTGTTGGGAATACATCGACGGTGAAAGCACAGAGACTACTTTCCACATGTGCATGAGAGCTTCTTTGCTTGTGGAGTTCTGAGTTCATTGGTCGAAATTGACCGCTTGGAATGACGAGATGATCATGCAGTTCTATGCCACCGCACACTTCTATCAGATGGCAGGATTGTATGGATGATGAAGGACGTAGATTCCATTCAACTGTTGAAGAATGGAGAGCGTGCTGAATGCACCAAATATCAAGGGACGATGATGTTGATGTCTATGGCATTCGAAGAAAAATCATGAGTCGATGAGGAACATGTACAATGAGGTACGACAAGGATGTAGAGATATGGAAGCTTGGATCAGTCTACCATCTTCGTGCAGGTCTCCCAACCACCAACACCATTTCGAGGCATACTTTGATGCCCAAGTCGAGAGACCACCGCATGATAAGAGGCTACTCTATCAACATGCTGCACATTCGGATCGAAGACACCTTTTAAGGTGATGGACACGATAGTAGAGACTATCAAGAGGACAACATGACAGACGAGAAGAGGTCGTGTGGGTTTGCTCCGCATATTCGGATGCTCATTAATGCCAAGTTTGGCACGGACACCTACTGTTGGATAGACCCCACTTGCCATTGCAGCTGAACATGAAGATAACGAAGTTGTGATGGTGAGGATGCTCCCACATCGTGGAAGGACATGCTAAGGCTGAAGCTGCCAAACAAGCAAAAGCTGAGAAGGAAGCAGCTGACAAAGCCCAAGAGCGTTGAGGAACAACTTCTTGAAGCCCCTCGGAGAATTGAGCTACGCTGGCCAGCATAGTGCAGTCTCGGGAGAGCCTTGAGAGGATAGTTGAAGATAAGTTCCATGCTCGGGCGTCAAAGTCGATGAAGTGCAGTCACCGCCAACAAGCTTGAGGCGGACATTGAGGAAGCCAAGAGGGAGAAGGCGAGCTCATGAGGAGATGGAAGATGATCTAGTCGGGATGACTATGAGCAGCCTGCTGCAGTGCCCACAAAGCCCAGATCAGCTGCTATTCAAAGGTGAGACCCAGGGGCTACTACATCGGCACCTCCTACAGCTCCATCGGTTCAAAGACCAGCTCCGGTGTCTACTCCTCCAGCTCCACAGACTTCAGCGAAGCGTTTGCAGATGCAGCCATCTCCACTCCATCGACACGAGCATGGAGCCGCCCGCAGAGTCCCTAGTGACGATTAGCTCTATACCTTCGAACTTTTGGTAACTTGTTGCCAAAGGGGAGAAATTGTATAGATCATAGGACTTCGAGAGAGAGTGCTCGTTTTTGCTCTTTCGTTTGCGGTTTTCCTTGAGATACTTTTGAGTTCTTGAGACATTTCGTGTGTTTGATACTCGTTTGCTCTATCTTTGATGAGTGCTTGATCATACTATGCTTAATGTGTGCTTGATGCTTATCATATTCTATCTATACCTTGTATGATCATTTACTCATGTCTTGGTGATTGGGTGCATGTTATTCATTCTTATCATTTTGTGCGCTCCACCAAGATGTATGTGACATGGAAGAGTAACCCATGATCCTAATCGATTGTGCATTTGCATTAAAACGCAAATCTTAAATAATGCACAAATTTAGGGGGAGCTCTTGCTTATCACATACTTCTCAAAGCGATGATGTTATTCATTGATTATATCATTTGTCGAAGCTTTGATCTATATGTTGTCATCAATTACCAAAAAGGGGGAGATTGAAAGTGCAACTAATCCCCGGGTGGTTTTGGTAATTAATAACAACATATATATCATTGAACTAATTAACTCTTGAGAATATTTCAGAAAGTTCGGTGATATGGGTATGGTAATGGTGATGATGTGGACCCCTCAAAATGCTAAGGAAAACATTGGCAAAAGCTCAAGACTCCATTTTGGTTTAGTGATCCAAGATCACATTGAGTCCATAGGAAAGCCAATACTATTAAAAGGGATGAGGTTATGATGATGATCTGGTTGCTCAAGTGCTTAGTGATTTATCTCTCAAACTATCAGCAATCTTTCATTCCAACATAAACCCATAAGTAATCTCGGTCCCACCGATTCCATAAACTCAGTCACACCGAGATGAACCACCTCACCATATACCCAAACCCTAAGAATCTCGGATTTTCCGATTCCAAACTCGGTCATTCGAAATTGGTGTTGCCAACCTTCAGAACATACGGACTCAAATCGGTGTCACCGAGATGAGAAAGTCGGTCCCACCGAGATTGGCAAACCCTAGACTTTGGAAGAATCGGACTAACCGAGATTGTATTTTCGGTCCCACGAAAATCCCAACGTTCTAAGATTTGAACTTTCGGTCTCACCGAGTTGTCAACTTCGGTCCGACCGAGATTGCTCAAATGTGTGTAACGGTTGGATTTTGTGTGGAGGCTATAAATACCCTCCACCTCCTCTTCATTCGTGAAGAGAGCCATCGAAAGAACTACCACTCCTACCTTACATTTCGAGAAGAAAACTACCTACCCTTGTGTTGAGATCAAGTTGCTTCACTCCTACCATATGAAACTTGATTTCTAGCCTTCCCAAGTTGCTTTCCACTCAATCCCTTCCTCCACCACAGCCAAATCGGTGAGGAGAGTTGAGTGTTGGGGAGATATCATTTGAAGCACAAGAGCAAGGAGTTCATCATCACCAACACCATCTATTACCTTTTGGAGGTGGTGCCTCCTAGATTGGTTAGGTGTCGCTTGGGAGCCTCCGTCAAGATGTGGAGTTGAACCAAGAAGTTTGTAAGGGCAAGGAGATCGCCTACTTCGTGAAGATCTACCCGAGTAAGGCTAGTCCTCCGTGGGCGTAGGCCATGATGGCATAGACAAGGTTGCTTCTTCGTGGACCCTTCGTGGGTGGAGCCCTTCGTGGACTCTCGCAGCCGTTACCCTCCGTGGGTTGAAGTCTCCATCAGCGTGGATTGGCGATAGCACCACCTATCGGAACCACGAGAAAAATCTCCGTGTCTACAACTTGCGTTTGCTCTTCTCCACCTCTTATTTACTACATGTGCAATTTACTTTCCGCTGCCACAACTCTAGAATTGCATGTGTAGGGTGATACTTGACTTGGTCATCTTTGTGAACTTGCTAAAAACTTGTCCTAATCAAAAGGCTAAACTTTTAAGTTGTCAAGTAGTCTAATCACCCCCCCTCTAGACATACTTCCGATCCTACAGTCCACCCTACGTTAATTGGGTAGGCTTGCTGGCGCGTAAACCCATGCTACGACACCTCGAGGACGGATCCCCAATGGCCTGCCGGGTGTGTGTGCTGCCAGGCGAACCACCTTGCCATTCTCAGCGCGACCGCTGGAGCTGTCGAGCGGACTCGGGACAGAACGAGAGCGTTGCCAATAGCAGAAGGCTACCCTGCCGTTTCTCGATACAGCCACTCGAACTGTTGAGCGGACTCGAAACAGAATAGAGGCGTCGCCAATAGCAGAAGGGCCCTATTGCGTGTAGGTTTCGTGTACAAAGGGAAAGATCCTCACAAAGATCTGCATGCCACCATGGAGGCGCCTCCCGAGCCTTGGTTCCAATGTGTTCGTTCATGTTGGAAACCTTGGGCTCAAGGGTGTCGCGCTCCGCTGGGGTTGGGCAAGCTGCCCCGGCAAGGGTCCTGCCGGGGAGTCCACCTCGCCCTCTTGCTCTTCGTGTTTCTGTCTTGGCGTTGCTTTGATCGTCTGGTGGCTTCGGCTTCCCATACCTGCCCTGCTAAGTTTGGCCGTGGCCGTGGCTCTGATTGCCCATGCACAGGTAAAGGGGTACAAAGTAGAACCCCTACTTCTATACACTGACACACCGCCGCTAGCCATGTCGGCCTATGCTACGTCTTGAGCTTGCGTTGGTTTTCCTTGAAGAGGAAAGGATGATGCAGCAAAGTAGCGTAAGTATTTCCCTCAGTATTTGAGAACCAAGGTATCAATCCAGTAGGAGGCTCCTCAAAAGTCCCACGCACCTACACAAACAAACAAGAACCGGCAACTAACGCAATAAAGGGGTTGTCAATCCCTTCACGGCCACTTGCGAAAGTGAGATCTGATAGAGATAACATGATGAGATAAATACTTTTTTTTGTATTTTATGATATAGATTGGAAAAGTAAAGATGCAAATAAAAGTAGATTGAAAGCTTTATATGATAAAAGATAGACCCGGGGGCCATAGGTTTCACTAGTGGCCTCTCCCAAGATAGCATAAGTATTATGATGGGTGAACAAATTACTGTCGAGCAATTGATAGAAAAGCGAATAATTATTATCTAGGCATGATCATGTATATAGGCATCACATCCGTTACAAGTAGACCGACTCCTGCCTGCATCTACTACTATTACTCCACACATCGACCGCTATCCAGCATGCATCTAGAGTATTAAGTTCATAATGAACAGAGTAACACATTAAGAAAGATGACATGATGTAGAGGGATAAACTCATGCAATATGACATAAACCCCATCTTTTTATCCTCGATGGCAACAATACAATACGTGCCTTGCTGCCCTAGCATCCTTTGGTAAAGGACACCGCAAGATTGAACCCAAAGCTAAGCACTTCTCCCATTGCAAGAAAGATCAATCTAGTAGGCCAAACCAAACTGATAATTCGAAGAGACTTGCAAAGATTACTTAATCACACATAAAAGAATTCAGAGGCGATTCAAATATTTCTCATAGATAAACTTGATCATGCCAGCCCGTCCCCCGTGCCGCTCCCGCGAGCGGCCCGGGTGGAACCCTAGATCGCCGCCGCCGCTCCCCTTTCTCGCCTTCCTTCTCCCTCGCCGCCGCCAGGGGACGCCGCCAGGAAAAGCCTGCATGTGCGTCGGCGGTGGCGGGGCTCCCTCGCCCCTCGCAAGGCTACTGGGAGGCGCGGGACGGCCCGACCCTCATGGGCGCGCTCAGCTCGGGCGGCAGGTCCGGCCGCCGCGGATTTAGGCGGGGCTCACGCTGGTGGCGCTTGGCGTGGCGTGGTCTGCACTGTAGAATATATGAATTGCACAATGTATTGCTCACGTGCATAGACACATATATATGATGTACAAATGTGGGCCACAGACCTCAACTATACAAGGAACTAGGAGGCAGGCCCAACACACAATATGCACATAACACATATACTCAACACCCCCCCGCAGTCGAAGCGACACTGCGGCTGAAGCAAAGATTGGACCGGAACTCCTCAAATGATGCCGTAGGCAAGCCCTTGGTCATGATATCTGCAAATTGTTGGGAAGTAGGGACGTGTAAAACACGAATATGGCCAAGGGCCACCTGTTCCCGAACAAAATGAATATCCAACTCAATATGCTATTGGAGAACGTTGCATAAAATAAAATTTTTCCTACGTTCACCAGATCAATCTAGGAGTTCATCCAACAACGAGATAGAGGAGTGCATCTACATACCCAAGTAGATCGCGAGCGGAATCGTTCAAGAGAACGGGGTTGAGGGAGTCGTACTCGTCGTGATCCAAATCACCGGAGATCCTAGCGCCAAACGGACGGCACCTCCGCGTTCAACACACGTACGGTCAGCGTGACGACTCCTCCATCTTGATCCAACAAGGGGGAAGGAGAGGTTGATGAAGATCCAGAAGCACGACGGCGTGGTGATGGATGCAGCAGGGATCCCGGCAGGGCTTCGCCAAGCGTCTGCGGGAGGGAGAGGTGTAGCAAGGGGGAAGGGAGGCGCCAAGTGCAAGGGTGCGGCTGCCCTAACTCCCCCCTCTTTATATAGGGTCCCCAGGGGGGCGCCGGCCCTGGAGATGGGATCTCCAAGGGGGGCGACGGCCAGGGGGAGGCTTGCCCCCCAAGGCAAGTGGAGGCGCCCCCCCGCCCTAGGGTTTCCAACCCTAGGCTCAGGGGGGCCCAATGGGGGCGCACCAGCCCACCAGGGGATGGTCCCCTCCCCACTTCAGCCCATGGAGCCCTCCGGGATAGGTGGCCCCACCCGGTGGACCCCCGGGACCCTTCCGGTGGTCCCGGTACAATACCAATGACCCCTGAAACTTTCACGATGGCCGAAACTGCACTTGCTATATATAATTCTTCACCTCCGGACCATTCTGGAACTCCTCGTGACGTCAAGGATCTCATCCGGGACTCCGAACAACTTTCGGGTTACTACATATTCATGTCTCTACAACCCTAGCGTCACTGAACCTTTAGTGTGTAGACCCTACGGGTTTGGGAGACATGCAGACATGACCGAGACGCCTCTCCGGTCAATAACCAACAGCGGGATCTGGATACCCATGTTGGCTCCCACATGCTCCTCGATGATCTCATCGGATGAACCACGATGTCGAGGATTCAATCAATCCCATATACAATTCCCTTTGTCAATTGGTATGTTACTTGCCCGGGACTCGATCGTCGGTATCCCAATACCTCGTTCAGTCTCGTTATCGGCAAGTCACTTTACTCGTACCGTAACGCATGATCCCGTGACCAGACACTTGGTCACATTGAGCTCATTATGATGATGCATTACCGAGTGGGCCCAGAGATACCTCTCCGTCATACGGAGTGACAAATCCTAGTCTCGATTCGTGCCATCCCAACAGACACTTTCGGAGATACCTGTAGTGCACCTTTATAGCCACCCAGTTACGTTGTGACATTTGGCACACCCAAAGCACTCCTACGGTATCCAGGAGTTGCACAATCTCATGGTCTAAGGAAATGATACTTGACATTTGGAAAAGCTCTAACGAAACGAACTACACAATCTTTGTGCTATGCTTAGGATTAGGTCTTGTCCATCACATCATTCTCCTAATGATGTGATCCCGTTATCAATGACATCCAATGTTCGTAATCAGGAAACCATGACTATCTGTTGATCAACGAGCTAGTCAACTAGAGGCTTACTAGGGACTTGTTGTGGTCTATGTATTCACACATGTATTACAATTTCCGGATAATACGATTATAGCATGAACAATAGACAATTATCATGAATAAAGAAATATAATAATAACCATTTTTATTATTGCCTCTAGGGCATATTTCCAACAGTCTCCCACTTGCACTAGAGTCAGTAATCTAGTTACATTGTGATGTATTGAAAACCCATTGCGTCCTGGTGTTGATCATGTTTTGCTCTAGGGAGAGGTTTAGTCAACGGATCTGCTACATTCAGGTCCGTATGTACCTTACAAATATCTATGTCTCCATCTTGAACTTTTTCACGAATGGAGTTGAAGCGACGCTTGATGTGCCTGGTCTTCTTGTGAAACCTGGGCTCCTTGGCAAGTGCAATAGCTCCAGTGTTGTCACAGAAGAGTGTAATCGGCCCCGACGCATTGGGTATGACTCCTAGGTCGGTGATGAACTCCTTCACCCAGATTGCTTCATGTGCTGCCTCCGAGGCTGCCATGTACTCCACTTCACATGTAGATCCCGCCACGACGCTCTGCTTGCAACTGCACCACCATCTGCCCCACCATTCAAAATATACACGTATCCGGTTTGTGACTTGAGTCATCTAGATCTATGTCGAAGCTAAGCGTCGGCGTAACCCTTCTGACGAGCTCTTCGTCACCTCCATATCTGAGAAACATGTCCTTAGTCCTTTTCGGTACTTAAGGATGTTCTTGACCGCTGTCCGGTGTTCCATGCGGGATTACTTTGGTACCTTCCTACCAAACTTACGGCAAGGTTTATATCAGTCAGTACAGGTCATGGCATACATGATAGACCCTATGGCTGAGGCATAGGGGATAACACTCATCTTTTCTCTATATTCTGCCATGGTCGGGCATTGAGTTGAGCTCAATTTCACACCTTGCAATACAGGCAAGAACCCCTTCTTGGACTGATCCATATTGAACTTCTTCAATATCTTATCAAGGTATGTGCTTTGTGAAAGACCTATGAGGCGTCTTGATCTATCTCTATAGATTTTGATGCCTAATATTTAAGCAGCTTCTCCAAGGTCCTTCATTGAAAAACACTTATTCAAGTAGGCCTTTATGCTGTCCAAAAGTTCTATATCATTTCCCATCAAAAGTATGTCATCCACATATAATATGAGAAATGCTACAGAGCTCCCACTCACTTTCTTGTAAACGCAGGCTTCTCCATAAGTCTGCATAAACCCAAACGCTTTCATAATCTCATTAAAGGGAATGTTCCAACTCTGAGATGCTTGCACCAGCCCATAGATGGAGCGCTGGAGCTTGCATACCTTGTTAGCATTCTTAGGGTCGACAAAACCTTCCGGTTGCATCATATACAGTTCTTCCTTAAGGTGACCGTTAAGGAATGCCGATTTGACGTCCATTTGCCATATCTCATAATCATAGTATGCGGCAATTGCTAACATGATTCGGACGGACTTCAGCTTCACTACGAGAGAGAATGTCTCATCGTAGTCAATCCCTTGAACTTGTCGATAACCCTTAGCGACAAGTCGAGCTTTATATATGGTAACATTACCATCCGCGTCCGTCTTCTTCTTAAAGATCCATTTGTTTTCTATTGCTCGCCGATCATCGGGCAAGTCTGTCAAAGTCCACACTTTGTTTTCATACATGGATCCTATCTCGGATTGCATGGCTTCGAGCCATTTGTTGGCTGGGCCCACCATCGCTTCTTCATAGTTTGAAGGTTCACCGTTGTCTAACAACATGATTTCTAAGACAGGGTTGCCGTACCACTCTGGTGCGGAATGTGTCCTTGTGGACCTTCGAAGTTCAGTAAGAGCTTGATCCGAAGTATCTTGATCATCATCATTAACCTCCTCTCTTGTCGGTGCAGGCACCACAGGAACATCTTCCTGAGCTGCGCTACTTACCGGTTCAAGAGGTAGTACTTCATCAAGTTCCACTTTCTTCCCACTTAATTCTTTCGAGAGAAACTCTTTCTCTAGAAAGGACCCGTTCTTGGCAACAAAGATCTTGCCCTCGGATCTTAAGTAGAAAGTATACCCAATGGTTTCCTTAGGGTATCCTATGACACATTTTTCCGACTTGGGTTTGAGCTTCTCAGGTTGAAGTTTCTTGACATAAGCATCGCATCCCCAAACTTTTAGAAACGACAGCTTAGGTTTCTTCCCAAACCATAATTCATACGGTGTCGTCTCAACGGATTTAGACGGTGCCCTATTTAAAGTGAATGTAGCTGTCTCTAGAGCGTATCCCCAAAATGATAGCGGTAAATTGGTAAGTGACATCATAGATCGCACCATATCCAATAGAGTGCGATTACGATGTTCGGACACAACATTTCGCTGAGGTGTTCCAGGCGGCGTGAGTTGTGAAACGATTCCACATTTCCTTAAGTGCGTACCAAATTCGTGAAATATTCACCCCCACGATCTGATCGTAAGAACTTTATCTTTCAGACACGTTGATTCTCTACCTCATTCTGAAATTCCTTGAACTTTTCAAAGGTCTCAGACTTGTGTTTCATCAAGTAGACATACCAATATCTACTCAAGTCATCAGTGAGAGTGAGAACATAACGATATCCTCTGCGAGCCTCAATGCTCGTTGGACCGCACACATCAGTATGTATGATTTCCAATAAGTTGGTTGCTCACTCCATTGTTCCGGAGAACGTAGTCTTGGTCATCTTGCCCATGAGGCATGGCTTGCATGTGTCAAACGATTCATAATCTAGAGACTCTAAAAGTCCATCAGCATGGAACTTCTTCATGCGCTTTGACACCAATGTGACCAAGGCGGTAGTGCCACAAGTATGTGGGACTATCGTTATCAACTTTACATCTTTTAGTATTCACACTATGAATATGTGTAACGTTACGCTCGAGATTCATTAAGAATAAACCATTCACCAGTGGGGCATGGCCATAAAACATATCACTCATATAAATAGAACAACCATTATTCTCGGATTTAAATGAGTAGCCATCTCGAATTAAACGAGATCCTGATACAATGTTCATGCTCAAAGCTGGTACTAAATAACAATTATTGAGGTTCAAAACTAATCCCGTAGGTAAATGTAGAGGTAGCATGCGGACGGCGATCACATCGACCTTGGAACCATTCCCGACGTGCATCGTCACCTCGTCCTTCACCAGTCTCTGCTTATTCCGCAGCTCCTGCTTTGAGTTACAAATATGAGCAACCGCACCGGTATCAAATACCCAGGAGCTACTACGAGCACTGGTAAGGTACACATCAATTACATGTATATCACATATACCTTTGGTTTTGCCGGCCTTCTTGTCCGCTAAGTACCTGGGGCAGTTCCGCTTCCAGTGTCCGCTTCCCTTGCAATAAAAGCACTCAGTCTCAGGCTTGGGTCCATTGCTTGACTTCTTCCTAGCAACTAGCTTACCAGGCGTGGCAACTTCCTTGTCGTCCTTCTTGAAGTTCTTCTTACCCTTGCCCTTCTTGAACTTAGTGGTTTTATTCACCATCAACACTTGATGTTCCTTTTTGATTTCCACCTTCGCTGATTTCAGCATTGAATATACCTCAGGGATGGTCTTTTCCATCCCCTGCATATTGAAGTTCATCACAAAGCTCTTGTAGCTTGGTGGGAGCGACTGGAGGATTCTGTTGACCACCGTGTCATCCGGGAGATTAACTCCCAGTTGAGATAAGCGGTTGTGTAACCCAGACATTTTAAGTATGTGCTCGCTAACAGAACCATTCTCCTCCATCTTACAACTGTAGAACTTGTCGGAGACTTCATATCTCTCGACCCAGGCGTGAGCTTGTAAAACCATTTTCAGCTCTTGGAACATCTCATATGCTCCGTGCTGCTCAAAACGCTTTTGGAGCCCTGGTTCTAAGCTGTAAAGCATGCCGCACTGAACCAGGGAGTAATCATCACTATCGATCGCCAGCGTTCATAACATCTTGAGTTCTTTGGGAAAACGGGTGCTTCACCTAGCGGTGCATCTAGGACATATGCTTTCTTGGCAGCTATGAGGATGATCCTCAAGTTCCGGACCCAGTCCATATAGTTGCTGCCATCGTCTTTCAGTTTGGTTTTCTCTAGGAACGTGTTGAAGTTGAGGGCAACATTAGCGTGGGCCATTTGATCTACAAGACATATTGCAAAGATTTTAGACTAAGTTCATGATAATTAAGTTCATCTAATCAAATAATGAACTCCCACTCAGATATACATCCCTCTAGTCATCTAAGTGATCCATGATCCGAGTCAACTAGGCCGTGTCCGATCATCACGTGAGATGGACTAGTCATCATCGGTGAACATCTTCATGTTGATCGTATCTTCTATATGACTCATGTTCAACCTTTCGGTCTTCCGTGTTCCGAGGCCATGTCTGTATATGCTAGGCTCGTGAAGTCAACCTAAGTGTATTGCGTGTGTAAATCTGGCTTACACCCGTTGTATTCGAATGTTAGGATCTATCACACCCGATCATCATGTGGTGCTTCGAAACAACGAACCTTCGCAATGGTGCACAGTTAGGGGGAACACTTTTCTTGAAATTATTATGAGGGATCATCTTATTTACTACCGTCGTTCTAAGTACACAAGATAAAAACATGATAAACATCACATGCAATCAAAAAGTGACATGATATGGCCAATATCATATTGCTCCTTTGATCTCCATCTTCGGGGCGCCATGATCATCTTCGCCACTGGCATGACACCATGATCTCCATAATCGTGTCTTCATGAAGTTGTCACGCCAACGACTACTTCTACTTCTATGGCTAACACGTTTAGCAACAAAGTAAAGTAATTTACATGGCGTTCTTCAAGGACACGCAGGTCATACAAAAAATAAAGACAACTCCTATGGCTCCTGCCGGTTGTCATACTCATCGACATGCAAGTCGTGATTCCTATTCCAAGAACATGATCATCTCATACATCACATATATCATTCATCACATCCTTTGGCCATATCACATCACAAAACACTTGCTGCAAAAACAAGTTAGACGTCCTCTAATTGTTGTTGCAAGTTTTTACGTGGCTTCTATAGGTGATCTAGCAAGAACATTTTCTTACCTACGTTAAATCCATAACGTGATTTGCCAGCTTCTATTTACCCTTCATAAGGACCCTTTTCATCGAATCCGCTCCAACTAAAGTGGGAGAGCGGAGACACCGCTAGCCACCTTATGCAACTAGTGCATGTCAGTCGGTGGAACCTGTCTCACGTAAGCGTACGTGTAAGGTCGGTCTGGGCCGCTTCATCCCACAATACCGCTGAAGATAAATAAGACTAGTAGTGGAAAGAAAGTTGACAATATCTACGCCCACAACAAATTGTGTTCTACTCGTGCAAAGAGAACTACGCATAGACCTAGCTCATGATGCCACTGTTGGAGAACGTTGCATAAAATAAAAATTTTCCTACGTTCACCAAGATCAATCTAGGAGTTCATCCAGCAACGAGAGAGAGGAGTGCATCTACATACCCTAGTAGATCGCGAGCGGAAGCGTTCAAGAGAACGGGGTTGAGGGAGTCATACTCGTCGTGATCCAAATCACCGAAGATCCTAGTGCCGAACGGACGGCACCTCCGTGTTCAACACACGTACGGTCAGCGTGACGTCTCCTCCTTCTTGATCCAGCAAGGGGGAAGGACAGGTTGATGAAGATCCAAAGACCTGACGGCGTGGTGGTGGATGCAGCGAGGATCCCGCAGGCTTCGCCAAGCCTCTGCGGGAGGAGAGTGTAGCAAGGGGAAGGAGGCGCCAAGTGCAAGGTGCGGCTGCCCTCCCCCCCTCTTTATATAGGGTCCCCAGGGGGGGCGCCGGCCCTGGAGATGGGATCTCCAAGGGGGGGCGGCGGCCAGGGGGAGGCTTGCCCCCCAAGGCAAGTGGAGGCGTCCCCCCACCCTAGGGTTTCCAACCCTAGGCGCAGGGGGGCCCAAGGGGGGGCGCACCAGCCCACCAGGGGCTGGTTCCCTCCCCACTTCAGCCCACGAGGCCCTCCGGGATAGGTGGCCCCACCCGGTGGACCCCCGGGACCCTTCCGATGGTCCCGGTACAATACCGGTGACCCTTGAAACTTTCCCGATGGCCGAAACTGCACTTCCTATATATAATTCTTCTCCTCCGGACTATTCTGGAACTCCTCGTGACGTCCAGGATCTCATCCGGGACTCCGAACAACTTTCGGGTTACTACATATTCATATCTCTACAACCCTAGTGTCACCGAACCATAAGTGTGTAGACCCTACGGGTTCGGGAGACATGCAGACATGACCGAGATGCCTCTCCGGTCAATAACCAACAGCAGGATCTGGATACCCATGTTGGCTCCCACATGCTCCTCGATGATCTCATCGGATGAACCACGATGTCGAGGATTCAATCAATCCCATATACAATTCCCTTTGTCAATTGCTACGTTACTTGCCCGAGACTCGATCGTCGGTATCCCAATACCTCGTTCAGTCTCGTTACCGGCAAGTCACTTTACTCGTACCGTAATGCATGATCCGGTGACCAGACACTTGGTCACATTGAGCTCATTATGATGATGCATTACCGAGTGGGCCCAGAGATACCTCTCCGTCATACGGAATGACAAATCCCAGTCTCGATTCGTGCCAACCCAACAGACACTTTCGGAGATACCCGTAGTGCACCTTTATAGCCACCCAGTTACGTTGTGATGTTTGGCACACCCAAAGCACTCCTACGGTATCCAGGAGTTGCACAATCTCATGGTCTAAGGAAATGATACTTGACATTTGGAAAAGCTCTAGCGAAACGAACTACATGATCTTTGTGCTATGCTTAGGATTGGGTCTTGTCCATCACATCTTTCTCCTAATGATGTGATCCCGTTATCAATGACATCCAATGCCCATAGTCAGGAAACCATGACTATCTGTTGATCAATGAGCTAGTCAACTAGAGGCTTACTAGGGACTTGTTGTGGTCTATGTATTCACACACGTATTACGATTTCCGGATAATACAATTATATCATGAACAATAGACAATTATCATGAATAAAGAGATATACTAATAACCATTTTATTATTGCCTCTAGGGCATATTTCCAACATATGCTTGGTCCGTCGATTATGCACCGGGTTAGCAGAGAGGTAGACCGCCGAGACGTTGTCGCAGTAGACCACCGTGGCACGGTCAACAGGGCAAGAGAGCTCCTGAAGCAGCTGGCGAAGCCACGAACACTTGGCGACGGTGTTGGCCACCGCGCGATACTCAGCCTCAGCACTGAGAGACCTTAGGCTGCCACTTGGACGACCACGAGATGAGTGAGGGTCCAAGGTAGATACAATAGCCCGAAGTGGAGCGACGAGTGTCAGGGCAGCCCGCCCAGCCTGCATCGGAGTAGGCGGTGAGGGCGGTGTCGACAGGGGCGTGAAGCGTGACGCCAAGATCCATAGTGCCACTGATATAGCGGAGAATCCGCTTGACGGCAGCCGAGTGAACATCTCGAGGAGCATCCATATGAAGACACACCTGCTGTACGGCATACTGGATCTCCGATCGAGTCAGAGTGAGGTACTGGAGAGCACCAACGATAGATCGATAGAAAGCAGCATCCGAAGCAGGAGAACCATCTGTGGCAGAAAGCTTGGCCTTCGTATCAACAGGTGTAGCGGCGGGCTTGCAGTTAAGCATGCCAGCGCGCTCCAGGAGCTCATGAGCATACTTCCATTGATGAAGGAAGAAGCCATCTGGACGGCGCACCACCTCGACCCCGAGGAAGTAGTGCAAAGGACACAAGTCCTTGATGGTGAACTCAGCGCGAAGACGAGCCGTGAGCTGACTGAGGAGACCAGTCGTACATGCCGTCAGGATGATGTCATCGACATAGAGCAGCAAGTAGGCCGTGTCAGAGCCCTGATGATAGACGAAGAGTGAGGCGTCCGAGCGGGTAGAGCGGAACCCAAGCTGATGGAGAAACGCCGCGATGCACTGGTACCTAGCGCACGGAACCTGCTTGAGTCCGTACAAGGACCGCAAAAGTAGGCACACGTGGTCGGGAGCGCCGGGTCAACAAATCCGGTGGGCTACTGGCAGAAAACCTGCTCCTCGAGGTGACCATGGAGTAAGGCGTTGGAGACGTCCATCTGGTGCACCGGCCAAGCACGGGAGACTGCAAGGTGGAGAACCGTGCGTATCGTGCCGGGCTTGACGACCGGAGCGAAGGTGTCGATGAAGTCGATGCCAGCACGCTGTCGGAAGCCACGAACGACCCAACGCGCTTCGTAGCAATCAAGGGTACCATCAGGACGGAGCTTGTGTTTAAAGACCCACTTCCCGGTAATCACGTTGGCGTGCCGGGGACGGGAACAAGCTGCCACGTCCGGTTACGCAACAGGGCGTCAAACTCCTCTTGCATCGCAGCCATCCAGAGCGGGTCACGAAGAGCGGCTCGAACGGAGGATGGCAACGGCAACGGCTCGAGGTGGGCGCTGCATGGGCGTAGTCATCCGGCGTAGCTTGAGCTCGGCGGAAACGCCCGTCTGGCGCAGTGGCGGACCGCCACAGCGCCGAGGGGCCGGGGCCTGAGGGATCCGGGGGCCGCGGGCACCGGGCGCCGGTGGGGCGTGGCGCTAACATCGGGGCGCCGAGGGGCTGAGCACCAGGGCGCCGGGGCCTGGGGCCCGGGCGCCGTCGGCGCCAACACCGCGGCTGTAGGAGGCGCCGCATGCTTGGGCGCACCTCAAAGCCGGGGTGGGCCAAGAGAGCACGCGAGATCCACAGGAGATCGTCGAGAGCCAGCGTCCTTGGTGGCGGAGGAACAGCCGGGGTACCTGGTGAAACGGAAACACATGCTCATCAAAATAAACGTGCCGGGAAGTGAACACACGGTGGGAGACGGGATCGTAGCACCGATATCCCTTGGAGTTGGAGGGGTAGCCGATGAAGATGCAAGCGACAGAACGAGGTGCGAGTTTGTGAGGAGTGGAGTCGCTAATGCTAGGATAGCAAAGGCACCCGAAAATACGCAAGCCATCATAAGATGGGGGTGTACCGAAGAGAAGATGGTGAGGTGCATAGTTCCACTATGGGCGGCAAGGGCAAAGGTTAAGGAGAAGAGAAGTAGTGGCGAGTGCGTCCGGCCAGAAACGAGGCGGCACATTAGCATGGAACAGGAGCGTGCGAACGCGGTCGTTCAGAGTGCGAAGGACGCGTTCGGCTCGACCGTTCTGCTGTGAAGTATACGGGCATGTGAGACGAAAAATTGTGTCGTGGTGCGACAGAAAAGTGCGGAAAGCAAGGTTGTCGAACTCTTTTCCATTGTTAGTCTGAAGAGCAAGGATGGGATGCCCAAACTCCGTGCTGACATAGGAGTAAAAAGCCGTCAAAGTGGAGAGTGCATCCGACTTCCTGCGCAAAGGAAAAGTCCACACATAATGAGAATAATCATCAAGGATAACCCGATAATATAAATAGCCCGAATTACTAGGAACCAGAGAGGTCCACACATTGCTATGGATCAACTGAAAAGGAAAAGAATCTATGGTGGTGGAGTTATTGAACGGGAGGCGAACATGTTTGCCAACACGACAGGCATGACAGGTGTGGTCCTCAATCTTATGACAATTGAAACTGAAACTCCTAAGAATATGACGAAGTGTGACAGGGTTGGGGTGACCCAAGCGAGCGTGCCAGAGATCAACTCCAGCAGAGAGAGCGACCGGTGCGGTGGTGGTGGATGAGGGCGAATGCACCGGATAGAGCTCGTCGGGGCTATCACATCGATGGAGTACCATCCTGGTTCGAGCGTCCTTGACACAAAAACCAAGCTCGTCAAATTCAACAGTGACAGGATTTTCACGAGTGAAACAACGAACGGAGATAAGATTCTTAATAAGATGAGGAGACACAAGTATGTTAGACAAAGATAAAGGCGTAGAAGTAGAAGGAAAAGAAGTGTGCCGAACATGTGTGATAGGAAGTGTGGAACCGTCGCCGACAATGATGCGGCGGTCGGTAGAGACAGGAGTGAAGGAGGCAAGGTTACCAGGATGAGCAAACATGTGAGCCGTGGCACCGGTGTCCATGTACCAATCACCACCTCCAGTGTAGTTGTTCGGCGTAGGAGCGGCATACAGCCCGGTGAGGAGCACCGGGTCCCAAGGCGCCGACGGCAGAACTGGCGAGGGGGGCGAAGATGCCATGGGGAAGCCGTAACTGCCGCTCAGCTGCGGCGGTGGGTACTCACCATCTGACGCATGAGCCGCGTTATGCGCATGATCGCCGAGGGCAGGCGGCGGGGGGGGCAGCAGCGAGTGGCCCGCTGACGACCCCCGCCAGTACACGGGAGACTCGTACGCTGGCGGAGCCCCGTACGCAGACGGAGACCCGAACGTGGAACCGGGCGGAGCCCCGTATGCCCCGTACGCGGGAATGGGCGCGTCGTAGGTGGCGGCCGCCCCGTACGACGGTGGGGCCGACGGCGGAGCCGCGCCAGAAGGCACCGGTGGCGAACGGGCTGGCGGACGCCATCACTGGTCCGACGGCGGCGGTCGGTGTGGTCGACGCGGTTGGGTAGCAGCAGCAATGCGGTTGGCAGTCGCGGGCGAGTGGATCGGGCGGCGCGCCTGGTGGCATCGCAGGCGATGCGCCTTGCATGGCGTTGTACGCATGGCCGTACGCATAGCCATGCAGCGATGCAAAACAAGGCTGATCTGTTGGCTGGCCTTGCATGACACTGTTCGCATGGCCGTACGCATAGCCTTCCAAGGGTAGCGAGGCAAAACAAGGCTGGCCCGTTGGCTGCTCCACGGGCGGATGTTGACCCGCTGACTGGTGCCCCAACCAGGACACGGGAGCCCCGTATCCATGCGAATGCGGAGGGGCAGCGCCGTAGTGAGCGGCTGGGGCAGGCGGAGATCGCGGTGCCGGAGGCGGCAACAGTGCGGGGGCCATCATCGAAGCGATCGGTAGGGAGAGAGAGGGCGGCGGTGGCGGCGGCGCGGAGGAGACGCGCGGCGGCGACGGCGGCGGCAGCACGGAGGAGACGCGCGACGACGACGACGGCGGAAGGCTAGGGTTAGAACCCGGAAACTGATACCATGTAGAATATATGAATTGCATAATGTATTGCTCACGTGCATAGACATGTATATATGATGTACAAAGGTGGACCACAGACCTCAACTATACAAGGAACTAGGAGGCGGGCCCAATACACAATATGCATATAACACATATACTCAACATGCGCGTGGCAGCGTGTGGCGGGGTCCGCGAGGGTGGTCGGCGCGTCTTCCTCTCCGATCTGATGGCTCCACGGTGGCGCCAGTGCTCGGGCGGTTGGCTTCGGCAAGCGGTGGCGGGCGCTGGGCTGTCGGCGGTGCTCCGGCGTGTGCAGGCGGTGGTGGTCCCTGTGCGCGGTCGGCGGCTCCGTCTCTGACCCGGACGACGCGGGGGATGGCGGCGGCCCGGCGTGGCCGGCGATCTGGATGCGGTGGTGCCAGCTGCTCGCTGATATGCCGGTACTCTAGGGTCTACCTGGTGGTGCTAGTGGTGACGGCGGCCCGGGCACGAGAGTTGGATTCCTTCGAACTGATCTGGGTGAAAACTTGCCTTCGGCTCCTGCTAAGGCCAGCGGTGGCGGCGCTATGTGTGTCGTTCCCTTCTTGAAGGCATCGCCGTGGAGAAGCTCAAGGCCACTCTCTGCTACCTCCGTGGTAAACCCCAGATTGGATGATCGGGTGACGACGGTGCTCTGGTGTCGTTCCTCCCTTGGGGGCGTCATTCTTGGAGGTACACACGTGATCGAGGGACCAGGGGACGGTTTCTTTGGTGGAGCGGTGCTTCATCCTACACACTGATGGCGACGGATCTTGACGGTGTGGCGCAGTGCAGATTTGGAGTTCGCTGTGGGAGGATGGACTCGCGCAGGAGGACGACACTGTCGGGCGTCATGGTGGCATCGATGGCAGAGAGACCTGGCACGGTACATGCAACTGTACAACTCTGAAGATGGATTGGTGGCAGGTGGCTGTGGCGGCCTCATACCCGGTAGGCGTCCTGGTTGAGGAGTGCGCCCGACTAGTAGGTGCCCCATACCCGGCAGGCGTCCTGGTTGGGACCTTAGGTCTTAGATGCTTAGGTTTGGCTGCGATGTCTGTTTGGTATTAGGCCCAGACTATCTGTGCCCTTTCATCAATTGGATAGGTGTAGCGACAGTTGTTGCTTAGACGGTGGCTTTAGTCTTGCTGTTGTATGGTTTTGTAAGGTCTTGTGAGAATAATTAATAAAGTGGCCGTATGCATTGCCCAGATGCAGAGGCCGGGGTCATCCTCCTTTTCTAAAAAAAGATAAACTTGATCATAAACCCACAATTCATTGGACCTCGACAAACACACTGCAAAAAGAGTTACATCGAATAGATCTCCAAGAAGATCGACGAGAACTTTGTATTGAGATTCAAAGAGAGAGAAGAAATCATCTAGCTAATAACTATGGACCCAAAGGTCTGTGGCAAACTACTCACAACTCATCAAGAGGCCTTGGAGATGATGTAGAGGCCCTCCATGGTCGATTCCCCCTCCGACGGAGCACCAGCGAAGGCTCCAAGATGGGATCTCGCGGATACAGAAGTTTACGGCGGTGGAAATAGTTTTTCGTGGTTGCTTCTGATGTTCCGGGGTACATGGGTATATGTAGGAGGAAGAAGTAGCTCGGTGGAAGCTCAAGGGGCCCATGAGGGTGGGGGGCGCGCCCACCTGTAGGGGGTGTTGGGGAACGTAGTAATTTCAAAAAAAATTCTACGCACACGCAAGATCATGGTGATGGCATAGCAACGAGAGGGGAGAGTATTGTCCACGCCCTCGTGAACCGTGGCGGAGCGTTATGACAACGTGGTTGATGTAGTCGTACGTCTTCACGATCCGACCGATCCAACTACCGAACGTACGACACCTCCGAGTTCAGCACACGTTCAGCTCGATGACGATCCCTGGACTCTGATCCAGCAAAGTGTCGGGGATGAGTTCCGTCAAGACGACGCGTGGTAGCGATGATGATGTTCTACGGCGCGAGGCTTCGCCTAAACTCATGACGATATGACCGAGGTGGAATATGGTGGAGAGGGCACCACACACGGCTAAGGAAGCGATCTTGAAGATCAACTTGTGTGTCATGGGGTGCCCCTGCCCCGTATATAAAGGAGCAAGGAGGAGGAGGCGGACCTAGGAGGAGGCGCCAAGGAAGTCCTACTCCCACCGGGAGTAGGACTCCTTCTTCCTAGTCCAACTAGGAGAAGGGGAAAGGAGGAAGTGGAGAAGGAAGGAGAGGGGGCCGCGCCCAAACCCTTTGTCCAATTCGGACTGGGCTTGGGAGGGGCGCGCGCCACCTCCTGGCTCCTTCCCACTAAGGCCCATTAAGGCCCAATACTCTTCCCCGTATTCCCGTAACTCCCCGGTACCCCGAAAAATACCCGAATCACTCGGAACATTTCCGAAGTCCGAGTATAGTCATCCAATATATCGATCTTTACGTCTTGACCATTTCAAGACTCCTCGTCATGTCCCAGATCTCATCCGGGACTCCGAACTCCTTCGGTACATCAAAACTCATAAACTCATAATATAACTGTCATCGAAACCTTAAGCGTGCGGACCCTATGGGTTCGAGAACTATGTAGACATGACTTAGAACTATTCTCGGTCAATAACCAATAGCGGAACCTGGATGCTCATATTGGCTCCTACATATTCTATGAAGATCTTTATCGGTCAAATCGCATAACAACATACGTTGTTCCCTTTGTCATCGGTATGTTACTTGCCCGAGATTCGATCGTCGGTATCCAATACCTAGTTCAATATCGTTACCGGCAAGTCTCTTTACTCGTTACGTAATGCATCATTCCGTAACTAATTCATTAGCTACATTGCTTGCAAGGCTTATAGTGATGTGCATTACCGAGAGGGCCCAGAGATACCTCTCCGACAACCGGCGTGACAAAACCTAATCTCGAAATACGCCAACCCAACATGTACCTTTGGAGACACCTGTAGAGCTCCTTTACAATCACCCAGTTACGTTGTGACGTTTGGTAGCACAAAAAGTGTTCCTCCGGTAAACGGGAGTTGCATAATCTCATAGTTACAGGAACATGTATAAGTCATGAAGAAAGCAATAGCAACATACTAAACGATCAAGTCCTAGGCTAACGGAATGGGTCATGTCAATCACATAATTCTCCTAATGATGTGATCCCGTTAATCAAATGACAACTCATGTCTATGGTTAGGAAACTTAACCATCTTTGATTCACGAGCTAGTCAAGTAGAGGCATACTAGTGACACTCTGTTTGTCTATGTATTCACACATGTATTATGTTTCTGGTTAATACAATTCTAGCAGGAATAATAAACATTTATCATGAAATAAGGAAATAAATAATAACTTTATTATTGCCTCTAGGGCATATTTCCTTCAGGGGGCGCGCCGGGCACCCTCGTGGCCACCTCGTTTGTTTCTTGACTTCCACTCCAAGTCCTCTGGATCACATTTGTTCCAAAAAGATCACTCCCAAAGGTCTCATTCCGTTTGGACTTCGTTTGATATTCCTTTTCTTCGAAACACTGAAATAGGCAAAAAAAAACAGCAATTCGGGCTGGGCCTCCGGTTAGTAGGTTAGTCCCAAAAATGATATAAAAGTGTACAGTAAAGCCCATAAACATCCAAAACGGGTAATATAATAGCATGGAACAATCAAAAATTATAGATACGTTGGAGACGTATCAAGCATCCCCAAGCTTAATTCCTGCTCGTCCTCGAGTAGGTAAATGATAAAAACAGAATTTTTGATGTGGAATGCTACCTAGCATAATTCTCAATGTAATTCTCTTTATTGTGGCATGAATAGTCAGATCCAAATGATTCAAAATAAAATTCATATTGACATAAGAAATAGTAATACTTCAAGCATACTAATCAAAGCAATCATGTCTTCTCAAAATAACATGGCTAAAGAAAGTTCATCCCTACAAAATCATATAGTTAGGCTATGTTTCATTTTTATCACACAAAATACTCCCATCAAGAACAACCCCGGTTTCAGCCAAGCAATTGGTTCATACTTTTTAACGCGCTTCAAACTTTTTCAACTCTCACGCAATACATGAGCGTGAGCCATGGATATAGCACTATGGTTGGAATAGAATATGATGATGGAGGTTGTGTGGAGAAGACAAAAAAGATAGTCTCACATTGACGAGGATAATCAACAGGCTATGGAGATGCCCATCAACTGATGTCAACATGACGAGTAGGGACCATGCAACGGTTGCACTAGAGCTATTAATGTATGAAAGCTCAACAAAAGAAACTAAGTGGGTGTGCATCCTACTTGCTTGCTCATGAAGACCAAGGGAATTTTGAGGAAGCCCATCGTAGGAATATACAAGCCCAGTTCTATAATGAAAAATTCCCACTAGTATATGAAAGTGACAACATATGAGACTCTCTATATGCAGAACATGGTGCTACTTTGAAGCACAAGTGTGGAAAAGGATAGTAACATTGCCCCCCTTTTTTCTTTTCCTTTTTTTTTCTTTTTGGGCCTTTATTTTTTTCTTTTGGCCTTTCTTTTTCTTTTTTTTTCTTTTTTCTTTGGCCTTTTTTTTTCTTTTTGGCCTTTCCTTTTTTTATTTGGGGACAATGCTCTAATAAGGATGATCATCACACTTCTATTTATTTACAACTCATGAATTACAACCCAAAACTAGAACAATATATGACTCTATATGAATGCCTCCGACGGTGTACCAGGATGGGCAATGAATCAAGAGTGACATGTATGAAAATTTATGCATGATGGCTTTGCCACAAATACGATGTCAACTACATGATCATGCAAGGCAATATGACAATGATGATGCGTGTCATGATAAACGGAACGGTGGAAAGTTGCATGGCAATATATCTCGGAATGGCTATGGAAATGCCATAATAGGTAGGTATGGTGGCTGTTTTGAGGAAGATATACGGAGGTTTATGTGTGATAGAGCGTATCGTATCACGGGGTTCGGATGCACCGGCGAAGTTTGCACCAACTCTCAAGGTGAGAAAGGGCAATGCACGGTACCGAAGAGGCTAGCAATGATGGAAGGGTAAGAGTGCGTATAATCCATGGACTCAACATTAGTCATAAAGAACTCATATACTTATTACAAAAATCTACAAGTCATCAAAAACCAAGCACTACGCGCATGCTCCTAGGGGGATAGATTGGTAGGAAAAGACCATCGCTCGTCCCCGACCGCCACTCATAAGGATGACATTCTAAGAACATCTCATGTTTCAAATTTGTTACACAACTTTTACCATACGTGCATGCTACGGGACTTGCCAACTTCAACACAAGCATTATTTAAATTCACAATTAATCAACTAGCATGACTCTAATATCACCACCTCCATATCTCAAAACAATTATCAAGTATCAAACTGATCGTAGCATCCAATTCACTCCCTATGATAGTTTTTATTATACCCAACTTGGATGCCCATCATTCTAGGACCAATTTTATAACCATAGCAAATACCATGTTGTTCTAACTTCGAAGAGACTCTCAAAATAATATAAGTGAAGCATGAGAGATTAATAATTTCTACAAAATCAAGCCACCGCCGTGCTCTAAAAGATTTAAGTGAAGCGCTAGAGCAAAGCTATCTAGCTCAAAAGATATAAGTGAACCACATAGAGCATTCTAATAAATTCCAATCAAGTGGGTTTCTCCCAAAAGGTGTGTACATCAAGGATGATTGTGGTAAACTAAAAAGCAAAGACTGATATCATACAAGACCCTCCAAGCAAAACACATATCACGTGGCGAATAAAAATATAGCTCCAAGTAAAGTTACCGATAGACGAAAACGAAAGAGGGGATGCCTTCCGGGGCATCCCCAAGCTTAGGCTTTTGGTTATCCTTGAATATCTTGGGGTTCCATGGGCATCCCCAAGCTTAGGCTCTTGCCACTCCTTGTTTCATAGTCCATCAAATCTTTACCCAAAACTTGAAAACTTCACAACACAAAACTCATCAGGAAATCTCATAAGCCTCGTTAGTGCAAGAAAGAAAAACCACCACATAAGGTACTGTAATTAACTCATTATTTATTTATATTGGTATTAAACCTACTGTATTCCAACTTCTCTATGGTTCATACCACTTAATACTAGCCGTAGATGCATCAAAATAAGCAAACAACACACAAAAAACAGAATCTGTCAAAAACAGAACAGTCTGTAGGAATCTGTAACTCTCGAATACTTCTGGAACTCTAAAAATCCTACCAAAATAGGAAGTCCTGGTAAATTTGTCTATTGATCTACATAAAAAATAATCAACACAAAACCACGTTTTCGTGAATTACTAAAATTATTTTCGTGCATGCAAAGTTTCTGTTTTTCAGCAGAATCAAATTAACTATCACCATAGGTTATCCTATAGGTTCTACTTGGCACAAACACTAATTAAAACATGAAAACACATCTAAACAGAAGATAGATGAAAAAATTATTACTAAACAGAAGCAAAAACAAAAGAACTAAAATAATATTGGGTTGTCTCCCAACTAGCGCTATCGTTTAACGCCCCTGGCTAGGCATAAAAGCGAGGATAGATCTAAGTAATGCCACCTTTGGCACTTAATTCATAAGTAGCTCGCATGATAGATTCATAAGGTAATTTGACTTTATTTCTTCGAAAGTGTTCCATGCCTTTCCTTAATGGAAATTGGAATCTAATATTCCCTTCCTTCATATCAATAATTGCACCAATCGTTCTAAGAAAGGTCTACCAAGAATAATAGGACAAGAAAGATTGAAATCTATGTGAAGAACGATAAAATCTACGGGCACATAGTTCCTATTTGCAACAATAATAACATCATTGATCCTTCCCATAGGCTTTTTAATGGTGGAATCCGCAAGGTGCAAATTTAAAGAGCAATCATCAAGATCATGGAAACCTAGAATATCACATAAAGTTTTCGGAATTGTGGAAACACTAGCACCCAAATCACACAAAGCATAACATTCATGATCTTTAATTTTAATCTTTATAGTAGGTTCCCACTCATCATAAAGTTTTCTAGGTATAGAAACTTCCAAATTAAGTTTTTCATCACAAGATTGCATCAAGGCATCAACAATATGTTTGGTAAAGGCTTTATTTTGACTATAAGCATGAGGAGAATTCAAAACGGATTGCAACAAGGAAATACAACCTTCTAAAGAACAATTATCATAATTAAATTCCTTGAAATCCAAGATAGTGGGTTCAATGCTATTTAAAGTCTTGACCTCTCCAATCCCACATTTACCAAATTTAGCATCAAGATCTAAGAACTCCGAATCATTGGGATGCCTTTTAACTAAAGTTGACTCAGCTCCAGTCCCATCATTATTGAGATTCATATTGCAAAACAAAGATTTAATAGGGGACACATCCATAACTTTTAGATCTTCATCATTATTTTCATGGAAACTAGAAGAACACGCCTTTACAAAGCAATATTTCTTAGCACGCAATCTAGCTGTTCTTTCTTTGCACTCATCAATGGACACTCTCATTGCATTGAGAGACTCATTGATATCATGCTTAGGCGGAGTAGATCTAAGTTTCAAAGAATCAACATCAAGCGAAAGCCTATCAACGTTCCTAGCCAAATCATCAACCTTAAGCAATTTTTCTTCAAGCAAAGCATTGAAATTCTTTTGAGAGATCATAAATTCTTTAACACTATTATCAAAATCAGAGGGCATCTTATTATAATTACCATAAGAATTATTGTAGGAATTTCCATAATTATTAGAGGAATTACGAGGTAACGGTCTAGGATTAAATTTTCCTCTATAAGCATTGTTACCAAAATTATTCCTACCAAAAAAATTCACATCCATAGATTCATTATTATTCTCAATCAAAGTAGACAAAGGCATATCATTGGGATCAATAGGAGCACTCTTAGTAGCAAACAATTTCATAAGTACATCCATCTTTCCACTCAAAACATTAATTTCTTCTATCGCATGCACTTTTTTACTAGTAGATCTTTCGATGTGCCATTGAGAACAATTAGCCATAATATTATCAAGTAGTTTAGTAGCTTCTCCTAAGGTGATTTCCATAAAAGTGCCGCCCGCAGCCGAATCTAAAAGGTTTCTAGAAGCAAAATTCAAGTCGGCATAATTTTTTTTTATGATCATCCATAAATTCAAACCATGAGTAGGGCAATTGTGAATCATCAATTTCATTCTTTCCCAAGATTGGGAAACATGCTCATGATCAAGTTGTTTAAAATTCATTATATCGTTCCTAAGAGAGATGATCTTAGCGGGAGGAAAATACTTAGAGATAAAAGCATCTTTGCACTTATTCCATGAATCAATACTATTGTTAGGCAAAGACGAAAACCAAACTTTAGCACGATCACTAAGTGAAAACGGAAATAAATTCAATTTAACAATATCATTATCCATATCTTTCTTCTTTTGCATCTCACACAAATCAACAAAGTTGTTTAGATGGGTAGCGGCATCTTCACTAGGAAGGCCGGAGAATTGATCTTCCATAACATGATTCAGCAAATCAACATTGATTTCAAAAGACTCAACATCATTAAGAGGAGCAATCGGAGTACTAAGGAAATCATTATTATTGGTATTGGAAAAGTCACATAATTTGGTATTATCTTGCGCCATCGTGACAAGTAACCCAACACACAAGCAAACAAAAAGGCAAGCGAAAGAGAGAGAGGATATTGGGAAAGAGAGGGCGAATAAAACGGCAAGGGTGAAGTGGGGGAGAGGAAAACGAGAGGCAAATGGCAAATAATGTAATGCGAGGGGGATGAGTTTGTGATGGCTACTTGGTATGTCTTGATTTGAGCGAAGACCTCCCCGGCAACGGCTTCAGAAATCCTTCTTGCTACGTCTTGAGCTTGCGTTAGTTTTCCTTGAAGAGGAAAGGGTGATGCAACAAAGTAGCATAAGTATTTCCTTCAGTTTTTGAGAACCAAGATATCAGTCCAGTAGGAGGCTCCTCAAAAGTCCCACGCACCTACACAAACAAACAAGAACTCGCAACAAATGCAATAAAGGGGTTGTCAATCCCTTCACGGCCACTTGTGAAAGTGAGATCTAATAGAGATAATATGATAAGATAAATATATTTTTGGTATTTTATGATATAGATTGGAAAAGTAAAGATGCAAATAAAATTAGATTGAAAGCTTTATATGATAAAAGATAGACCTGGGGGCCATAGGTTTCACTAGTGGCTTCTCTCAAGATAGCATAAGTATTACGGTGGGTGAACAAATTACTGTCGAGCAATTGATACAAAAGAGAATAATTATGAGATTATCTAGACATGATCATGTATATAGGCATCACGTCCGTGACAAGTAGACCGACTCCTGCCTGCATCTACTACTATTACTCCACACATCGACCGCTATCCAACATGCATCTAGAGTATTAAGTTCATAAAGAACAGAGTAACGCATTAAGAAAGATGACATGATGTAGATGGATAAACTCATGCAATATGATATAAACCCCATCTTTTTATCCTCGATGGCAACAATACAATCGTGCCTTGCTGCCCTAACATCCTTTGGGAAAGGACACGCAAGATTGAACCCAAAGCTAAGCACTTCTCCCATTGCAAGAAAGATCAATCTAGTAGGCCAAACCAAACTGATAATTCAAAGAGACTTGCAAAGATAACTTAATCACACATAAAAGAATTTAGAGGAGATTCAGATATTTCTCATAGATAAACTTGATCATAAACCCACAATTCATCGGATCTCGACAAACACACCGCAAAAAGAGTTACATCGAATAGATATCCAAGAAGATCAAGGAGAACTTTGTATTGAGATTCAAAGAGAGAGAAGAAGCCATCTAGCTAATAATTATGGACCCGAAGGTCTGTGGTAAACTACTCACAACTCATCGGAGAGGCCTTGGAGATGATGTAGAGGCCCTCCATGGTCGATCCCCCCTTCGGCGGAGCGCCGACGAAGGCTCCAAGATGGGATCTCGCAGATACAGAAGGTTACGGCGGTGGAAATAGTTTTTCATGGTCGCTTCTGATGTTTTCGGGGTACATGGGTATATGTAGGAGGAAGAAGTAGGTCGGTGGACGCTCTAGGGGCCCACGAGGGTGGGGGGCACGCTGGGCACCCTCTTGGCCGCCTTGCTTGTTTCTTGACT
Source organism: Aegilops speltoides (assembly GCA_021437245.1). NCBI lineage: Eukaryota > Viridiplantae > Streptophyta > Magnoliopsida > Poales > Poaceae > Aegilops > Aegilops speltoides. Next base: position 418,869,917 of record CM038141.1, on the reverse strand, counting down.
TCCACTCCAAGTCCTCTGGATCACGTTTGTTCCAAAAAGATCGCTCCCGAAGGTTTCATTCCGTTTGGACTTTGTTTGATATTCCTTTTCTTCGAAACACTAAAATAGAAAAAAAAAACAGCAATTCAGGCTGGGCCTCCGGTTAGTAGGTTAGTCCCAAAAATGATATAAAAGTGTAGAGTAAAGCCCATAAACATCCAAAACGGGTAATATAATAGCATGGAACAATCAAAAATTATGGATACATTGGAGACGTATCAGCCTACCTCACCGCTTGCTCTTTCAGGCCCCGTGTGTTGCGGTCGCTGGATGGTAATTGCCGCCACAAGAGAAGGGGAGAAAGATGGAGAGATGGGCGGGGCATGTGGCATGGTGCTAGACTGGAAGCGCCAGTGCAACCGTGTGGTGAGGCGGTGATGGGTCTGGCTGGCGGCCCTATGCAGTGTTCTATCACTTTGACAGGCCATGGACATATAAACTCGCTTTAAAAAATGCATTTTAAAGATGTTCTGTAGATTGATCTGGTCTGGCCAGCTCTGTTGGTCAGGTCCTGGCGTAGGTCATACGTGTAGCCCGGAGCCGCTGTATCCTTGCCTCTATGGCGAGGGGGCGCGGGCTGGTGTTCGACATAATTTTCCGTTTTGTCCCATCCACGTGGTGGTCGGTCCGGTAGATCAGTCAGATTGTATTTTCAAGGTATTGGCGCAAGGGCCTCGTTGTTGAGTTATGGAAGTAGCCTGCGCTTTGGTAACTCTTCATTGGACGCTCGTAGCCGTATTCTTTGGCGGCTAGGACTTGGTCCATCTGTCATTGAGCGTATCCTGTTCGGCTTGGAGCTAGTGCTGTTTCTTTTTCAGGCTCCGCGCGGTAGCGATGAGCTGTCGCTTGAAGCGTTCTTGTTCGAGGGGTTCCTCTGGGACGATGAAATCATCATCACCAAGGCTAACATCCTCTTCGGAGACAGGTAAGTAGTTACTGTCTTCTGAATCCTCGTGATCGACGTCTTCGGGGCTGTATTGACCCTCTTCCCTTTCATCCTGCTAGAACGCAGGCTCGACGAGGTGATGGGGGTCTTCGGCGTTGTCCGGAATGTCATTATCTTCGGTGCCAGTATGGCTTTCCCTTGCCTGACGCGATCGTGAGCGGCGCTGCTAACACCGACATTTTGGTGGTACATCGATGGGCTTATCCTCATCGGGATCTTGAGTGCCATGTCCTTTTTCTCAGGCGTGTCCACCATGTATACATCATAAGTGGAAGTGGTCGTCCAACGCCCGGTGATGTGCGGGCTTGGACCTGGTTCGGCTTCAACATCGTCGTCCATGCCATCGATGTCTTCAAAAACATAGTCTAGCATGTCAGTTAAATCCTTGACAGTGGCTATTAAGTGGGTGGTGGGTGGGACATAAAATTCCCTAGTCTCAGACCCCAGGTCGAACTGGGCGTAGTTTAGAGGCGACACTTCGAAGATGGCGAGAAATTCCATCAAGTCCAACGCCTCATTTAAGAGCGAGAGTTGGACAGGTGACTGAGAATTTGCGGAACTAGGTTCGACGATGGACGCTAGACCGAGCTTGAAGGACGCAGACCTCGAGAACTGGAAGTTGGTGCCCAGCGGCGAGTCCGGCTTCCCGAGAACGGGGCGAGTCCCATTTGATTCTGGGTTTGTCGACGGCGTAGTCGCCTTTGGGTCTCCGGCTAGAAGCTCCATGATGGGAGAGAGTCTGGCGGGGTTCACCCTCCCGTCTTCGGACGAATTTGTCTGACTTGGATCTAAGGATGAGGCGGACACATGTGTTGATCCCTGGACGGGACCTGATAGTAGATCCGAAGGGCCTCCTCCATGCGAGTGGGGAGCGGCGGCCGAAGTCATGAACCCTTCAAAGATTAGGTCTCCTCGGATACTTGCGATGTAGTTCAAACTTCCAAACCTGATCTGGTGACCAGGGGTGTAGCTGTCGACCTGCTCGAGGTGACCGGTCGAATTGGCATGTAGCACAAAGCCGCCAAACACAAAAAGCTAACCAGGGAGGAAAGTCTCCCCGGAGACGGCACCATTGTTGATGAAGAGGCGAGCCATCGATTCTTCTGTTGGCAACACGAAGGAACTCTCAATCAAAGCAACAATGTCGGTGTCAAAACCGGCATATATCGGGTAGGGGGTCCCAAGGTGTGTGTCTTAGGATCGATGGTAATAGGGGACGCAAGGGACACAATGTTTACCCAAGTTCGGGCCCTCTTAAAGGAGGTAAAACCCTACGTCCTGCTTGATTATATTCGATGTGTATAGGGGTTACAAGAGTTGATCTACCTAGAGATCATAATGGCTAAACCCTAGCTGGCTAGCCTATGATTATTCTGATAGCCTCTACGGACTAAACCCTCCGATTTATATATACACCAGAGGAGCCTAGGGTCTTACAGAGTCGGTTTAAAAGGGAAGGAAATAGTACATCTGGACACCAATCTTGCCGTCCACGCGTATAGGAGTCCTACCCGGACACGGGGGACAGTCTTCTGCTTTATCTTCACAGCCCATCAGTCCGGCCCATATCGAATACACCGGACACCCGAGGACCCCCTAATCCAGGACTCCCTCACTTACTACATCGGGATCTTTCATAGTAGACTCTATGTACCATATGCTCACGCATTCTGAGGTACCGGTGAGTAATAACAAGAGAATTTGGAAGTCCAAGATTCCACTAAAAGTGAAAATCTTCTTGTGGTATCTTCGTAGGGGAGTTTTGTTAACGAAAGAAAACCTCGCACAATACAACTGGCCAGGGAGTAAGAAGTGTTGTTTTTGCACTCATGATGAGACAATCAAACACCTCCTTTTCCAATGCAAGTTTGAATGTTCTACGTGGTCAGTCATCCAACAAACGTCAAATTTGTATCCGCCAACACGTGTTGCCAATACTTTTGGTCCTTGGTTGGACAGTATTCCAAATAGGTTCAAAACGCTAATAAGGGTGGGAGCGTATGCCTTAATTTGGTAGCTTTGGCTATGTAGAAATGATTTGATTTTTAATGACAAAAATGCTTCTCCTCTGCAGGTTATTTTCCGGTGTATGCACTCAGTATGTATGTGGTCTATTCTACAATGATCGGAGTACCAACCATTGTTCAAGCCATTGTGTACGCGTTTGGAGTAGGTGGCTATGGACGTTTTTCCCAACATGGATGGCGGCATAACCTACAGATTGATCCAACACCTCCTTCGACATTGGCATAGTGTCGGGCTATAGGATTTTATTATTGCCGATTTATCAGTTTTATTTCTTGAATTTTCATTAGAATTTTGGATTTGGCTGTGTGCGTCTTAGTTATGCAGGGGTTGGGTGTTACTCATAATGCTTTGTATCAGCTTGATGCTACATTTTGAGATAATAAAATCGCCCTTTATCGAAAAAAATACACATAGAGTTTGATCCGAGGGAAATGCAGGAAATGTTGGATAAAGAGAAAGCAAAGAGAGAGCAAGGAATAAGCACACAAGAAGAGAAAGTGAAAGCTAGACAATAAGGAATTACCAAAATAATACTATATTTTGCAAAAAATAGTTCCATTTTACAAAGATAACAAAGAAGGGACCAAGGAAGAGAAGTCTAGTGTATATTTTCCCACCTGTGTGCCACAAAGTTGACATCGCACCCTTTTTTTGGCCGCGTGCTTTGAGGCACTCCCATCGCAAACCAGGGTGGGACAATGGTTTTCCATACCTTGTGCGACGGGCTATTTTGACCATGTATGTCAGGTGGATCTATACTATTCTATTACTACTTTTTGCCAACTTGATTTTTTGGTGTGTGCACGTTAGTGTTGCCGTGTTGGTTGTTTGCATTCTAGTAGTGCTGAGGTTGGGTGTGCTCATTATGCGTATATCCCCATGATGGTACATTATGAGCAAAAAAAATACCCTTTTCAAAAAGAGAAATTAAATCAATCCTAAAACTCTAATAATTATGGTTGTAAGAACTTGGTAGTATTAGGGTCGTGACAAGGCATGATAGAAGAGGTGACCGGCGGCTAGGGTTTGTTTGTCTCCTGGTTCACTCTAGGTGCAACATAAGAGATTGTTGTATTTACTTGAGAAAGAATCAACTCACCATTTTTTTATAAGAAATAGTTATATGATGGTATGAATGATCTTTGCAGTTCAATCTTAGGCACTCTCTACATAAGGTAGCATGTCTGACAATTGATTGCTCATACTCAATGTGTATGCATATTCTACAGTGTTGAAGTCATGCAAAGGAAGGAACCGGCGAGGATGTTTGTATTCTCATCCTGCTTCGTTATGAGATAAGAATCGTCAAGCTTCATACAAGTGGCAACATCATGAGGAGTAGGTGAGATTAGTAGCAAGTTTGTTTTTAGGTATGGTCGTAAGATGCAATCCCGAGTATGCATCATTTTGTTGTTTTGTTTCTTTCTTATATTATTTGAACCTTATATGCCACATTTCAGAAGCTAAACATTTTAATAAACCATATCTGATATCTAAAAAATATTGTGCATTAAAGGCAACAATCTTAGCACCAACATGTACCGATATCACAGTGAGCCGATGGGTTTATTATTGTCAATCGACTATTTCAATGCTCAATTCAAATAAAGGATCTTGTGATCTCTTACATTTTGTGGAGGTACAAATATACATCTAGATCATCACAAACAAGTTCTATCATTGTTCTAAAAATCCCTATCTAGTTTTGTAAGTTTTGTGTATAGAAATGTGCTGACTCCAGTTATGTGGGGTAGTTGATGCTAAGATTAATGAGATTTTAGATCTTCTAGGTAGGAAGGGAGGCAGTGGAAAAGTGTTGGGCATTCTTGAAAAATTAATGTCCCTCTTTGAGGATCCAGACTATCCTCCGACACGTCATGTACGGGATGCGCTAAATGAAGAATTCTGACATGCAAAGTCAATTGGGTTGCAATAGTGCAAGATTTCAGTGAAGTCGATCATTTGCTACTAAACCCGAAAAGGAGATTTTCCGCAACAATTTGCTAGAACTTGACCAAAGTGTATTGTGTGTTCAAAAGCCACAACCTTTGTTTGCACCAACCGGTTCATCTACTATACTCTTTAGAATTTTCAATGTGCCAAGTGAGGATATACCAATGTGATTGTCTCATACTCCCAATCCAGACATAACTAGGAGCAGTGTGTATGAATCTCATGAATTGAATACGACACTTGGTGTGGATATCCAAATCAAATCGGATCATATGTGTGTTTACTTCTTTGTATACATACTATTTATGACCACCTGCTTTTATGTTCAGTTTGATTAGTAGAGCTAATAGACAACATAGCAAGATGGTGCACTGGTGCACTCTACTTGACTTCAATACTTAGTGCATATGCCAATGTGGCTCACTCACTCACTTGCTCACATTCGGTTCGATGGGTGCAACAATATCCTTGCCATTTTGTGATCTAATGTAACATTGGCCGCTACATAAGAACACTAGTAGAAAAATGGCCTAATGTGAAACATAATAGTCCCGGTTTGTAACTGAACCGACACTAATGCGACCATTAGTGCCGGTTCCAAAGGCTAGGCGGGCGGAGCTCATTAGTACCAGTTCGTGGTGCACCTTTAGTACCGGTTCGTGCCACGAACCGGTACTAAAGAGGCTGTGGCAGGCTGGTGCCCCACCAGCACCTTTAGAACCTCAGCACTACTAGAATGCAAACAACCAACACGGATATTGTTGATTCTTTTTGCAGCTGTTTTTTAGTCCCACCTCGCCAAGCGAGAGGCACTCGCAACGGTTTATAAGCCCTGAGTGCAGAGACTATGAAGGAGAGGTGCAATGCTCACCTCCACGTTGCTTAGCTTCAAGCCTTGAGGAAATGGTGTAGACTGCATAGAGCTATCAGGGTTTCGGACGAAAACAACACATAGATCCGTGCAGTCTACACTATTTTCTCAAGGCCTGAAGATAAGCAACGTGCAGGTAAGCATTGCGCCTCTCTTTCATTTTTAATAACTTATTTTAACTCTAGACTTTTTGTGCCTTCATTTGCTATTTTTCATGCATTTACTGATTTATTTTGAGCTGAATGACCCTGAAATTGAAAAGCACTACAAATGAACTCCGACAAGTTAAAACTTGGCATGGTATCATCATTTCACCCACGTAGCATGTGCAAAAAAGTAGACAGGATTACGGCAAAAACTGGATGCACTTCATGTACAAACTGGACAATCTCTTAGGAAGTATCAGGGTTTCGGACGAAAACTCATCTATTACACCGGCTATTCAATATTTTAATAACTTAGTACAACTCCGGACTTTTTTTTTGCATTTAGATGCACAATTCAAATCCACGTCATCAACTTTCAGCCCTTTCTGACATATTTTGCTATTTCCGATGCATTTACTGATTTGTTTTCAGAGCTAAATCACCGTGAAAGTGAAAAGCACCAGAAAATGAACTGAATAATCACTACAAATATGAATATAATGTTAAAACACACTAATATTAAATATAAGAAACTCTAAATACAGCAAAAAACTACTCACAAATAAATAAAAGAAAATATATAAACCACAAAAGAAAAAAAACTATATGAAAAAAATTATTTCAGTTGTTTGTTGCCCTTGGGCTGCTCGACGCCTAAGGCGTGCATAGCACGCCCAAGGCCAGCGCTGGCAAAAGTTCAAAGCCCAGAGGCCTGCATTATATAGGAGCTCGAAGGAGCAGCAACGGCTAGGTTCATAAACCAGTGCGGCTGCCCTTCGCTCGGCGAGGTGGGACTAAACAATAAGCACCACGGAACGGGAGCGCACCCCCTTTAGTACCGGTTCGTGGCCCAAACCGGTACTAAAGGGGGGTCTTTAGTACCGGGTGGAGCCACGAACCGATACTAAAGGCATCCCCTATATAACCAGCACTTACGAAAATTTTCAATTATCATCTTCATCTTCGTCGAGCCCGTCCCCGCGCTGCCCCCGTCGCCGTTGTTGCCGCCCTCGTCACTTCCCCCGTCGCTGTCGTCATCGCCCCAAATGCGCCGCCCGTCGTCGTCGTCGCCGCCCCCCGCCGCCGCTTCTGCGCCGACATCATCACCATCATCGCCCCGCATTGTAATATCGATTGCGTGCCCCTGCCAGCCCCCGCCACTGTCGGCGGCCTCCTGTGCACACATATGCACACCCGCACACACACAAACACACACACACACACACAAATGTTTTATGTCAAAATGTTAGATTATATAAGAATTAGATAATGTTAGATGAGTTAGTTTTTTATACTTTTAGTTATAGATGAATTTATATTAATGTTTGATGAATTAATATATATTAAATTTAGGTATATTAGATTTGATCATCTAATTAAAATTTAGTATATAGAACTAGCTACTTTATTTTTGGTAAGAAAATTAATAGAACTAGTTTAGTTGAATTAGTTGAATTAGTTGAACTAGTTAGTTGAATTAGTTGAATTAGGAGCTATACTTTATTTAGGTATATTTTTAGCAAGTGCTTAGTTGAATTAATTAGTTTAACTAGCTAGTTGAATTAATAGAACTAGTTTAATTAGTTGAATTAATATAACTAATAAGTGTTTAATGTTTCACCTATGAACATAGGAAATGTCGTCTGACGACGAAAATGATTTCATCATGTGCGAAGACTGCGAAGACCAACGTGGCCCGTGCGACAAAAATTTCCTAGTTGATGATAGGCGCTTCTGCATCATGCTGGATGAGACCTTCGAAGTGGATACAGAAGTCACAACGACAAGTCTTTTTTCGTAATTAAGCATGACTTATATATGCTTCATTTGCTTCAACTTATTATTTTAATTTTTCACTATTCTACTAGCGTATCCCCTGCCATGCAAGAATTTTTGTCTTGGATAAGATAGGTTTCAGTCCTAACAAAACTATGGACGTAAAGAGAGTTTACTTGAAGACCGAGCATGGTTATACCTTCAACGTCAAATTATACAATCAAGAAACCTACACCCATTTTGAATGCAAAACTTGGTAAACACTATGCAAGGCTTATGTATTTGAGCCTGATATGTTTATCACTTTGATATTCGTCCCGAATATGATATTGAAGGTAATAGAGACATTTGGGTCAATGTGCAGACGTCTCCAGTTCTACCATTATGTGAGTTTCTCAACCATATTTATGTTTGATATTGTTTTTTCAAACATAGTTGACAACTAATTTCTATTGACAGCTTATTTCCATTCAAGCAAACATGTCCAGCGCTTGGTAGACATGACCGTCCATTGTCCCGGGGATGAATTAAACTGCGAGGAGATAAGTCAATATGTTTCATGGCTTGAGGATCTTGATGCTGTCAAGAGAAATTATTTTCCTAGACTTGCAAATCTTAGTACTCAAAACGTCCGACCAATAGTGTTCGTATTGAACTACGGTCACATGTATTTAGGAAAGATGGTAAGATTTTTACTATTTGTCCTCAGTGCATCTTTTGCATGCATACATTATTTTTTAAGCTAAACTTCATTGCTAAGTATGATACTATACGATGTTCTCTTCAACAGGGACTCCTGATGATAGTTGTGCCTCAGTGGATCTCGACTAACGGTCGCATGTAAATCATTAGCTTACGGCCGAGACATCCTACATTGCACACGAGTGCATTCAGGATTTCTAGAACCGAGGAATGCTTAATAGTGAAAGACTGGAGCAAAATTGTGAATGATCGCATAGAAGTACTAGGAGGCAACAATCAGAAGCGTAACCCACGATTAGGAGACAGGTTCATCTGCATGCTCCAATATGATTAATCAGGAGAGCTATACATGTTCTATGCCATTTTACTTGAGAGAAAGCAGCAGGAGTGATTAGCATGCTCTTAGTACTTGTCATCTCATGTCCGTGTTCTTTGTCCTGAACTTAATCTCAAAGAGTGATCATTTTGAACTCGATGATATCTTTCCTTCTGGTACAAGTGAATGTTTCTTCTTTAAGCTGGTATTGGTGGTGATTAGATAGCGGTAATGACTATGATGATTAAATAGTGGTAATGACGACTATAATGATTTTTAGCTAGCTAGTATAACGTTAACTAGTCTTGTTGGTGATGATATATATGATGCAATAGTTTTTATATTAATATGATGATGATGAGTTATTATATCATTTATGAAAGAAACCGCAGATTAGTTTCAACTGGATGGATCCTAGCTAGCTAAGTGATCAAGTATATGCCATATCCATATTACTTTCTCACCTAATATAAGTGATCAAGTAATATATATGGATATGGCATATATACTTTGGTCACTTAGCTAGGATCCATGCATACATCCAGTTGAAACTAATCTGTGGTACTTTCACCTAATGATTTAACAACTCATTATAATGTAATACAAAACTAAAGGAAAAATCAAAAATAAAACCAAAAACCCCCGAACATTTAGTACCGTTGGTGTTACCAACCGGTACTATAGGTATCCCCGCACCCGGCCCTGGCTCGTGCCACGTGGTGGCACTTTAGTGGCGGTTCGTGCCGAACCGGTACTAAGGGGGGGGGACCTTTAGTCCCCACCCTTTAGTGCCAGTTACAGAACCGGCACTAAAGGCCCTTACAAACCGGTGCTATAGCCCGGTTCTGCACTAGTGGAAGCTCCTAGCTGGTGAAGGATCCATAGGCTAAGAGAAGAAGAACAATGCAACAAAACAAAGTTGAGGTGCCGAGGGCAAAAGTAGTGTATTTGGTAAGCATCGGTGTGGGAGGTGTCGGTTAAATGTTTGCTGCCTAATCCATATCTTCTAGCTGACTACATATAAGACATAGGCTTAGTGAAGCCTCTGGAGAAGACGTTTGAGGTGGCTCCATAGATGACCTTGGTGTTGAGCTTCCCAATGAAGCTTCAACTACTTGGGCACCATGTCCTGTGAGAAGTCTAAGGGGTTCCGCACAAAAAAGTCTAAGGGGGTCTGCACAAAAAAGCTTCCCAATGAAGGTTCAGACTGGATTTGTCTTTTTGATCTTGGTGATTTTCGCCACTCCATATCTGCATCCATAGAAGGTAAAACGATCAAGATTCTAACTAATATATAGTAATGTACAAGTGAAAAATGTACTCAAAAAATTAATCCTTACAGATAAATGAGAAAAATTGCTATTATTTTAAATATTTCACAAATGCATACATACATTGACGAACATAATTTAACTTATATATTCCACATACTTGTATGACATATGATTTATCACGTTTCACATTTTCAAAACGTTAAGTGCAGCAACGTAGCTGAAAAAACTATGTTTCACATTGCTTCTCTAATTCACTTTTCACATTTCACAATATCAAACATAGCAATAATGTGGCAAAGTAGCTCAAAAAAATTGTTTGACATAGATGTGCAGTAAAAACATTATATTTTTTCACCATTTCACAATGTCAAACATACCAATAATGCAACAAAAATAACTTACAATACTTGATTTCACATGGATATCTGGTCAGAAAAACTAAATTTCATATTTCAATTCAATCTTAAAGAATATCTAGATGAATACAGACTAATCCATACTGAATCCAAATCAAAATGACCGAGGTGAATACAAACTAGTATGTAATAGAATGAATAGTCTGTGTCCAAATCAAAATGACCAAGGTGAAAAGTTAAATAGAAGCCAGTTTTGTTTTGCCGCTTTAGGGTTACAAGCAGCAAGATTTTCGCATACTGAATCTACATACTAAGATGGGAAAAATTGAACTTACCTGGAGCAAAATTTGTGGTATGAACAACTCCGCCGGTACCCAAGAACCGATATATTATGAACAATTCCCGATCCTAGGCGTGTGCGTACGCACGCACGACAATATATACTCCCTCTGTACATCACCCTCCAAATGCTAAGAATGAAATAATGTGTCGTGCTAAATTTCATCTCTGTTGATCAAGTGAATTGCTCGTGATGAAGCAGACATCAACCACATCTCTCATGCATATAAAAATCCATCCAATTCAAGTGTCCACCAATGCAATACATTTGGTGGTTCGAGTGGTGTTTGCTTTAACAAATTTGTTGCACGTGGAGGTAGATGAGGATATTGACATCTGTACATAAATTGGAGCAAAACAATGTGGTATGTAAGAAGTTGCGTGCATTGACGCGACTGTCTTGGAGAATATCCAAATTATCAGACCGTACGTGTTCATTATTGAGTGTATGTGTTCTTCATAATTACTTGTTATGTGCTTAGTTTAATCGTTATAGTTGTCATTACCCAAAGAGCTAAATGAGATGGCAACCAGTTTCACTCTACTTTTTTTTGCGAGGTAGTTGCACTCTACTTGACTTGAGTAATTGAGTGCACATGTTAATATAGCTCACCAACTCATTTGCTTACATATCAGTTCAACTGGTGCAACAAGCACCCTGCTATATTATATTGGATTGTATTAGCGCTGCAATGCAGGTGGCTACATATAAAGCTCCTAGCTCCCCTGGATCCAAAGAGCCTAGAAGAGAAGAACGCTAAATCAAAGGCGAGCTAATAAGCTGAGGGCTGGAGCAATGCAAAGTGTAGACATGAGCGTGTGGGATCTGTAAGCATGCGAGTGGAAGGTGTCGGTAAAATGTTGGCTATACACATCACCTCTTGGAGTCAACAACATATAGAACATAGATCGAAGCCTCCCAAATGAATAAGCAGACCCATGCCTTGCCTAACGCATACCACACGTGTCGTGCCGTCTACTCTTCATTTTCTTCATCTTCAAGCATTTATTTGTACTCAAGCAAACTAATCATCATGCCTTTTGGAGTCCACACGTGTCTTGCCATCCTTTCCTCATAACCGCCACCATTTCTGAGCCGTCATCGCAAGATCATGAGGGTAATGCCTTGATTCCTGTGAGGCGAGCGCGTGCTCTCCCTGTCGACCATCCTTAGACTGAGTGCAATAATTGCAAAAATAATGCAAAAAATTTACTCGGTCTAAACACCGCTTTGACGGACCTTATTAGAGTGAATAGAACCACCAAGAAATTCTTTGAAGTGGTGAACTATTATCTTTTAATACAAGGACATTTGCTCTAAAAGTACATACACATTTGTTTAAGTCATGTCATTTATATTTTAAATACACTAATATTTTTTAATATATATTTTATTATATTTCGGTTTTAAAAATTATAAAATACATATACTTCTCTTGATTTTTTAGTAATGTGTCGTGCCAATGGCAGACTTGTTTATGTGTCGTTCATATGTTGGCCATTTCACTCTCATGTAAAACTGGAGCTAGGTCCTACGGCTCTCCACATCTATTTAGTTTCTTCCACATTAATTTATTGGGGAGTGGAAAATTTTAACATGGTCCCTCGTGCCTTCTCTTTCACATTGAAGGTAAGAAGGTAAGAGTTACTCAGACTCACTACTTAATGAAATCAATGGCTCAGATTTATTATATACTTTTACCTTTGAACTGAAAGAGGAGGTAATAGGGACCATGTTAAAACTACTCAGGGGGAGTACTGCCATAGTGGGGGTTACTCTCACATCGCCTCTTGTGCTGGCATGTGAAGTGACGCAAGGCTGTTTTCTATTTTTCTACCACAAGGCTGTTTTCTGTTGTATTTGCTCCCATGCTGACCCATGTCGGCACTAGTGTAGAAAAGCTTACAGAGGAAATTTATTAATAGTGGCACGCCATTATAGGAAAGTTATTCTAGGAAGATGGATGATCTTCATGCAATTTATGATGTTGCTAACTATTGTTTCGATCAATTGCCGAAATTCCAAAAATCTTGAAACTGAAAAATCATCTCCATTATTACTATTAAACAATCAAACAAGAACTTTTTTACGTGCACCCCGCAATTAGTCCCACAACACCCCACGACCCAGTCAGCACCACACGATTTGTCCACAGATCTCGATCTAACAGCCGTCATTGATCTAACAATTTTATGGTGTGAACTTAGCAATTTCCAAGGACTGACCGCACTCCACCGAGGATAACAGCCCACATCCCTCGGCAACTCCTACAATCACGCATACAATCATGCAACGCATGCAATCTGAACTATAATCCGTTAACCTCTCTCCCTTCATTAGCGCTCACCTCTCAATCCCATCAATTCCCGTACGAAACCTCCATCCAAAAGCGAGAAATTCTCAAGAGCATGCAAGCCACCCGGCAATGCAAGCGAGCCGCCGCCACCGGGATGTGCGAGGAGCCCGTCGTTGAGGAACCCAAAGCAACGCATGAGGGAGGAAGAACAGGGCACGCAGAGGAGAAGACGCGCCCAACGTTGCTCCAGGCAACGTGGGCCGACCCTGTCCGGCGCCGGCGGCGCATGTCCCCAAGGATCGAGGGGCGAACGCTCCCATGAATTTAGGTTGATTGACCGTGCCAATGTCCTCAACCCGCAAGACACGGAAGAAAAAGATACTTCGACCGCTACGGTGATGGATTGCTCCATCGGGGCCGACGGGGGCGGGGCTGGAGCGTCGGAGATGTACCTCAGCGCGCATCGGTTGTTGCTCGTGGCCCACGACGGCGTGGCTCGTGCCGAACGGCGGGTGGCGACGATGGCAGGCGACAGCGGCGAGCTCCGAGCGACGGGATGTGGGGGCCAGGGCCTAGGCGTGCCTCGCCCGACGCGGCTGGCAGCGGGCGGGACGAGGCCGTGGCTCTGTGCATCACCCGCGCAGGCGCATGGCAGCCGTGCCCGACCAGACACCGGCGGCGGCATACGCGGTGGGTGGGGTTCGGACAGCAGGGCCCACGCGAGCTAGCGCATCGCGGTGACAGGCTCGGCCAGCATGGCTGGTGTACGGGGCACGAGGCGCACTGGTGAGCGGCGGCCTAGCTCGACCAAGCTGGTGACTTCGCTAATGACGTTGATGATCACACGAGGATATCTCTCGGCTTGGCTTCTCGCCCAAGTGGTGCCACACGCTCTCGCTGACCCACCATGTTTGTGCCACTCTTAGCTGCTCCTCTCCATGTAGTAGCGGCAGCGGTGCATCCATGGAGCGGTGGCTCCGTGCACATGCTCTGAATGATGCCTCTGTGCCGCGTGTGTGTCTTGTGTGGTGCTGTTGCTCCGCGTGTACGCACGCATGCTGCGTGTGCTCTGGTGAGGGGCGGCCTGTGTATGCCTGGCAAGTGCCGACTGCAACTGCTGCTACTGAGTGCGGAGCAGTTCACTACAAAGTACAGTATTACGAATTTTATGGCCACTGCTAACGATACTATGATTCTTTCAGTAGTACCAGTTTTTACCTGATACAACTAAAGTCTAATTGTTGCAGGAAATTATATTTGTAGATGCTCCCAAGAATTTGAACATCTGGGTGTTCAGGGGCAATGACCTATGTGACAAGCTATACCCCATCATCCACTCCGACCTAAAGCCAAAGCAAGAAGAGGAAATGGAGCGACTTGGTCTTCTTCGTTCTCTTGTTGCATTCTCTAGGAATCATAAATACTTGCATATTTGGCTATTTTACTATTTTAATCTTGGTAAGCTGCCATAAATATCTTTTTGGTGATAATGAAATCCTAATGAAGGTCGGTTGATTCTGCCTCATGAGGTTGTCCAAGATCGCCTCTGGCAAGGTGAAACTGGTGAACCACAAGGCCCTTGTCGACAGTTTCAGTAAGCCCACTTTTACAAACATCAAAATAAGAAATATACAAATAATAATCCTTCTGTGTTGTGGGACTAATTGCGGGGTGCACGTAAAAAAGTTCTTGTTTGATTGTTTAATAGTAGTGAAGATTAATCAGCTTCCATGGTTAAGGAATTTTTTCCCCTGATTGCAGGATGTTGTCATGAATTTTATCCCAGCCATTGCTTTGGAGATCATATCTGGCTGCAGCAAAAGTGTGTCAATCTAGCTCACTTGAGTTGAGTTGCACCATGTCCCATTATTTTACTCTGTTACTAAAATAATTGGCATGCCAGAAATAGCAAGAACAGAAAAGATTTTTAGTGAGTTATTGCACGTATTTTATTCTTATCTTCTAGAACAATATATATGCGACCCATATTATAGTTCTTTTATACAATTAAGTTTATTATTCAACAAAATTCCCTTTCACTGAAGTAAGAACCACGTAATGCTTACAATTTAATCTGGTCATCAACAAAACTAAATGAGTTAATGTTATGCATAGTATCTTTTGATTATGATGAATGATGCACTCGACTCGAATTTTTTCCAATATTATTTGTCAATTTCCGTGTGTAATTAGTAAAATTGGTTAGTAGCATTACCTATTTGATAGGAAAAAACATGAATACCAGGGTTCTCCAATATGTTCACTAGAGTTTTAGTCCGAGTAAACTTTTTGTGTTACAACATTGTTAAACATCTTTATTGCCTCTCTTATGTTGGTGCATCTTTATATTTTGTTCATATTATTGATATATTTTTTCCTAGGATGAATGTTGATTGTGTTCACATGATAATACGTGCGTTGCACGTGCACCCTTACTAGTAGATACTAATATGAAAAATATTTGTAAATAAAAACAAAAACCTTAAATATGAAAATGCTAACATTGATGGTTGGTTTTTTGAGACGTAGCTTTTCTGAAAACTACGACTTCCTCTACTAGTCATGAACTTATCCAATGCTGATTGAGATTCAACTTGAGAAAATTCAAGAGGACCACCAAACTTGAATAAATAACATAAATTGTTCAAAGTACAGTGAACGAAAAGAAAAACAATTAAATACTTAAAAAAACTATACTTACATTAGTATCATCAGACACAACCGGGACTTTGACCAAATTATTGAACCTAAAACTCTTTGATTGACTTATCAAGGGAGGATCCATTCGCCAACTAGACTCAATCTGAGGAAAACTTTGAAACAGGTTTTGAGTGACATAATTTTTTCATGAATTTAAAACTGAATGACATTATCAGAATTATTCATCTACCACAAAAAATAAACACTGAATAAATAATTTGAAAATGAAAACCATAAAACAAGTTATAAATTGATGGTAGAAAGTACAACAAAAATTAAAAATAAAACTTATAATTTTGAGACCAAAATGGTGTATGGTTGAATAGATTCCCGTATAATTTTAGCACTATATGTTCCACTAATAACATCATTGTCAATAGATGCAAACTTATGCTTATATTAGGGGCCAGCAAATTTATGCTTCTTGAAGAGCTGGAAGCTTACATTGCACATCCAAAAAGGCATGCATGTGTCGGTTAGCAGGCCGCAAGCTAGAAAAGGGACCGAGGCGGAAGGCAGGCAGGTGGCGCCACCGGTGCGCAGGTGCCGCACGGGCCAGTTTGGCCGGGCGGCCATCGTCGCACGATGTGGACCCCGACGTTGGTTGCGCGTGAATGAATCATTTAAGCTGGTTGTTGCAGGTGACACTTGCCTGACCAATGCATTGCACTGCCGTTGTGGGCTTGTGGCGTGGGTGGCTTCTTAGATGCGGACCGGCAGCGGGTCGCCGGTCACTCCTCCAGTCAGCGAACCAGCTTGCACACGATTTCACCGGTCCGACCGGAATAGATTGCGGCTGATCCCTGGGGCCCAGTGGGCAAGTAGTGTCGTTTCCTCAGACGCTGTCAAGAGAATGACAGTTGGAATCCGCAAGCAGGACGAGACGGCTCTGAACCGATCTGCATGCCTCGCACGAAAACTACCGCTGTACAATCCAACCAAGCTAGTCAGTCAGTCGCCGCGGGGCGCGGAACACGATCTATCGACCGTGCGAGAATTTTCACCGGGGTGCGTCCGCGCGTGGAAAAAAAATCACCGTGGCGTGTGATCACCATTCACCAATAGAGATGTTCACTGGAACCTTCCATGGTGCAGGTGGGGAGTGTTCTCTGCCATCCATATATTATCGTTCTCCGTCTCTCCCCAAGAATATCACCGCAACTGTCTTGCGCGTCAGCTGCGCCGTCAGGGAAATGGACGTGGAACGAAGCAGCAGAGTCCTTGCGTGCGCATCGACATCTAGGTAGTAGAGTGCATGGGCTTGATTAGCTGGGCCGCAATTTTCGTGGTGATTTCACTCCATATCTGCACTGAACGGGAAACTCTTGTTTTCAGATCAGCATCTAGAACTCTGGAATTTACTGTGGACTTTTATATTGAGACTATAGTAAGGATCTTATTCCATGAAACTGATGAAAATGGAAGAAAGTTTTCTCATTACTTTCCTATGGAAGGTAAAAATGCTTTCTATAATATATTTTTCTTGTAGCTGGTGTTTGGGATCAACATTCTGATAAAAGACAACCTGATTAGAAGAGGCCGGATTGGAGCGCGCCCATTTTTTGTGGCGGAGAGGAGTCTGCGCAACACATGTTTATGTGCAATGTTCTGTTTTCAAAATGCTATTGAACATTCCGAAGTGTGCTTTCAGTTTAATTGATATTCCTGATAACATGCATGAATTATTCGATGTATGGTAATTTTCTTTTTTGCAAAAGCTGAAAGGCACATGATGTTGGTTGGTGTCTCGGTAGTTCTATGGAGAATTTGGATATTAAGAAATGGCTTAATATTTGATAATAACAAGATTAATGATCCTCGTGTTCATGTCAATATGATTGCCAGATGGTTGAATGGTCGGGTACTTTTGCAGAAAAACAAGGAAAGTCAAGAAACACTTAGATGGGGAGTTAAGATGTTCGAGCTTGTGTGCCGATCTTGACCCTACATTACCCGAGACGGAGGAGGATACCATTCCTGAGGTGTCTCTTCATGTAGATGAGCCCGTGGAGTTAGAAGCAGAGAATGAGTGTGCTGATCAGGCTGATGGTCTCATTAAGCCAAAACGGGCGTGGAAACGGAAGGTTTATCCAGTCTCGGCAGCGCGTAGGAGTGCTAGGATCCGTACTGCAAAAAAAATTTATGATGAATTATGAGAGGCATTTTCTAGAATAGCAGAGGTCTTAGAGACTTGGCTAAAAGAAGGTTTCTAGCGGAGGCTTCTCTTGAACATCATTTGGATTTTATTGCATTGTTTGAGACTGGAAGAAGCAACTTCACTTCACAATTTCTCGCCACTTTGTCCGGGGGTGGGGGTGGGGGGGGTAGATTTTGACTGGCATTGCCTCCCCCTCGAGGAAGATCCGGTGGGGTTTTACTTGGGGTTAAGTGCGAAACGTTGGAAGTTCGGAGTGTAGTTTTGGGGGATTTTGCTGTCAAGTTTCGAGTTAGAACTAAGGCAGATGGGTTTGATTGGGCTTTGGTGGCGGTGTACGGAGCTGCGCAACCAGAGCTCAAGCCAGACTTTTTGGCGGATCTGGTTCGTATTTGTGGTAACAAACAGCTCCCCCTCTTAGTGGGGGGGGGGATTTTAACATTATCCGTAGGAAAGAGGAAAAGAATAATGACAAATTTGATGGCCGATGGTCGTTTATGTTCAACACTATTATCGAAAGCTTGGATCTCAGAGAGATAGATCTCTTGGGTAGGAAATTCACTTGGGCTAATTCGTTACCGGTCCCGACATTTGAGAAACTTGACCGTGTCCTAGCAAGTGTCGAATGGGAACAGAAGTTTCCTTTGGTAACCGTGCAGGCATTGACACGAGGTGTCTCTGATCATACACCGTTACTAGTCGATTCAGGAGTTCAAACTTTTGTGGGCAACAAGAACATTTTCTCGTTTGAACTTGCCTGGTTTGAAAGAGAAGGGTTCCTCGAGTTGTTAGCTCGGGAGTGGGCTAAAGACTCAGGAGGAAGGACACCTATCGAGCGATGGCAATGCAAGATTCGTCATCTCCGAAGGTTCCTTCGTGGATGGGCTAAGCACACGCATGGAATTTATAAGGCGGAGAAGGAGAGACTTCTTCTACTTATTCAGAACCTTGAAGTTAAAGCAGAAACTTCTATCTTGGATTCCAGTGAGTTGGAAACAAAGATAGAGGCGGAGATGCGACTTAAACAGCTTCTTCGCGAGGAGGAATTGAAGTGGGCGTTGCGAGCTAAGGTTCGCAAAATAGTTCAAGGCGAGGACAATACTCAATTCTTTCATATGATTGCTAATGGGAAGCATCGTAAAAAGAGAATTTTCCAGCTAGAACAAGACGAGGGGATGATAGTTGGTCAAGACAATCTGAAAGTCTACATTACCAATTATTATAAGCAGTTGTTTGGTCCCCCAGAAGAGAATTTTGTGTCCTTAGATGAGTCTAGGGTTGAGGATGTTCCTCAACTTGAGACTGTCGAGAATGAGCTCCTGAATGCTCCTTTCTCTGAGGAAGAGGTGTTTGAGGCCATTACACAAATGGAGAATAATAAGGCTCCAGGACCGGATGGGTTTTCGGCAAAGTTCTACAAAAAGTGCTGGCATTTTATTAAGGGAGATTTGATGTCCATGTTTCAGGAGTTTTTTGAGGGACAACTTCAGCTATTTAAGCTGAATTTTGGAACGATAACTCTTCTTCCTAAGAAGACAGACGCTGTTCGCATTGAGCAATTCAGACCTATATGTCTGCTTAATGTGAGTTTCAAAATCTTCACCAAGGTCGGGACGAACAGACTTACGCAGATTGCGCACTCTGTGGTTCATCTGTCTCAGACTGCTTTCATGCCTGATAGAAATATCCTTAAAGGGGTTGTTGTTTTGCATGAAACGCTCCATGAAATCCACTCAAAAAAACTTGATGGCGTAGTTTTTAAAGTGGATTTTGAAAAAGCATATGATAAAGTTAAATGACCTTTCCTTCAACAAGCTTTGCGTATGAAAGGTTTTGATCCGGCTTGGAGAAACCAGATTGATTCCTTTACGCAAAAAGGGAGTGTAGGGATTAAAGTGAATGACGACATAGGACACTATTTCCAAACACACAAGCGGCTAAGGCAAGGAGACCCGATGTCACCGATCCTGTTTAACATAGTGGCTGATATGCTGACTATTTTAATAGGTCGGGCAAAGGAGGCAGGGAAGGTAGGTGGCCTGGTTCCACATCTAGTTGACGGAGGGATTTCCATTCTTCAGTATGCTGATGATACTATCATCTTTATGGAGCACGACTTGGCGAAAGCAAGAAACATGCTGTTATGCTTTTTTGAACAATTGTCTGGCCTCAAAATTAACTTCCACAAGAGCGAATTGTTTTGCTTCGGAAGAGCAAAGGATGACCAGGACACGTATAAACAATTGTTCGGATGTGAATTGGGCTCCTTACCGTTTACGTACTTAGGTATACCCATTCATCATCGTAAGCTGACTAACATTGAGTGGAAATGCATCGAGGATCGTTTTGAAAAGAAACTGAGCTGTTGGAAAGGGAAGCTCATGTCATACGGAGGACGATTGATTCTGATTAATCCGGTCCTTACCAGTATGCCTATGTTTCTCTTATCCTTTTTCCAGGTTCCGGTGGGTGTCAGGAAAAGGTTAGATTTCTACCGATCTCGATTCTTTTGGCAGAATGATGAGCTCAAACAAAAGTATAGGCTTGCTAAGTGGGATATAATCTGTAGGCCGAACGACCAAGGGGGTCTAGGTATTGAAAATTTGGAAGTCAAAAACATATGTCTCCTTAGCAAGTGGCTATTTAAACTGGCACCTGAGACGGAAGCTACTTGGGCACAGATTTTGCGTAATAAGTATCTTTATGCTAAAACCTTGGCCCAGGTAAATGTCAGGCCTTCCGACTCATCTTTTTGGAAGGGTTTGATGAGAGTAAAACAACTCTTTTTTAACAAGTCAAAATTTATTGTCGGGAATGGTGCTTCTACGAGGTTTTGGGAGGATACGTGGCTTGGGGAGACTCCCCTTGCACTGCAATATCCTACTTTGTACAACATTGTGCGACGTAGAGAAGCCTAGGTTGCAACAGTTTTACAATCCACTCCCCTCAATATTAGTTTTCGGAGGATGCTAGTTGGAAATCATTGGGAGGCCTGGCTCCATCTTGTTAGATGTTTAATGGAGGTCTGGCTGTCCCAGCAACCAGATCAGTTGTATTGGAAACTTACTAAGAACGGTGTGTTCTCGGTAAAATCTATGTACCTGGATGTCATTAACTCTAGCGTCGTTCCTTCCTCGATTCACGTTTGGAAAGTAAAGGTTCGCTTACGAATCAAAGTGTTTATGTGGTTTGTGCATAAACAAGTCATTTTGACTAAGGATAACCTGGCAAAATGCAACTGGGTGGGCTCTTCTAGGTGTAGCTTTTGCGATCATAACGAAAACATCAAACACCTCTTTCTCGATTGTCCGTTGGCTAAGATTCTGTGGCGGTCGATTCATATTGTGTTTAATATTAATCAGCCCACCTCTATCAACATGTTATTTGGAACGTGGCTTGATGGGGTTGATTCCGATACTGCAAGACACATTCGTGTTGGCGTCTGTGCTTTATTTTGGGCAGTTTGGAACTGCAAAATGATTTAGTCATTAACAGATCAACAAACATTCACTTTTTGCAGGTTATCTTCAGGGCCACGACGTTCATCCGTATGTGGTCGCTACTCACTCCGACGGAGGCCAGGGAGCGTTTGGTGACCGCGTCTACCCGATGGGAGATGGTAGCGCGGGATATTTTCAACCGGTTTGGATGGCGTTCATGTAATAGGATAGGCATGTAGTGCTCCTATTGTGTTTGCCAGCCGGTTGCGGCTTTGGGTTCTAGCTCTTTTGAGCTTTTGTTTATTTTTGCACCTCGATACTTGGCGACTTTGTTACTGCATTATCTTTTTAATAATATGAGCCGTATGCATCTTTCTGATGCAGAGGCTGGGGTAAACCCCCTTTTCGAAAATAAAAAGATATTCGAGCTGATTGCAAATCAGTTCTTTAGAGTCGTGCATGGCTGGCGGTTGGGGGTGAACAGGATCACGGCGACGTGAGAGATGAACCTTCTTTGTCTACTGCAAATCAGTTCTTTATGGTCGTGCATGGCTGGTGGGTGGGGCTGAACATGATCATTGCGATCGTGAGAGATGAACCTTCTCTGTCTACACTCGGTCTACCGCAATGCATCCTCTGAAGTTTTCTTTTGTTGCTTCTGGATAATGCATGCAAATGTAATATATATCCTACCTAAGAATGTTGTTTGATAGGTGCTTCGCATGAATTGTTGTATGTTCCCTTGCCTACGCATTTTAGCTCTTTGTTTTGAGGGTTTGACTTGAGGATGACCAAAACTATGAGTTGGTTCTGGTTTAGATCATCTACTTATCTCTTTAGCTTTATTTTGGTTAGTAGTTAGATTTTCAATTAACTGTCTGGTATCTAAAAAAATGTCATGCAAGGTAGGCACCAATATGTATCCGGATCACATTGATGTTGGGTTATCTTTGTAATTGTCGGTCTACTAGCTCTGTATTCAGTTCATTTACATGATTATCTCTTGCATTGTGAGGAGGTATACATACATGTATATAGATTATCACAAACATCAAATGTGCTCTCTAACTGCCCTAAGCAATTGAATCTATTTTAGGTTGGTTCTCTGTCTAAAACAATGCCAACTTCAGTTGGGTCGGGTAGCTGATTTTGAGATCAACGAGATGTTAGAGCCTGCCCATAAAAATAGTGGCTATGGGGAAGTGGTGGCCATCCGCGCTAAATTAACGACCCTCCCTGTGCAAACCATTATCTAGTGTACTCTCAACTATTTTGATGATCTCCTGAGCCGCCATGGCTCCGTAGCAACACATGGGCAACGTTCTAGTTTTCTAACATTTAGAGTGCATTGAACCTCTTGAAGATTTCATGTGCACTAGAAGTCGTATTGCATGTTGCAGGTTGGGACTTTTGCCGAAGTGCACCACGTCCACCAAAACCACCACCGACATGTGTAGCACACTCGATCTATCTGGTGTACTCTTCAACTATTTCACTATTTGGTGTACTCTTCAACTATTTCACTATATCCAGTCTGTCAAGTTGCAAAAAAAGAAACTATATCCAATATGTCTAGTAGTTGAGGATATTGAGATGTGATGCTCTCACACTTCGTTCGGTTGTAACTACTAACTAGGAGCAAAATGTAGATGCTTGACGCGGGTATCTAGATCTCATCAGGTCATGTATGTTCACCACCGAGTACATGTGTTATTTATAAGTACTTGTACTATGTTCAATTTGATCGGTTTAGAGATGGCAACACTGCTGCAGGACTTCAGTAGTTGAATATAGATGTTAATCGGGCTCACCAACTCAATGGCGTACTATAGTTTGATTGGCACAACAACTTATATAAAGCTCCTAGCCAGTGCTCGATTCATAGGCCAAAGAGAAGAGGATCCATGCCAAAGGTGAGCTGAGATGCTAAGGGCAAGAGAAGTGCAAAATGTATGCATAGGAGTGGGGGGTGTCGGTGAAATGTTGGCCACCGCGAATATCGGTGCAACTTGAAATCATGAATGACATCGGCTGAATGAAACTTTTCGCATGAGAAAGAGGATCCGTGTTGTGCACAACACACATCGAGCATGCTCTACAATGCATCCTTTGTTCCCTTTGTTTATTTCATCGCAATATAGCTGGGGCTCTCCGGCTCCTCATCTCACTACCCTTTCGTCAGAACCACTCACGTTCGTTCCACTACGACGATGGAACTATATGGATTACTCGATCCTTATTGTAGGAATAACCAACAAAACACAATAATTTGCTCCGCCAAAATGTCTTAACAAACCAAATGGACTTGGGAAGGAACCCGTATGAAAAGGGACCAAGGCAAGTTAATTGGTCCTCTGAATCTGGCGCCAAGGCGCCAACCCGCGAAGAAGGCGGCGCAAGCTTTCGGCAAAGGAGCATAGTGGAACTGGGAGCGAGCGCGGCAAACGGGTGACCGAGGCGGCCGTCAGCGTGCCACCACCGGTGCAGGTGCTGCACGGTTGGCCTTTATTAAATGGCGTTGCACGACCATCTTACGGGCTGGTCGTTGCATGTGACGTTTGCCTGACCAACGCATCGCACGGCCGTCCTGGGCTTGTCGGCTAGGCTTGCTTGTAGAATCTACTCCCTTCGTCTGGAAATATTTATTGAAAAAATGAATGTATTTAGACGTATTTTAATTCTAGATACATCCATTTTTATCCGTTTCTGCGACAAATAATTCTGAACGAGGGAGTAGATACGGAGCAGCTAACGCGCACACGTTCCCATTGGTCCGGCCGGAACCCGGAACCGTCACAGCTACTTCCATGGACACTGTGGGCAAGTGTGTCGTTTCCTCGGACGGTAGGAATCCACGTCAAAGAGGACTAGCTAGACAGACGGGAATCCTACAGTCCATCACGTGGGGACAGTTCAAGATGAAGCAGACGGCTCTGAACAATCTGCATGGGCTCGATCGTCTCCGCTTGCACAGGAAGAAACTATCGTTCTACGTATAGGAGGCGAAGAGGGAGAATCCATCCAATCTAGTCAACTAGTCTCCACGGCGCTCGTGCATGAAAAAAATCACCGCGACGTGCCACCACAACAGCGATGCTCAGCGGAACCTTCCATGCCGCGCGCGCAGGTAGGGAGCGTTCTCTGTCCCCATGAAACAGTGCAACTCTAGTTCCTGCGCGTCGGCTGCGCGGCCGGATAGAAGTGGACGTGGAAGCAGTGCGCGTACACGTACGTTCTAGAGAGCGAGCATGGACTTAGTTAATTGGGTCCAGTTCCGTTGGTGATTTGTCCACCACAGAAGAAACTCTTTGTTGCCATATTGTCGTGCATGCTTTTCACACCTAGGATCGGGAATCTAGAAGATGTGGAATTTGTTGTGGCCTCATCGATACAGAGCAGGTGACGTGATCCCCTTGTCGGCGGTGTATATTAACTCGGGGCCCTCGCAGATAGGGTAATACCAATACGAGATCCGGCACTTCTTCTAAAAGGAGCTAGGATAGTGATAAGAGGTAGTCTTCTACTCCCTCCGTTCAGAATTACTTGTCACAAAAATGAATGTATCTACAATTAAAATACATCTAGATACATTCATTTCTTCGACGAGTAATTCCGAACGGAGGGAGTAGAAATCTTTATGAGTTTTGGTGCAACCTGATGGCGGAGATGAGAACATATCCTTCGATCAGAAAGGGCGTCCTAGTCTTTCTTATGGGATGAAATAAAGACGAGTCTTGTAAAATCTGGTCCATTTTACCATTGCGAGCCTTGCACCAATCTCAAAGCGTCTCTTCCACAAAGTGTCCGTCTCTCGGCCTCGCCCCAATCCATATGTAAAGCAACAATGCCTAAGTTACACGGCCAAAGGATACAATGTGATGATGTAGCCCTCTGAGACAGCAGATCTCTAGACAGATGGCCAACATAAACACACGTAACTATGCTAACGAAAAACTACCATAGGACTACCTGATTACAACGGCACGACATGAGCTAGAACACCTAGCCTCCACAACCACGCCCTCGGGAGGGGGACGCAAGCATCACCGCTGCTGAGCCCGAGGTGGATAAGGATTTCACCCGATGACTCTGGCATACGGAGGAGAACCACGACGACGTCTTCAAGAAGATAACGACACCCATAGGTCTCGTCGTTGCTAGCGTCAAAGCGTGGAGGTTCGGCAGCTCACCCTGCCACCACTGGGCACCCAGAACGGTCGCAGCGAGAGCCGGCCTCCAGATCCGAATGTAGGCAACAGAAAGTGCAACCGAACCATCCTCCGCTACACCCCTCCCAGTCCAGACGACCAAGAAGCGTAGCCACCACTGCCGCCATGGAGCCTGCCAGAAAGCCAACATACGGACCACCATCCGGGGCAGCCACTCCAGCGTCCATGTCCCGAGTCACCGCCAGCTGTCAACATCACAACACATAGACCACGGTTGGAAGGGCGGATGAGACATCCTTCCGCTCCTAGCCCGGTATCAGCTACTGGGTCTGTGTGATCACCGCCACGGTAGAAAGCGTCCACACCTGCATCCTCAGCCAGTCCTGGTGGGCCAGGGGGCACGACCTGGTAATTACCGACGGCCACCGCCGAGCAAGCTCAAATACTTGTCCCTAAGCTTGGTCGAGACGAGCTCGGATGCCGCCACACCAATGGCCACCGGTGCCTCTCCGACCAACGGGAAAGCAGCAACAAGGGCATTAACTCGGACCGACGACACAAAAGAGAAGCAAGCCAGATGGGCACAAATGCGAATGCAAGCACCACCGCGGACTAGGTCAGCCCTATGACCCGTGTGCCGCCAACCGCCATCCTCCACCACACTCCAGATCTGCACCGCCCCCTCCCCATGGAAATCATCCCACGCAGAGCCACCCTTGACCGCCGCCGCCACGGATCGAGCCTTAGCCAACCAAGGCAGCAACCCCGCGCCATCGCCACAAGGACAACCCCGAGCCGTGCCACCGTGCTAGGCGCGCACTGCCCCATTGGCACCACGCACCAATCGCCCTGAGTACCAGGCCCTACGCTGTCTGCCGGCCCTCGCGCCAGATTTGACCGGTATGAGGCCAACCTGCACCCTCCCGGCCCTCCCCACCGCCGCCTACGCCGGCCGGGCTTCGTCCGGCAGCGCCGCTAGGCAGCAGCGGGAGGACGGTAGGAGGAAGATGGTGGAGACCAGTGGGTTAGGGTTTCCCCGTCCGCTCGTGGGTGCAGCGCGGGGGAGAGAGCCTGGCGAGAATTGTTCAAGTGTTCGTCTCTACCTCATTAATTCCTCCAACCATAGGCCCAGCCGACTTCGAGGCAACACGGCCGAAGAGCTCTCTACCTTCACACCGGATGCACTGTTTATGCCTCGGTGTCCTTGCAGACTGGCCAGGATGAGGTTTGTGCCTCCACTGCGGATAAGATTTGACATGTGTTGAATGATTTTCACCTTGAAACACACATCCTGAGGGCGTAGCTGTTAGTCCAGCTTGAAGGAGTGCGAAGTTCCTGTGAACGGCATTGGAGGACTTTAATTATTTCAAATGATTCAAAAAAGATATTTCAAATATTTTTTTAAAAAAAACCTATGAAAACTCATATATATATATATATATATATATATATATATATATATATATATATATATATTTGCGACTGATCTGTAAAATTTTGTTAAAAATATTATGATTTGCAAGCTGCACAAAAAAATTTGGGCACAATAACAAAAACAGTCACATCTTCATGCACGTATTTGTTTATTTTGCCTACGAAACATATTAAAGTATATTGTAATGAAAATTTCTCTGAACGTGTTATATATATTTTCATGCGCGAAGTTGGGTTTCGCCGCGGCCATGCCCACCACGGCCTCCTCGCTCACTGTATATCTGGCTCTCCGCAAGCCGGTGCTGCTCCCGAAGGAACATGTCGTACAGGTATTACATTCCTTCTGCGCTTGCTGGAATACCTACAAAGGCCGCCAACGCAGGTTGCACCTCCACCATGGCGGCGTTGTAGTGCACCTGCGCCTACTCCATGGTGAAGCCGGAGTGCACAGGAGCATGGAAGCCAGGGCGGTATCGTCGAAGCTTGTCTCCATCTTTGTGTCGTCCTCGCCGTTGGAGACCTTGGGCAAGCTGGCCGGCAAGCCGGCCTCGATCCGCTTGGCACGGCGGCTCTGCCAGGCGGCGGCAAGGGCGACCATCGTATGCCCCATCTCAGTGGAAATGCTCTCCCACAGAGCTTCACCGCCTGCAGTCACGTCGGAAGCAGTGCAAGGGAGGTGGATGGGAGCGGCTTGAGTCATGGAGTGGAGTTAGTTGGGTGTGGCCGCCTTTAAATTGCGGATTCCGGTGATGCCAGTTGTCCGAGTGCGTCAATGCGTGGCCAGGGCCGGAGTGGGTTTCTCAGCCGGCGAGCCTGCTTAATGGCGGCAATAAGAATGGACGGGGCATTGAACATGCGTGGTAGAGATACCTGTCCTGCCCCATCCAGTCACGCATCCCCGACATTGTACAGGCGCTGGCACCGGAGACACGTCATGTAGGCGCTCTCGGCCGGCATGCCGCTTTAATGGAGGAGGCTGTGACAGGTCGCGTCCGCCTGTCTTCAATGTGGAGCGGCGCACTCTGCAGCGACATGAATGCGGCCGGCTGACGCCGGATGGGAACGCACGCGGGCAAGGTAGGAGGGGGTTTTGGTGGGCCGGGGCGGTCAGAAGCGGGTTTGGGAGCGGCCCGCACACCTGCAAAGCCACCCATGTTTTTCTTCAGTTTACACGAGCAAGTACGTCCGGACCGCGTCACAAACCGATACATGATCGCGTTGGATGGATTCCACTGTCCGGACAGCACGACAGCGCAGTCCGAATGAATGTGGGAGGTTTGAGGTTCGGTGTTGGACATGCCCTGAGTCTGGCTCACTCACCATTGCTCACATTCAGTTCGACATGTGCAACAACCTCTTGCCATCTTGTGCCAGATCACATCGCCTGCTTTAATGGTTGCATCTACTGGCCGCATATAAGGCTCATAGGCAGTGATGGATCCATAAGCTAAGAGAAGTAGAACAATGCAACAAAGGTGAGCTGAGGGGCTGAGAACAGAAGTAGTGTTCTAGCCATAGGTGCGAGAGGCGTCGGTAAAATGTTTGCGGCGTACCTATCCAGTTCTACTCGTGAACATAGATGACATGGGCTCAATGAAACCTCTCAAGAAATTGTTCCACCTGACAGCATACGTGACATAGGTTTTAAGCTGCCACATTAAGGTGCTGTTCGGTGGAGTTACAGTCCGCGCGTTATGCGTGTGAGCCCGATCGATCGGCTACCATTCCGTTCTAGATTGTCCACCCGTACGTTTCTGCTGGTTGGGGTCGTGGAAAATCACCGCGAGGTGTGGTCACCAACGGCAATGTTCATTGAAGCTTCCATGTCCTCTGTCCCCAGGGACCATTGCACGTTTTTTGGTTCTTGTGCGTCAGCTACATCGTCAGAGAGACATGGACGTGGAAGAACTGCGCGTACACGTTCTAGAGAGCATGGACTTTAATTGGGTCTAGTTCCATTCGTGATTTATTTGTTTCTTTGCGAAAATGATTTAGATCTATTATTAAAGTTCATCGGGAGTACAAAACATCTCAGACATGATAAAAATTCCATCGAGAGTGCAAGACCACTAAACAACCAATACTGCCGCCAGAACGAGCCGCCGACGCGCCGTTGTCGCCGCTCCCTATCGGAGCCAACTTGACCTTGTAAAGTCTCCATGCATGTGCCCTTAAGGACTGATGCCTGGGAGACACAGTCGTCGTTGTTGAAACCTTGCATAAATCTGAAGCACCTGACACCAAATCTCGCCACATAACGAGAAATTCTAACCACATGACATGATAGGCGAACCCACTAGCTCGTCAATGAAATCTGAAGGGAAGAGTTTACCAAGCAACTCTAGCTGACCCCGCAAAAGTTGCAAACCCGCAAAATTCCGCCGAGTATACGGTCTTGGCCCAATTTTCTGGCCAGAACAGAGCCCGTATACTCGCCCGGCCCGTAATTCTTTTTACCGCGACCCGCAAACCGCCCCCTTCCCCCAAGCAGTATATCTATGGATTCGCGGTGCATTTGTGGGTCGAAACTCTACCCCCCCCCCCCCCCGCCGTTGCGTCTCTCCGCAATTTCCCACTCCCCTCCTCACATTTCTCACTGTCGGTGAGCCCCTTCCGCCTCCAGCCACCATGTGGGGCCGCATGAGGAGCTTCGGCCGCGGGTCCGGGAGCAGCTCCGGCAGGGGCGACGACTCCGAGCGCGAGCGGCGTGTCTGCTCGGATGGTGCGAGGAAGCGCGGGGCGAGGGAGTGGAGAAACAGGGACCTCTCGCCGCTGCCGAGCTTCCTCGTCCGCGAGATGGAGGAATACAACCGTCGGCACGGGCGTACGCCCTCCTCGGCCGCGGGCTCGTCCTCCGCCGCAAGATTTTCCCACGCCGCGAGCTCTTCCTCTTCCGGCGCGAGGCTTCTCCCCGTGAAGAGGGAGTGGTCGGAGGAATCGGAGGAGATCGAGGTCGTCGCCGTCAAGCAGGAGCTGGAGGAGATTGAGCGCCGAGGTGTCGTCGGGCCCGAAGATTTCGTGGCTGACTTCGTCCCGGTCGCGGCCGCCATAGCCGAGCGGAGCTTGCGCGAGGAGGCGGAGCGCCGGCGCCACGACGATGAGGTCGAGGACCTCATCCTCCAGCAGGCGGTCGCGGCCAACCTTACCGCGAAGGAGAAGGACTACGAGTGGCGGCGCATCCGCGAGGAGCAGAGGTCGAAGTTTATCGATCTCGTCGGCTCCGACGAGGACTGAGCTCCTCCACCGCGTTGTCCTCGGCCGCGAGCTCGTCCATTTTGGTATATCGATCTTGGCCTCGCCGCCGCGAGATCCCCCACCCCCCTCTAGTAGTAGTGGTAGAATGTAGTATGTATGATCATGTAGTATGTGATGAACTAGTGTATGATTATGTAGTATGAGATGAACTAGTGTGGTTGCAATTTCTCCCGTGAAGCTTTTTTTTTTTAAATTATGCAGTTTCATATACGGTTTTTGTTCGGCCGCACACGTTTTCGACCCGCAAACGAAATCTTCATCGAAGTGCAAATGCGTTTTGCTGGCCGGGACTGCTAGAGATGCTCTTAGTTGCCTATGGTTAGGGGAGGAAAACAAGAGATGAATCTGAGATCGAGTTGTCTCATGTTCCGTTGGTGATTTCATCCCATATATATCCGCAAAGAAACTCTTTTTTTCCAAATTGTCGTGTGTGCGTGAACAGTGCATGCCCCATGCCGTGTGTACGTACCTAGAATCGGGATTCTACAATGTCAATGTGTGGAATTTGTTGTGGCTTCATCGAACTAGAGCACATGTGACATGATCCCCTTGTCGGCGGAATTAACTCGCCCTCACAGATATGGCATATCAATCTGGCACTTCTTCTAAACGCGTCGAACAAATCTTAAAGCCCTTCCTCACCAAAGTGTTCGTCTCCGTCTCATTTTTCCTCAGACCACTCGTCAAGCAAAGTCTGTATATGTCTCGACTAGCTCTAGGACGTGCCCAGACAATATTTAAGAAATCTTATTTCTTGAACACAATAGACTTGGTGTGGATACCGAGACCACATCAGATCATATGTGTTTGGTATCAAGTGTACGTTTTACTTATAAATGATTGTTTAGTGTTCAAAAAGGAGTGATGATCCAGTTACATTCTACTTGAGCTGGCTAGTTGAGTGTAGGTTTTAATCTGGCTCGCCAACTCATTTGCTTACTTTATCTCAACATGTGCAACTTCTTCTCACTGTCTTGTGTCCGATTGCATTAATAACTGCAATATAAGCGTCTACATATAAAGCTAACAGGTAGTGTTGGATCCCATAGGCCAAGAAAAGAAAACCAAAGCCACACAACAGTACATTGTGAGTGGAATGCCGAGAATAAGGGCGGTGCAAAGTGTAAGCATGGGACTGGAAGGTGTCGGTAAGATGTTGGCCACTAGCTGTTCGTGTCCAGGCCGGGCGCATAGATGAAATACGTTGGCTGAGACCTCTTGGGTAAGACATATGGTCACGAATTGCATGTCACACGTGCCATGTATTCGTGGAGGCCTCACCTCACCTGCGGTAGGCTATAGTCGAACAACGGCAAGGTCTCTGATTGCTACTCGCAAATTCAGGCCGAGTTGTCTGTCTGATTGTATGTACTAGCTTGAGGC
Source organism: Aegilops speltoides (assembly GCA_021437245.1). Lineage (NCBI taxonomy): Eukaryota > Viridiplantae > Streptophyta > Magnoliopsida > Poales > Poaceae > Aegilops > Aegilops speltoides. The sequence continues at coordinate 418,838,338 of CM038141.1, read as the reverse complement.
GCGCGCTAGGCAGCTAGCAAACTATGACTCTACAATCTGAGGATATGCAACCAGCGAAGGGTTAAGTAGCACTGGAACTGCCGGCGACGGAGGAAGATGGATTGTGACAAAACGCAGGTGACGTCACAATTGTAGGGCGGCAATCATCTCGACGTAGAAAATGCCACATTGGTGCGCTTGCACGACTATCCTTCGCCTGGTGGCTGCCTATGTTACCAAACCGATAAATATAGACCACGGTTCCTTGGACACACGGTGGCATATCCTAGAATGCTTTCAATCGTGATAGTCTGATGGTTGTCGTAATACAAAATGGATGCTACCAGTATTGAACTAGTAGCTACAAATGAAGAAGAATAAAAAAAATGAAACCAAGATAGTCAATGAGTCTCCACAAACGCGAGTGTGAGCTCAATCAAACGTCTTCCATGCAAGAGTGTTCACCCTGTCATGTCTAGGCACGTGGAAAAATCACCACTAGGTGTGTTTAACTTACTTGAACCTTCCATGGTGCAGGTAGGCGAAATTCTTTGTCCCCAGGAGCCAAGCAATGCAACTCACTTGTGAGAAATGGATGTGAAATCCCCAGGAGCCATACATTTTTAACCTGTGTCGATTGTTTACCTAGTGCTACAAATGTCAACCGAAAATTTGACACATGTACTATTTCTTACTTTTTGTGGTGATGTCACGCGATTCCTTACTCGACTCTCGAGACGACATGATGTTAATTTATTTGTGTGACTCATATGGTACACTGCCGTATGTTTTTTCCTTCAATTAAGGACAATTTAATTTCATCGATTTATCGAGATGACACAACTGCACCGGGCTAGATGATAAAGGGCATCTTAATTCAATAAAGATATTTAGATTATTCAATTGATACTTTATTTTGGAGTGAAATGCGCCACTAGTCCATGAACTCGAACTGATGTACACTTTAGGCTAACACCTCAAGAAGTGATCAGTTTCAGTCCGCAAACTCGTTGATTTGATCAAATAAATCCGAAACCTGCCTGACTAAGAAGAAACCGGCCACGTGGATGCCATGTCATCATTCCTTTGACTGCTAGTCAATTCACTACTCTTTACAGGGGTCTATCTGCAAATTGACCGGTTTTTTGTCACAAACAATGGTAAGGGCGTTTGGAGAGAAAAAAATATTACAAAATTGGGGTGGCCATGACTTGAACCTTGAGTACGAATAGGCAATGCCTCACTGACCACTGCAACAACACAAAGTTTACACAATAATTTGTAGGCCAGCATATATATTTTGACGTAGAATCAAGAGAGAGAAAAATCAGGCGTTCCCATTCCATCATTTTTCAATCAAGGGACCTCTTCCCTTATGTCTCGCTTGACTGTTGCCTTGTTTGTCGCCAGATCATAGCGTTTGCTGAACAACAAGGTGGGGGTCATTGTCGAACTAAATGTTAGGAGCACGAACACATCTGTAAATTTGGCAAACCTGGTGTGGTCGGTGAGGCAATGCATATTCCATATGGTCAAGGTTCAAGCTCTGTGAAAAACATTTTTTCAATACTTTTACACTCTAAACAACATGAACATGGTTTATGAGAAAAACGACCACTTTTCAAATTGACCCCTGTAAAGAATAGTGAATTCACGAGCAGTCAAAGGAATGATGACATGGCATCCACGTGACCAATTTTTTCCAAGTCAGGCTGGTTTTGGCCTTATATGATCAAATCAACGAGTTTACGGACTAAATCAGATCACTTCTCGAGTTGTTGGCCTCAAGTGTGTAATCAATTTGAGATCATGGACTAGTGGCGCATTTCACTCTTTATTTTGGGTGATTCATATGTAAGAGGAAGTGGAAGAGTGGTATGGATGGAGCTATACAGATAGAGTTTTGTGTTTCGCAGGAACCTCACTACATCAGGATCTTTCATAGTAGACTCTATGTACCATATGCTCATGCATTCTGAGGTACCAGTGAGTAATAACAAGAAAATTTGAAAGTCCAAGATTCCTCTAAAAGTGAAAATCTTCATGTGATATCTTCATAGGGGAGTTGTGTTAACGAAAGAAAACCTCGCACGGTACAACTGGCCAGGGAGTAAGAAGTGTTGTTTTTGCACTCATGATGAGACAATCAAACACCTCCTTTTCCAATGCAAGTTTGCACGTTCTACGTGATCAGTCATCCAAAAAACGTCAAATTTGTATCCGCCAACAAGTGTTGCCAATATTTTTGGTCATTGATTGGACGGTATTCCAAATAGGTTCAAAACGCTAATAAGGATGGGAGCGTATGTCTTAATTTGGTCGCTTTGGCTATGTAGAAATGATTTGATTTTTAATAACACAAATGCTTCTCCTCTGTAGGTTATTTTCCGGTGTATGCACTCAGTACGTATGTGGTCTATTCTACAATGATCAGAGTACCAACCGTAGTTGAAGGCGTTGTGTACGCGTTTGGAGTAGGTGGCTATGGAGGTTTTTTTTCAACATGGATGGCAACATAACCTACGGATTGATCCACCACCTCCTTTGACATGGGCATAATGTCGGTCTATAGGACTTTACTATTGCCGATTTATTGGTTTTATTTCTTGAATTTTCATCAAAATTTTGAATTTGGCTGTGTGCATCTTAATTATGCAGGGGCTGGGTGTTACTCATAATGCTTTGTATCCGCTTAATGCCACATTTTGAGATAATAAAATCGCCCTTTATCGAAAAAATACACATAGAGTTTGATCCGAGGGAAATCCAGGAGATGTTGGATAAGGAGAAAGCAAAGAGAGAGCAAGGAATAAGCACAGAAGAAGAGAAAGTGAAAGCCATACAATAAGGAATTACCAAAATAATAGTATATTTTGCAAAAAAATAGTTCCATTTTACAAAGATAACAAAGAAGGGACAGAGGAAGAGAAGTCTAGTGTATATTTTTCCCAACCGTGTGCCACAAAGTTGACATCGCACACATTCTTTTGGCGCATGCTTTGAGGCACTCCCATCGCAAACCAAGGTGGGACAACGGTTTTCCATACCTTGTGCGACGGGCTATTTTGACCAATCTGTACTATTCTATTACTGCTTTTTGCCAGCTTGATTCTTTGGTGTGTGCACGTTAGTGTTGCCGTGTTGGTTGTTTGCGTTCTAGTAGTGCTGAGGTTGGGTGTGTGCACATTATGCGTATATCCCCATGATGGTACATTATGAGCAAAAAAAAATACCTTTTCAAAAAGAGCAATTAAATCAATCCTAAATTCTAATAATTATGGTTGTAACAACTTGGTAGTATTAGGGTCGTGACAAGGCATGATAGAAGAGGTGACCGGTGGCTATGGGTTGTTTGTCTCTTGGGCTACTCTAGGTGCAACATAAGAGTTTGTTGTATTTACTTGAGAAAGAATCAACTCACAATTTTTTTAATAAGAAATAGTTATATGATGGTATGAATGAGCTTTGCAGCTCAATCTTGGGCACTCTCTGAACATATGGTAGCATGTCTGACAACTGATTGCTCATACTCAATGTTTACGCATTTTTTGCAGTGTTGGAGTTATGCAAAGGAAGGAACCGGCGAGGATGTTCGTATTTTCATCCTGCCTCCTTATGTGATAAGAATTGTCAAGCTTCATACAAGTGCCAACCCCATGAGGAGTAGGTGAGTTTAGTAGCAAGTTTGTTTTTAGATATGATCGTAAGATGCAATCCCGAGTATGCATCATTTTGTTGTTTGGTTTCTTTCTTATATTAGTTGAACCTTATATGCCGCTTTTCAGAAGATAAACATTTTAATAAACCATATCTGATATCTAACAAATATTGTGCATTGAAGGCAACAATCTTAGTACCAACATGTACCAGTATCACATTGAGCCGATGGGTTTATTATTGTCAATCGACTATTTCAATGCTCAATTCAAATAAAGGATCCCGTGACCTCTTACATTTTGTGGAGGTACAAATATACATCTAGATCACAGAAAATGTGTTCTATCATTGTTTTAAAAATCCCTATCTAGTTTTGTTAAGTTTGTGTATAGAAATGTGCCGACTCCAGTTATGTGGGCTAGTTGATGCTAAGATCGATGAGATTTTAGATCTTCCAGGTAGGAAGGGAGGCAGTGGAGAAGTGTTGGACATTCTTGAAAAATTAATATCCCTCTTTGAGGATCCAGACTATCCTCCGACACGTCATGTACGGGATGCGCTAAATGAAGAATTCTGACATGCAAAGTCAATTGGGTTGAAATAGTGCAAGATTTCAATGAAGTCGATGATTTGCTACTAAACCCGAAAAGGAGATTTTCCACAACAGTTTGCTAGAACTTGACCAAAGTGTCTTGTGTGTACAAAAGCCACAACCTTCGTTTGCACCAACCGGTTCATCTACTATATTCTTTAGAATTTTCACTGTGCCAAGTGAGGATATACCAATGTGATTATCTCATACTCCCAATCCAGACATAACTAGGAGCAGTGTGTATGAATCTCATGAATTGAATACGACACTTGGTGTGGATATCCAAATCAAATCGGATCATATGTGTTTACTTCTTTGTATACACACTATTTATGACCACCTGCTTTTATGTCCAGTTTGACTAGTAGAGCTGATAGACAACACAGCAAGATGGTGCACTGGTGCACTCTACTTGACTTCAATACTTAGTGCATATGTCAATGTGGCTCACTCACTCATTTGCTCACATTCGGTTTGACGGGTGCAACAATATCCTCGCCATTTTATGATCTAATGTAATGTTGGCCGCTACATATAAAGCTCCTAGCTAGTGAAGGATCCATAGGCCAAGAGAAGAAGAACAATGCAACAAAACTAAGCTGAGGTGCCGAGGGAAAAAATAGTGTATAGTGTAAGCATGAGTGAGGGAGGTGTTGGTAAAATGTTTGCCACCTAATCCATATCTTCTAGCTGACTACATATAAGCCATAGGCTTAGTGAAGCCTCTAGAGAAGTCGTTTGAGGTGGCTCCATAGATGACATAGGTGTTGAGCTTCCCAATGAAGCTTCAAGTACTTGGGCACCATGTCTTGTGAGAAGTCTAAGGGGTTCTGCGCAAAAAAGCTTCCCAATGAAGGTTCAGACTGGACTTGTCTTTTTGATCTTGGTGATTTTCGCCGCTCCATATCTGCATCCATAGAAGGTAAAACGATCAAGATTCTAACTAATATATAGTAATGTACAAGTGAAAAATGTACTCAAAAAATTAATCCTTACAGATAAATGTGAAAAATTGCTATTATTTCAAATATTTCACAAATTCATACATACATTGACGAACATAATTTAACTTATATATTCCACATACTTGTATGATATATGATTTATCACATTTCACATTTTCAAAACATTAGAAAAGTTCGGCAACGTAGCTAAAAAAATATGTTTCCCATTGCTTCTCTAATTCACTTTTCACATTTCACAATATCAAACATAGCAATAATGTGGCAAAGTAACTCAAAAAAATTGTTTCACATAGATGTGCAGTAAAAACATTATATTTTTCCACATTTCACAATGTCAAACATACCAATAATGCAGCAAAAATTACTTACAATACTTGATTTCACATGGATATCTGGTCAGAAAAACTAAATTTCATATTTCACTTCAATCTTAAAGAATATCCAGATGAATACAGACTAATCCATAATGAATCCAAATCAAAATGACCGAGGTGAATACAAACTAGTATGTAATAGAATGAGTGGACTGGGTCCAAATCAAAATGATCAAGGTGAAAAGTTAAATAGAAGCCAGTTTTTTTGTCGCTTTAGGGTTACAAGCTGCAAGATTTTCGCATACTGAATCTACATACTAAGATGGAAAAAATTGAACTTACCTGGAGCAAGATTTGTGGTATGAACAACTCCGCCGGTACCCAAGACCTTCGATTCAGCTTCTATCCACATTAGTCAGAAAAGAGGATTGAGGAACACTAGTGCAGAACCGGGCATTAGCACCGGTTCGTAACGCCCTATAGTGCCGGTTACATAACCGGCACTAATTTGTGGTCACTAAAGGCCCCCCCCCTTTAGTACCGGTTCAGCACGAACCGGTGCTAAAGGGCAACCACGTGGCACGAGCCAGCTCCGGGGACCTGGAGCCCTTTAGTACCGGTTTGTAAGACCAACCGGTACTATAAGGTTTGGAGGGTTTTTAGTTTTATGATTTCTTTTTGATTTAATTTTGTGTTTCCATTTTAATTCTTTTTCGTTTGCTGGTATTTTACGATACTACACATTATACACGTTATGCATATATATATATATATATATATATATATATATATATATATATATATATATATATATATATAATTTCTAGTAGAACCAATCATGCATATATATATCACATCAATGTCTCACAAATTAAACCACCATATTAATTAATTCACACATACACACATGTATAGATATATACAATTTCTCCTACATATGAATGTTGCCTTCGGAGCCAGTCTAATTGGTGCCTTCGGAGCACGATGACAATTGAAATTGTTTTTCATTGGGACGGTAGCGGGTAATAGAATTCTCCATTCGGATTTATGACCTGGTCGAGCAAAAATCCCGCTATTTCCTCTTGAAGTGCTTCTACGCGCTTCGTTTCTATGAGCTTCTCCCGCACCTCTTTGAACTGTTAAGAAGGAGATCAATATGCATGTGTATTAGTTGTGTGACTAGCTAGATATCGATAATGGTGTAAAAATTGTGAATAGTGTTCTGACAAGCGTACCCATTGCTGTCTTTGAGATCTGCTCCTTTCGAACGCCATCATGCGAATGTTCTCGCAAACGCAGAATGCACACAGATCAGTCCCTACCGCTTCAGGCCTTTACGAGAATGGAATTTGATCAGATAAAATTAATCAAGCATGATAATTAAAGAGATGGCAGCTAGCTAGCTAGCTAGTACTACTTAATTACTTACCTTGGGTGAAACCATTGAAGCTTTTGTTTCCATTCACCTTCCGTGACGTTGATGAATCTTGCCCAAGCCCCGCCGCCGACAAAGAAAATGAATAAAGGGTTATTAATTAGTTCATATCATGAAATGACGAACTAAATAGGCCGAGATATATAGTTAATAATGATTGAAATTACCAGTTGACTATCCAATACAAGATGTTAAAGTCGGTGTTTTTGAGATTAATGAGTCCAAGATTTCAACTGTTCCTTCACAACTTTAATGATACACAAGACCAGTGAAATCTGCATGCACACACGCTACATGTCTTAATTAAGCGGGCATATGTAAGCAAAAACATGTAGCTAGCTAGTAGGCAAAAACAGAGAATTTGTAGTACAAGACAAGTGTGACTCACCCAAAGTGGTAAGGAAGTAGTATATCTTCATTGTATTTGAGGCGCTTCAAGAACTCTAGCATGCTGTCCTCTACTTCCTTTGCATGATGTTCATTTATCTTCCATGTGAATTCATTAACGGTGTTTGGGTCAATGAACCCAATGCCATAGCGCCCACCTTTTCTTATTTCATATATCTTCATCCCGCATAATACCACGTAAAAGAATATAGTGAGGATAATTACAGGTAATGATTGATCAAAAGGATCACTACAGCTAGCTTGAGACTTAAATTATAGAAAGAGATCACTTACGAGACAATTGCAATCGACGATAGATTTGTCGAGTGCTTCTGATTGTATAACTGAAACAGTTCTAAATACTCAACGGACCCAGCTTTCTCATGGTAGTAATGGTCATTCTTGACATTCACCATGAGGGACACTCGATCTGAAATCTTGGTAATGTTCATGTACCATTGATGCAATTCATACATTCTCGTTGGGAGGTTCTTGACCTTGTCGGCGCGCCAAAGGTTGGCCCGGACATATTTCCGCTTTACTTCATCCTCTCTAAGCAAAGGCATGGGCTCGATCTCGAGGAGTTGTCCAACAGTGATGTTGAGAACTTCAGCCTGCATTATATGCTCCTCCGTTATTACCACATTGCCCACCTCGGGAACATGCCTTTGCTTGCCCACAGTAATATTGGGGCGCAGATTGCCACCTGTTGTTGGCACAACAAGCGAGGGATCGATTCGCTACTGTTCTCCCAATTGGGAATGGTTTTCCGCATTTTTGGCAGCTGCTTCTTGTTTGCTCGATCCCGATGTAGGCGTGCTCGCCTCCCTTTGTAGGCGTGCTCGATTTAACTTCCCGATGTGGCGCTCATAGTCTGTGTTAACAGGCTTGAAGCTGGTGGTTGAGCCATACGAATGAAGTGGTCAATCGCTTCCTCGTGCACTTTCTCCCTTGGTGGCGGGGCGGTTTGGTGCAAAATGGGCTTCCACCTCGGCCTTCGATATGGCTGTGATTTCCTCCTCGGACCTGTCATAAGACCTCCGGAAGAGGCTTGAGGCATGGACCATATTTATACCGCTTGCCTCCTTTGTATTTCTGACTACCTCGACTCGTGCCGCCACGCACTGAGCTGCGGGTGTCTCTTCTGCGATTGCCGAGGCGGCGGAGACGGCCGACGGACTGAGTTGGACGAGGAGGAGTGGCCTGAGGTTGTGCCGGACTTGGAGGAGGAGTGGACGTCTGACGCTGTGGCGGACTTGGAGGAGGATGATTGTCCTGACACTTTGCCAGACTTGGAGGAGCGGGAGTCTGCTGACTCGGTGGCGGACTTCGACGAGGACTCGGGTGACGCGGTGTCGGTGGCCTTGGAAAGATGATGCAATCCTTTTTCCATAGGATGATACGATGTTTGGCCTCTCCGAGAAAGCGCTCGCCGTCACCTCCAGCAATGTCAAGCTGTAGCCCCGAATATGGTGGGTCCACCACCTCATCAACGACGACACGAGCATAGCCCGCTAGAATCGGGTTGCAATGGAAGGTTGCCTCGGGGGGATTTGTGAAAGCACAGCCGTCCGCCACCTTCATGGATATGTTCTTCATTTTGACGTGTAGCTTGCAGTTAGTGTTCTCCGTGATGTCATCCACAGGGTATCTACCCAGCATTGGGTCGTCCGGGACGGAACCCACGCTGCTTCTCGGCATGGATGGGCCGGTGCTATCCAATGCTGGATCATCCGCTAGCTGCCGCAGCTGCTGAGACCCCCTTTGATGGGTAAGTGAGTCGATCTGCTCCTGCTGCCGCTGGAATTTGACTGCCAATTCCGCTTGACTTGCTTCTAGGCCTTGAAGGCGTTCATAGTCCCGCTTCCTCTGCTCCTCCTCCATCTTCCTCTTCTTCTCCTCCGCAATCTTCTTTCTCGCATGGGTTCGTAGTCGTTGTTCCATCTGAAAACCCTCATACCACGGCAGAGCGCTTCCTTGCCTCGTGTTCTTCCCGGGTGTTCAGATTTCCTGTGGCACGCAGAAGCTCGTTGTTCTCTCTGTTGGGCTGGAACACCCCCGTTCGTGCCTCTTCTATTGCAACAAGTATCGCATCGTCGGCTCCCTTCAGACTTGCCCTCGTCGAAACATTGCCTGTCTCCCGGTCCAACTCCCCCCCCATGCGCATAGAACCAAGTCCTAACCCTGGGGGGCCAGCTCTTAGTAGCCGGAGTGACACCTGCATCCTCCATCTCTTTCTCTGTCAGGACCCCGACTCAATGCCACATCGATCTAGCATGTAACACCTCATATCACTTGGTGGCCTCACGCACGGTATTCCCGCGGGTGTCGCCTTACCTTTGCCCGGGACCGTTTGCGCCTTTTGGCACACGTATATGATAGTGTCGCTAGCATCCATATGATAAGGAGCCGGCTGACATGGCTAGTCGTAAACCCAAAGTGGCACAAACTTACAGGACAGCATCCATGACCAAAGATCGAACATGTCGGTCATCGGCCGAGTGAATCCAGTCTGTAGCACTAGGCTAGCAGACTCCGTGAACCGGGCTGTAGCGGGCTAACAGACTCCGGTATTCATCGCGTGACATTTCCCGAAGGGACAGAACACAGAACGAAGAAGGACACATGCCGGCCAGCCTAAGTGTCCGGAGCAAGTAGCAAGCTACCATGGCTCAGTGAAACACTAGGAGACATTTCCCGGTAAGAGAGGCTACTAAAGATAAACAACTAGATAGTCAGATCCCACACATACCAAGCATTTCAAACATACACACAATATGCTCGATATGTGTAAATACAACATGGCATCACAACATAACTCTACGACTCAAGTATGTATTCATTAGGCTCCGAGGAGCGGGATATTACAAACAGGGGTCTCACGACCCAACATTCAGAGCATACAAGTCAAGCACAAGCGGAAGCTAAACATGTCTGAGTACAGACATCTACAAATGAAAAAGGCTTAGAAGCCTGACTGTCTACCAGATCCTGCCGAGGGCACAAGATCGTAGCTGAGGTGTCAAGCTAAACGTCGAAGTCCACGTGAAACTACTAGTGAGACTGAAGTCTCTCTGCAAAAACATAAAATAGGCAAACGTGAGTACAAATGTACCCAGCAAGACTTACATCGTAACTAACTACATATGCATCGGTATCAATAAAGGGTGGTGGATTTTAACCGCAGCAAGCCAGCTTTGACTCGTGGCTAACCTGAACTACGATCGCAATGTAACTCTTTTGAGGTGGCGCACACGAGTCCACATATTCACCATATCAATACACCACTATGGATCCGCTCCGTCTCCCTCACGAGGACGCCATCCATAGCACTCACGCTTATCTTGTGTATTTTAGAGTATCCACTTTCACTTGTCTATGAACTGCACAAGGGTCCAAGTTTCCATATCCGAGGAATCCGGCTATTCAATAGATAATGATAACCTGCAGGGTGTACTTCTTCACACACGCTCGCCACTTATCGCCTCAGACACGTCATGTACCTCAAGAACCTTCAAGCGGAAGCGGGCGAGGAGTCGGCCACGCCTACCTAAACACTCAAGTCTCTCGCCCGGGTTTATCGCCCATTCGGGTTCCATCCGCAAGGAGATCCGGCGGGGTGTCGCCACGGCCCCAAACGATGTGAGCAGGGTTCCCAAGCCCACCTCGACGGGTGGATCTACGCTTGGTACACCGTGCCACGGTGCCTAGTCATCCCAAGCCCACCTGCACGGGTGCCACTTGGTAGACTACTAACACTACCTACAAACACCGAAACTAGTTGCAACTCCCGGACAGAGAACAAGGGTGATTAAGAAGCCGAGAGGGGTCGAGTTACGGAACCCAATGTGTGGTAGTGGCTGGTCATGGATCACAAACACGAACTCAGTTCTCGAGGACGGCTGCAATGAGACAACCCACCATGTACTCCTACATGGCCTCTCACCGCTACCTTTACCAAATCGTGTTCACACATTTAGCTCTCAACAGTAGGACATGTTCACACACCTCCGATTCATTCCCGATGAATCAGACCTGACACAACTCTAAGCAATAGCAGGCATGACAAACAAGCATGAATGAGTAGGCACATCAGGGCTCAAACAACTCCTACTCATGCTAGTGGGTTTCATCTATTTACTGTGGAATGACAGGTCATGCAGAGGATAAAGGGGTTCAACTACCGCAGCATGTAACAGTTGTATCGTTGTTGTCCTAATGCAGTAAAATAGAGCAGAAGCGAGAGAGTGGGATTGTATCGGAATGAACAAGGGGGTTTTGCTTGCCTGGCACTTCTGAAGATAGTAATAGTTCTTCATCGGTGTCATCGATCTCATCGTCGGAACCACGTCTATCGAGAGGGGACAAACACCGACAAACAAGGAAGAAACACAATCAATGCAATGCACAATATGATGCATGCTCATGACATGGCAATATGAGTGTGTTGGCCTAATGCAACTACAACCAGATGGGTTTGAGTCATTTTGAACTAAAGGTTCAACCCCAAACTCATTTTGTGATCTTAAATAGTGCCTTATCATGTTTTGCACTAAACAGCAATCTTAACTTTTTTAAACATGCATGAAGCCAGTACAGATGGATAGATTGGATTTTTCTGATCATTTTTCATATATAAATTATTTCATTCTGAGTTACGGTTGAATTTATATGAATTTTGGAAGTTTATAACATTTTCTGAAATTTCCTGAATTATTTTAAATCCAGAAAATGGTTAACTGCGTCAGCATGACGTCGGTGTGACGTCATCAAGTCAACAGGGGCGGTCCAGGTCAAACTTGACCAGTGGGGTCCACTGGTCACCACACGGTCTTTGTCGGGTCACCGGCGGTGTGGGTCAGTCAATGTACCACGTCCAGAGTCAATCTTGACGCGTGGGTCCCACTGTTTATGAATTAATCTAAACAGAAAATAAAACTAACCTAAACAGGTACATGGGCCCACATGGCAGTGGCTCTAGGGGTGTTTAGCGGGGTTAGTAGGCGCTAATGATGCTACCACGTCAGCCTGTCGGTGTTTAGCCACGGCGCTAATCCGAGGACGCCGGAGTTGCCCTCCGGCCGTTTCAGCGACGGAGCACGCGTGGCTGGGTTCTCTGATCGCAGCGCATCGAGGCGTCGGTTGGTGGTGGCGCGGTTCTTTGGGTGGCGGAATCAGCAACGGCGGCAAGCTTTGGCGGCGGCCGGAGCTTGGGCAAGCACGGGCGCGGGGCTACGCTTGGCTAGCGAGTGAGCTGAGAGGCTGGGCGGGCTCCTGGCAGCTCCACGAGCTCGGGGCAATGCTCGGACGCGAGTGGCAGCAGTAGTGTGGCATGGCGGCGATGAGGTACGGCGCCGGCGAGCTTCGGCGTCCGCGCAACTATGGCCTAGAGGAGGCGGCAAGCAACGGGGTTCGAGGGAGAAGGAAGAGAAGCTCACCGCGAGCACGATGGGAAGGTCAGTGGGCGCGGGGGAGGTCCGGAGCGAGCAGGGCGACGGTGGCGATCTCGGCGACCCGAGGAGGAAGAAGAGGTCAGGGCCGGCGCTTCGGGGCGTTTGGCGTCGCTTGAGTCGACAAAGAGGCGTAGGCGACGGTAGCGGAGCTTCTGGGCATGTAGGAGAGGCGAGGGGGAGGCGGTGGCCGCGGTGGTTCTCGTCGGCGGCGGCGGGCGCGTTCGGTGAGGAGAACAGAGGAGGGGGAGAGCGTTCGGGGAGAGAGAGGAGAGGGGCACGGGGAGAGGAGAGCGGTGCAGGGGGTGCGTGGCGTCGTCCGGGCGCGTCGAGGGGTAGCCAGGCAGGCAGCCTGGTGGCGTGGCGAGCTCGGCGGCGTCACGGTGTCCCTCCTCTGCCTATTGGCACGAGGAGGAAGGCGACAGGAGGGGGCGCCTGGTGGGCTGGGCCAACAGTGCTGGGCCGCAGCTAGGCCGCCAGGTAGGTTAGGTAGGTGGCCTAGTGGCCTTCTCTCCCTCTCTTTATTTTGTTGTTTCTGTTTTTCTATTATGTTATTTTGTTCTGGGCTTTATTAAAAAATACTTAGGCATACTCAAAAATCACCAAACTGCTCATGGCCACTGTTTGGAATATAGCCAACATGGAACATTTCAGTTTAGGATTATTTGGACATTTAAAATATTTTATAGCATTTAAATGCCCAAATGCAAATACTATATGATTTAATTCAAAAATCCAAAATGGCCTAGAAAAATGTGCACCATTTTTGGGAGAGGTTCTAGACCAATCCAAAAATAATGAACTTTTCTGAAGATCATTTTGGGTTCACTGAGAATATTTTAATTTGAACCTAGTTGATTTGATCTGGTGCTAGGGTTTGAGCAATCTCCATTTCAAAATTAAGCAAAATTTAAATATGATGCACACATGAAGCTAGCCTAGTGCAATAACAGAAGCTAGGGATGTGACATTCTCAGACTTATCCCACTTAGGCATTGCCACCGCATAGCCACCTGGCCCCAGCTTATGGAACTTATCCTTTTTTCGGTATTCTTCTTGTTTATTCTCGACTGTTCCTTAGCTAATTCGGAATCCTTGAATTTCACGAAATCGTCCCAATGATCACGTTGGTTCTCCAGTGTTCCCTTGAATACTGGAGTCTTCCTTCCTCCGTTGACGTACTTGTTCCATTCACCATTCTTGTAGTTCTTGAATGCAGTCGCCATCATCTTAAGAGCAGCCTCTTTGACTTTCTGCACATCTGCTTCTGTGAAATGATCTGGTAGGGTGAAATGTTCCATGAGAGTATCCCAAAGCAGATCTTTTTGATTCTTGTCGACATAAGTAACATCTGGACGTGGCTTTGCTGGCGCTCTCCATTCTTGAAGTTTGATCGGGAGTTGGTCCTTCACAAGAACTCCGCACTGACGAACGAACTTGTCCGCAATCTTCTTAGGCGCTAATGGTTTGCCAGTAGGGCCGCATGCCTCGATATTGTACTTTACGCCCGGCTTCAACTTTTTGTTCGGGCCTCGTTTCCTTCCTTTTGTCGAAGATTTGCTCGATCCGGATGGCTGAAAGAACAAAGATCGATTCGTTAACATATCTTCAAGTCATTTAAAACATGTGATGATCACCGGATGCCCGCTTATATAAATATATATACCTCGTCGGTGTTTGTTGTTTCAGGATCATGTTCTTCGTCATCGTCATAATCATTCATGACTTCGTCGTGATCGAATATCATATCACCCTCTCCGGTGTTGTTTAGAAATTCGAGCCATCATAATCTTCTTCATTTTGATTATCATCGCCTGCGTATCATATCAAACATGGTGCATTCTCCCTCTCTGTCGGTATTATGCGCCATAGCTTTTGTTTAACTAATCCAAAAGAAATATAAAACAATTTAGTATTCAAATCTCCAATAATAGATATAATCTCGAATACATCATCGAGAATAATAGATATAATCTCGAATACATCGTCTCGAATAATATATAATATTGAATAGTACATCACGGCTATTAGCTAATAAAGATCGAATACTACGGAAGAATCTAGGACACTCGCGGTTCCTCCGGCGGGCGTGGACACCCAAAGAGAAGGAACCCTCACGGGATTATAGCTGAAGTGAGATCCCGAAGATCTTGCCACGTATTGGAGAACCTGCCGCCCTCTAACGCAACCATGTAGCGATGGGCGTGCTCGTCCTCCTCCGACGACACGGCGACGTACCACTTCCGGCGGGCCGGGTCCCTCCGCACCAAATCGCCCACGCTAACGCCACGCAAACGAGATCGTGGTCGACGATCGACCCACGGCCGGGTTCCTCGTCAAGCGGCGCGCGCCCTCAAGCAGCACCTCCAGTGCCAGCCAGCGGAGCCCAGTCCGGACATGGGTCGGTGGGCGTCGTCATGAGACGGGTCGACGGCGAGGATGCGGGCCGGCATCGTCGAGAACAAATACTAGCTATATGCCCATAAAAAGTAACATTTTTTAATGATTGGATTTTGATAACTAAAATTTCTAACATTTCTATATAACTAACATTTCTATAACATTTCTAACAATGCTATATATAACTAACATTTCTATAACTATTTCTATAACTAAAAACAGAAAAATTTCTAACAATTCTAACTTTTTATAACTATATATTTCTATAACTAAAAACAGAAAAATTTCTAACAATTTCAAACATTTCTAACAAATCTAACAATTCTAACATTTCTAACTATTTCTAAAAAACAGAAAAATGTCTAACAATTTCTTAAAACAGAAAAATCTATAACTAAAATGTATGTGTGTGTGTGTGCGCTCACGGCCGGCTAGGCGAGAGGCGATCGACGGCGGCGACGGCGCGGCGACGACGGGCGGCGACGACGGGACGGGACGACGGGCGAGGCGGCGATGGGCGGCGACGGGCGGCGACGACGGGACGGGCGGCGACGACGGGACGCGGCGGCGACGGGCGGCGACGACGGGACGGGCGGCAACGGGCGGCGACGGGCAGGCGGTGGGCGACAGTGCAGAGGAGAAGAAGCAGAGGAGAGATGAGAAAGCGATGAAATTTTGAAGTGTTTTCTTATATAGAAGGCACCTTTAGTATCGGTTGGTGGCTCCAACCGGTACTAAAATCTGTTTTGGCTGAGCCAAGCGGCGGAAGCGACCCCTTTAGTACGGGTGGTGGCACAAACCGGTACTAAAGGCCCCCTTTAGTACCGGTTTGTGCCACGACCGGTACTAAAGGGGTCTTGGCAGCAGTGCGGTCTTGAAGTTTAGTCCCACCTCGCTAGTCGAGGGCTACCAGACCGGTTTATAAGCCCAGTGTGGTAGCTCTCTCGAGCTCCTCTCCTAATCAGCCCTCTGGGCCTACTGTCCTCCTCGCCTTGTGGGCCAAGCTGGGCCTTGGCGGGCCTGCATCTGGCCCGATGAAAGGTTGTGTCGCTAGTCGATGCAGGCCGCTTTGGCCCGATTAGCGACTTTTTTTTCTTATTTTTTTTTGCTTTATTTTTTTGTTTTATTTATTTTTGAGTTGTTTTTGCTGTATTTAGAGTTTCTTTGTGAATATTTTTGCTTTAGGTACAAAAATTACAAACTTTCTGTTAGTGCGGTAGATTTCAATTTTGAATAGTTTAAATTTTGAATTATTTAAAATTTGTGTGAATCACTAGTTTGTGAATAACTTAACTTTGAAAAAGTTTTTCAGTGATTCTTTTTCTTATGTTCAATATTAGTGTGTTTTATCATTATATTCAATTTAGTAATGCTTAGGTTATTTAAAAATGAAATGCCTTTGTAACAGTTCAGTTTTAAATGAAACCACGATACTTGAAAGTGATTGTCCATTTTGTACACGAAGTGCATCCAGTTTTTGCCGTAACCCTCTCTACTTTCTTGCACATGCTATTTGTATGAAATTATGATACCATGCCAACTTTCAACCTTTTACGAGTTCATTTGAATTGCTTTTCAATTTCAGGTCATTTAGTTGGAAAAAATCAGTAAATGCATGAAAAGAATTTGTTTGCACATAAAATTTCTTGGCGTTTCAAATGCCAAAACACATAACTACCTAAATATTACAGACATTCCCTCCTGGGTGTGAAACACGAAGAAAGTGATGATAGTGAAGCCGATCACATCCCGGATCTTTGGGTGTGAAACTTTTTCTTCGCGTGTGTCCCTTTGCGCCGTAACCATGGAAAATCTTCATCATTTAACGGGATGCTCGGGTCAATATTCACTTGTGAATGGAGCAATTTCATCAAACTTTTCATAATCTTGACTTGTCTGTCTTGTCATCCACTCCCACGATGTTTCTCTTCCCGTAAAGAACTATGTGCGCTTTGGCTCATCGCACGATGCATTCGCTTCCTTATCTTTTCTTTTCTTGGCTTGGTAGACATGTCCTTCACATAGAAAACCTGTGCCACATCATTGGCTAGGACGAATGGTTCGTCGCATACGCAAGATTGTTGAGATCCTTGTTGTCATTCCGCATGCGGGTCTTCCGTTACCCGCCTCGTGTCATATTGACCCATTTGCACGAAACAAAGGGACCTTTAAACCACGTCGATAGTCAAGTTCCCATATGTCCTGTATATAACCATAATATGTTTCCTTTCCCATCTTGGTTTCGCATCAAAGCGGACACCACTGTTTTAGTTGGTGCTCTTCTTATCTTGGGCGATCGTAAAATGTATTACCATTTATCTCGTACCCTTTGAAAGTCATTATATTCAAGATGGTAGCTGGGACAGCAAGTACAGGTCATCTTCAATAGAGGTGTCATGCATGGTGCGGTTGCGCAACCGTTGGCGAAACTCCTGGTTTGTTCACGTGTAATCCACTCATCGACCGCTCCGGGTGTTTGGGCGTAGCAAATTCTTGTGTTCATCCATATACGGAGCCACCAAGGTGGAATTCAGTAGAAGCTGTGTAGTGTGCTTGGTGAGAGAATGTCCGTCCATACATATTATTTGTTCCCCTCCTAGCGTGCCTTTTCCATCCGATCGCCCTTATGCGCGATTCAGAACACCAATCGGCTTAAGGTCAGGAATAAAGTCAATACAAAACTCAAGTGACCTCCTCATTTTGATGGCCCTTGGAGATGCTTCCTTTTGGCCTAGCACGGTTATGAACATATTTCTTTAAGACTCCATGAACCTCTCAAAGGGGAACATATTGTGTAGAAATACAGGACCCAAAACGTTAATCTCTTCAAGATAGGTGAACTAGGGCGTGCGTCATGATGTTGAAGAAGGATGGTGGGAACACCAACTCAAACCGACAAGACATTGCACCAAATCATTTCGTAACCTTGGTATGATTTCTGGATTGATTACCTTCGAGAGATTGCATTGAGAAATGCACATAGCTTCACAATGGCTAATCGAGCGTTTTCGGTAGAAGCCCCTCAATGCAACCGGAAGCGTTGCGTCATAATCACGTGGCGTCATGAGACTTTAGGTTACGGAACTTTTCTCCGCCATGTTTATTATTCCTTTATATTCGACGAAGCCGACGGTACCTTAATATCGGCAGGCATTCAAAGAAGATTTCCTTCTCTTCTTTGGTAAGGCGTAGCTTGCATGACCCCGATGTATGCCGTCTTCTCCGTGCATCGTTGCTGGTCCTCCGTGCCTCGGTGTATCTTTTGTCTTCCCATACACGCCCAAGAAGCCAAGCAGGTCACATAAATATTCTTCGTGACATGCATCACGTCGATTGCGGAGCGGACCTCTAGGTCTTTCCAATATGGCAGGTCCCAAAATATAGATTTCTTCTTCCACATGGGTGCGCGTCCGTCCGCGTCCTTCGAACAGGTTGTCCGCGGGACCCTTTCCAAATATCACCTTCAAATCCTTGACCATATCATGTACATCAGCACCGAGACGATGGTGAGGCTTCGTCCGTGATCCGCCTCACCTTTGAAATGCTTGCCTTTCTTTCTTACGGGATGCCTGCTCGGAAGAAATCGGCGATGTCCGGTACACATTCTTCTTACAACTATTCAAATATATATTGTCGGTATCATCCAAACAGTGCGTGCATCCGCGGTATCCCTTGTTTATGCATCACGAAGGTTCTTGAGCAGGCCAATCATTGATGGTCACGAACAGCAACGCCTTTGAGGTCAAATTCTTCCCCATGTGCTCATCCCACGCACGTACACCTGTTCCATTCCGCAGCTGTAAGAGTTCTTCAACTAATGGCCTTAGGTACACATCAATGTCGTTGCCGGGTTGCTTAGGGCCTTGGATGAGCACTGGCATCATAATGAACTTCCGCTTCATGCACAACCAAGGAGGAAAGTTATACAAACATAGAGTCACATGCCAGGTGCTATGGTTGCTGCTCTGCTCCCCAAAAGGATTAATGCCATCTGCGCTTAGACCAAACCATACGCTCCTTGTGTCGTCTGCAAACTCCTTCCCGTACTTTCTTTCGATTTTTCTCCACTGCGACCCGTCAGCGGGTACTCTCAACTTTCCGTCTTTCTTACGGTCTTCTTTGTGCCATCTCATCGCCTTGGCATGCTCTTTGTTTTGGAACAAATGTTTCAACCGTGGTATTATAGGAGAATACCACATCACCTTGGCAGGAATCTTCTTCCTGGGGTGCTCGCCCTCGACATCACCAGGCTCATCGCGGCTGATCTTATAGCGCAATGCACCACATACCGGCAAGCGTTCAAATCCTCGTACTCACCGATGCAGGATGCAATCATTAGGGCATGCATGTATCTTTTGCACCTCTAACCCTAGAGGGCAGACAGCCTTCTTTGCTTCAGACGTACTCTCGGAAATTCGTTGTCCTTTGGAAGCATATCCTTTATCATTACCAAGCAACTTTCCAAATCCCTTATCGATACACCATTTCTCGCCTTCCATTGCAGCAATTCCGATGTGGTGCCCAACTTTTCTTGTCACCCACGCACTGGTACAACAATTTTTGTGATCCTCTAACATGCGCTGCAACTTCTTCTTCTCCAAATCACTTGTGCAGTTTCTCTTTGCATCGGCAATGGCCCGACCTAGATCATCAGCGGGCTCATCGATGCCTCTTCTTCAACTTCTTCCCGCATTGCCGCTCAGCTTCTTCTCGCATTACCGGCTCAGCTTCTTCCCCATTGTTGTATCATCATATTCAGGGAACCATGGCCAGGATAGCTGTCGTCGTCCTCTTCTTCTTCATTGTTTTCCATCATAACCCCTCTTTCTCCGTGCTTGGTCCAAACATTATAGTGGGGCATGAAACCGGACTTAAAGCAGTGGGCGTGAATGGTTCTTGGCGTAGAGTAATTGTGACCATTCTTACAGACACCACATGGACAAGGCATAAAACCATCCGCCCGCTTGTTTGCCTCGGCCGCAAGCGTAAAAGTATGCACGCCTTCAACGAACTGGGGAGAGCATCGGTCATTGTACATCCATTGCGGCTCATCTTCATTACACAACACCGAATAGACCAAATTAATACAAGTTCATACATAAAGTTCATACAACACTTAAATGCAACAAACAAATAACTCTCTAGCTAAAGCATTTAAATGCAACAACAAATGCGATCAAGATCGCAACTAAGGTAACAATTGATCCAACAGCATAATGATACCAAGCCTCACTATCGATGGCACATTTTCTAATCTTTCTATTCTTCAAGCGCATTTTCTCCATCTTGATCTTGTGATCATCGACGACATTGGCAACATGCAACTCCAATTCCATCTTCTCCCCCTCAATTCTTTTCAATTTTTCTTTCAAGTACTCATTTTCTCTTTCAACTAAATTTAACCTCTCGACAATAGGGTCGGTTGGAATTTCCGGTTCACATACCTCCTAGATAAAAATATCTATGTCAACTTGATGGGCATAATTTGTCATAAACACGAAATGCAACTAATAGTTTTAAAAGAGAATATACCACATCCGAATCATAACAAGGACGAGGGCTGACGGGACGGATATCAAAACCATGGCACTATGTATAACTAACAACGTCGGGTAAGATAATTATTACATGATTAACTATATATCCAAATCACACAAACATCAATTTTTATATAAAATTACATGAACAAGAGGCTCACCACAAGGTGGTGCCGGTGACGGACAGTGCGAGGCGATCGACGGTGGTTCTGACGGAGATTTAGAAGGCACTAAGTAAACCACACCTACATATGCAAACTAAGTGTTATTTTGACCTCAGACATATAAATAAATACTAGCACATATATATATTTCCTCCCAAATTACTAAACTCACAAATTAGTAACTATATAAAGCATTGCAAGAGCTAATCTAGCAATGAGAGATGAAAGGACAAAGTTGCTAACCTTTGTGATCATTTGAATGGATGGGGCCTTCAAATCTTGACAAATTTTGGGCAAAATTTGTGAGGAGCTCGAGGGAAAGGGGAAGAACAGAGGAGAAGTGAGGGAAAGGGAAGAACAGAGTGGCTCGGGTGGGACGAAGGGTTTATGTACGTCGACCTATAGTACCGGTTCGTGGCACGAACCGGTACTAAAGGTGCTGGAGGGGGCCCAGACTGACAACATCCTGCCACCACCCTCATTAGTATCGGTTCGTGGCACGAACCGGTGCTAAAGGTTAGCCACGAACCGGTACTAATGAGAGCGGCCCGGCTAGCCGTTGGAACCGGCACTAATGTATACATTAGTGCCGGCTCTAATACAAACCGGCACTAATGTGCTGCACGTTTGACCCTTTTTCTACTAGTGGAAGCTGCAGGAGGAGGGTCGACCGCCGCGACCACACCCAGAAGAACCAACTACGCCACCGAGGGAATCCCAAGCTGGATGAAGAAGGAAGAGAAAGGGGAAAAGGGAGCAGGAGAGGAGTAGTAAATGTAAAACTGACGCAAAGTGGTTGATGGGGGCCGGCCACTTTCTTAACATATTACAAATACGGGCATCTGATATACATGGACGTGGGCCAGCACTAACACGAATCGCGGAGTAAACGGCCGGTTTAGGATCTACCGGTACATCACGGAACCGTGCAATATGACTGCGCGGTAGGAATCCACATCAAGGAGGACTAGCTAGACACACGGGAATCCTACGGTCCATCACGTGGACAGTTCCAGATGAAGCAGACGGCTCTGAACAATCTGCATGGGCTCGATCATCTCCGCTTGCACGGAAAGAAACTATCATTCTACAGGAAGACGAAGAGGGAGAATCCATCCATCCAAGCTACTCAGCCAGTCTCCGCGGTGCCCGTGTGAGCACGATCGATCGGCTACCGCTCAGTGCGAGAATTTTCATCGGGATGCATGCGCCTGCACATGGAAAAAAAATCACCGCGGCGTTCCATGACAACAACGATACTCAGCGGAACCTTCCATGCCGCGTGCAGGTAGGGAGAGCGTTCCCTGTCCCCAGTGCAACTCTAGGTCCTGTGCGGCCCGACAGAAATGGACGTGGAAGCAGTGCGCCTACACGTTCTAGAGAGCGAGCATGGACTTAAATGGGGTCCAGTTCCGTTGGTGATTTATCCACACAAGAAACTCTTTGTTTCCACATATATATATTGTCGTGTGTGTTAACATGTTGTACATGTACTGTAATTCTTGTACTAGCTGTTGTACCTTGCCTTTTTTTTAAGCTCTGTTGTACCTTGACTAGCTGTTGTACTTACTGTTGTACCATCCCTAGTCTTCAGGATCGCTAACAACTCTCCCGTCATGGCATGCGTGCCTCTTCTTATGGGAGACGTTGAGCTCTCTCAGCTATATATGTAACCTGTAACTCCTTCTGTAAAGGCAATACACAACAGCACAGCGATTACTATCTCTCTAGCTTGGTATCAGTTTTCCATGGCCTTTGAGGACATCTTCGGCGATCTCCCCGCCGCCGCCACGGCCGTCGCCGCCTCTCCTCAGTCCTCTCCCCTGGGTCCTGTCCTACCCTCTCCAACACCACTCCCGCTGCCACCTCCGCCCTCTCCACCATGATCACACCTCCTGATGATCCCTACCTTCTCAATTTCCATCAAGATCACATCTCCAACCACATCAAATTCAAACTTGACCCCAGCGAAAACAACTACATCAAGCGGCGGACGTTTTTCAACTGCGTCCTCCTGCAACATCGTGTCCAGGACCACGTCCTGCACCCGCCCCCAGCCCATCCTGACGCCAATTGGCTCGCCATCGATCAATGGCTCATTCTCTAGATCCTCTTTACCCTGGCCGACCCCCTTTTCGAGCTCATCATGGGCGGCGCGGCTGACGCCTACACGGCCTGGACTCGCATCTGGGACTACTTCCAGGCCAACCAGGGTGCCCAGTACCTGCACCTCACTCGCCAGTTTCGCACTCTTCAGCAGGGCGACCTCACGGTCTCGGAGTACGCGCGGCGCCTCAAGGCCCTCGCTGACGGCCTCGCGGACACTGGTCACCCTGTCACCGACCACGACCTCACGATGCAACTCCTGCATGGCCTCGCCGCCCGCTTCGACACCATCCGCATCATCCTCGGCGACACGGACCCGCTGCCTCCCTTCGCCGTCACGCGCTCTCGGTTGGATCTCGCGGAGTACAACCTCAACCTTCGCGCGGCCGAGGCGGGTTCCGCGGCCCTCACCGTCACTGGAGGTTCCGGCTGCAACCCCGACCGCGGCGATCGCGGTGACCGTGGCGACCGCTCGGATCGTGGCGATCGTGCTCCCTCCTCTGGCCGCGGCTCTGGTGGCGCTCGCGGCAACGGTGGTGGTGATCGTAGCCGTGGACGTGGTCACAATGGTGGTCGCGGCCGTGGCGGCCGCTCCGCCTCTGGTGGACGGGTCCCTCTGCCGCAACACCCATCGCCGTGGACAGGCTACTTCGCTCCTTTCGGCATGGCCCTGCCGGCTCCCCGCCCCGGCTGGGTTCCTCCCAATGTTGTAGGCGTCCTCGGTCCGCGCCCGGGCGTCCACTCCCAGGCCTACCCGCTGATGTACTCCGGCCAGACCCCGCCGCCGCCGGGTCCTTCATCGCTCTAGCTCGGCGCTCCTAGCTGGGATCACGCCGCGCTACTCCATCAGGCCTACAGCCAGCACGGTCTACCCCAATAGAGTGCGGACTGGATCCTCGACTCCGGCGCAGCCACACACGTCACGGGTAACGCAGGTAAACTCTCCATGTTTCATCCTTTCCCAAAGCATAATTCTTCCAGCATAAATCGTCGGCAACGGTGACCGTTTACCCATCATTGGCATCGGCTCCACCACTCTCCCTCCCACCAATCTCTCTCTCAATGATGTAGTTGTCTATCCTTCCATCGTTCAAGACCTAATTTCTGTTCGTAAAGTATCTTCTGATAATCAAGTTTCTGTTGCATTTAACCCTTGTGGTTTTTCTGTGAAGGCCCTTCAAACCAAGACTCCCCTCATGAAGTCCAGTAGTCCCGGTCCTCTCTACCCATTTTATGGCAAGCAACACTATGGCGGCACTGCTTTCTCCATTACTTCCGGTGATCTGTGGCACCAGCATCTTGGCCATCCGGGCAAGACCTCCTTAGCATCTCTTTCTCACACTTTTCTTCCCGATTGTAATAATGCTACTAGATCACCTTGTACGGCATGCCAACTTGGACGGCAGCCTCGTTTATCTTTTCCCTCTTCCAATAATTGTACTAGTGCTCCTTTCCAGCTTATTCACTGTGATCTATGGACGTCGCCGGTTACGAGTTTTTCTGGCTATAACTATTACCTCATTGTGCTTGACGATTTCTCGCATTACTCATGGTCATTTCCCTTGCGCCAAAAATCCGAAACATCACCCACCCTCCAACGTTTCTTTACCTACATACTTACCCAATTTCACACTATTATTAAGTGCATGCAATGTGACAACGGCGGTGAATTCATCAACACATCCCTTCGTACTTTCTTCTCCACTCACGACATCACCTATCGTCTCTCCTGCCCCCACACTGCTCCCCAAAATGGTAAGGCCGAGCGTATGATCCACACCACTAACGACATCCTTCGCACGCTTCTAATCCATGCCTCTCTCCCCCCACCTTTTTGGGTCGAGGCTCTGCACACCGCCACCCACCTACTCAATCGCCGCCCGTCCACCACCACCACTCCCCACACCCCTTACTTTCTCCTCACCGGCGTTCAACCCCGCTACGATCATCTTCGTGTTTTTGGGTGCCTATGTTATCCCAACCTTTACGCCACTAGTCCTCACAAGTTAGCCCCTCGCTCCACTCATTGTGTTTTTCTTGGTTATCCCTTAGAGCACAAAGGCTACCGGTGCTTTGATCTCACCTCCCGGCGAGTCATCATTTCTACGCATGTCATTTTTGATGAAACAATCTTTCCCTACACACCGCCCTCACCAGCGACCACAGGCTCCCCTTCCGCACCCGATCCTACCGCAGATCTCCTGCCACAGCGCGCAATCCACTCCGGGATCCTCCCCCCACCTACCTCGGCAGCCAGCGGTCCCACGCAATCCATCTCGCCAGCCACGCCACCCAATCCCACACCTTCCGCGCCCCACCACCACCCCACCGGGCCGACCGCGTCCACTAGCGCGCGTCACGCGCCCGCCTCGGATTCCCCCACCACTATCCCCTCTGACCCACCTGCGCCTGATTCCCTCGGATCTGCCACCATTCCCGCGCCTGCCTCACCTGCCTCTTCAGCGACCGGACCCACCGCATCCACCTCGCCATCCGTGCCAACCACACCCAGTCTGTCACGTCGCCTGGTTGTCCCGGTAGCTCCTCCCGTTAATTCACATAAAATGACCACCAGGGCCAAACGCGGTTTCACTCAACCTCGGCGCTTATTCTCGCTGACCGCCTCCACCGCTATTTCCCCCCTTCCCTCCTCCTACAAATATGCTCTCAAGGATCACCATTGGCATGACGCTATGCTTGACGAATTTACTGCTTTGCTAAAGAACGATACATGGCGTTTGGTACCTCGTCCGGCAGGTGTTAATGTGGTCACCGGCAAATGGATCTTCCGGCACAAATTTAATCCGAACGGCTCTCTCTCCCGGTACAAGGCGCGTTGGGTCCTTCGCGGGTTCACACAACAAGAGGGAATCGACTACACGGAGACCTTTAGTCCGGTTGTCAAACCGGCTACGGTCCGTGTCGTCCTCAACACTGCCACGGCGCACTCTTGGCCCATCCACCAGCTCGACGTTAAAAACACATTTCTCCACGGTGATCTTGGTGAGACGGTCTACTGCAACCAACCAGCGGGGTTCATCGACTCTTCCCACCCCAACCATGTTTGTCTCCTCAAGAAATCCCTATACGGCTTGAAACAAGCCCCTCGCACTTGGTTTTTGAGGTTTCAATCCTTCCTTCGCTCTTTAGGCTTTGTTTCCTCCAAGTGTGATCCCTCTCTTTTTATTCTTCACCATGGTTCTTCGGTTGCATATCTCCTACTGTATGTAGATGATATTATCCTCACCGCCAACACTGTCACCACACTACATTCTGTCATCTCTTCCCTTAAGTCTGAGTTTGCCATGTCGGACCTTGGAGATATCCACCATTTCCTCGGTGTCAATGTCACCCGCAACACGACTGATCTCTTTCTCTCCCAACAACAGTATGTTCATGAGATCCTAGATTGTGCAGACATGCTGAACTGCAAACCCATCTCCACTCCCATCGACACAAAAGCCAAGCTCTCTGCCCATGATGGTGTTCCTTTATCTAACCCCACTCTATACTGAAGTTTAGCTGGCGCCCTCCAATACCTCACCTTAACACGGCCTGACATCTCATATGCTGTTCAACACGCTTGCTTGTTCATGGATGCCCCCCGCAGCATCCACTTCCAGTTGATCAAGCGCATCCTCCGGTATCTACAGGGCACCTCTCACTTCGGTCTCCAACTATATAAATCACCCTCTCATGAGCTTCTTGCCTATTCCGACGCTGACTGGGACGGTTGCCCGGACACTCGGAAGTCTACATCCGGCTTTTGTGTTTTCCTCGGTTCCAATCTAGTCTCCTGGTCGTTGAAACGGCAACCTACTATGTCCCGCTCTAGTGCCGAGGAAGAATACCGTGCGGTTGCAAACTGTGTTGCTGAGACTACATGGCTACGCCAACTTCTACATGAGCTTCGTCGCCCACCAGACCGTGCCATGGTCGTGTACTGTGACAACATTAGTGCGACGTATCTCTCGTCGAATCTAGTTCAGCACCAACGTACCAAACATGTGGAGATCGACTTGCATTTCGTTTGGTATCGCGTTGCGTTGGGCGAGGCCAGGGTACTTCACGTTCCCTCCACCTCCCAATATGCTGACATCTTCACCAAGGGCCTCCCTTCAGCAGTCTTCGTCGACTTTCGTGCCAGTCTGAACATCCACCCGGGAGGTGTTTCGACTACGGGGGGGGTTAATGTGTTGTACATGTAATGTAATTCTTGTACTAGCTATTGTACCTTGACTAGATGTTGTACTTACTGTTGTACCATCCCTAGTCTTCAGGATCGCTAACAACTCTCTCGTCATGGCCTGCGTGCCTCTTCTTACGGGAGACGTTGAGCTCTCTCAGCTATATATGTAACCTGTAACTCCTTCTGTAAAGGCAATACACAACAGCACATCGATTACTATCTCTCTAGTTGTGTGTGCGTACACGCACACCTAGGATCGGGAATCTAGAAAGCGTGTAATTTGTTGTGGCTTCATCGAAATAGAGCAGCCGACGTGATTCCATTGTCGGCGGTGTATGTTAACTCTGCCCTCGCTGATCCAATCCAGCACTTCTTCTAAAAGGAGCTCGGATAGTGACAAGAGGAAGTGTGTTCGGTGAACCTCTTCTACAATTTTTTATGAGTTCTGGTGCAAATCGATGGCGGAGATGAGAACATATCCTTCGATCAGAAAAGGCGTCGTGGTCTTTTTTATGGGATGACAAAGAAACGAGTCTTGTAAGACTAGCCACAATGGTGAGTAACATACACTAGTAACATACACATATCTCTAGACTATATTATTATCTTCAAAGTAAGTAGCAACATAAGTGTGGTAACATGCAAAGCTTCACTTATTATGTTATAGACTCATATTGCATTGGGACAAGTGATGTTACAGTAACTAGCTATGTTACTATAACTACCTCTCTCACTAGTAGAAAAGGGGGCATTTGTCCCGGTTCATAAGGGCCTTTAGTCCCGGTTCATGAACCGGGACTAATGGATCGTTACTAATACCTCCACCCTTTAGTCCCGGTTTAAACACTAACCGGGACAGATGTCTCCACGTGGCGGTCTTGCGCCGAGTCGAGGGCCTTTGGTCCCGGTTGGTGGCACCAACGGGACCAAAAGTCGATGTTTTTCTTTTTTTTAAAAAAAAGTGGCTGCTTTAGGGGTTTTGGGGGTTATTTTTAGGTTGTTATTAGCTAGCTAATAGAGAGAAGTGTCCTCTCTTATATCTTCGTCCTTTGTTTACCAACGCTGCTATGTTCATTTCACCCACTGATATAATAACTCATGCATTCTCGCATCATACATCATCATATATAATAACAAGTCCTACTAATCATGCATCATCATACAACTTCTACTGGTTATTAATAATAAGTCATACGATCATCATCCTCATAGTCATCGAACCCAACCCTACATAATTGTTCTTAGCACATGATCATCAGTATCAGGTAGGACCTAAACACCCTTAACGTAAAATAGCATAAAACAATATAGACCCTGACTCTCCATTATGAAGAATGGCGATCATCCTGTCTCCAATTCTTGCTCTTCGCTGCCTTTTGCTTCCAAGAAGCTCCTTACGACTGTCCATATATTTTTTCCATTCTTTGATTGTCATGTCTCCACTTCTTTCAGAAACCCGGTATGGATAGTTGAGATTCGTAGGAAGACCTGGTTGTATGTTCAAAATATGAAGGGTACCGTGCGTATACATCAGATGAGGCACACAATTATTCGGGATTATCTATTGAAAAACATAGTAATAACTTTGTAGTTAGCAATGATGTACTAGTTTTAGAAGTGTGCAAAAAGATGCACGGATGTCGTAATAGTAAAAAATCTTGCCAGGGTATCTCCATGGTAGTTAACATAGTTCAACACGTGCACTAGTGGCACGTATTGACCATAATGTTGAGGAGTTCGATTGTAGACATTGTAATTCTCAAGATCAGTACAAAATGCGACCAGATCATTTTTCTCCTGATACGTTAATTCGGAGCCTTCGGTGTAGTGGGTTTTGTCTACCATCTTCCGCACATTCTTTGAAGAATGAAAATAAGCTGTCAATGGAAATAAGATGTCAACTATTTTGAAATAAACAATATAAATTACTTAATAACTATGTTAAGCTCACATGGGGGAAGAATTGGAGGTGTATCCACAAGGACCCAAATCGAAGGTCTGTCTTGCTCGATTGTGG
The DNA here is from genome assembly GCA_021437245.1 of Aegilops speltoides. Lineage (NCBI taxonomy): Eukaryota > Viridiplantae > Streptophyta > Magnoliopsida > Poales > Poaceae > Aegilops > Aegilops speltoides. Next base: position 418,809,146 of record CM038141.1, on the reverse strand, counting down.
GATCACCAACATCCATGTTGACAAGCATACCCTCATCAAAACCATACATCTTGCAAAGTGCTTCCCAATTTTTGCAACCAAAATGGGTTACACTCTCAGAATTGTACAACTTTACTTGAAAATCCACACCATGATGGGTACTTTGGATAATTCTTTTGGTTTCCATACTTTCATGGTCTTCAAAACCCATCCTCTCCAAGACATAGCGTCTTGCATAGCATGGGATAAGCAAGTCGAATTGGAAAAGATGAAAAATACACGTTAAAATAGTTGAAATCGTGCTTAATTACAAAAAAAACTATTGTCGTCGTTGCGTACCGTATGAACATCGAAGGTCTCCTCGAGCTTAATGCTCAAGCGCCGATTTTCGTCCAGCTCAATGAACCTGTCGCACATACCTCGGTCATCGTGGCACCAGTCGCACTCCCCCGGCGGTTTTCGTCGTCCGAGTACGACATTTCCGGCCTATGTTCATAATTCAAATATTAAACTAGATCATTATTATTAATCACGGGTTGACTATCGGTGATGTACGTAGCTCCTCCTTTCATTCCCGTGTGCATTATTACACCAAATTGTCTAGCACACGGGAATGAAGGAGAACTTTTCCAATATGAGCATTCAATAAGCAAAACCAAATCATAAAATAAAGTAGTATTCAAATTAGCATGCATTCAATAATTATAAGCAAAAGTACATCATCTCTTGGTGTCCGTACATCGTCGAATATTATCACTAATATAGCATCACTAATACAACTAGAACCGTAGCGCCCGACGGTATCGTCATGGCGGTGGACACCAAAGATAAGGAACCATCACGGGATCATAGCTCGGTGAGATCCTCGAAGAACCTGCCGGTATTGTCGAACCTGCCTCCAATGCAACCATGTAGCGACGGACGTGCTCGTCCTCCTCGCCGACACGGTGACGTACCACCTCTGCGGTGTCCGGAAGCCTCGGCACCGTCCATCGCCCACGCGACCGCCACCAAACAAGGATCGGGTCAACAACGGGCTGCCTCCTCACCACCCACGTCCCCGGAAGGTAGCACCTCCCAATACTACCCGGCGGAGCCCGGTCCGAACATGGCCTCGATCAACAGGCCTCCACCGCCGAGTCGACGACGACGAGGATGCGGGATAGGCATCGCCGACGTCGATGCGGGAACTACTTCTATATATAGTTAAATAAAGTAGTTTTATTAATTAAATCAATAGGTAGTTCAACTACTAAGCACTTACTATAAATAAATAAAGTAGTACTTACTAAAAACAAACAACTTCTATATATAGTAAAATAAAGTAGTTTATTAAATCAACTAGCTAGTTCAACTATATATGAAGCACTTACTATAAATAAAATAAAGTAGTACTTACGAAAAATAAACTAGTATTTTTCTAACTAATTATATTAAACACTTTCTCTTCTTATTTTTTTTCCTTTTCTAAATACTATGAACAAAAAAGCATTAAAATTCTATGAACAAAATTACAACAGAAAAAATCATAAAAATTCTATGAACAGAAAAAAATCATAAAAATTTATTAACATACAAACATACAAACATGCATATTCAACAATAATATCACCAAAAAATCTATTAACAGAAAACAAATCTAACACAATATGAACAAATTAATTACACAATATGAAAAAAATCTAACAGAAAAATCTATGAACTACACATCTAAATTACTACACATCTAACAAGAAAATCTATGAACTACAAAAAAATCAAAAAAAAATCTAACACAATATGAACAAATTAATTACACAATATGAAAAAAAGCTAACAAAAAAAATCTATGAACTACACATCTAAATTACTACACATTTAATAAAAAAATCTATGAACTACAAAAAGTCTAAAAAATCTAACACAATATAAACAAATTAATTACACAATATGAAAAAAATCTAACAGAAAAATCTATGAACTATACATCTAACAAAAGAAATCTATGAACTACAAAAAAATCTAAAAAAATCTAACACAATATGAACAAATTAATTACACAATATGAAAAAAATCTAACAGAAAAATCTATGACTACACATCTAAATTACTACACATCTAACAAAAAAAATCTATGAACTACAAAAAAATCTTAAAAAAATCTAACACAATACGAACAAATTAATTACAGGGACGGGGGCGGTGGCGGGTGGCGGCACGGCGCTGGGTAGCAATGGGCGGCGGCAGGGCGGGCGGGCGGCGGCGGCTGGGCGGCGAGGGACGGCGGTGTCGGGTGGCATGGGCAGGCGGCGCCGGACGGGGCGGCGCGGGGCGAGGGCTGGCTCGGGCAGCCTGCCGACGTCGAGGATGGATTCACCGCCGTCGGGGAAGACGAGGAGGAGAGATCGAAGTGGGGATGCGCGGTTCTCAAATTTTCCTAAGTGCTACTTATATAGCAAAGGCTTTGGTCCTGGTTCGTGGCACAAACCGGGACCAATGCAACCTTTATTCCCGGTTGGAGCCACCAACCGGGACCAAAGGCCACTTTTCAGCAGCCCAAAGGGCGGGAAAGAAAGACCTTTGGTCGGTTGGTGGATCAACGACAAAAAGGGCATTGTCGGTTGGTGCCACCAACCGAACTAAAGAGGGCATTGGTCGGTTGGTGCCACCAACCGTACCAATGCACCTGTAATTACTTATTTATTTTCTGCGCACTGTTTTTAGTTGATTCTTTCGCAGCTGTTTTAATTACTCCCACATCGCTAAGCGAGAGGCACTCGCATGCGGTTTATAAGCCCCGATTGCAGAGACGATGAAGAAGAGGCTCAATGCTCACCAAGACGTTGCTTAGCTTCAAGCGTTGAGGATTAGGTAGACAAAGACGAGAGCTATGTGCGGTCAGGTTTACACTATTCGAAAGGCTTGAAGCTAATTAACGAAAGCATTGCGCCTCTTTTTATTTTTAATGACTTATTACAACACAGAAATAAATAGAAAAAAATAAATATAGCAGAAAAGAAAAAAAACTATATAAAAACTACTTAGAAATAAATATAAGAAAAAATAGTTGTGATTAACTTTACTAAAAAATGAGTATAGATGCTTATTTTTAATGACTTATTACAACTCAAAAATAAATAGAAGAAAAAATAGTTGTGATTAACTTTACTAAAAAATGAGCATAGATGCTTATTTTAATGACTTATTACAACTCAGAAATAAATAGAAGAAAAAATAGTTGTGATTAACTTTACTAAAAAATGAGCATAGATGCTTATTTTTAATGACTTATTACAACTCAGAAATAAATAGAAGAAAAATAGTTGTGATTAACTTTACTAAAAAATGAGCATAGATGCTTATTTTTAATGACTTATTACAACTCAGAAATAAATAGAAAAAAAATAAATATAGCAGAAAAGAAAAAAACTATATAAAAAACTACTCAGAAATAAATAGAATAAAAAATAGTTGTGATTAACTTTAGTAAAAAATGAGCATAGATGAGCTTATAGAGAGAATTCAACATAAATTCATAATAAATTTCTACTAACTTCAGAGAAATTCAGTATGAATTTAGGTCAAATTCCCTGTATAAGGGCATCTATTTTCATTTTGAGAGGAGCTCAACAAGGCAGAGAGGGAGGGGCTTATAAACCGGTGTGAGCCCCCTTGATTCGGCGAGGTGGGACTAAACTCTGGTCGCAACGAGGACAAACCCTTTAGTCCCGGTTGGTGGCATGAACCGGGACTAAAGGGCAGCCTTTGGTCCCGGTTCATGCCGCCAACCGGGACCAATATGAAGGAAATATGCCCTAGAGGCAATAATAAAGTTATTATTTATTTCCTTATTTCATGATAAGTGTTTATTATTCATGCTAGAATTGTATTAACCGGAAACATAATACATGTGTGAATACATAGACAAACATAGTGTCACTAGTATGCCTCTACTTGACTAGCTCGTTTATCAGAGATGGTTATGTTTCCTAGCCATGGACAAAAGAGTTGTCATTTGATTAACGGGATCACATCATTAGGAGAATGATGTGATTGACTTGACCCATTCCGTTAGCTTAGCACTTGATCGTTTAGTATGTTGCTATTGCTTTCTTCATGACTTATACATGTTCCTGTAACTATGAGATTATGCAACTCCGTTTACGGAGGAACACTTTGGTACTACCAAGCGTCCTGGCGAATCGGGTGATTATAAATGAGTACTACAGGTGTCTCCGAAGGTACATGTTGAGTTGGCGTATTTGAGATTAGGTTTTGTCACTCCGATTGTCGGAGAGGTATCTCTGGGCCCTCTCGGTAATGCACATCATTATAAGCCTTGCAAGCAATGTAACCAATGAGTTGGTTACGTAATGATGCATTACTGAGCGAGTAAAGAGACTTGTCGGTGGCGAGATTGAACTAGGTATTGGATACCGACGATCAAATCTCGGGCAAGTAACATACCGATGACAAAGGAACAACGTATGTTGTTATGCGGTTTGACCGATAAAGATCTTCGTAGAATATGTAGGAGCCAATATGGGCATCCAGGTCCCGCTATTGGTTATTGACCGAGACATGTCTCGGTCATGTCTACATTGTTCTCGAACCGTAGGGTCCCATGCGCTTAAGGTTTCGATGGCGGTTATATTATGAGTTTATATATTTTGATGTACGAAGTTTGTTGAGTCCGGATGTGATCACGGACATGACGAGGAGTCTCGAAATGGTCGAGACATAAAGATTAATATATTGGACGGATATATTTGGACACGGAAAGGTTCGGAGAAGTTTGGAGCTACCGGGAGGTTATCGGAACCCCGGGAGGTATATGGGCCTTATGGGCCCATATAGTAAGAAGGAGAAGGAACAAGGGAGGCGCCCCAGCCCAATCCGATTGGGGAGGGGCGGCCCCCCTTCCTTTCTCCTTCCCCTCTTCCTATTACTACTACTAGTACTTATTCCTAATACTAGTACTCTTTCCTTCCCCTTCAAATAAGATAAGGAGGGGGAAACCTACTTGGAGTAGGTTTCCCCCTCCTCTATGGCGCGCCCCCCTTGGGCCGGCCTCCTCCTCCCTCCCTCCTTTATATACGGGGGTAGGGGGGCACCCTAGAACACACAAGTTGATCTACGGATCATTCCTTAGCCGTGTGCGGTGCCCCCTTCCACGATATTACACCTCGGTCATATTGTAGCGGTGCTTAGGCGAAGCCCTGCGACAGGAGAACATCAAGATCGTCGCCACGCCGTCGTGCTGATGGAACTCCCCCTCGGAACCTCTACTGGATTGGACAACGAGGGTGCGTCATCGAGCTGTACGTGTGTCAAGAACTCGGAGGTGCTGGAGTAACGGTGCCTGGATCGGTTGAACCGGGAAGACGTACGACTACTTCCACTACGCTGTGTCAATGCTTCCGCTTCGGTCTACGAGGGTACGTAGACAACACTCTCCCCTCGTTGCTATATCATCACCATTATCTTGCGTGTGCGTACGAATTTTTTTGAAATTACTACGTTCCCCAACAGTGGAATCAGAGCCTAGGTTTTTATGGTTTGATGTTATATGCACGAGTAGAACACAAGTGAGTTGTGGACGATATAAGTCATACTGCCTACCAGCATGTCATACTTTGGTTCAGTGGTATTGTTGGATGAAGCGGCCCGGACCGACATTACGCGTACGCTTACGCGAGACTGGTTTTATCGCCGTGCTTTGCACACAGGTGACTAGCAGGTGTCTGTTTCTCCAACTTTAGTTGAACCGAGTATGGCTACGCCCGGTCCTTGTGAAGGTTAAAACGGAGTCTATTTGACAAACTATCGTTGTGGTTTTGATGCGTAGGTAAGAACGGTTCTTGCTAAGCCCGTAGCAGCCACGTAAAATTTGCAACAACAAAGTAGAGGACGTCTAACTTGTTTTTGCAGGGCATGTTGTGATGTGATATGGTCAAAATGTGATGAGATATAAGAGATGATCATGTTTTGTTGAAGTTATCGGCGACTGGCAGAAGCTCTATGGTTGTCTCTTTGTTGCATTAGATGCAAGTGCCAAATAATTGCTTTACTTTATCGCTATGCGATAGCAATAGTTGCAAGAGCAATAGTTGGTGAGACGACCATGTGATGACACATTGATATAGATCAAGATGATGAAGATCATGGTGTCGTGCGGTGGCGATAGAGATCATGACAAGATACTTTGGAGATGGAGATCAAAGGCGCAAGATGATCATGGCCATATCATGTCACATATTTTGATTGCATATGAAGTTTATCTGTTATACATCTTATTATGTTTTGTTTGACGGTAGCATTTTAAGATGATCTCTCACTAATTATCAAGAAGTGTTCTCCCGAGTATGCACCGTTCGAAAGTTCTTCGTCTTTGAGACACCACGTGATGATCGGGTGTGATAGGCTCTACGTTCAAATACAACGGATGCAAAACAGTTGCACACGCGGAATACTCAGGTTATACTTGACGAGCCTAGCATATACAGATATGGCCTCGGAACACGGAGACCGAAAGGTCGAGCGTGAATCATATAGTAGATATGATCAACATAGCGATGTTCACCATTGAAACTACTCCATCTCACGTGATGATCGGACATGGTTTAGTTGATTTGGATCACGTGATCACTTAGATGACTAGAGAGATGTCTGTCTAAGTGGGAGTTCTTAAGTAATATGATTAATTGAACTTAAACTTATCATGAACTTAGTCCTGGTAGTATTTTGCAAATTATGTTGTAGATCAATAGCTTGCGTTGTTGCTTTCATATGTTTATTTTGATATGTTCCTAGAGAAAACTGTGTTGAAAAATGTTAGTAGCAATGTTGCGGATTTGATCCGCGATCTGAGGTTAATCCTCATTGCTGCGCACGTAAGAATTATGTCCTTGATGCACGCTAGGTGCGGACCTATTGCAAGAAGCAGATGTAGGCGTTATGAGCGTTTGGCTAGCTCAATATGATGACTACTTGATAGTTTAGTGCACCATGCTTAAAGCGGTTTAGAATCGGGACTTCAAAGGCGTTTTGAGCGTCATGGATTATATGAGATGTTCCAGGAGTTGAAGTTAATATTTCCAGCAAATACCGAGTTGAGAGATATGAAGTCTCCAACAAGTTCTAAAGCTAAAAGATGGAGGAGAATCGCTCAACTAGTGAGCATGTGCTCAGATTATGCAGGTACTTCAATCGCTTGAATCAAGTGGGAGTTAATCTTCCGGATAAGATAGTGATTGACAGAATTCTCTAGTCACCATCACTAAGTTACTAGAACTTCGTGATGAACTATAGTATGCAAGGGATGACGAAAATGATTCCCGAGCTCTTCGTGATGTTGAAATCAACGAAGGTAGAAATCAATAAAAGACCATCAAGTGTTGATGATTGACAAGGCCACTAGTTTCAAGAGAAGGGCAAAGGAAAGAAAGGGAACTTCAAGTGGAAAGACAAGCAAGTTGTCACTCCTGCGAAGAAGCCCAAAGCTGGACCATAGCCACAAACCGAGTGTTTACACTTGCAAAGGAAATGGTCCTTTGAAGCGGAAATGCCACGAATATTTGGTGGATAAGAAGGATGGCAAAGTGAACAAGGGTATATTTGATATACAAATTATTGATGTGTGCCTTACTAGTGTTTATAGTAGCCCCGAGTATTTGATACTTGTTAGGTTGCTAAGATTAGTAACTCAAACAGGAGTTCTGAGAATAAGCAGACACTAGTTGAAGGGAAAGTGACGATGAGTGTTGGAAGTAGTTCCAAGATTGATATGATCATCATCGCACACTCCCTATACTTTCGGGATTAGTGTTGAACCTAAATAAATGTTATTTGGTGTTTGCGTTGAGCATGAATATGATTTGATCATGTTTATTGCAATACGGTTATTCATTTAAGTTAGAGAACAATTATTGTTCTGTTGACATGAATAAAACCTTCTATGGTCATACACAACAACGAAAATGGTTTGTTGGATCTCGATCGTAGTGATACACATATTCATAATATTGAGGCCAAAAGATGCAAAGTTAATAATGATAGTGCAACTTATTTGTGGCACTGCCGTTCGGGTCATATCGGTGTAAAGCGCATGAAGAAACTCCATAAAGATGGATTTTCGGAATCACTTGGTTATGAATCATTTGATGCTTGCGAACCGTGCCTTTTGGGCAAGATGACTAAAACTCCGTTCTTCGGAACAATGGAACGAACCACCGACTTATTGGAAATAATACATAGTGATGTATGCATACCAATGAGTATGAAGGCTCGTGGCAAGTATCATTATTTTCTGACCTTCACAAGATGATTTGAGCAGATATGGGTATATCTACTTGATGAAACATAAGTCTGAAATAGTTGAAAGGTTCAAAGAATTTCAGAGTGAAGTGGAAAAATAATCGTAACAAGAAAAATAAAGTTTCTGTGGTCTGATCATAGAGACAAATATTTGAGTTCCGAGTTTGGTCTTCAATTAAAACAATGTGGAATAGTTTCACAGCTCACGCCACCTGGAACACCACATTGCTATGGTGTGTCCGAACATCGTAACCGCACTTTATTTGATGTGGTGCGATCTATGATGTCTCTTATCAGTTTACCACTATCATTTTGGGGTTATGCATTAGAGACAGCTACATTCACGTTTAAAATAGGGCACCATCTAAATCCGTTGAGACGACACCGTATGAACTATGGTTTAGCAGTAAACCTAAGCTGTTGTTTCTTAAAGTTTGGGGCTACGATGCTTATGTGAAAATGTTTCATCCTGATAAGCTCAAACCCAAATCGGAGAAGTGCGTCTTCATAGAATACCCAAAGGTAACTATTGGGTACACCTTCTATCACAGATCCGAAGGCAAGTTATTCGTTGCTAAAAATGGATCCTTTCTAGAGAAGGAGTTTCTCTCGAAAGAAGTGAGTGGGAGGAAAGTAGAGCTTGATAAGGTAATTTGTACCTTCTCCCAAATTGGAAAATAGTTCATCACTGAAATCAGTTCCAGTGATTCCTACACCAATTAGTGAGGAAGCTAATGATGATGATCATGAAACTTCAGATCAAGTTACTACAGAACCTCGTAGGTCTTCCAGAGTACGGTCCGCACCAGTGTGGTACGGTAATCCTGTTATGAAAGTCATGTTACTAGACCATGATAAACCTACAAGCTATGAGGAAGCGATGATGAGCCCAGATTCCGCGAAATGGCTTGAGGCCATAAAATCTGAGATATGATCCATGTATGAGAACAAAGTATGGACTTTGATTGACTTGCTCGATGATCAGCAAGCCATGTTAAATAAATGGATCTTCAAGAGGAAGACGGAAACTGATAGTAGTGTTACTATCCACTAAGCTTGACTTGTTGCAAAAGGTTTTCAACAAGTTCAAGGGGTTGAATACGATGAGATTTTCTCACTCGTATCGATGCTTAAGTCTGTCTGAATCATGTTAGCAATTGCCACATTTTATGAAATCTGGCAAATGGATGTCAAAACTGCATTCCTTAATGAATTTATTAAAGAAGAGTTGTATATGATTCAACCAGAAGGTTTTGTCAATCCTAAAGGTGGTAACAAAATGTGCAAGCTCCAGCGATCCATCTATGGACTGGTGCAAGCATCTCGGAGTTGGAATATACGCTTTGATAAGTTGATCAAAGCATATAGTTTTATATGGACTTACGATGAAGCCTGTATTTACAATAAAGTGAGTGGGAGCACTACAGCCTTTCTGATTAGTATATGTGAGTGACATATTGTTGATCAGAAATGATGTAGAATTTTTCTGCAAAGCATAAAGGAGTGTTTTAAAGGAGTTCTTTAAAAATAAAAGACCTCAGTAAAAGCTACTTACATATTGAGCATCAAGATCTATTGAGATAGATCAAGATGCTTGATAAGATTTTCAATGAGTACATACCTTGGCAAGATTTTGAAATAGTTCAAAATGGAGCAGTCAAAGAAAGAGTTCTTGCTGTGTTGCAAAGGTATGAAATTGAGTAAGACTCAAATCCGACCACACAGAGAAAATAGAAAGAGAATGAAAAGTCATTCCCTATGCCTCAGTCATAGGTTCTATAAAGTATGCTATGCTATGTACCAGACCTATTGTATACCTTGCTCTAAATTTGGTGAGGGAGTACAATAGTGATCTAGGAGTAGATCACTGGACATTGGTCAAGGATATCCTTAGTAAGGACTAAGGAGATGTTTCTCGATTATGGAGGTGATAAAAGAGTTTGTTGTAAAAGTTACATCAGTGCAAACTTTTACACTGATCCAGATGACTCTAAGTCTCAATCTGGATACATATTGAAAGTGGGAGCGATTAGCTAGAGTAGCTCTATGCAGAGCATTGTAGACATAGAATATTTGCAAAATACATACGACTCTGAATATGACAGACCCGTTGACTAAGCTTCTCTCACGAGCAAAACATGATCACACCTTAGTACTCTTTGGGTGTTAATCACATAGCGATGTGAACTAGATTATTGACTCTAGTAAACCCTTTGGGTGTTGGTCACGTGATGATGTGAACTATGGGTGTTAATCATATACAAATATGAATATTGGTGTTAAATCACATGACGATGTGAACTAGATTATTGACTCTAGTGCAAGTGGGAGACTGAAGGAAATATGCCCTAGAGGCAATAATAAAGTTATTATTTATTTCCTTATTTCATGATAAGTGTTTATTATTCATGCTAGAATTGTATTAACCGGAAACATAACACATGTGTGAATACATAGACAAACATACTGTCACTAGTATGCCTCTACTTGACTAGCTCGTTTATCAGAGATGGTTATGTTTCCTAGCCATGGACAAAAGAGTTGTCATTTGATTAACGGGATCACATCATTAGGAGAATGATGTGATTGACTTGACCCATTCCGTTAGCTTAGCACTTGATCGTTTAGTATGTTGCTATTGCTTTCTTCATGACTTATACATGTTCACGTAACTATGAGATTATGGAACTCCGTTTACGGAGGAACACTTTGGTACTACCAAGCGTCAGCAACGAATGGGTGATTATAAAGGAGTACTACAGGTGTCTCCGAAGGTACATGTTGAGTTGGCGTATTTGAGATTAGGTTTTGTCACTCCGATTGTCGGAGAGGTATCTCTGGGCCCTCTCGGTAATGCACATCATTATAAGCCTTGCAAGCAATGTAACCAATGAGTTGGTTACGGAATGATGCATTCTGAGCGAGTAAAGAGACTTGCGGTGGCGAGATTGAACTAGGTATTGGATACCGACGATCAAATCTCGGGCAAGTAACATACCAATGACAAAGGAACAACGTATGTTGTTATGCGGTTTGACCGATAAAGATCTTCGTAGAATATGTAGGAGCCAATATGGGCATCCAGGTCCCGCTATTGGTTATTGACCAGAGACATGTCTCGGTCATGTCTACATTGTTCTCGAACCGTAGGGTCCGCCCGCTTAAGGTTTGATGTGATTATATTATGAGTTTATATATTTTGATGTACGAAGTTTGTTGAGTCCGGATGTGATCACGGACATGACGAGGAGTCTCTAAATGGTCGAGACATAAAGATTAATACATTGGACGGATATATTTGGACACGGAAAGGTTCCGGAGAAGTTTGGAGCTACCGGGAGGTTACTGGAACCCCGGGAGGTATATGGGCCTTATTGGGCCCATATAGGAAGAAGGAGAAGGAACAAGGGGGCGCCCCAGCCCTATCCGATTGGGGAGGGGGCGGCCCCGTTTCCTTCTCCTTCCCCCTCTTCCTATTACTACTACTAGTACTTATTCCTAATACTAGTACTCTTTCCTTCCCCCTTCAAATAAGATAAGGAAAAGGGGGGGAAACCTACTTGGAGTAGGTTTCCCCCTCCTCTATGGCGCGCCCCCCTTGGGCCGGCCTCCTCCTCCCTCCCTTCTTTATATATGGGGGTAGGGGGGCACCCTAGAACACACAAGTTGATCTACGGATCGTTCCTTAGCCGTGTGCGGTGCCCCCTTCCACGATATTACACCTCGGTCATATTGTAGCGGTGCTTAGGTGAAGCCCTGCGACAAGAGAACATCAAGATCGCCGCCACGCCGTCGTCTTGTGGAACTCCCCTCGGAACCTCTCTTGGATTGGAGAAGCGAGGTGCGTCATTGAGCTGTACGTGTGTCAAGAACTCGAAGGTGGCGGATGCGGTGCTGGATCGGTTGAACCGGGAAGGCGACGACTACTTCCACTACTGTTGTGTCAGCGCTTCGCTTCGGTCTCACGAGTGCGTAGACAACACTCTCCCTCGTTGCTATATCATCACCATGATCTTGCGTGTGCGTAGGAAATTTTTTGAAATTACTACGTTCCCCAACACAATAGTGGTGGGCCAGGAGTGAGGCCCATTGGTCCCGGTTCGTCCCTCCAACCGGGACCAAAAGGTCCAGACGAACCAGGACCAATGGCCCACGTGGCCCGGCCGGCCCCCGGGGCTCACGAACCGGGTCCAATGCCCCCATTGGTCCCGGTTCTGGATTGAACTGGGACTAATGGGCTGGCCCTGCCTGGACCATTGCCCCCTTTTCTACTAGTGTCTCCTCATTAACTCACTGCACATAAGCAAATTTGCTGAGTTGGACTCGATGTTACTGCTAAAGTTACTCCCACTATGGCTAGTCTAAGAGCTGCTCCGTATGAGCCTTGCACCAATCTCAAATGTCTCTTCAGCAAAGTGTTCGTCTCTCCCTCATTAATTCCTCGAACCACAGGTCCAGAAGACTTGGAGACAACACGAACGAAGAGCTCTTTACCTTCACACTAGGTGCACTGTTCATGCCTTGGTGTCCTTGCTGATTGGTCAGGCTGAGGTTTGTGCCTCTACCACTGATAAGCTTTGACCTGTGCTACATGATTTTCACCTTGAAACACACATCCCAAGGGAGTCGTTGATTAGTCCAGCTTGTTCCTGTGGACGGAAGCATTGGAGGACTTTGTTTCAAATGATTCAAAAATGGTATTTCCAAGTTAAAAAAATCAAAGACAAAACTTTTGCAAAGACTTATACATATTCGTGACTTATCTATGATTCTTGTGGCATCATAAAGTACCGACAGTCACATGAATGTGCCACTGCTCAAAGGTCCGCACTACACATGTACATCACCCTCCAAATGCTAAGAATGAAATAATGTGTTGTGCTAAATTTCATCTCTGTTGATCAAGTGAATTGCTCATGATGAAGCAGACATCAACCACATCTCTCATGCACATAAAAATCCATCCAATTCAAGTGGCCACCAATGCCACCATAGGTGTGCAATACATTTGGTGGTTCGAGTGGTGTTTTCTTTAACAATTTTGTTGCACGTGGGGGGTAGATGAGGATATTGACCATTTGTACATAAATTGGAGCAAAACAGTGTGGTATGTAAGAAATTGCATGCATTGACGCGTCTGTCTTAGAGAATATCCAAATTATCAGACCGTATGTTCTCATTATTGAGTGTATGTGTTCTTCATAATTACTTGTTACGTGTTTAGTTTAATCGTTATAGTTGTCATTACCCAAAGAGCTAAATGAGATGGCAACCAGTTTCACTCTACTTTTTTTTGCAAGGTAGTTTCACTCTACTTGACTTGAGTAATTGAGTGCACACGTTAATATAGCTCACCAACTCATTTGCTTACATATCAGTTCAACTGGTGCAACAAACACCCCGCTATATTATATTGGATTGTATTAGCGCTGCAATGCAGGTGGGTACATATAAAGCTCCTAGCTCCACTGGATCCAAAGAGCCTAGAAAAGAAGAACGCTGAATCAAAGGCGAACTAATAAGCTGAGGGCTGGAGCAATGCAAAGTGTAGACATGAGCGTGTGGGATCTGTAAGCATGGGAGTGGAAGGTGTCGGTAAAATGTTTGCTATACACGTCACCTCTTTGAGTCAACAACATACAGAACATAGATCGAAGCCTCCCAGATGAATAAGCAGATCCATGCCTTGCCTAACGCATGCCACATGTGTTGTGCCTTCTACTCTTCATTTTCTTCATCTTCAAGCATTTATTTGTACTCAAGCAAACTAATCATCATGCCTTTTGGAGTCCACACGTGTCTTGCCATCCTTTCGTCAGAACCGCCACCATTTCTGAGCCGTCATTGCAAGATCATGAGGGTAATGCCTTGACTCCTGTGAGGCGAGCGCGTGCTCTCCATGTCGACCATCCTTAGACCGAGTGCAACAATTGCAAACATAATGCAAAAAATTTACTCGATCTAAACACCGCTTTGACGGACCTTATTAGAGTGAATAGAACCGCCAAGAAATTCTTTGAAGTTGTGAACTATTATCTTTTAATACAAGAAAATTTGTTCTAAAAGTACATACACATTTGTTTAAGTCATGTCATTTATATTTTAAATACACAAATATTTTTTAATATATATATTTTAGTTTTAAAAATTATAAACTACATATATTTCTCTTGATTTTTTAGTAATGTGTCGTGCCAATGGCGGACTTGTTTATGTGTCGTTCATATGTTGGCCATTTCACTCTCATGTAAAACAGGAGCTAGGTCCTACCGCTCTCGACATCTATTTAGTTTCTTCCACATTAATTTATTGGGGAGTGGAAAATTTTAACATGGTCCCTCTTACCTTCTCTTTCACATTGAAGGTAAGAAGGTAAGAGTTACTCAGACTCACTACTTAATGAAATCAATGGCTTAGATCTATTATATACTTTTACCTTTCAACTGAAAAGAGGAGGTAATAGGGACCATGTTAAAACTATTCAGGGGGAGTACTGCCATAGTGGGGGTTACTCTCACATCGCCTCTTGTGGTGGCATGTGAAGTGACACAAGGCTGTTTAAATGGTGTATGGTTGAATAGATTCCCGTATAATTTTAGCACTATATGTTCCACTAACATCATTGTCAATAGATGCAAACTTATGCTTTTATTTGGGAGCAAATTTATGCTTCTTGAAGAGCTGGAAGCTTACATTGCACATCCAAAAAGGCAGGCATGTGTCGGTTAGCAGGCCGCAAGCTATTGGCGGAGGAGCGCAGTAAAACTGTGCAAATTGAGTAACAAGCGCCAGAAAAGGGACCGAGGCGGAAGGCATGCAGGTGGCCCCACCGGTGCGCAGGTGCCGCACGGGCCGGTTTGGCCAGGCGGTGTGAGGCCCTTGGAAGAGATCTCACAGTTTTCTGGTAGATTGAAGGGGAAAGAGGATGGGGAACAGAGGAACGAGAGAGAGTCAGAGAACAAGAGAGAGATTCAGATGTTTCTTTCTATTTCCCTTCTGTTTCAGATCTCAGTACAAGCAGGACTAAGTAGTCCATACACACAAACACACAACGCCACACACCTAACCTGACCTACTCAAGTCACACTTGCACGGTGCTAGCCTGACCGGTGGACCCTGGGTCCACCTGTCTGTCGTCCGTCGACACCAACAGTGGTGGGGACGTGACACTTTCCCCCCTTGAGATGCAGGCTCCTCCCAGATTGAAGCCTCCGGAAAACGCGCCCGAAGAACATAATAATCTTCCCAGGTTGCATGATCTGCAGCAATGCCGTGCCACTGGACTTTGATCTGAGGAATTGCTGAGTTACCTTTCTTTACCATCCGTCGTTCAAGAATCGCCTCAGGCTGCAATGTAACAGCCGACAAATCTGGTGGCTCAGGCAAGTCTGCAAACACTGGAGAGTAGTTTGCAGTAAATGGCTTCAATTGGGAAACATGAAAAACAGGATGTATGAGACTGGCAGCCGGAAGATCCAAACGATAAGCAGCAGCACCAATTCTTTCAGTGACACGAAATGGACCAAAGAACTTTAATGCAAGCTTGTGGCAGGGGCGGTTGACCAGCGAAGATTGTGCATATGGTTGGAGTTTGAGCAGAACTTCCTCACCAACAGCAAATTCCCTATCCATACGATGCTTATCAGCCTGTGACTTGATTCTCTGCTGAGCACGCAGGAGATGGTCACGTAACAGAGCCAAAAAATCTTCACGATCTGCTGCTAGCTCTGCCAGGGAAGTAGGTAATTCTCCCGTGTCAATCGGCATAGTACCAAAATTAGGATCAATGCCATATAAAGCCTTAAAAGGAGTGTTGCCAAGTGATGTGTGGTAAGAGGAATTGTACCAAAACTCTGCCATTGGTAACCAGCGTTTCCACCTTGCCGGGCTATCATGAACAGCACAACGTAGATACTGTTCTAAACACTGGTTAACACGCTCTGATTGCCCGTCCGTTTGAGGATGATAGGCAGTAGAGTAGCATAACTTGGTGCCTATCTCCTTGAAGAGCTTCCTCCAAAAAAAAACTAGTAAACACCTTATCTCGGTCGGAAACAATCGATGCCGGAACTCCATGAAGGCGAACTACATTATCAATGAAAACTGTGGCAACGGACTGAGCTGTATAGGGATGTTTCAGAGGAAAAAAGTGAGCGTATTTAGTGAGTCGATCGACCACCACTAGGATTACTTCAAATCCTTCTGATTTCGGAAGCCCATCTATGAAATCCATGGTAATCTCCTTCCAAGGGCGCGTAGGCACTGGCAAAGGCTGCAGCAACCCACCTGGATGTGTTCGCTCGTGTTTTGCTTGCTGACAAACTTGACACTGCTTCACCCAGTCATAAACTTGTTGTTTCATGCCAGACCATCGGAATAATTTGGACACACGGTAATAAGTGGCCCTGACGCCTGAATGACCCCCGACAGCGCTTGAATGCAGAGCACTGATTAGTTTTGTTTGCAGCGCAGAATTATTACCAATCCACAGGCCTTGATATTTAATCAGTCCTTGATCAAGTGAATAACCGTGTTCATCCGGACTATGAACTGCCAGACGAGCTAAGCGGTCCAGAGCTGATTGATCAGTTTGATAGGAATTCATAACCTCCTGCATCCACATTGGTTGGCAAGTCGAGACTGCTGTGATTGTGTACAAATGACCCACACGAGATAATGCATCTGCGGCGTTGTTCTCCGAGCCTTTGCGGTATTTAAACTGAAATTGAAGGCCCACCATCTTAGCCATGGCCTTGCGCTGAAGATCAGTAATGAGTTGTTGATCCTGTAAATGACATAGGCTTCGGTGGTCTGTAATGATAGTGAAGGGACCCCTCTGAAGATAAGGGAGCCACTTATCAATGGCCATAATGACAGCCAAGAATTCTTTCTCATAGACAGACAACTTGTGATTGGCCACACCCAAAGCCCTGCTTAGATAAGCAATAGGATGGTTATTCTGTGAGAGTATGGCTCCAATTCCTGTGGCAGAAGCATCAGTCTCGACTGTAAAAGGTTGACTGAAATCCGGTAGAGCCAATACAGGGGTACTAGTCATAGCTGTTTTCAATGTTTGAAAAGCTACAGTTGCTTGCTCTGTCCAAACAAAACCTTTCTTGGTCAGCAATTGAGTCAAAGGCTTGGCCATACTAGCATAATTTCGGACAAATTTGCAGTAGTACCCGGTCAACCCAAGGAACCCACGCAATTCAGTAGCGTTGGTAGGTTGAGGCCAATGTTCCATCGCCATAGTCTTCTCTGGGTCTGTAGCCACACCTTCAGAAGAAATCACATGACCCAAATATTGGATTTCAGTCTGAGCAAAAGAGCATTTGGAAAGCTTCACAAACAACTGATTCTAGCGCAAGGTCTGTAGTACCGAGCGAAGATGCTCCAGATGTTCCTCCCAAGTGGTACTGAAAACTAGAATGTCGTCCAAAAATGTGATGACATACTTGCGATTAGCTGGGGCAAAGATGCTATTCATTAAGCACTGAAATGTTGGTGGTCCATTGGTCACCCCAAATGGCATAACACGAAATTGAAAGTGTCCTGAATGTGTCTTGAATGCAGTCTTCTCCTCATCTGGTTCATGCATACGGATTTGGTGATAACCTGCCCTGAGGTCCAGCTTGGAGAAAAATTTTGATCCTGCCAGTTCATCGAGTAATTCGTCGACCATGGGCAGAGGGAATTTGTTCTTCACAGTGATGGCGTTGAGCTTGCGGTAATCCACGCAAAAACGCCAGCTGCCGTCTTTTTTCTTAACCAGAAGTACTGGTGATGCATACGGGCTTATACTAGGTTTCACAATCCCTGCCTTGATCATCTCTGCCACTTGTCGTTCAATCTCGTCCTTTTGTTGTGGCGAGTATCGGTAAGGACGAGAGTTTGGAGGGTTATGACCCACTTCCAACGTGGTTGCATGATCATATACTCTATGTGGAGGCAGGCCACTTGGAGTTTCAAACACATCTTGAAAGTCTGTTAAAATTGCAGTCAGATCTTCTGGATAGGAGCCAGGCGTGGAAACAACATCACCTGAAGAAGGATCAACCACGGCCATAGCCCAAATATCATTGCCAAGCAGAGCTTTGTCCAATTGCTCTACTGACATAGCTTGCAATTGCATAGTAGAAACAGGCTGCACACCTTGAAGGGAAATGATAGTATCATCATGGGCAAACTGTAATGATTTGCCCTCCCAATCGCAAATCATCGGACTGTGACACTTAAGCCAGTCCATTCCCAGCACCACATCATAGGTCCCCAGTTGTAGCACTCTCATTGGTGTCACAAAAGTGTGACCCTGTGCCCACCAAGTCAGATTAGGGGTTTGAAACTTGGATTCCATAGTTTTACCATTTGCAACTGTAACTTTCACTGCTGGAACAGCGACCAAATCCAACGAAGCACGCTTGGCAAAATTTTCATCCACGAAACTATGACTACTGCCCGAGTCCACGAGTGCTACCATGACTTGGTTGCCCACCAATGCTCTTATGCGGATGGTTTCTGTATTGTCGGCTCCTGAAACAGCATGGGCTGAAATCTGACAGCACTCCGATGTGGTGGGTTCAGTTAGTAATTCCAAAGCTTGCACTGCATCTTCAGTTAAAATTTCACCATGCTCACCAACTTGTATAGTAAGTAGCTGCATAGGCTTCTTACATTGATGTTCCTTGCTGTACTTATCTCCACACCTGAAGCATAGACCATTTGCTTTTCTGAAATCTCGTAGCTGTCTCTCACGACCAAAATCATCTGTTGCTTTCTTGCCTGCTTGCTGAACAGGTTGGATTACAGCAGGCACGGTCTGTATTGGTGTATGTCTCTGGAACCGTTGTCTAGGACGTTGCAGATCGAGCTCCTCTTCCTGGATTTTTGCCAAACAGACAGCACGAGTTACACTGGTGGGAGACTGCAAGCGCACTGCTGCTCGAATGTCATCCTTGAGACCCAACACGAACTGAGAAATGAAGAATTTCGAGTTCAAGGAAGGGTCCAATGCGATCAAGTTATACATTGCAGACTCAAACTCAGTCTTGTATTCAGTAACTGTACCCAGCTGTTTGAGTTGCAAAATTCTGGTCATGTGTGATTCATACTCCCCTTGGCCAAACTCCAGTGCAATCTCCGTTGCAAAATCATCCCAGGGCCACAAACGACGACGCTGTTTGAACGCCTGCCACCACAATGCCGCATGCCCTTCCAGATATAATGTTGCTGTCGAGACCCAGTGATGTTCAGGCACGCGATACATGTTGAAATAGGTCAGTGCCTGATCCAACCACGACCTCGGATTCTCGCCCGCAAATCGGGGAAAGTGATGCTTTGGTGGCTTGACGTAGGATTCCTGATCGCGAGCCGCTGCAAACTCCTGACGAGGTTCTGGAACATCCTCCCACCCTGGCCTGACTTGTTGACGCGTTTCTGGAGGTGGATCCCGACCTGGTACTTGCTCCACAGGCGAGGGAGGTGCTGTGGTGAATACCTGCCCTTCCTGATGCTCTGCCGGTGTCCCCAGCAACGGTGGTTGCAGATTAGCGAGCCGCGGAACGGGGCGAGTGGTGGAGGTCGCGCCCTGCTCCGTGACACCTGATCCTGTCGGAGTAGCGCCTGCCTCTGCCTGACGATGACGAATCGCGTCGACGTTCTCTTGCGTCGCCTCGATTTGCTTGCCCAAGTTCGAAATCCTGAGATCCATGGCCTCGAACTTGGTCAGCAAGGTAGCCAACGTCGACTGAATACTCTCGGAATTTTCCCCCATGGCAGCGAGGACGAGTTTGGTCTGCGCGGACGGTAGCGGCTGCTTCGACGGCGCCGTTGCGGCTTGCTCCAAAATCGGGCTAACCCCGCTCGGGATTTTGAGCGAAATTTTGTGGAACAAATTTTCACACCCTTCGCGGTGGAATTTTACAGCCCAATCAAGAGATTGAGAGCGCAGACGGACGCGATCTAGGCTCTGAATACCATTTGTGAGGCCCTTGGAAGAGATCTCACAGTTTTCTGGTAGATTGAAGGGGAAAGAGGATGGGGAACAGAGGAACGAGAGAGAGTCAGAGAACAAGAGAGAGATTCAGACGTTTCTTTCTATTTCCCTTCTGTTTTAGATCTCAGTACAAGCAGGACCAAGTAGTCCATACACACAAACACACAACGCCACACACCTAACCAGACCTACTCAAGTCACACTTGCACGGTGCTAGCCTGACCGGTGGACCCTGGGTCCACCTGTCTGTCGTCCGTCGACACCAACAGTGGTGGGGACGTGACAGGCGGCCATCGTCGCACGACGTGGACCCCGACGTTGGTTGCGCGCATATCATTTATGCTGGTTGTTGCAGGTGACGCTTGCCTGACCAATGGTCCTGTTTGGATCCATGAGTTAGAGTTAATTTGGGTTAGTTTGAACTCATCAACTAACCTAAAAATATTCAAACAGGAGGGTTAGTCTGGGTTAGATGCATCTAAGTCATCCAAAAAATCTAACCCATCCAAAAGATGTTTATTTAGGTTAGTTCTTCTAAAGATCACTAAAAACACACTTTTTTTCTCCCGCTTTCCCCGCAGCAAATCTCTCCCCACTTTCTCGAAGCTTCTCGTCCTCTGCTTTCCTCCCTCTGGCACCGCCCGTGAAGGCGCCTCGCCGTATCCGCGCTTCATCTAACCCTGTCATCCAAACATTTCTTTGGTTAGAGTTAGTTCAGGGTTAGCTCAGGGTTAAAATCTAACTCTAACCTTTAACTGAGTTAGAGTATGCAAACAGGGCCAATGTATTGCACTGCCGTTGTGGGCTTGTGGCGTGGGTGGCTTCTAGATGCGGACCGGCAGCGGGTCGCCAGTCACTCCTCCAGTCAGCGAACCAGTCGGCGGTCACTCCTCCAGTCAGCGAACCAGCTTGCACACGATTTCACCAGTCCGACCGGAATAGATTGCGGCTGATCCCTGGGGCACGGTGGGGAAGTAGTGTCGTTTCCTCAGACGATGTCAAAAGAATGACAGTTGGAATCCGCATCAAGCAGGACGAGACGGCTCTGAACCGATCTGCTTGCCTTGCACGAAAACTATCACTGTACATTCCAACCAAGCTAGTCAGTCGGTCGCCACGGTGCGCGTGCGAACACGATCTATCGACTAGCGCTCCGTGCGAGAATTTTCACCGGGGTGCCTGCGCCCGCGCGTGGAAAAAATCTCCGTGGCCTGTGATCACCATCACCAATAGAGATGCTTTCTCTGCAATCCATATATATCGTTCTTTGTCTGTCCCCAAGAATCAGTCACCGCAACTGTCTTGCGCGTCAGCTGCGCCGTCAGGGAAATGGACGTGGAAGCAGCAGAGTCCTTGCGTGCGCATCGACATCGTAGGTAGAAGTAGAGTGCATGGACCTTTTTTCTTTTTGGGTGGCAACTTTCTCGGGCGATTTCACTTCATATCTGCACGGGAAACTCTTGTTTTCAGATCAGCATCTAGAAACTCTGGAATTCACTGTGGAATTATATTGAGACTATAGTAAAGATCTTATTCCATGAAACTGATGAAAATGGAATAAAATTTTCACATATTTTCCTACGGAAGGTTAAAATGCTTTCTAGAATTATTATTTTTCTTGTAGCCGGTGTTTAGGAACAACGTTCTGACAAAAGACAACCTGATTAGAAGAGGCTGGATTGGAGCGCGCCCATTTTGGAGCGGATAGGAGTCTGTGCAACACATGTTCATATGCAATGTTCCGTTTCCAAAATGCCATTGAACATTCCAAAGTGCGCTTTCAATTTAATTGATGTTCCCGATAACATGCATGATTCTTTTTTTTTTTTTGCGGGTACACATGCATGGATTATTCGATGTATGGTAATTTTCTTTTTTGCAAAAGCTGAAAGGCACATGATGTTGGTTGGTGTCTCAGTAGTTCTGTGGACAATTTGGATATTAAATAATAAAATATTTGATAATAACAAGATCAATATGATTGCCAGATGGTTGAATGATTGGGTACTTTTGCTGAAAAACCATGAAAGTCCAGAAACACTTAGATTGGGGAGTTAAAATGTTTGAGCTGATTGCAAATGAGTTCTTCAGAGTTGTGCATGGCTGGCGGGTGGGGGTGAACAGGATCACGGCGACGTGAGAGATGAACCTTCTTTGTCTAGATTCTGTCTACTGCAATGCCTCCTCTGAAGTCTTCTTTTGTTGCTTCTCCATAACACATGCGAATGTAATATATATCCTACCTAAGAATGTTGTTTGATAGGTGCTTCACTTGAATTGTTGTATGTTCCCTTGCCTACGTATTTCAGCTCTTTGTTTTGAGGGTTCGACTTAGGGATGCGCAAACCTATGAGTTAGTTCTGGTTTAGATCATCTACTTATCTCTTAAGCTTTATTTTTGTTAGTAGTTAGATTTTTCAATTAACTGCTTGGTATATAAAAAAATCTCATGCAAAGCAGGCACCGATATACATCCTGATCACATTGATGTTGGGTTATCTTTATAATTGTCGGTCTACTAGCTCCCTATTCGGTTCATTTACATCATTATCTCTTGCATTGTGAGGAGGTGTACATACATGTATATAGATTATTACAAACATCAAATGTTCTATCTAACTGCCCTAAGCAATCAATCTACTTCAGGTTGGTTCTCTGTCTAAAAAAATGTCATCTTTGGTTGGGTCAGGTAGCTGACTTTGAGATCAACAAGATGTTAGAGCCTGCCCATAAAAATAGAGGCGATGGGGAAGTGGTGGCCACCCGCACCAAATTAACGACCCTCCCCTGTGCAAACCATACTAACCTCACAAATGTGCCGTAGGAAAATGAGTGGAGTGACAATCTTTCCTATTACTTATACTATTTATAAAGGTTGGAGTTGATCGTAAGTTCACATGTGAGACCAACAACAGAATAAACAAATGCACTTTTGTCCACATGCGGATTAGAAACCTTCCAAAAGACTTAAGTAAACAAATGTACCTTTACTCCCATGCCAGACCAAACACAAATACACTACTATTTCAAGCATGAGAACAACACACTCTTGTAAAAACATTGAGGTAACAAATACAAAAATGCAACTCCACTCATAATCATGCTCATGGTTTTAGTTTCTCTCCCCAATGAAATTTTCTAATTTAATATTATAATGTAAGACAGCGAACAAATTGCAACTACAACTCGACAATATATCAAACCTAGCCGGTCTATGGTCTTGTGCAATCAACTTAGTCATGCCTATTCTCCTATGTTTAAAATTTTGAAATGGTGTATCACTTTAAATATTGTAAAGAACCATACTATGGCCACTTAAGACTCTCCAACTTCCGTAGCATGATCTTTCATTGTATTTTTGCTCTCTTCGTAATTGTGAACTGTGCAACAACAGCAAAACACCAAAGTATTTTGATGATCTCCTAAGTCGCCATGGCTCCGTAGCAACATTTGGGCAATGTTCTAGTTTTCTAACATCACAAAGTTCCTTTGTAGCTCGTCCTACATTGAACCTCTTATCTTCAACCCTTCAACATTGCTTTGAGATCCGTACTTTCAAACTAACTTGCAACAAGCAGATTGCTCTTTTTTGTTTCTCTCAAATGAAAGAACATATGGACTTCAAACTTTGCAGATCAAACAAACTTTACAACTTCAATGTGTGAAAAAACTTTCAAATTTTTTGGACCAACATAAATATACAAAATGAGGATTTTTTGATAAATAAATAAATAAATTTTAGCATTGTAAATGCATGAAAAAATCTGAAAGTTTTTTCCCATGTAGTAATTAGAATGTTTTGTTGTCCTGCAAAGTTTCAAGTTTATACGTTGTTTCGTTTGAGAGAAACAAAAATGACAAATGTGCTTGCACGGATCTTGATGCCAAAATGGATGGCTAAGATAAGGGGTACCGTGTAGCTCAAGCTACACAAAACCACACACTTCTAACATATAGAGTGCCACTACTAGGGAAACCTTATACACAGAATGTTACCAGTAGCGCTTGTCAAAATGAGGCGCCATCGCTACTTTCTGATAGAGCGTTCGCGAACCGCGCATAGCTGATCTGATAGCGAAGAGCGCTGTCCTCATGAAAGCGCTACTACTACAATTGCCACACCGTTCGGCGTGGTAGGTATAATAGTAGTGCCCTTCGCGGACAGCGCTACTACTATGGTATTTAGCAGCAGCGTTTTGCTTCCCACGCTTCTGATTAAAGCTACTTCACCTTACCGGCCCGCCTGGCCTGATTCCTCTCTCTGCTTCCTCCCCAATTCCCGACCCGCCTCGCCACCGCCGTCTCCTGACCCGCCTCTGCCGCCGTCTCCCCGACCCGCCTCGCCGCGCCTCGGTGCCGCCGTCTCCCCGACCCGCCTCATTGCCGTCTCCCCGACCCGCCCGCCGCCGTCTCCCCGACCCGGCCGCCTCGCCGCCGTCTCCCCCTACCGGCCGCCTCGTCGCGCCTCGGTGCCGCGTCTCCCCGACCCCATCTCTCTTCCCGCCCTCTGTAAGCACTCTCGATCCCTTCCGATCCCTCTCTCCCTTGATCCTCTCTCTGCTTAGTATGAACCCTAGGTATTTAGTGCTAGTTAGTATGAACCCTAGGCTATTTTTAGTGCTAGTTAGTTAATTACTTATATGGTAATTAGGGTAGTAGTTCCTAGGTACTAATTAGTTAGTAAGAATTAGGTACTAATTAGGTACTAGAATATTTTTATTTATAGTATTATTTTTAGTAAGAACTAGTTGAATTAATAGAACTAGTTAGTAAGAACTTGTTTCTATTTTTTAGTTAAAGCAATTTTTCCCGCCTCGACGTGGACGATGCCTATCCCGCATCCTCGTCGTCGAGTCGGCGGAGGACGACACCTGCTTGACCAGATCGGCCATGTTCGGGACTGGGCTCCGCCGGGGTGGTACTGGGAGGCGCTACCTACCGGGGGGCGCAGGTTGGTGAGGAGCCACTGTCGTTGACCGAACCTTGCTTGGTGGCGGTCGCGTGGGCGATGGCGATCCGAGGCTCGAGGACTCGCGGAGGTGGTGCGTCACCGTGTCAGTGAGGAGGACGCGCACGTCCGTCGCTACTTGTTTGCGTTGGAGCACAGGCCGTTCTCCAATACCTGACAGGTTCTCTGGGGATCTCACTGGAGCTATGATCCCGTGATGGTGCCTTCTCTGTGGGTGTCCACCGCCTGCGCCGATACCCGTCGTGTGCTAGAGTTTTAGTTGTATTAGTGATGTTATATGTATGACACTATTCGTGATGTATTAGTGACAATATTTTGAAATGCATGAGATGATCTACTTTTGCTTATTGAATGCATGCTAATTTGAGTCCTATAAGATATTTTGAAATGTATATCTTGTGTTGCTCAATATCCAAGTGGCCGGTCATGTTTGCAGGTTACACCTCCGAGTGGCCTATGTTTTGCCGGAGTGTTGATTCATTTCCGTTCCGGCAAATTTCAGGCGCTCGATATGTCCTATTTTAGCAAAGGTCATGCCGGATTTTTCCGTGAATTTTGGCATGACTTGTGCTAGAATATATATGTAGGAAATATCGAGTGCCCCGGATTTGTGTGTTCAGTATCTTGGTAGTTGTCTTCAATTAATGTTTTAACTATGAACATAGGAAATGTCTGACGACGAGAAGGATTTCGGATATTTGCAAATACTGCGAAGACGAGCGCGGCCTGTGCGACGGAATCATCCTAGATGATGATAGGCGCTTCAGCATCAAGCTGGACGAGAACTTCGAAGTGGAAACAGTAAGTCACAACAACAAGTCTTTTTTCGTAATTAAGCATGACATCTGCTTTCATTTGCTTCAACTTATATTTCTTTTACTATTCTACTAGCGTATCCCCTGCCATGCAAGAGTTTTTGTATTGGATAAGATAGGTTTCAGTCATAGTATGGAGGAAAAGAAAGTTTACTTGAAGACCGAGCATGGTTATATTTTCCATGCGGTTATACAATTCGACGACTACACCTATTTTGGATGCAAAACATGGCGAGCACTATGCAAGACTTATGCATTTGAGCCTGGTATGGTTATCACCTTTGATATTCGTCCAGGAAGATGATATTGAAGGTAATACCGACATCTGGGTCAATGTGCAAATGCCTCCAATTATACCATTATGTAAGTTTCTCAACCATATTTATGTCTTTGATATTGTTTATTCAAAAATAATTGACAACTAATTTGTATTGTCAGCTTATTTCCGTGCAAGCAAATATGTCCAGCGCTTGGTAGACAGGACCAGATATCGTCTCCTGGGCTGAACTCAATCTGCGAGGAGCTCGGTCATTATGTTTCATGGCTTGAGGATCTTGATCTGTCAAGACAAATTTTCTTCGTGCATTTAGAAATCTTAGTACTGAAAATGTGCGACCCATAGTGTTCATAATGAACTACGGTCACATCCATTTAGGAAGGATGGTAAGATTTTTACTTTTATCCTCATTGCATCTTTTCCATACATTATTTTTGAAGCTAAACTTCATTGCTAAGTATGTTACCATACGATGTTCTTCAACAGGGACTCCCGATGAATGTTGTGCCTTATGGGATCGAGACTAAAGGTGTCATGAGTATTGTCAACTTACGGCCAAGATATCCTACAGCTTACTTTAGTCCATTCAAGATTAGCGACGGATGCTTAATAGTGCAAGACTGGACCAAATATGTGTTGGGGAGCGCAGAGAAGTACTAGGGAGCAGCAACCGAGAGCGCCTTCCACGATTAGGAGACAGGTTCATCTGCATGCTTCAACTTGATCAAGGAGGAGAGCTATACATGTTTTATGTTCTTTTACCTAAGAGAGAGCAGCAGGAGTGAGTAGCTGGCTAGAAATGAGTTTCAGGATGATGATGTGCTACACTATTACTATGATGATAAAATAGCTAGTGTTCGTGGTAATGACTATGATGTTTATTATTAGCTAGTGTTAGTGGTGATTAAATATATAATGTTGATGGTAATGACCATGATGATGATTAAATATCTTGTGCTGGCGGATTAGATTCAAGTGGAGGCAACATGTGGTGCACATCGAAAGTACTACTAATCCAAAGTAGATCAAGTTTGGATTAGTAGTATACTTTTGACATGCACCACATATTGCCTCCACTTGAACCTAATCCACCTTCATTTAATACACTGTTATGGACATAATGATGTAAACCTCATAACAGCTGGTATTGTACCAATATTTGTATGATGGCGCATAAATACACTAAAAATAAAAAATTATAAAAAAAATACTAGTAGCGATGGGTGGGAAACACGCTGCAAGTAGATAACTTAGCAGTAGCGCTGTACTAAACAAGCGCTGCAGCTATTTGTACTAGCAGTAGCGCGTGATGGCACGCGTTACTGCTAAGCATTAGCTGTAGCGCCTTATTAGTAGCGCGGCTTACCGCGCTACTAGTAGGCACAAAACACGCGCTACTGCTAGGGTTTTCCCTAGTAGTGTGCATTGTACTTCTTAAAGATTTCATGTGTACTAGAAGTCATATTGCATGTTGCAGGTTGGGACTTTACCGAAGTGCACCACGTCCACCAAAACCAACACCGACATGTGTAACAAACTCGATCTATCTTGTGTACTCTTCAACTATTTCACTACATCCAGTGGGATCATGGGTGTAGTTGAGGATATTGAGATGTGATGCTCTCACACTTCGTTCGGTTGTAATTACTAACTAGGAGCAAAACACATATGCATCATGTGGAAAAAAATCTCGCTTTAAACACGACATGCTTGACGCGGGTATCTAGATCTCATCAGGTCATGCGTGTTTACCACCGAGTACATGTGTTATTTATTATACTATGTTCAATTTGATTGTTATAGAGATGGCAGCACTATTGCATGACTTGAGTAGTTGAATATAGGTCTTAATCTGGCTCACCAACTCAATGGCGTACTATAGTTGGATTGGCACAACAACTTTATATAAAGCTCCTAGCCAGTGCTCGATTCATAGGCTAAAGAGAAGAGGATCCATGCACCAAAGGTAAGCTGAGCTCCTAAGGGAGAGACAAGTGCAAAATGTAGTCATGGGAGTGGGATGTGTCGGTGAAATATTGGCCACAGAGATGTTCGGTCCAACTTGAAATCATGAATGACATCGGCTGAATGAAACCTCTCGGATGAGAAAGAGGATCCATGTTGTGCACAACATACATCGAGCATGCTCTACAATGCACCCTTTGTTTGCTTCTGTTCTTCTTGGTCGTCTTCAACTAAATGGATCTCTATCTCCCCTTCTCTTTCATTGCAATATAGATGGGGTTCTCGGGCTCCTCATCTCAATACCCTTTCGCCAAACTGCCCGCGTTCGTTCCATTGCGATGGTGGAACTATGGCGGTACTGCCTTAAAGCATGTGAGTGTGAGCCCTCGGATGGCCCGATCATTATACCGATTGTAGGAATAGCCAACAAAACAGAAGAATTTGCTCCGCCAAAATGTCTTATAACAAACCAAATGGACTTGGGAAGGAATATATTGTCCGTTATGAAAAGGGACCAAGGCTAAGAGCACGACGTGGATGCGGACATGTGACGTTTGCCTGACCAACGCATCGCACCGCCGTCGTGGGCTGGTGACTTGGCTTGCTTCTAGATACGGGCCCGGAGCGGGTCGCCGGAGTCAGCGGACCAGCTAACGCGCACACGATCCCACTGGTCCGGCCGGAACACGGGCCACGGCTACTTCCATGGACACAGTGGGCAAGTGTGTCGTTTCCTCGGATGCTCTCAAGAGAATGACGGTAGGAATCCACATTAAAGAGGACTAGCTAGACAGACGGGAACCCTACTGTCCATCACGTGGACAGTTCAAGATGAACCCTACTGGCTCTGAACAATCTGCACGGGCTTGCACGGAAAGAAACTATCGTTCTACAGGAAGACAAAGAGGGAGAATCCATCCATCCAATCTAGTCAACTAGTCTCCACGGCGCTCGTGCATGAAAAAAATCACCGCGACGTGCCACCACAACAGTGATGCTCAGCGGAACATTCCATGCCGCGCGCGCAGGTAGGGAGCGTTCTCTGTCCCCATGAAACAGTGCAACTCTAGTTCCTGCGCGTTGGCTGCGCGGCCGGATAGAAATGGACGTGGAAGCAGTGTGCGTACACGTTCTAGAGAGCGAGCATGGACTTAATTGGGTCTAGTTCCGTTGGTGATTTGTCCATCACAGAAGAAACTCTTTGTTGCCATATTGTCGTGCATGCTCCTCGGCATGTGTACACACCGAGGATCGGGAATCTAGAAGCTGTGGAAATAGTTTTGGCTTCATCAAATAGAGGAGGTGACGCGATCCCCTTGTCGGCGGTGTATATTAACTCTGCCCTCGCTCCGAGATCCGGCACTTCTAGGATAGTGATAAGAGGTACTCCTACTTTTTATGGATGTAAACTCTTTTTATAGTAGTCTTCTAGAAATTTTTATGAGTTTTGGTGCAAACTGATGGCGGAGATGAGAACATATCCTTCGATCAGAAAGGGCGTCGTAGTCCTTTTTATGGGATGTAATAAAGATGAGTCTTGTAAGAATATGGTCCATTTTACCATTACGAGCCTTGCACCAATCCCAAAGCGTCTCTTCCGCAAAGTGTCCGTCTCTCGGCCTTGCCCCAATTCATATGTAAAGCAACACCACCTAAGTTACACGGTCAAACGATATAATGTGATAAGGTAGCCCTATGAGACAACAACTCTCTAGACAGATGCCAACAAAAACACACGTGACTATGCTACCGAAAAACTAGCATAGGACTACCAGATTACAACGCCACGACACGAACTAGAACACCTAGCCTCCACAAAAACGCCCTCGGGAGGGGGACGCAAGCACCGCCACTGCTGAGTCCGAGGTGGATAAGGTTGTCACTCGAAGACTCTGACACGCAAAGGAGAACCACCACGACATCTTCAAGATGGTGACGACACCTGTCGTCGTTGCTAGCGTCAAAGTGTGGAGCTTTCGCTCGGCAGCTCACCCGTGCCATCACTGGGCATCCAGAATGGTCGCAATGAGAGCCGGCCTCCATATCTGGATCTGGGCAACAGAAAAGCAACCGAACATCCTCCGCTACATCCCTCGCAGTCCAGACGACCAAGAAGCGTAGCCACCACTGCCGCCATGGAGCCTGCAGGAAAGCCACCATACGGACTACCATCCGGGGCTGCCACTCCAGCGTCAATGTCCCGAGTCACCGCCAGCCGTCAACATCACAACAAACATATACATTCTTTCGCTTCTAGCCCGACATCAGCCACCGGGTCTGTGTGATCGGCCACATGGTAGAA
This sequence comes from Aegilops speltoides, assembly GCA_021437245.1. Classification (NCBI taxonomy): domain Eukaryota; kingdom Viridiplantae; phylum Streptophyta; class Magnoliopsida; order Poales; family Poaceae; genus Aegilops; species Aegilops speltoides. The sequence continues at coordinate 418,778,552 of CM038141.1, read as the reverse complement.
AGCGTTCACACCTACATCCCTAGCCAGTCCTTGTGAACAAGGGCGCACGACCTGGTAACTATTGACGGCCACCGCCGATCAAGCTCAAATGCTGGTCCCTGACCTTGGCCGAGACGAGCTCGGATGCCGCCACACCCATGGCCACCGGTGCTTCTCCGATCAATGGCAAAGCAGCAACAAACGGCGTCAACTCGGACCGGCGACACAACAGAGAAGCAAGACAGATGGGCACAAATGTGAAGGCAAGCGCCACCATGGACTAGGTCAGCCCTCTGACCCGTATGTCGCCGACCACCATCCTCCACCACACTCTAGATCTGCACCGTCTGTAGGAATCAGCCCACACCGAGCCACCCTCGACTGCCACCGCCGCGGATCGAGCCGTTGCCAACCAAGGCAGCAGCCCCACCCCATTGCTGCCCGGGAAGCCCCGAGCCGTGCCGTCGCGTTGGGCAAGCACTGCCCCGTCGGCACCATGCACCAACCGCCCCGAGTACCAGGACCTACACCGTCTGCCGACCCTCGCGCCAGATTTGGCCAGGATGAGGCCAACCCGCACCCTCCCGAGCAGGAATCATGCAGCCGCCACACCACGTAAGAGAACCAAGGCGCCACCGCCACCCCAAGTGCTCGTCGTCATGCCACCAAGCCCTGCACCAGCTCGACGAGTTCGTCGGCAAGGCTATCTCGCGCCAACCAAAAACTCGGAGCAGAAAGGAAGAAGTGGCCCCACCGCCGCCTACACCGGTCGGGCTTCATGCGGCGCGGCGCCGCCAGGCAGCAGCAGGGGAGGGCGGTAGGAGGGAGAGGGTGGAGACCAGTCGGTACTGGTTTCCCCGTCCGCTCGTGGGTGCGGCGCGGGAGAGAGCCTGGCAAGAACTGCTCAAGTGTTCGTCTCTACCTCATTAATTCCTCCAACCATAGGCCCAGCCGACTTGAAGGCAACACGGCCAAAGAGCTCTCTACCTTCACACTAGATGCACCGTTCATGCCTCGGTGTCCTTGTAGACTGGTCAGGCTGAGGTTTGTGCCTCTACCGCCGATAAGATTTGACATGTGTTACATGATTTTCACCTTGAAACACACATCCTGAGGGCGTAGCTGATTAGTCCAGCTTGAAGGAGTGCGAAGTTCCTATGGACAGCATTGGAGGACTTCAATTATTTAAATGATAAAAAATGATATTTATAATTTTTTAAAAATTGAAAAAAAATCTGTGAAAACTCATATATATTTGCGGCTTCTCTGTAAAATTTTGTTAAAAAATATATTATGATTTGCAAGGTGCATAAAAACATTCGGGTGCAGTGCAATAACAAAAAGAGTCGCATCTCCATGTACGTATTTGTTTATTTTGCCTACGGAACGTATAAAAGTATATTGCAATGAAAATTTCCCCGAACATGCTATATATATTTTCATGTGCGAAGTTGGGGTTCGCCACAGCCTCCTCGCTCGCTGCTTGCCGTATATCTGGCCCTCCTCCAGCCGGTGCTGCTCCCGGAGGAACATATTGTACCCTTGTTCCTTTTGCGCCTACTGGAATTTTGACAAAGGCGTCGGCGCAAGCTGCACCTCCGCCATGGCGGCGTTATAGTGCGCCTGCGCCTGCTCCATGGTGAAGCCGGCGTGCACAGGAGGCGCGAGAGTCGGGGCGGTGTTATCGGAGCCCGTCTCCATCATCGTGTCATCCTCGTCGGCGGAGACCTCGGGCGAGCTGGCCGGCAAGCCGGCCTCGATCCGCCTGGCACGGCAGCTTTACCAGGCGCTGGCAAGGGCGGTAATCGTGTGCTTCATCTCAGTGGAAAGGCTCTCCCATAGAGCTTTGCCACCTGCAGTCATGGCGGATGCAGTGCAAGGGAGGAGGATGGAGCGGTTTGTGTTGTGGAGTGGAGTTAGCCGGGTGTGGCCGCCTTTAAATTGCGGATTCCGGTGAGGCCAGGCATCTGAGTGCGTCAATATATGCATGGCCATGGACGGAGTGGGTTTCTCGGCCGGCGAGTCAGCTTAATGGCTGCATACGGATGGACGGGGCATTGAACGGGTGTGGAAGATATACGTTCCGCCCCATTCAGTCAAACGTCTCCACATTGTACAGACGCGGACACGGAAGATGCGTCGCGTACGTCGCCCTCAACCGTGGCGGAGGCAGTGAAAGGTTGCGTCGCCCTGAGCCGTCTTCAATGTGGAGCGATGCGCTCTACAACGGCATGAATGTGGCCAGTTGACGCCGGGTGAGAACGCGCGCGGGCGGGAGAGGAGGGGGTTTGGGTGCGCCGAGACGGTCAGAAGCGGGCTTGGGAGCGGTCTAGACTCCCGCAAAGCCCGCATGTTTGTCTCCAGTTTGATGAGAAAGCGCGTTCGGACCGTGCCACGTATCGATACAAGACCGTGTCCGATGAATTCCGCCATCCGGGCAGCGCAGTCCGGTGGATGCGGGAGGTTTGAGGTTTGGCGTTGGACAATGCCCTGAGTGTGGCTCACTCACGGTTGCTCACATTCAGTTCGACATGTGCAACAACCTCGTTGCCATCTTGTGCCGGATCACATCGACTGCTTTAATGTTGGCATCTACTGGACACAAATAAGGCTCCTAGGCAGTGATGGATCCATAAGCTAAGAGAAGTAGAATAATGCAACAAAGGTGAGCTGAGGAGCTGATAATAGAAGTAGTGTTTCTAACACTGTAGCCATAGGTGCGAGAGGTGTCGGTAAAATGTTCGCATTGTACCTATCCACTTCTACTCGTGAACATAGAAGAGAAAACCAACCCGTCGATTCGCATGAAAGTCCAAACCATCCTTCTTTACATCGAGCAGCGAGGGCCAATCTTCACCAAGTGAACAAAGACAACGACCATGCAAAAAAAAAAAAGAGAACAAAGACAACGACTTGTCGTATGGAAACAACTTGTTCGGCAAGAACAGACGGATGGAATAGACGGCTAAGCAACCATAGCCGTGCGAGGATGCAAATGGAAGTAACTAATCTTTACCGTTTCTAAGCTCCCAACAAATGGAACTCCCTGGGTGAATTGGGGAAGTGGGACCATCATGTCATTCGCTGAAAGAAATGTATTTACCGCCTTAAGCCCAAGCTTTGTTTACACATGTCCTGTTCTCCCGTGTCGAGGCTCAGGTGGGCACATGCACCCCGCTGGTCAGCAGTAGGAGATCATGGGTTTGCAGCGGTCAAACTCTAGACGGGATAAATACTAAACCAATCGGCTAGGAACGTGACACTTTATGTTGTGCGTGCATCTGTTTTATCTTTCCTGAGAAGTTGAACGAGAGATCCCAGTATCTACCTCATACCTCTCTTCGTATACCAAACCACTTCTAAAATAACACCGACACGACGTGTCTTGTCAAATGTTTCTATTCGTCAACACTTTTAAAATCCACCAACAATTTTTAGTCCACAAAGATTTCTAAAGTTCATGAACATGTTTTCTAAAATTTGCATTTTTTTCAAATTAACAAACATAGTTTAAAATTTATGAATATATCTAATATTTATGATTTTTCTAAAAATATGATGTTTTAATGCGCAACATTTTCTAAAATACTTTCAAAAAATTGTAAACATTTTCATGTAACAAAAAATTCAAATAAAATTACGATAGCCGGTTTTGTCTAAGCTAGCAGTGTAGCGAGCAGGAAAAAAGCTAAGCGAGCAGAGCAGGAGCTGAACTGAGTGAGCGAGAGTTGGCCGGTCCATATGATTGTTACAGCAGCAAATCCACGGTCTCAACGTGGAATAAGAGCTCTCAGAGGGATCACACAAGCACCATGAGCTGACACTGACGATGAAACGTGAAGAGCACCACAACCACTGACAATGAAACGTGAAGAGCACCACAACCACGCATCAATCAACTCCACTCTCCTATCAAAACAAATACAATTCAGCCGAACACGATATACAAATCAAAATCCAAGCCAACATAGATAGAATCAAAATGACAATATCAACTGCAATGACATGCTAAGGAAAAAGAGAGTTAATACCATGAGTGGAGAAGGGCGCGGCGAAGCGCACGGCAACGTCTAGTTAACTCTATGCTCTATGGTTGTCTTGCTGCCTAACCAAACCACAAGTAACCCTTGTTAATCCATTTGAGCTCTTGGTAAATTGGCCCGTCGGGCCTGACCCGCTGGAGACACCAACTGATCGCTGCAAGTTCGTCAGGAGTGGCTAGTAGTAAGACAGGCGTAGCCTCAGGGCTGGTCACTGTTGTGTTTCATCGATCGTTGTGTTTCTGCTTCAGGGTTTTCTTTTTCTCCGTCCGTTTAGGCATAGCTTCGGTCTTGTATGATTTTGCTTTTTGCCGACATGATCGTTTGTGTGTGTGTGTGTGTGTTGCATTGGTTGTGTGCATCTTAGTTATGCAGAGACCGTGTGTGTACTCATTATGATTGTATCGCTTGATGCTACACTATGAGTCAATAAAGAGTACTCTTTATCGAAAAAAGTAGTAAGACATGCATGAACAAGTTTTTTTTACGGCGCTACGGCGGGCTTACACCGGCCTGAACCATTCCATTAATAGATAATAGAGTACATTTACAATGCATAGAAGTGGGAGGGGGTCCGAGAGTACAAATTAATTAAGCTACAATCTCATAGATAAGTGGAACAACATGGTACTCCAATCTCGAAGAAGGTGCAGAACTTGCTCATTGGAGCATCTACTGGACCAAAGCATGAGGTCGTCGGCGGCCGAGCGAGCTACGAGGTTGATCACTTGAAGTTCATTCCGAAAAGCTTTTGCATTTCTTATTTTCCCAATATTCCACAGAATAGCAATGATAATCGTGGAACGAGGTTTGTTGGTTAGGCCCTGTCCCTAGAGATGGTGTAGGTCCGTCGGTAGCGTGGCAGTAATGGAATTCAGCTCTTCCCAAAACAGACGCAGGTGGTGGCATTGGAGGAGGAGGTGAGTGATTGATTTTGTATCCTGGCAGAACAGGCAGCAGTCGGAGTTTGTTAACCCCCTTTTGAATCGTCTTTCATTGATGTATAGCCGGTTTTTGTGTGCTAGCCAAAAAGATAATACTGCATTTGTTGGGTGCATAGCTTTTCCAAATGGTCGTTGGGAAGGGGTCAATGGCTTGTTGATCCAAACAGCCTTGTAAGCCGAGTTGCAAGTCATAGGCTTGCCATCAAAACGTCTAGTTCGTTTGTCCATTACCTGCAAATTCAAGGAAACAGATGCAAGCATAGCGCAAAGGCTTTCCAACTCGAGTTCGGCGGCATGAGTAAGGCGAGGAGCCAGGTCAAGGTTCAAAGCAGGATAGCCTAGCACCGTGCGACAGTGGCCGCGGGTCTGAGGGTACGAGGGAAAAGAGCAGGGAAAATTGTTGCAAGGTTTTCAGTGGAGCCTTTAAACCACAGATCTAGCCAAAAAGCGGTTGTCGTACCGTTACCAATATCCACCTTAGTTATGGATTGGAAGAATTCTAGCCCCTTGATGATATCATGCCAAACGTTGGACTCAAAGGGATGCAGATAATCAAGGTCACGAGTATCAGACCATCCATATTTGACAGCAAGATGAGAGCTACGCCGGACATGAACAAGTGAAACACACAATGCTAGACCTGCCGGGCATCTGGTTCGGTCCAATTGTTCAAGATGAAGCAGAGGGCTATGAACAGTCTGCATGGCCTCATCTGTGCTCCTAGCAAAACTAGTCAATGAGTCCCCGCGTTATGCGTGTGAGCCCGATCGGGCGGCTACCATTCCATTCTAGATTTTTCACCCGTTCGTGTCTGCTTGTTGGGGTCGTGGAAAAATCACCGCGGCGTGTGGTCACCAACAGCAATGTTTGTTGAAGCTTCCATGTCTTCCGTCCCCAGGGACCATTGCATGTTTTTTGGTTCTTGTGCGTCAGCTACATCGTAGACATGGACGTGGAAGAACTGCGCGTACACTTTCTAGAGAGAGAGCATGGACTTTAATTGGGTCCAGTTCCGTTTGTGATTTCACCCCATATTTATCCGTAAATAAACTCTTTGCTTCCAAATTGCCGTGTGTGCGCGAACAGTGCATGCTCCATGCCGTGTGCACGTACCTAGAACCGGGATTCTACAAAGTGTGCAATTTTTTGTTTTTTCTATGAAAAAGAGGATCGTCCCGGCCTCTGCATTAAAATGATGCATGCAGCCATATTATTAAATAGAATATTCGAAAAGGTCTGGGATACATTACAAACTCACCCGAAGCTTAAAATAAATGAAAAAAAATAAAAGATGCCACAACCAGCGAAAATAGGACAAGATGACTAGAACGCATGTGACATGATCCCCTTGTCGGTGAAGTTAACTCGCCCTCACTGATATGGCATATCAATCCAGCACTTCTTCTGAACACGTCGAACAAATCTTAAAGCACTCCCTCACCAGTGTTCGTCTCCTTCTCATTGTCTCCTCAAACTACTCATCGAGCAAGGTTATAGGCAACACGGCCGAAGAGGATGAAAAAGTTATAAATCTTATAATACCTGATCCATTTCATCATCACATGCGCTTGTCCATCAAAGAGTTCGTCTCTGCATCGTTCTTTTATTTGTCGAACCACAGCCCCTTCCGAGTTAGGGGCAACACGCCTGAAGAGCTCTCTACCTTCACCCTAGGTGCACCGTCGACGCCTCGACCAGTGTCCCTACGAACTGGTCGGGCTGAGGTTTGTGCCTTTGCGAACGATAAGATTAGACATGTGCTGCATGATTTTCACCTTGAAACGCACATCACAAGGACACAACTGATTAGTCCAGCTAGAGCTGAATGTTTCCATGCGAGCATCCTTGCACCACATCACCAATCTAATCCCAGACTAGGAGTAGCTCGGCATTGTTTGCTTTTCATTGCATGTCTATGCATACACAAGTAGCGGTTCATCTTTCCATTTGGCAAACATGCGCGTAAAAAACATGGGATGAGATAAATAGGTGATAAATTAAAAATCAGCTTGTCTCGAGCCCTCAGCTCGCCAGTAGTGACACCGATCCTCGGACTCCAGTAAGTGAACCAAAATGCACACGGTGCCATTGGTCCGATTCAGAATAGATAGTGTGTTCGTGGACACATTGACATCTGTTTCAGTTCTCAAGCATCACAAAGTACTTACAGTTACATTTCTAACACATGTACGTGTCACTTTTCAAAGGTCCCCACTACTTGACAAGCATTGATCACCCTCCACGCGCTAAGAGAGCAAATACCTTGCGGGTGCTAAAATTCATCTCTATCGATCAGGTGAATTGCTCAAAATAAAGACATCGACCACATCTCTCATTTTAATAAACATTTGTCCAATTCAACCGGTCACCATTGCCACCACATGCGGCAGGTGTTTTCTTTAGCGGTTTTGTTGCACGTGGGGGTAGACGAGGATACTGAGATATGTCAGTAAATGGGAGTGAAACAATGTGGTATGTAAGAAGTCCCGTGCATTAATGCGACAGGCTTGGATGTGTATCAATATCATCAAACCGTAAGTGTTTAATACTGAGCGTACTGTTCTTCATAATTATTTGTGATGTGTTTAGTTTGATCGTTATAGTTTTAGCTGCCCAAAGAGCTAAATGGGATGGTGTTTCACTCTACTTGACTAAAGTAATTGAGTGCACTTGTTAGCATAGCTCACCAACTCCTTTGCTTACATTTAGTTGAACTCGTGCAAGAACCTCCTCCACATAATATATTAGATTGCATTAATTGCTGCAATGTATGTGGCTACGTAAAAAGCTCCTAGCTGCACTAGAAAAGAAGTACATTGAAACAAAGGTGACTTGAGCAGCCGAGGACTAAAGCAATGCAAATTGTAGACAAGTGTGTGTGATCTATAAGCACGAGAGTGGAAGGTGTCGGTAAAACATTGGCTACACACATCACCTATTTGAGTCAACAACATATAGAACATATGACGAAGCCTCCCATACGAGGACACAGATCCATGTCATGCATAAAGCATGCTCCATGTGTTGTGCCTTCTATTTTGCATTTTCTTCATCTTTAAGAATTTCCTTGGATTGAACTAAATCAATCATTGTTCCACTTCCACCAAGATTTTCTCCTCTAACATTGCAATATTGATATAGCATGGAAAGGGTAACACCATCATTCCTTCGACCATCAATGCAAAACCATGAGGGTAACACCATGGCCCATGTGAGGGCGAGTGTGATCCAGTGAAGCCACCATCTCATGTTTCACCGGTCAGACCACCAGTTCACCACTTCACTGGATAGTTTATTAAGAAACAAAAGATATGTAATAATAGGTCAAATATGCTAAGTTTCTATATTTTGACAAGAACATAGGCGGTTTAGTTGGTTATTGGGCCAAACTAGGCTTCGACTTGTTTCCTGGCCGACCATGCATGGACAAGAACATAGGTCAAATATGTCGGTTGTAGTATTATTTTTCTATTTACCATGAATGCATGCATGCAACTGGTTCAAGCAACACCAGGGTTTTCTCCTAGTTTGCATGAAAAACTAGTCAGTTCTCTCCAGTTCATTTGTAGGATGGTCCATATATAGAGCTTAAAACCCACATGTGCCACTTGTTCCGTTTTTCTAGGCCCGACCGAAAGTCCTGTTCCAGTTTCTAAAAGTATGGCTGGAGGTTGATGGTGGAATTTAACAACGAAGGGAGTTGTTTCTTTACATACTTATATTGAAACTAGAGCATGTGATATCCGCGTAGGTATGCATATTACATGAGACACAAAAAGATACTACCATCTAGGCAGGTATACAAGGCCCAATTGTATTTTGAATCTAACTTTGACCATGGATTTAACTACGAGTTATATACCCTAAAATGTATTACCGTTGGACTTTCATTCAAAAAATGTTTGCGGTGGTATATGTTCGAGAACATAGATCGTAAATCAATGGTCAAAGTTTGCCTCAAAATCTAATGATACCTTATATAGATGTTTGAAGGAAGTACTAGTACATTTATTTAACACTTCATAGAGTAGAAGGTAGCATTTTCACAAAGTGACAATGTGAAACTAACATAATTGTTGCACGTTTTTCATCAGGTTCAATTGTTTGCCTGTTGCAAGAAACGTCGATTGGAAATTTCACCTGAGTGAATTGTTGATATGAAGGAGAAGTGATGCTAATTTATTTTTCATCATTCATATGGTGCCCTGACCAATGCTCATGAACATCTTCAACCATGAAGGAGAGAAGTGATGCTAATTTATTTTGCGTCATTCATATCTAGTTAGAATCAATAAAGGTTACAACTTTCTAGGGAAAGGAATTGCTCGTGAAAATTCATTTAATAGTTTTAATTGGTTGAAGATGTCGTAGTCATACAAGCAACACCCTTGCTCATGAACATTTAATTTAGCAATTGTAGTCGTACAGGTAAATTGGGAATGTACTCCCTCCGCTCACGGATATAAGATGTTCCTGATATTTCAATATGGACTACATACAGACCGAAATGAGTGAACAAACCCACTAAAATGTGTCTATATACATCCCATTTAGAGAAAAAAAGATAGAACAACTTATATTTGTGAATGGAGGGAGTACTATGTAGTACCTAATTGAATCCAAGTCCAAAGATTAGCTGGTTGAATCTTATTCTAACCAAGACACGGGTAACAATTTTTTAACCCACTTAGTGAGCTACGCGAGTAAACATATGGTGAGAAAAATAGCAGCGCAATTTAGTTGTGCCAGTTTATGGAGGCCTCACCTCACATGCCAGAGATACAAGGCAAACCACTACATGTTACTCTGGTTCTAGGTTAGAGATGTACTACAAGTTCCTCTGGTCGCAACAGGCTTGGTGTGGATATCAAGATCACATAGGATCAGATTTGTTGACGACAAAGTGTGTGCATTATTTCTAACTACTTGTTCAGTGTTCAAAATGGGATGGCAGTTCAGTTGCACTCTACTTGGCTTGAGTAAGCGCGTGTAGGTTCTTTATGTGGCCCACCAACTAATTTGCTTACTTTATCTCAACCGGTGCAACAACCTCTTCCTCGTTATCTTCTGCTTGATTCTGTTAATAACTTTAATATAATCAGCTACATATAAAGCTGTCACTAGTGCTTGATCTATAGGCTTACACAAGAAGATCAAAGCCATGCCGCCTTACAGCTTGAGTGGGACTGCTGAGGTCAATAGAGGTACAAAAAGTGTAAGCATGGGAGTGAGACGTGTCGGTAAAATGTTAGCCACACACTACACCTACACGAGTTAGACATCATATAGAACAAAGGTTGAATGAAGCCTCTCATAAGAGGAAGCGGATCCCTTCCACGCATAACGCACACCACACTTGTCGTGCCTCATGCTCCGCATTTGCTTCACCTTCATCCATTTCTTTGTCCTCAATTGAATCAATCACTATGCGTCTATGCCCTTTCTATCTAGACCTTCTCTACCATTGCAATATTGTGTGCATGGAATGGGTCATTGTCTTACCACCCTTTCCTCAGACCTGCCATCATTCCATGGTTTGTCATTGCAAGATCATCATGGTCAGTGATCAAGGTAACACCTTGACGCATGTGAGTGCAAGCATGAGCTCTACATGTAGATCATTCAATCCTTGTATGAAGTGCAACAATTGCCAATACAATGCAAGAATTAACTGGGTCCAAACATCACTTTGCTGGGACTTAATAGTCTGATTAGACCGAGTAAGAATTTCTTTTGCAGTGGCAAGCTATTATGATAAATACATGTACGTTTGTTCTACATAAACCTTTAGATTTAAATGCATGAATATTTTTTAATAAATGGTTTGTCATGATTTATTTAAGAATTCACTTTAAGAAAAATAAATTTATTGAAAAGCCATGATAATGGCCAGTCTGTTCGTGTTTCCTTCAGGTGTCAACCACATTAAATCTATATTAAAATGGGTGCTAGGTCCTCCCGCTCTCGCCAGCCATTTATTTTCTTTCACGTTCATTAACTATATGAGGTACTTCCAGCAGGTGTTTTCAACACCTCCTATGGCGAGACGTGAAGCAATGCATGCCGACACATGCCACGTGGAGGTTGATTGGTAGAATCTAGAAACCAAGGGAGTTGTTTTGGACGTACTCCGATCGTTTATTTTTTTACTATGTTTGACTTAAGACAAATTTTATATGTGGATTAAAAAGAAATGGAGGGAGTACTTACACTGAAACTAGAGTATGTGATTATGTGAGGCACAAAAAGGTATTACCTGGATCGGTACATAATTTCCAAATGTATTTGAATCTAATTTTGATCACCAATTTAACTATGAGTTATAGAAACTATAAAGTAACACCATTAGATTTGCATTTGAAAATGTTTCCAATGGTATATGTTTGAGGAACATAGTTTGTTCAGTGGTCAAAGTTAGACTCAAAATACTGGTTCAAAGAAAATACTAGTGCATTGATTTAGCATTTCTTATGAAAGAAACTTTTATTATGACAAAGCAGCAATGCCAAAGCTGATGGTTCCCGTACCTTTTCATGGCATGTTAATTGTTTTCCTACCGCGTCGATTGAAATTTGACATATGTGGATTGTTACTTGACCATGGGAGCTTTATTTTTGTGTGGGTGTTCAGCCCTAAACAAGAAAGGTTACAACTTTAGGAAACAAAGAATTTCCCATGAAATTTCATTTGGGTGTTGTAATGTTGTCGTAGCCGTACAAGAAAGTAATACCATTACTCATGAACATTTATTTAATTAGTTGTAGTTGAATGGGTAAATTAAGAATATAGTTTGCAGTAACTAATTGAATACAAGTGTGAATATTGGATGGCTGACTCCTGTTCTAACCAAGACACAAGTAACACTCTTTTGATCCACTTGGTGAGCCGCCCCACGAGAAACAAGAGTTGAGAGAAACAGAGGAGAAATTTAGTTGGGTGAGTTCATGGAGGCCTTACCTCACATGCAAAAGACACAAGCCGAAACCACGACAAGTTGTTATATGTCTCGACTAGCTCTAGGACGTGCCCCAGACAATATTTAAGAAACCTTATTCCTTGAACGCAATAGACTTGGTGTGGATACCGAGACTACATCAGATCATATATGTTTGGTATTAAGTGTACGTATTACTTATAAATGCTTGTTTAGTGTCCAAAAAGGAGTGATGATCCAGTTACATTCTACTTGAGCTGGCTAGTTGAGTGTAAGTGTTAATCTGGCTATCAACTCGTTTGCTTACTTATCTCAGCATGTGCAACAACCTCTTCTCACTGTCTTGTGTCGGATTGCATTAATAACTGCAATATAAGCTGCTACATATAAAGCTAACAGGTAGTGTTGGATCCCATAGGCCAAGAGAAGAAAACCAAAGCCACACAACAGTACATTGTGAGTGGAATGCCGAGAATAAGGGCGGTGCAAAGTGTAAGCATGGGAGTGGAAGGTGTCGGTGAGATGTTGGTCACCAACTGTCCGTGTCCAGGCCGAGCGCATAGATGAAATACGTTGGCTGAGACCTCTTGGATAAGAAATATGATCATGAATTGCATGTCACATGTGCCATGTATTCGTGGAGGCCTCACCTCACATGCGGTACGCAATAGTCGAACAATGGCAAGGTCTCTGGTTGCTACTCGCAAATTCAGGCCGAGTTGTCTGTCTCATTGTATGTACTAGCTTGAGGCGCGCACTAGGCAGCTAGCAAACTACAACTCTACAATCTGAGGATATTCAACCAGCAAAGGGTTAAGTAGCATTGGAGCTGCCGGCGACGAAGGAAGATGGGTTGAGACAGAACACAGGCGACATCACAACTGTAGGGAGGCAATCATCTCGACGTAGAAAATGCCACGTTAGTGCGCTTGCACGACTATCTTTCACCTGGTGGCTGCCTATGTTACCAGACCAATAAATATAGACCACGGTTCCTTGGACACACGGTGGCATATCCTAGAATGCTCTTAGTCGTGATAGTCTGATGGTCGTCGTGATACAAAATGGATGCTACCAGTATTGAACTAGTAGCTACAGACGAAGAAGAATGAAAAAAATCAAACCAAGATAGTCAATCAGTCTCCACAAACGTGTGTGTGAGCTCAGTTAAATGTCTACCATTCCATGCAAGAGTGTTCACCCGGTCATGTCTAGGCTGAAAAATCACTACTAGATGTGTTTAACTTGTTTGAACCTTCCATCGTGAAGGTGGGGGAAATTCTTTGTCCCCAGGAGCCAAGAAATACGACTCACTTGTGAGAGATGGATGTATAATCCCCAGGAGCCATACATTTTTTTTATCTTGTGTCGATTGTTTTTCGGGCGCTGAAAATTTCAACTAAAAATTTGACGCATATACTATTTATTACTTTTTGTTGTGATGCCACGTGATTCCTTACTCAACCGTGGAGACGACATGATGTTAATTTATTTGGGTGATTCATATGGTACCCTGTCGTATGTTTCTACCCTCAATAAAGGACATCTTAATTCCATCGATTTATCGAGATGACACAACTACAACGGGCTAGATGATAAAGGACATTTCCATTCAATCAAGATAGTTAGATTATTCAATCGATACTTTATTGTGGGTGATTCATATGTAAGAGGAAGTGGAAGAGTGGTATGGATGGAGCTATACATATAGAGTTGGTGCGAGGGAAATGCATGAATGTTGGATAAGAAGGAAGCAAAGAGAAAGGAAGAAATAAGCACACAAGAAGAGAAAGTAAAATCCATACACTAAGGAATTACCAACATAATAGTATATTTCGCAACAGGAAAGGAAGTAGTTCCTTTTCACAAATATAAGAAAGAAGGAACCGAGGGAGAGAAGTCTAGTGTATATTTTCCCAACCGTGTGCTTCAAAGTTGACATCGCACACATTTTTTCTGGCCGCATGCTTTGAGGCACCACCATTGCAAACCAAGGTGGGACAATGGTTTTCCATACCGTGTGCGATGGGCTATTTTGACCATGTGTGTTAGGTGAATTTGTACTACTCCCTCCGTCACAGTTTAGAAGGCACCCTTCAGATTTCATGCATTTACAGAATTGAGAAGGATTAAGGCGCATTTCATTTACTACCTAGTAGTACACCATGCATGAGTAATAGTAGTACACATGCATGAGTAATTAGGGGTGCTAGTACAAGCTGCAGGCATGGTGTGAACGTGGGGTGTGAACGTGGTGTGGAATTGGTCTTCACCAATGCATGCAGGGAGGCTGCTCATTTACTGGAGGTGGGGTTTACTGAAGCATTAACTTCTCAGCTAATTAGGCGCATATAATTAACTACACTATTTTTTCCAGTCGAACGCATGAAGGAAATGGAGCCAATCACAGTTATTTAGTTTAGATGGCCTTCAACCATATTATTTGTGTAATCATACTCTTTATGAGGACTCGATGTAATAAGTGTGTGATTGAACTCTGTTATAATTCATCGAGTATTGTGTGTGTCAGCATTACCGATCCAGGGATGACACTTAAGCACAGAGACTTTGGTCCATTGAGATCATGGTCGCTACAAGATGGTATCAGAGCACGCTGACTGTAGGACACGATCACTAGGATAAGCCACATGATTTCTCTCCTTTGCTCATTTCTAATTCTCCTCTATTTCTACTCTATAGATGGCAGACACCAGGAACAAGTTCACTCAGCCGGATGACGACACCCCTTTCGGACGACACTTGAAGGAAGTCACTATGTACTTGAACATCGGACTACCAAGCTTCACTGGGACTTTCTCTGCAACTTTACCGGAAGAGGAGCGCTGGAAGATCAAAGTTTGGGTACCTGGGAGGACATTTGCGCCAACAACGGAGCCTATTGATTTCTACCTGGATGCACCAAGTTGGAGCTTGGGAAAGAGCATGGCAGCCCATATCACTTTTGGACGCATATGTGAAGTGTATCACAAGGAGCTTGAAAACACCATCTACCAAATATGTGGATGCCGAGACGAGGAATGGGAGATGATTCGTACCAAGAAGGATGGATCAATTGCAGCTCACATTCAGGAGATGGGCGATCACATTCGCCGGTACGAGAAGTACTTGTGTTTCAACATGAAGAAGATCAAGAAGCTGATGAAGAAGAATATCGAGCTAGAAGAGGAACTCAAGTCAACCCGCGATGGATATGAGCAAGAAATTGATATACTACTGGAGAAGCATGAAGATTTGAAGAGGAAGATAGGAATACCCGTGGAGAACCATAAGCGAGAACCTGAAAAGAAGATCCGTTCGGAGGACTACATCATCTTGGATGACACCGACACGGACAGTGAAGCAAATGATGACAGTGATGACGACTACGTAGACGAAGCTAGAGCAGATATCATGGAGTCTTTCTCCGATCAAAATTTCTAAACGACCACCATGTTACTAGTAGTATTCTTCCAAGTAGTTAGCATCGATCGATTTGTAATCATAGTTAGATCGTTTGTGTCAATCTTGTTTGATTTTTGAATGAAGTGAATTGGGATTATTTGCCTCATGTGCATATGGGTAGTGAAATCTCTCTTAGACCTTATTCTATTATGTTTTCTCACCCCTTCTAACCCATCAGATGCCTCTGAGACGTGACACCGGATTCGTGTTCCCACCGGAGCTCACCCAGTTGATCCAGTAGCAGAATGCCTTGATGCAGATGCTAGTTCAGAACTAGAACAAGGGTATCAACAACAACAACCCACCGCCACCACCTCTTGTTGACAACCTAGCCTATTTTCTGAGGTTAAATCCGCTGGTTTTCTCTAGCAGCACCGAGCCGATTGTTGCTGATGATTGGCTCCGCAAGATTGGAAGAGAGTTGACTACTGCAGGATGCACAGATGCGGAGAGAGTGCGCTTTGCCGCACATCAACTTGATGGACCCGCAACATCTTGGTGGGAGAACTTCACCATCACTTACCCCATTGATACAGTTACATGGGATCAGTTTCAGCAGGCTTTCTGCACTGCCCATGTTTCAGCTTGAGCTATGAGCATGAAGAAGCGTGAGTTTCGCAACTTGCGCCAAGGGAGTCGTACAATGGGACAGTATGTGGATGAGTTCAGCAAGTTAGCCCATTATGCCCCAGATGATGTGGCCACAGATGCCGCGAAGCAGGAGAAGTTTCTTCAGGGACTCAATGATGAGCTAAGCATGCAGTTGATGGTGGCAACCTTCAACAACTACCAGAAACTGGTAGACATGGCCCTCATGATAGAAGGCAAGCAGCAACAGATTGAAAATCGCAAGAGGAAGTATGGACAGGGGAGGTACACTTCTGGAGCTCAGCAGAAGCCCCGCTATTCCCGTACTTGGGAGGACAAACTCACAACCATGGAGGCCATAACCATGGAGGACATACGCACAATGGAGGAAGTTCCCACAACCACAGTGGCCCTAAGAATGGCAATGAGAATGGAGGAAGCAACAGTCAGAACTGTTCCAACCCCGCAACACCAACCAAGAGGGATCTGAGTCACATTACTTGTTTCAAGTGCGGGAAGACCGGACATTATGCCACTGGATGTCCCGAATCAAAGAATGGAAATGGCAACGAAAGTTCTGCAAAGAAGCCCAACCCCTTCACCAAAGGTCAGGTGAACCACGTTAGTGTGGAGGAGATTGAGGATCAGCCCGACGCAGTTGTTGGTAAGTTTTTGATTAATGCATTTATAACACTTGTTCTTTTCGATGCTAGTGCATCTCATTCATTCATATCAAGGGGATTTATGGATAAGTATAAGTTGCCAACATTAGCCCTTAAGTCACCTATGTTAGTAAGTTCCCCAGGAGCGGAGTCTATTGCTAGTAGGGGATGCTATCAGTTTCCAGTAACCATAGGTAGGCATGTTTTTCCCACTGACCTGATTGTCCTGGAGTCACAAGGATTGTATGTGATACTAGGCATGTATTGGCTATCCAAGTTTGAGGGAAACATCGATTGCGCCAGTAAATCAATTCTTCTCACCACCCCGGTAGGAAAGAGGATCAAGTATGTGTCTAGGCATGCGCCGAGGAGGACTCAGGTGAATTCCTTCTCAGGAGTTGTTCAGGAAGAAGTACCAGTGGTGAAGGATTATCCCAATGTATTTCCGTAAGAGTTAACAGGCACGCCGCCGGATCGAGACATTGAGTTTTTGATTGAGTTATTGCCAGGCACCTGACCAATATCCAAGAGACCGTATCAGATGCCCGCAAATGGTCTGGAGGAAACTAAGAAGCATATTAAGGAGTTACTGGAGAAAGGTTATATTTGACCAAGTTCATCACCTTGGGGAGCCCCAGTGCTTCTAGTTGAGAAGAAGGATGGATCTTTGAGGATGGTTGTTTATTATAGTGCTCTGAATGAGGTGACGATCAAGAACAAATACCCTCTGCCAATGATCAATAATTTGTTTGACCAACTGCAAGGAGCTAAAGTTTTCTCCAAGATCGATCTTCGCTCAGGTTATCACCAGTTGAAGATCCAAGAGCAGGATATACCTAAGACAGCTTTTACCACGAGGTATGGGCTATATGAGTATACAGTTATGTCATTCGGATTGACTAATGCCCCTGCCTATTTCATGAGTATGATGAACAAGGTTTTCATGGAGTTTTTGGATAAGTTCGTCATGGTGTTCATTGATGACACATTGTTCTACTCGAAGAATGAAGAAGAGCATAAGGAACATTTGCATTTGGTTCTTGAGAAGCTCAGAGAACATCAGTTGTATGCCAAGTTTAGCAAATGTGAGTTTTGGTTGAAGGAAGTGGGATTTCTCAGACATGTTATATCCGGAGAAGGAATAGCAATAGACCGTACCAAGGTTGCTTCTGTCACTAAATGGTTGGCACCCACCTCAGTGGGAGAGATCAGAAGTTCTCTTGGACTCGCAGGTTATTACCGGAGATTTATTGAGAATTTTTCCAAGATTGTGAAGCCCATGATGAAATTATTGAAGAAGGACACTAAGTTTAAATGGACTGGGGATTGTGAGGCCAGTTTTCAAGAGTTGAAGAAACATTTGGTTACAGCCCGGCCCTGATTTTCCCAGACATACGCAAGGATTTCCAAGTGTATTGCGACGCTTCACGTCGAGGACTTGGAGGAGTGCTTATGCAGGAAGGAAGAGTTGTTTCATATGCCTCATGATAGGTTCGACCTCATGAGTTGAATTATGCTACGCATGATTTGGAGTTAGCAGCCGTAGTGCATGTGCTCAAGACATGGAGACATTTTCTCATAGGTAACCAATGTGATGTATACACGGATCATAAGAGTTTGAAGTACATCATGGTTGGAGCTCATGATGTATACACAGCAGCAGAAGGAGTTAAACCTTAGGCAAAGGAGATGGTTGGAGCTCATAAAGGATTATGATATGAGATTGCATTATCATCCAGGAAAGGCCAGCATCGTAGCAGATGCGTTGAGCCACAAGAGTTATGTTAACACGCTCATAACCGGAGGATTACCTAAGGAGTTGGCAGACGAGCTTCGAGAACTACGCTTGGAGATAGTTCCGAGAGGTTATGTTGCAGCATTGGAAATTCAGTCCACTTTGTTGGGTAAGATCAGATAAGCCCAGAAGACGGACAAGGAAATTGCTGAGATAAAG
The DNA here is from genome assembly GCA_021437245.1 of Aegilops speltoides. Classification (NCBI taxonomy): domain Eukaryota; kingdom Viridiplantae; phylum Streptophyta; class Magnoliopsida; order Poales; family Poaceae; genus Aegilops; species Aegilops speltoides. The sequence goes on along the minus strand of CM038141.1, from coordinate 418,759,989 downwards.
GAAAGGATGAGTAAAGGAAAGGCTAAATGATTTCATGAGGATGAGCATGACACTTTATGGTTTGAGGATCGTATCTATGTTCCTAATGACCCGGAGATAGGGAAGTTGATTCTTCAGGAGGCTCATGATTCGCCTTACTCGATTAACCCAGGCAACACCAAGATGTATTTGGATTTGAAGGAAAGTTTCTGGTGGACAGGAATGAAGAAGGATATTGCCGAGTATGTAGCAGTATGTGATGTATGCCAGAGAGTTAAGGCAGAACATCAGAAACCAGCAGGGTTATTACAGCCTTTGCCGATACCCGAATGGAAATGGGATAAACTTGGCATGGATTTTATCACTGGATTACCCAGGACTCGTTCAGGCTATGACTCTATTTGGGTTGTAGTTGATCGTTTGATGAAGGTAGCCCATTTCATCCCTGTGAAGACAACTTATACGAGTGCTAAGTTGGCAAAGATATATATGACCAGGATCGTATGTCTGCATGGAGTTCCGAGGACCATTGTATCAGATAGAGGAACATAGTTTACTTCAAAGTTTTGGAATCAGTTGCATGAAACTTTGGGTACCAGGCTAGAGTTCGGTACAACATTTCATCCACAGACAGATGGACAGACGAGAGAGTCAATCGGATTCTGGAGGACATGTTGAGAGCTTGTGCGCTAGATTGTGGATCTAGTTGGGATGACAATTTACCCTATGCAGAGTTCTCCTATAACAACAATTATCAAGCCAGTTTGAAGATGGCCCCTTTCGAAGCTTTGTATGGAAGGAGGTGCAGGACACCGTACCGTGGGATGAAGTTGGAGATCGACAGTTGTTCGGACCAGACTTAATCAAAGATTCTGAGGAGAAGGTTAAGTTGATTCGAGACATACTCAAGGTAGCCCAGTCAAGGCCGAAGAGTTATGCGGATACTAAACACAAGGAGATAGCCTATGAAGTCGGAGACAAAGCATATCTTCGTGTGTCCCACTTCAAGGTGTTAAGCGTTTTGGAGTCAAGGGAAAGCTAGCACCACATTTTGTGGGACCATACAGAGTTTTGAAACGCATGGAAGAAGTGGCGTACAAGTTGGAATTGCCCGAAGGATTGTCAGGAGTTCATGATGTATTTCACGTTTCCCAGTTGAAGAAGTGCCACGCAGAGATGGCCGATATTCCTGTGAGATATACAATGCCATTGGAAGCAATTCAGTTGGATAGTGATCTGACCTATGAAGAAAAGCCAGTCAAGATTCTCGAGTTTTCCAACCGTGTTACTCGCATCAAGGTTATCAGGTTTTGCAAAGTTCAGTGGAGCCACCATACCAAGGAGGAAGCCACCTGGGAGCGAGAAGAAGACCTCCGCAAGGACCACCCAAACCTTTTTGCTGACCAACCCGAATCTCGAGGGCGAGATCCATCTTAAGGGGGGTAGGTTTGCAACATCCCAATTTTCAATTTGGATGTTATACATAGATCATCATATGCATATCATATTTTATTTTTACATTTGCTTGAGATCCTCGAAATCTTAAGCAACTCAAGGACCCAAGGAGAGAGTTGGAGGTTTCACAAATTTTTCATATTTAAATTTATTTCAAATTTGGAAAGAGGATCAATTTGATTTTCAATAATTTCTCTCCAATTATTTCCAACTATAAAAATAAATGAGTGAAGATAAAATGACTTCTTCAAAGCAGAGGAGAAATATTGGAGAAGAAAATTTGAAATCAAATTATTATTTCATTTGAATTTTATTTGTAGTTTTATTTGAATTAGAGAAAAACATGTATTTTTTAAAATTGCATTTAGTCCAGAAAAATGTTCATATTGTACCAAATATTAGGTAGGGACGGTGAAAATTGTTTCTGGAATTTTTTTAGATTTTATTTAGGATTTTTCTCGCGAAAATCGTTTAAAAAAACATCATGGGCCGGCCCAGCCGAGCCGGGCCACGGCCCAGTCGCCGCCGCCGCCTTCCTCCGCTCGGGGAGTCCCGAGCGTCGCCGCTAGGAGGAGTCCGGCTCGGACTCCTCAATGTCGTCGCGCCCTCCGCAAGCCACCGCCGCCCCCTCGGGCCTTTATAAGGAGCCGACCCCGGCCCCCTCGACCTCCAAGTCGCCGCCACCGAAAGCACGCCGCAGACCTTGCCGTGCCGTCGCTTTGCTCGTCGCCACCGCCGCCGCTTCTTCTTGCTGCTGCCTGCCTTGATCGCTTTCGCTTCGCGATCGCCCTCGCCCGTCTTGGCCTTTGGCCGACTTCGCCTCGCCCGACGCCGCCGTCCAACGGTTAGCCGATAAAACTGCCCTGGTCCAACGATTTAGTTTCGCTTTTTTTAGTTTGGTTATTAGGTTTAGATCGGGTTTTTTAGTTCGTTATTTAACGAACGTTCACCCGCTAGTTTATTTTAACGAGCGAATTCATTCCTTGCGATCTGTTAGCGAATGTTCATTCTGTAGATTTTTCTTTCTAGTTTCATTTTCGCCCAGGGACCTATCCACGAATAGTTTTCTTGCAATTTAGCCCCTGATCTTAAAACTAGCGTAACGTTTTGCTCGTTTATCCAAATTAGATTAAACCAACGCCTAAATCTTCATAACGATCTCTTCTTTCCAGTAAACCAACTTGAACATGATTTTTACAATTTAAAATTTGAGTTTAGTTCAGATTAGTAGTCGATCTTATTTCGTTTGTATCTTGAGTTCGTATCTCCGTTTGAGTTGATTCTTTTTGCAAATCGTAGCTAATCGCATGTACCTACTGTTAAGATCTAATTCACATGAAAATAATGCTGTTAGGTTTTGTTTTCTGTTTAATTTAGTCGTTTGCTTGTTTCAAATTTTATTTGGATCTTTTCTCGATTTCTGTTTCATTTGAGTGATTGCTTATGTATGCTACTGTTTGTCTATGCTAGATTACCCAGAGTGCGAAGTTTGTTACTACGAATCTCTAGAGTTTCTAGACCATCAGCAAGGTAAGTTACACTTTGATCATATTCTTCTATACCCAGTTTTTACTATGCATTAGTTTTGCCCGTCAAATATTTGCATGCGTAGGATTGGGAAAATGTGGTTTGGTTGTAGTACTTGAGGTAGGAACCTAATACCTTTTGATCACCCCGGAAATATACGTTATGCTCTATTATTGCTTAGCCATGCTCGTAGACGAGGATTGGATCGTGAGACACATGGAAGTTATGAGAGTTATTAATTTTGGATAACATTAAGGTGGCAACTTTAATACACATCTGGGTGGATTGGTTGGGGCACCTGGAGAATCCAGTGTTTGTCCATTTAGGAAACCTGGAGTACCCTAGTGATTTTTCCTCGGTTCGCCACCCAGGCTCAAAGGGATCATATGATATTTCATGCCTAGAAACTTTTGTGTGCAACCACAAGCCATTATGGGCTATGGCATAGTTGAGTAAGTTGTATGAGCTCTCGAAGAGGTGGACTAGCAGATGTAGGGGAAAGAAGGTGTACCGGTCTGCCCGGAGTAGAGAGTTAATGCTTCAGAAAGACTATGTCTCGATCTTCTGATCATGGATGCGGTCGAGTCTTGTGCAGAAAAGTGCGCAACCTCTGCAGAGTGTATAAACTAATCATGGTTAGTCGTGTCCCCGGTTATGGACATCTTGAGTATCTGGAATTGGATATTATTGTTGATCTCATCACTCTTTAATTAATTGAATTGGGTAATTATGATGCTTGTTTAATTAGGATTTGAGTTGGAGGAACCTTCTCAAATGTTGGTACAACTTGGGAGTAGTAAATAAAATTTATTCCTTTGTTGTAGGGAAAAACTAGCTTTATGCAAAAATCATAAACATAGAGCCTCCACCAGCCAAATATTGCATGTAGATGTAGTTCTTGCATTCATTGCTTTATAGTGTAACTCTGCCAGCATATTCAATGTGTTGACCTACATGGCTGTAACGTCTCATGTTGCAGACTACTCAGACGACAAGTAAGGTGCGATAGGTCATTGTCATGCACTCATCTATGTTGTTGAAGTTGATGGACTCATTTACCTTCAAAGCTTCCGCGGTTATTTAGTTTAGATGGCCTTCAGCCATATTATTTGTGTAATCATACTCTTTATGAGGACTCGATGTAATAAGTGTGTGATTGAACTCTGTTATAATTCCTCGAGTACTTTGTGTGTCAGCATTATTGATCCAGGGATGACACTTAGCATAGAGAGTTCATTCCATTGGGATCGTGGTCACTACAGCTACCTTCCCACCCCCCCCCCCTCCTCCAACCCCTCACCTCGCCGCCGCCTGAGGAGGCCGTCGGCAAAGCCCGGTCAGGCTCAAGGGAGGGTGGAAGCATGGCATCTCTTAGTCAGGCACAAGGGCGCATCTGGCGTGTTGGTGCAGCGGACTAAGGCGGGCGCAATCGCGGGTCCAGTGCGGGCTGACGAGGTTCCGAGGTTGCTACGGCTCTGATGGTCTAAGGGGACGGGAGGGGAGACGGTGGACTCGTGGCAACCTTGAGCGACGCGGGATGTGACATTCCCTCAAGGGAGTCGACAAGAGGATCGTCAATCTGACGGCTACAAGGGAAGGCGCAGCCACTCCAAGTCGCGAGGGCATGGTGCGTGCAGATCTACAGGGGAAGCGGTTATGTGGCACAAGGTGTGGCGCTGTCGCGCGGGGCACATTGGCACGGTTCAGGCACTCTGGCCGGGTGATGACCCGCAAGTATAGGGGATCTATCGTAGTCCTTTCGATAAGTAAGAGTGTCGAACCCAACAAGGAGCAGAAGGAAATGATAAATGGTTTTCAGTAAGGTTTTCTCTGCAAGCACTGAAATAGTAGGTGATAGATAGTTTTGTGATAAATAAATAGTAACGAGCAAAAAGTAAATAAAGTAAATAAAGTGCAGCAAGGTGGCCCAATCCTTTGTGTAGCAAAAGATAAGCCTGGACAAATTCTAATAATGAAGAAGGAGCTCCCGAGGACACATTGGGAATTATCGTTAAGCTAGTTTTCATCACGTTCATAAGATTCGCGTTCGGTACTTTGATAATTTGATATGTGGGTGGACCGGCACTTGGGTACTGCCCTAACATGGACAAGCATCCCACTTATGATTAACCCCTATTGCAAGCATCCGTAACTACAAAAAGGAGTATGAAGGTAAACCTAACCACAACATTAAACATATGGGTCCATATCGACCCCTAATGAAGCAACGCATAAACTAGGGTTTAAGCTTCTGTCACTCTAGCAACCCATCATCTACTTATTACTTCCCTATGCCTTCCTCTAGGCCCAAATAATGGTGAAGTGTCATGTAGTCGACGTTCACATAACATCACTAGAGGAGAGACAACATACATCTCATCAAAATATCGAACGAATACCAAATTCACATGACTACTAATAGCAAGACTTCACCCATGTCCTCAGAAACAAACGTAACTACTCACAAAGCATATTCATGTTCATAATAAGAGGGGTAATAATATGCATGAAGGATCTGAACATATGATCTTCCACCAAGTAAACCAAATAGCATCAACTACAAGGAGTAATCAACACTACTAGCAACCCACAGGTACCAATTTTTGGTTTTGATACAAGATTGGATACAAGAGATGAACTAGGGTTTTGAGAGGAGATGGTGTTGGTGAAGATGTTGATGGAGATTGACCCCCTCCCGATGAGGATCGTTGGTGATGACGTTGGTGATGATTTCCCCCTCCCGGAGGGAAGTGTCCCCGGCAAAATAGCTCCTCCAGAGGCCTAGATTGATTCCGCCAAGGTTCCGCCTCGTGGCGGCAGAGTTTCGTCCCGTAAGCTTGCCCACGATTTTTTCCAGGACAAAACCCTTCATATAGCAGAAGATGGCAGCCCGAAGCCCACCAGGGGGCCCAGGAGATAGGGGGCGCACCCCCCTGTATCCTGGACAGGGTGTGGGCCCCCTGGCCTATTTCTTTTGCCAAAAAATCTGAAAATTTGTTTCGTGGAGTCTCAGGTCTTTTGGTGTTGTGCAGAATAGGTTTCCAACGTTTGCTTCTTTTCCAGCCAGAATTCCAGCTGCCGGCATTCCCCCTCTTCATGGTAAACCTTGTAAAATAAGAGAGAATAGCCATAAGTATTGAGATATAATGTGTAATAACAGCCCATAATGCAATTAATATTGATATAAAAGCATGATGCAAAATGGACGTATCACCGGGGCGCCGGCAAGGCATGGTGCGGATGCTATAGGCCTCGCATCTTGGATTGGTGGCTAGGGGCGGGTTCCCCCTCTCTACATCAAGGTCTGGCCTGGTGGTGGCTCTAGGAAGCGACCTATGGATGAGGCATCTTCCTGATGCGAAGATGAGGCTGCAGTTTTAGGCTGCCGAGGTGGAGGACGCGTGGAGATGTAGCGAGGGAAGGTGGGCTGCCGGATTGGTTGTCGACCGGAGGATTGCGGAGGGATGGGTGAACCCGTTCTGGACATGGCTGGAGCCTCTGATGGCACCGCCCGTAGACGCCGTAACCTTCTTGATGGCGTCGACATGATGCTCTCTCTTCCTCGACGAGGGACAACTCAGGGGAAACCCCAGACCTGGAGGGTCAGTAGTTGGTGGTGTGTTAACGTCATTCCCCTCTCAAGGGCATCGATTTTGGAGTATAATCCGGTCAGAGGGACCAGTTGGTGTGTTGGAGGTTGGGTGGTAGTCGTTGGTGTGGCATCGAGGCTTATGTGGCAATGATGATAGGTCAAGTGAAGTCGGAGGCATTACAGTGGTAATCGGCTCTTGTCCGGCGTGATCGTGAGATTACCTCGGTTTGGTTGTTGTGGTGAAGTCGAAGCTGCGGCGGCGGGGCCCCTCTGGCAATGATGACAGGCAGTAGGTGGTCCATTCGATGGTCTTCCACGACGCTAGTCATGCATAGTTCTCATTTGGATCTTTCCTTCAGAGTCGGAGCTGCACTGCCCTCGACGCAGGTGGCTGAGTTTTCGCATGGATCTACATGTGTTTCTACACGGCCTCTGCGGTGAGTGTTGGGTCAACGTTCGTCCACATTGAAGTAGGAGTCGCTTGCTCGGGGATTAGGGATGGCGATAACACCCATTTGGGGAGAAGTGATAACGATGACGCATGTGTGCTAGCTCGACGAGGCACTCTTTTTAAAGGTGTGCGTGGGGTAGCTGTGTATGCCACTCAGCGGTGCCAGTTTTCACTAGGCTTTTCGTTAATTAATCGAGCAATTATCTTCTGCTTAATTTATTGATGAGGCAAATCTTTTGCCTCCGTTTCAAAAAAAATGTTGGTTGTTTGCATTCTATTAATGATGAGGTTGGTCGTGTGCTCATTATGTGTATATCCCCTTGATGCTACATTGTGAGCAAAAAATGCCCTTTTCAAAAAGAGCAATTAAACCAGTCCTAAACTCTAATAATTATGGTTGTAACAACTTAGTATATAGTATTAGGGTCGTGACAAGGCGTGGTAGAAGAGGTGACCGGCGGCTAGGGTTTGTTTGTCTCCCGGGTCACTCTAGGTGCAACATAAGAGTTTGTTGTGTTTACTTGATAAAGAATCAACTCACAATTTTTAATAAGAAATAGTAATATGATGATATGAATGAGCTTTGCAACTCAAATCCTGGGCACTCTCTAAACATAAGGTAGCATGTCTACCGACTATTTCTCGTACTCAATGTTTACGCATTTTCTACAGTGTTGGAGTTATGCAAAGGAAGGAACAGGGGAGAGGATGTTCTTAGTGTCACCCCGCTTCATTATGACGGGGAAGATGTTCTTAGTGTCGCCCCGCTTCGTTATGAGATAAGAATTGTCAAGCTTCATATAGGTGCCAATGCCATGAGGAGTAGGTGAGGTTAGTAGCAAGTTTGTTTGTAGATATGATCGCAAGATGCAATCCCGAGTATGCATCATTTTGTTGTTTGGTTTCTTTCCTCTATTGGTTGAACCATATATGCAGCTTTTCATAACATGAACATTTCAATAATTCATATCTAATATTCAAAAAATATTGTGCACTGAAGGCAACAATCTTAACACCAACATGTATCGATATCACATTGAGCCGATGGGTTTATTATTGTCAATCGACTATTTGAATGCTTAATTCTTCAAATAAAGGATATCATGATCTCCTTCATTTTGTGGAGGTACAAATATACATCTAGATCATCACCAACAGAAATGTGTACGTTCTATCATTGTCCTAAAAATCCATATGTAGTTTGTTAAGTTCTATATATAGAAATGTTTCGACTCCATTTGTGCGGGGTCGTTGATGCTGAGATCGATGAGATTTTAGATCTTGCATGTAGGAAGGGAGGTAGTCGAAAAATGTTGGGCATTATCGACAAATTAATGTCCCTCTTTGAGCAATCAAAACTATCCTCTGGCACGTCATGTAAGGGATGCGTTGAATGAAGAATTCTGACATACAAAGTCCATTCAAGATTTCAGTGAAGTCGATGATTTGCTACTAAACCCTGAAAAGGCGATTTGCCACCATATTTCGCTAGACATTTACCAAAGTGTATTGTGTGTACAAAAGCCACAGCCTTCATTTGCACCAACCGGTCCGTCTGCTAAACTCTTTTAGAATTTTCAATGTGCTAAGTGGGGATATACCAATGTAACTGTTTTATACTCTCAATCCATACATAACTAGGAGCAGTGTGTAAGAATCTCATGAATTGAATACGACACTTGGAGAGGATATCCAAATCAAATCGGATCATATGTGTTTACTGCTTTGTGTACACACTATTTATGACCACTTGCTTTATGTTCAGTTTGATTAGTGGAGCTGACAGACAGCACAGAAAGATGGTGACGCTGTTGCACTCTACTTGACTTCAATACTTAGTGCATATGTTAATGTGGCTCACTCACTCATTTGCTTACATTCAGTTTGGCAGGTGCAACAATCTCCTCGTCATATTGTGATCTAATGTAATATTTGGTGGCTACATCTAAAGCTCCTAGCCAGTGATGGATCCATAGGCTAAGAGAAGAAGAACAATGCAATAGAGCTAAGCCAAGGTGTCGAGGGAAAAAGTAGTGTATAGGGTAACCATGGGTGTGGGAGCTGTCGGTAAAATATTTGCAACCTAATCCATATCTTCTAGCTGACTACATATAAGCCATAGGCTTAGTGAAGCTTTTGGAGAAGTCGTTTGAGGTGGCGGCATAGATGAAATATGTGTTAAGCTTCCCAATGAAGCTCCATGTACTTGGGCACCATGTCCCATGAGGCGTCTAGGGAGTTCTACACAACGAAGTTAGCACCGCTGGGGCACCACGACAAAACACGGCTGCTCACTTGTTACTCCACCACCTCCCGAGTGTTCATCAACTACAACACCGACCTGTTGTGCAACTGTAACTATGAGACCTCCTCCATGTCCCTCGATCCTTAATCCAAGTGCAGTGGCAAGGATAAGTAGAGTAGAAGAATCACCTTCATGTCCCCCTATCCTTAACCCTAGTGCAGTGGCAACTAACAGCAGAGCCCAAGTATCACTTCTGTCGACTTGCATGGAGGTCTGAAAAACCTTTTTTACATTGCGCTACCTTGGAAAATTCTCATCAAGAGGCCATAGACAACGGCTTGTTGTCTTGGAAGGACTTGTTCTACAAGAATACAAGAATGGGCAGAAGCAACAAACAACCGTAGCCGTGCAAGTAAATGATGCAAATGAAAGTAATGAATTAACAGAATCTAAGCACAATGATTATCTGGTTGCCTCCCGTATTCAAATTATCTATCCACATACAGGACTATTTTTATAATTGCAATGGCAATTAGGCCAAACTATACCATTTGTGGTGTGCTATTCAAAAAACTGTGAACCGGTCTATTGGAACTACATTACTTATGCGTGGTGAATGTAAATCATGGCACCACACATCTATGATCCTAATTCGGCCAATGCATGAATGCCTCACCCTTCCATGAGACACCAGTTGTTCGCGGTAAGTTTGTCGGGACGGGTTGGACACAAATAAAGGGAGGTTGTGTTGGGTCCTCCTACTTAGCGCACAATATGATGGGTGACACGCAGACGTGCACCCTGCTCCCTCTTCCCACGCACAATATGGGTCGGCCCATGTTAGTGCGTATGTCAAATTTGTTTCTAGATTTTTTAAAGTTCATGAATTTGGAAATTGTTCTCGGATTTCAAAAGATATTTTGAATTTCAGAAATGTTCATGAAGTTCAATTATTGTTCACGAATTTGAAAAATGTCCCTAGATTTTTAAAAATGTTCCTAACTTAAAAAATAATAATTAATTCCCAAAAATCAGATAAAAAACATACTCATCATTCAAAAGAGGTTCAGAATTTAAGAAAATTTTTGAAAATTTAAAAACAATGTTGGTGAGTTCAAAAATGTTCACTAATTTTTTTAGAAAAATTGAGGCTGATTTAAAAAAATCAAAAAATTGCTTGCAAATTCAAGTAATGTTCACAAATTCATAAAATATTCATGAATTTCGAAAAGTATTTTGGAGTTTGCAAAAATTTTCACGACTTTCAAACAAATATTCCCATGTTGGAAATATGTCTGATGTGCCCAAATTTCAAAAACAAAGATCAAAATTAAAAATCATGAATTTGAAAAAATATCCAGCAATTAAAAAAAATCTTGGTTTCAAAAAACGCTCATTATTTCATAAAATTGTTCAGGATTTAAAGATATGTTCAGAAAATTGAAAATATCCACGAAATGAAAAAGAGATGAAGAAAAAAACTAAAAGAATAAATGTCAAAACCGTTAAAAAACAAAGAAAGAACACAGAAAAACTGGCCTGAGAAGCTTCTAGAATGGGAACTTCTATTTATAGCATTGCGCACTCGGCGCTCATAAGTGGCACATTTTTTTAGTAACCCTAAGTGGCACCTTAAGAGCATCTTGGAGGAACCGACGCCCACACGGTCACCCTTCATGGGCTGGCCCATTAAACCATCAGTCCCACTCTCACTCCCTCTTTGTCCGCTCGATCAACTTGCTTACTAGCATTTTTTTTGGTTGTGCCGTCGTGCTGGTTCAGGGAAAAAACCGGCCTTCGTTTTTTGAAATTTTGAATATGTTCATGAAATAAATAAAAAGTTCATGGATCTATTAAATTTTAGTGGGTTTTAAAATTTTCACAAAAATAAAAAAAAACGTTCCAAGAAAAAGGAAAAAAAGGAAGAAGAAAGAAGAAAAAGGAGGAAAACTATGTAGCAAATTGCATCACTTGAGGTTGTTTGGGTGGTTCAGTGCAGCCTAAATTCAATCAGTAGGTTGCCGGATCGAATCATCCTATATGACGCACACTGCGTCAAGTTGTCGAGCTTTTGCACAAGGGTTCGCGAGCGAGGGATGACCCGGGCCGGCCCGCCTAGCGCTCCAGCCATCCCGGTTTTGGGAACCTTCGACGCGGTTCCTATCTGGTTTATTCCGGTTTTGGGAACCTTCTAGGAGGTTCCTAAACCAGTTTTTTTTGTTTCCATTTCTTTTTCTTTTTTTCTTTGTTCCTATTTTTTCTCCCTTTTTCAGCTCTTTTTCTTTCTCGTATTCATTTCAAAAATTCTTGTTTTTTATATTGTTCATTGTTTACAAAAAAAATCACATTTTACAAAAATTTGGGAGTTTAAAAAAATGTTCATGTTTCCAAACATTGTTCAAGTTTTCAAATTGATTCTGTGGTTACAAAAAGAAATCATGTTTTCCAAAAACTTTTGTATTTCCAAATATTGTTCCTTTGCAAACCTTATTCCTTGAACTCAATAGACTTGGTGTGGACACCGAGACCACATCAGATCATATGTGTTTGGTACCAAGTGTACGTATTACTTATAAATGCTTGTTTAGTGTTCAAAAAGGAGTGATGATCCAGTTACATTTTACTTGAGCTAGCTAGTTGAGTGTAGGTGTTAATGTGGCTCACCAACTCATTTGCTTACTTTATCTCAACATGTGCAACAACCTCTTCTCACTGTCTTGTGTCGGATTGCATTAATAACTGCAATATAAGCAGCTACATATAAAGTTAATAGGTAGTGTTAGATCCCATAGGCCAAGAAAAGAAAACCAAAGCCACATAACAGTACATTGTGGGCGGAATGCCGACAAGAGCGGTGCAAAGTGTAAGCATGGGAGTGGAAGGTGTCGGTAAGATGTTGGCCACCAGATTTTTGTGTCCAGGCCAAGCGCATAGATGAAATACGTTGGCTGAGAGCTCTTGGATAAGAAATATGATCCTCAATTGCATGTCACACGTGCCATGTCCTCGTGGAGGCCTCACCTCACATTCCGTAGGCAATAGTCGGACAACGGAAAGGTCTCTTATTGCTACTTGCAGATTAGGGCAGAGTTATCTGTCTCATTATTTGTACTAGCTTGAGGCGCGCTCTAGGCAGCTAGCAAACTACGACTCTACGTTCAGGGCAGATGGAACTAGCTAAGGGTTCAGTAGCAATGGAACTGCCGGCGACGGACGAAGATGATTTGCGAAAGAACGGAGGCGACATCGCCGCTGCATGGCGGCAATCATGTCGACGCAGAAAAGGCCATGCTGATGCGCTTGCACGATTGTCTTTCGCCTGGTGGTTGCCTGTGATACCCGACCGATAAATATAGACCACGGTTTCTTGGACACACGGTGGCATATCTGGAATGCTCTCAATCGTGATAGTCTGAGGGTCATTGTAATACAAAATGGATGCTACCAGTATATTGTACTAGTAGCTAGACAGAACAAGAAGAAGAACGAAAAAATGAAACCAAGATAGTCAATTAGTCTCCACGATACGTGTGTGTGTGAGCTTAATCAAACGTCTACCTTTCCATGCAAGAGTGTTCACCCTGTCATGTCTAGGCACGTGAAAAAAATCACCACTAGGTGTGTTTACCTTATTTGAACCTTCCATGGTAAGGTGGGGGAAATTCTTTGTCCCCAGGAGCCAAGCAATGCAACTCACTTGTGAGAAATGGACGTGAAATCCCCAGGAGCCATACATTTTTAACCTGTGGCGATTGTTTTCCTAGTGCTATAAATGTCAACTGAAAATTTGACACATGTACTATTTCATACTTTTTGTTGTGATGTCACGCGATTGACCGTGGAGACGACATGACGTTAATTTTTTGGGTGATTCATATGGTACACTGCCGTATGTTTTTTCCTTCAATTAAGGACATTTTAATTTCATCTATTTATCTAGATGACACAACTACACCGGGCTAGATGATAAAGGACATTTTCATTCAATCAAGATATTTAGATTATTCAATTGATACTTTATTTTGGAGTGAAATGCGCTACTAGTCCATGAACTCAAACTGATTGCACACTTTAGGCCAACAACTTAAGAAATGATCTTATTTAGTTCGCAAACTCGTTGATTTGATCAAATAAGGCCAAAGCTGGCCTGACTAAGGAAAAACCGGCCATGTGGATGCCATGTCGTCATTCCTTTCACTACTTCAATTCACTATTCTTTACAGGGGTTTATCTGCAAATTGACCAATTTTTTGTCACAAGCCATGGTAAGGGCGTTTGGAGAGATAAAACTATTACAAAACTGCGGTGGCCAGGACTTGAACCTCGAGTACGAATAGGCAATGCCTCACTGACCACTGCAACAACACAAGGTTTACACAATAATTTGCAGGCCAGCAAATATGTTTTGACATAGAATCAGCAGAGAGAAAATCAGGCGTTTCCATCCCATCATTTTTCAATCAGGGGACCTGTCGGTGTCAAAACCGGCGGATCTCGGGTAGGGGGTCCCGAACTGTGCATCTAGGCGGATGGTAACAGGAGACGAGGGACACGATGTTTTACCCAGGTTCGGGCCCTCTCGATGGAGGTAAAACCCTACATCCTGCTTGATTAATATTGATGATATGGGTAGTACAAGAGTGGATCTACCACGAGATCAAGGAGGCTAAACCCTAAAGCTAGCTATGGTATGATTGTTATAATGTATGTTGTGTCCTACGGACTAAAGCCCTCCGGTTTATATAGACACCGGAGGAGGCTAAGGTTACACAGAGTCGGTTACAATGGTAGGAGATCTACAAATCCGTATCGCCAAGCTTGCCTTCCACGCCAAGGAAAGTCCCATCCGGACACGGGACGGAGTCTTCAATGTTGTATCTTCGTAGTCTTGGAGTCCGGCAGACGATGATAGTCCGGCTGTCCGGACACCCCTAGTCGAGACTCCTCGGTAGCCCCGAACCAGGCTTCAATGACGATAAGTCCGGCGCGCATAATGTTCGGCATTGCAAGGCGGGTTCCTCCTTGAATAATCCAGAGAAGATCGTGAACACCGGGATAGTGTTCGGCTCGCAAAATAAATTCCACATTCCACCGTAGAGAATAAAATGTACACCAGTCAATCTGGCGGCGTATTATGCGGCGTGACATCACACCGCTACCAAGCCTCTGTTTGAATCGTTTTTTACTATACCACCTCAGCACGTTTAGCGAAGCGGTTTCCTTGGCACGTCTTGTCGAAGCAGAGATCGTGTTCCCCTTATTCCGGGATTCTCATCAATACGGACGTGGGTAACCCAACCGCGCCATTGATGGTGGCGCTTGGGAGATAAGCGAGTTTTACCAGGCCGGTGGGGGACGCATAGTTTTCGTCCGCCTATATATAAGGGATAAGGATTTACCTTCTCACCTACGCCTTCTTCCTCCTTTGCTTATCCATCTCCTGCGCACTCAAGCTCCAACGCCCAAGCTCGCGCATCTCTCCTCGACCTTCTCCGAATATGTCCGGAGCGGGAGGCAAATGGTTGGCCTCCACCGTTAAGGAGGAGCACATCACCAAGCTGCGCAGCGCCGGATACCTCTCCGGCGATATCGCGCATCGGCTGCCCGACGAGGGGCAGCTCATCCCTACACCTGGGCCCCATGAGAGGGTCATCTTCCTTCCCCACTTCCTCCGCGGACTGGGCTTTCCACTCCACCCATTCATCCGGGGGCTCATGTTTTACTACGGCCTGGATTTCCACGATCTGGCGCCGAACTTCATCCTCAACATCTCGGCGTTTATCGTCGTGTGCGAGGCCTTCCTCGCATCCGGCCCCACCGGCTGTGGCTCAAGACCTTCAATGTCAAGCGAAGGTTGTGAAGAACGCATAAGCGGAATCGGAGGCGACATGTTGGGTAAGTTGCCCAACGTCCTTTGGCTCGAAGGGGCCTTCGTGGACTCTGTCAAGGAGTGGCAATCGGGGTGGTTCTACATCACCGAGCCGCGCGAGCCCACATGCGCGGCGGCCCCCGAGTTTAGATCTGGCATCCCCACGCCGCTCACCTCCTGGAAAGAGAAGGGCTTGCTGTGGGGCAATTCGAAGGAGCTGACGGGACTCCGAGCCTGCATCCAGAAGCTGGTGAACAATAAGCTCAGGCTCGTCGACATGGTCCAAGTCATGCTCATCCGCCGGATCCTCCCATGCCAAGAACGGGCATTCAATCTGTGGGAGTTCAATCCGGAACAGCACCAGGCGTTAAGCGGGCTCTTCGATACGACATATGAAGGCGCCTGGAGGATCTTTGTTTAAGGCGCGAAGCCCCGCATCCGACGAGAAGATCCGGATTTCGCTCGCAGCATCCGGCTGACGAGGTAAGTGATTCAACCCCTTTACGGGACACTTGTGGTAATCAAATTGATTCTAGGAGGGTTTCAATTTCTCTCTTTTCCTTTGACAGGAATAGATGAAGAAGGCCGAGCAGCTTATCAGCCCAGCTCCCCTGCCAGAAGACCCAGCGAACGCCCGTCTAGCAGGGCTGCTGGTTCTGGCACCGCACGTGGTGCCGGAGAAGAAGGCCAAGAAGGTGGCCGCGGGGACTCGAAAGAGTTCCCGTAATCAGGCGTCCGACAACAAGGCGGACTCCTCCCGACGAGGAGGAGGAAGAGGACTCTCTCCGGAGGAGGAGAGAAGAAGAGGAAGGCTTCCCCAATAGGGAGGCGAAGGGGTCAGAAGGGAGAACTATTCCCCCGGACAGTTTTGCCAACACCATCGTTGGCGAAGAGGAGTGGCCTTTAAGGGCCAGGCGTCCGGCAAGATCGTAAGTATCCGGATCCATATATGCAATTTCTTTCATGTCGCGTAGCGTCCTTCTAATGCCGCATTCTGTCCGTAGTCCGGCCGATGATGATCTCCCCGCTTCATCGAGCGGGTCGTTGGCCCCGTCGGATGTGGATTCACTTCCGACTGCTTCTACCCCCCGCGCCGACGAGGGCGCGAGGTGGGATCGAGAGGACCCATCGGAGGAGGCTCGGGCGCCGTCGAGCAACCTCCGGACTTTGCGCCGGACTCTACATCGGAACCCGCAGTGGTTCCGAGTCCGGCAGTGCCCTTCGAAAGAAGGGCAAGACCGTGACACCGCGGCCTCTGCCCAACCAAGGCGCCGGATAACTTGTTGGGCGCTTAAAGGCGCTTCCATCGAGGAAGAACACCGCACTATCATGAGTGCGGTGATTGAAAAGGTTCAGCTCGCCAAGAGCGGGCTGACCGAAGCCTCTCAGAGCCTTCTAACAGGCTTTGAGGTAAAAAGTTAAAATTATGTAATGTAATACCGCATAGACAAGTAGCCTCGATGCTCGGTTCGGTGTTGGAAAGAAAAGCGGATGAGGATCTAACAAGATATCTGTGAGGTTGCTTAAAATATGTCAATATGGGTTTGCAGGCTGCTTGCTTGACCTCTGCTGACCGATTGCGGAGGTCGGTGTCTTGAAGCAGATCTCGGCGGTCCGAGCAAGAGCTCGGCCATGCCAAGAAGCAGCTCGAGGACAAAGAAGGTGAGTAACACCACTTTGAATAGTTACCTTCTGAGAAAAGGATTTTGGTTGCAATAAAATTAACAAGGATAATATGGGTATTGCGGGGGCCACGAGCGAGGTGGCAGCCCTGAAGGAGTCTGTGTCATGACGAAGCTTGATCTTGACAGCGGGCAGAGCGAGAAAAGTAGGAGGCACGGGTGGCGGAATGCGGCAAGAGCTCCGGGCTCTCATGGAGAAGCATGAGAGTTTGGGCGTGACTCCAAGACTTCGAGTCCGAGCTTGCCTCGGCTATCGAAAGTGCCAAGTCCGCTAAGGCCGAGGCCGTAAGGCCCTTCAGGAGGTTGAAGATGTAAAGAAGATAGCGGCGGGTAAGGCATGTTTCATGCAAAGCAAGCATGTTAATGTAAACTACCTGACACTTACCCGCATTCTGAGTTCTCCAGGGGCGTTTGCAGATCTGCCGCGTAGTGCGTCCGATGCCGCCGCATTCTATTGTGGCGAGGAGGGGAGCTCGACGGAGAAGGTCTTCGGTCTCGATCTGTTGAGGCCGGCCATCAGTGCCCCTAAGCGACCAGTGAAGCGGTGGTCGAACTCCTAAGGTAGCCGAGGAGGCCATGAAGGGCCTTATAGTCCGGTGTGGCTGGACAGGCCATGCACAGGAGCTACTTGGCCTCGTCAGCGGCTGGTGGATCGTGCCCCTGGGTGGAGGTCATCAAAGCGCTCGCTTTGTATTGAAGGTGCTCGTCGGGCCCTTGCCCGCACAAAGGTGCATTGGGGCAGGTTGGATGCGGAGAAGCTTCTCACGGACCCACCGCCACCGGGCAAGGAGTAATTGCACGCCCGAAATGTATTATAAAACTGTCCTGAAGGGAGCCCGCGATATTGCGGATGAGTGCCCCAAAAATGTAATCTTTGAGTAAACTCGTTATGTATTATCCTGTGCGCTGAAAATTTTGTTCATATGCGCCTTGAGCAATGCTTGTTTTAATTTAAAATATTACCTTCTGTGCGGCCGTTTATAAAATCGAGAGATGGCAAGTCATTGGCTTGACCCCGAAGCCACAGTCTTTGGGGTGTTCGGGATAAACTTGAGCACTCTTGTTCCCATTTTGGGTCCATCTAGGAGGCGCTCAACACAACGAACAAGGCAACGGACTTATAATGCTTGAGCACTCTCACTTAGCCATAGAATTCTATAATTTTAAATTTGGTGAAGCCCACGGTATTCGGAAGGCCTAATCCGGGCGCTATCACGCCTTCGTCGGACATTGTCCGAACTTCGCTTCAAGCGGCGTGAGTCTTTAGGACCGAAAAACCTCTCGAACAGCGACCAGTCTCTCGCCTTATCATGCCGGTCAGTTTAGCTTTCTCCTTTGGCGCTCGCCCGGCTCAACCGGGCGCAATCGCGATGGTTCTCCAGTGCCACCTTAGCCGGCGAGCGGAACATAAGGCACCAAAACGTGGGAGCAGGCAAACCCAACTATTGACCCAAGACATGATTCGAGCCGATTCATATAATGCTATAAGTTCGGGTGCCGCACTTAGGAAAGTGTTGGACTTATCACACCATAGTGTGGGGAACATAAGCCCACAGTGTATTAGGCCGTACCAAAATATCTGGGTGCAAGATGTCATGTAATGAACATATATATATATATATATATATATATATATATATATAAGGTAATGTAATTGCAGTCGAAAAGGTGCTACATTATTTATTAAAGAAAGTGTGCTATGAGTGCGGACTGATACAAATAGTGCGGTAAGCAAGGGATTTGGACTAATTAAACATGTCCCCCTCCAGGGGTGAGCTGCGGACTTGGTGTATATAATTGAATTTAATGCTCGTAATTGAGACCACCTGAGTGTTCGTCGCAGCCTTCTTTCTTCCCTGGTTGTTGCATCATGAATTCGGCAGGTTCACCGCCGGACAGGGCCTCTGGTTAACGGAGTCCTGTGTACAAAAAGAAGGAAAATAATAATAAAAAAAGGGGGCACACTTGCGGGCCCTTGGTGTGGTCGAGCCGCACTCTGGGTCCATTGCGATCGTGCCCCTTCCCCTGCGCCCATGGTATCTCCAAAGCGTAATGATGTACGCGGAGGGTTGTTCTTGCAATCATGCGCAAGCGGGGGTTGGGGCCGCATTGCTATGCGTGCTCTGATCGTGCCAGGTGGTCTTGGTTGGTATTGCTTGGTAGCGTTTTCTTGTATCCGGCCGTTTAACGGCGGACTCGAAATGCCTTAAAGGCTGCTCAGTACGCCTGCTGCGAGAGCGTGTATGTTCCTCCATTCGGAGGGCGTTCCGTATTCCGTTGACCGTGATGACTCAACGAGGGCTGGCATCTTGAGTTTTAGGTATGCATAATGCGGCACGCGTTGAATTTTACAAGCAGCGGTTCGTCCGAAGCGAGCGTGATAGCGGCTGCGAAACGGGACTATGTCAAAGATTAACTCCTCGCCCGGAAATTGTCCGGGATCCGAAGACCACTTCGGTGTGGTGAGCTGTCAGATTGGCTTCCACACGGTATGACACCTTTAAAGGTTGTCTTTGTAGGTTTAATCCTTGAGGGTCTATGCCCATCTTGCGCCTTGTATCTGATAAAGCAGGTTCAGGCTACTACCGCCGTCCATCGGGACTCGTGAGGTGAAATCCATCGACGATTGGGTCTAAAACCAATGCGGCAAATCCGCCATGGCGTATGCTGGTCGGATGGTCTCTTCGATCGAAGGTGATCGGACAAGAGGACCATGGATTGAACTTGAGGCGGCATCGCTCCATCGCATAGGCGTCCCTTAGTGCGCTTCCTCTCCCTCTTGGGTATATGGGTTGCGTAAATCATGTTCACCATCCGCACTTGTGGGGGGAATCCCTTCTGTCCTCTATTGTTCGGCGGTCGGGTCTCTTCCTCGTCGTCGTTGTTTACCCCTTGTCATTGTTTTCGGCAATTAACTTACCTGCCTGCTTGAACACCCAGCAATCTCTATTAGTGTGATTAGCTGGCTTTTCAGGGGTGCCATGTATCTGGCATAAGCGGTCGAGTATTCGGTCTAAATTGGACGGACCGGAGTGGTTCTTTTGAATGGCTTCTACATTGACGGGTTTAGAGCTTGAATCCAGCGTTGATTGCCGTATCCTCCTTATAAATCGCCGTTAACGCGGCGTTTGTTTTGTTTTAGCGTGACTGCCGTTGTTGTCCTTAGTATCCGGACTGCCAGAATTTTTACGGAGATTGTTGCTGCGAGCTAGCCAGCTATCCTCTCCAGCATAAGCGGTTCATTAATGATGTGAGGGCTGCCATGGATTTCAGCTTTTCTGTCCCGGTGCGGGCTAGCCATTAAATCGCGGATGTTATGTTTGAAGGCTGCAAGGGCCTCTGCATCCGGACGGTCGGCGATTTGGTTTTCTTTGTCAAGAACCGTGTCGAATTGTCGGCCGATTCGTCTGGCTGCTGAATGATGTGGCTTAGGTCATCGGCGTCGGTGGTCGCTTTATCGTGCCACTGGAAGTTATCGAGGAATGCGGCTTCCAGGTCTTCCCAACACCCAATTGACTCTGCGGGCAAGCTGTTGAGCCAATGCCGAGCTGGTCCTTTAAGCTTGAGTGGGAGATACTTGATGGCGTGGAGGTAGTCGCCGCGGGCCATATGGATGTGGAGAAGATAATCTTTGATCCAAACCGCGGGGTCTGTTGTGCCATCGTAGGATTCGATGTTTACGGGTTTAAACCCTTCAGGGATTTGATGATCCATTACTTCGTCAGTGAAGCATAGCGGGTGTGCGGCGCCTCTGTATTGAGCAATATCACGACGCAGCTCGAGAGAGCGTTGTCTGCTGTGTTCGGCCCGGCCGGGGTTATTGTATCCGGCGCGACGGTATTCGTCATGGGTCGTGGGGCGCCCACGTGATCCGTAGATGGATCTGGATTGCCTTGCTTTGTCCTCCAATATATCTCGCAAGTCCGGCGCGTTCCCTCTTGGCTTCGTACTTTTGGAGCGATGCCGGGGTACGGTCTTGGTTGGGGGCCTGGATGCCTCTCTGTCACGACCACGGGGTGGTCGGTCAGCCGTATCGTGCGCTGGTGATGGAGGTATGTATGCTTCCTCCTCTAATCGGGGGAGCAGCTTGCGTCTTGGGTAGCTTTTGGAGGGGCGTTCAAGTTTATACTCTTCGACCGCGAGGACCTCGGTCCATCGATCGGCCAGCAGGTCCTGATCAGCTTGAAGCTGCTGCTGCTTTTTCTTTAGGCTGTTTGCCGTGGCGATAAGCCTGCGTTTAAAACGCTCTTGTTCGACGGGGTTCTCGGGCACGACGAATTCGTCGTCGTTGAGGCTTGCCTCGTCTTCGGAGGGAGGCATATAGTTATAATCCTCAACCTCTTAAATGCCGCCCTCTCGTGAGGGCTTGCTACATCCTCCCCGCTGAGTCCTGCTGGAGGGTTATCTTGGTACTTTACGGGGTATTATTATCTCTGTGCGGAATCTCCATTCTTGCTATGGCGGGATTTAGAGCGGCGCGCCACGACGCCGGCGCTTGGGCTGTTTCTTTAAAGAATCGCCTCCATTGTTTCTTCGCCGTCCCGTCTTTTGGGGTGTCCACCATGTATATGTCGTATGACGAGGTGGTCTTCGGTGCCTGTGGCGCTAGTTCTTGTTCGTCTCCGGCATCATCATCCATAGCGTCGATGTCTTCGGAGTCGTAGTCTAGCATGTCGGTTAGATCGTCGACAGTGGCTACAAAGTGGGTGGTGGGTGGGCTCTGAATTTCTTCGTCGTCCGTATCCCAACCATCCTGGCCATAGTTCGGCCAGGACTCTCCCGATAACGAGAGATGCTTTAGCGAATTTAGGATGTCGCCAAAGGGCGAGTATTGGAAGATGTCCGCGGTGGTTAATTCCATAACCGGCGCCCAATCCAATTCGATTGATAGGGGCGTGGGAGGTCCGGAGTCCGGCAAGGAGTCCGGTACCTCGGAATCACGAGTTTCGCGAGGGACAAGATTAGCGTTCGGCTCCATCGCCGTGGAAGTTGAAGCCCCGAGGTGGTGTCCATCCACCGATCCTCGTCTGGCGATCGGCTCCGGACTAAAGGCGAAGCGGATTCGTGTCTGACCACCAAGGCCTTTGTCGCGGCGAGCTAGATCATGCCCATCGTAATAATGATCTTGGCGGCGCTTGGTGTGGCTCGAGTCCGTCGAAGATCAAGTCTCCGCGGACGTCGGCCGTGAAGTTTAGACTTCGAATCGACTGACGGCCGGGCGTAGCTTCGATCTGCTCTAGATGGCCAGCGAATTAGCCCCGCCAGGCGGCCGCCCGAATCTGAAGATCTGTTCGGGAAGAAAAGTCTCACCCTGGACAGCGTTGTTGGTTGAAGATGCCATCGAGCCTATCGGTGACGACACCGAGGAACTCTCAATGAAAACACCAATGTCGGTGTCAAAACCGGCGGATCTCGGGTAGGGGGTCCCGAACTGTGCATCTAGGCGGATGGTAACAGGAGACGAGGGACACGATGTTTTACCCAGGTTCGGGCCCTCTCGATGGAGGTAAAACCCTACGTCCTGCTTGATTAATATTGATGATATGGGTAGTACAAGAGTGGATCTACCACGAGATCAAGGAGGCTAAACCCTAAAGCTAGCCTATGGTATGATTGTTGTAATGTATGTTGTGTCCTATGGACTAAAGCCCTCCGGTTTATATAGACACCGGAGGAGGCTAGGGTTACACAGAGTCGGTTACAATGGTAGGAGATCTACATATCCGTATCGCCAAGCTTGCCTTCCACGCCAAGGAAAGTCCCATCCGGACACGGGACGGAGTCTTCAATCTTGTATCTTCGTAGTCTTGGAGTCCGGCGAATGATGATAGTCCGGCTGTTCAGACACCCCCTAGTCCAGGACTCCCTCGGGACCTCTTTCCTTATGTTTCGCTTGACTGTTGCCTTGTTTGTCGCTAGATCGTAGTGTTTGTTGAACAACCAGGTGGGCGTCATTGCTGAACTAAATGTTAGGAACATGAACACATGTGTAAATTTGGCAAACCTGGTGTTGTTCCAGTGGTCGGTGAGGCAATGCCTATTCCATACAATTTTTTAATACTTTTACGCTCTAAACAACGTTAGCATGGTTTATGAGATAAATGACCACTTTTCAATTTCACCCCTGTAAAGAATAGTGAATTCACGAGCAGTCAAAGAAACATCGGGCCGGTTTTGGCCTTATTTGATCTAATCAACGAGTTGACGGACTAAATCAGATCACTTCTCGAGTTGTTGGCCTAAAGTGTGCAGTCAATTTGAGTTCATGGACTAGTGTCGCATTTCACTCTTTATTTTGGGTGATTCATATGTAAGAGGAAGTGGAAGAGTGGTATGGATGGAGCTATGCAGATAGAGTTCTGTGTTTCGCTGGAACCTTACTACATCAGGATCTTTCATAGTAGACTCTATGTACCATATGCTCATGCATTCTGAGGTACTAGTGACTAATAACAAGAAAATTTGGAAGTCCAAGATTCCACTAAAAGTGAAAATCTTCTTGTGGTATCTTCATAGGGGAGTTGTGTTAGCGAAAGAAAACCTCGCATGGTACAACTAACCAGGGAGTAATAAGTGTTGTTTTTGCACTCATGATGAGGCAATCAAACACCTCTTTTTTCAATGCAAGTTTGCACGTTCTACGTGGTCAGTCATCCAAAAAAGTCAAATTTGTATCCGCCCATAAGTGTTGCCAATATTTTTAGCCATGGATTGGACGGTATTCCGAATAGATTGAAAACGCTAATAAGGGTGGGAGCGTATGCCTTAATTTGGTCGCTTTTGGCTATGTATAAATGATTTGGTTATTACTGACCAAAATGCTTCTCCCCTACAGGTTATTTTTCAGTGTACGCCTCACTACGTATGTGGTCTATTCTACAACGACCGGAGTACCAACTGTTGTTTAAGGCGTTGTGTACGCGTTTGGAGCAGGTGGCTATGGAGGTTTTTTCCAAACACGGATGGCAGCATAACCTACGGATTGATCCACCACCTCCTTCGACATAGGCATAGTGTCGGTCTATAGGACTTTACTGTTGCCGATTTATCGGTTTTATTTCTTGATTTTTCATTAGATTTTTGAATTTGGCTGTGTGCATCTTTGTTATGCAAGGGCCGGATGTTACTCATAATGCTTTTTATCGGCTTGATGCTAAATTTTGAGATAGTAAAATCGCCTTTCATCAAAAAAATACATATAGAGTTTGATCCGACGGGAATGCAGTAGATGTTGGATAAGGAGAAAGCAAAGAAAGAGCAAGGAATAAGCACACAAGAAGAGAAAGTGAAAGCCATACAATAAGGAATTACCAAAATAATAGTATATTTTGCAACAGGAAACAAAATAGTTCCATTTTACAAAGATAACAAAGAAGGGACCGGAAAAGAGAAGTCTAGTGTATATTTTCCCAACCGTGTGCCACAAAGTTCACATCGCACACATTTTTTCTGGCCGCGTGCTTTGAGCCACCCCCATCGCAAACCAAGGTGGGACAACAGTTTTCCATACCTTGTGTGACGGGCTAGTTTGATCATGTGTGTCGGGTGAATCTGTACTATTGTATTAATGCTTTTTGCCAACTTGATTCTTTGGTCTGTGCACGTTACTGTTTATTGTTTGCGTTCTGTTAGTGCTGAGGTTGGGTGTGCGCTCATTATGCATATATCCCCATGATGTTACATATGAGCAAAAAAATTACCCTTTTTCACAAAGAGCAATTAAATCAATCCTAAACTCTAATAATTATGGTTGTAACAACTTGGTAGTATTAGGGTGGTGACAAGGCATGATAGAAGAGGTGAGCGGCGGCTAGGGTTTGTTTGTCTCCCGGGTCACTCTAGGTGCAATATAAGAGTTTGTTGTATTTACTTGAGAAAGAATAACCTCACAATTTTTTAATAAGAAATAGTTATATGATGGTATGAATGAGCTTTGCAGCTCAATGTTGGGCATTCTCTGAACATAAGGTAGCTTGTTTGCCAACTGATTGCTCATACTCAATGTTTGTTCATTTTCTACGGTGTTGGAGTTATGCAAAGGAAGGAACCGGCGAGGATGTTCGTATTTTCATCCCGCTTCGTTATGAGATCAGAATCGTCATGCTTCATACAGGTGCCAACACCATGAGGAGTAGGTGAGTTTTGTAGCAAGTTTGTTTTTAGATATGATCGTAAGATGCAATCCCGAGTATGCATCATTTTGTTGTTTGTTTTCTTCTTGTATTAGTTGAACCTTATATGCCACTTTTCAGAAGCTAAACATTTTAATAAACCATATCTGATATCTAAAAAATATTGTGCACTGAAGGCAACAATCTTAGCACCAACATGTACCGATATCACATTGAGCCGATGGGTTTATTATTGTCAATCGACTATTTCAATGCCCAATTCAAATAAAGGTTCTCGTGATCTCTTACATTTTGTGGAGGTACAAATATACATCTAGATCATCACAAATAGAAAATGTGTTCTATCATTGTCCTAAAAATCCCTATCTAGTTTTGTTAACTTTTGTGTATAGAAATGTGCCGACTCTAGTTTTGTGGGGTAGTTGATGCTAAGATCGATGAGATTTTAGATCTTCCAGGTAGGAAGGGAGGCAGTGGAAAAGTGTTGGGCATTCTTGAAAAATAAATGTCCCTCTTTGAGGATCCAGACTATCCTCTGACACGTCATGTACAAGATGCGCTGAATGAAGAATTCTGACATGTAAAGTCAATTGGGTTGCAATAGTGTGTGCAAGATTTCAGTGAAGTCGATGATTTGCTACTAAACCTGAAAAGGCAATTTGCCACAATAGTTCGCTAGAACTTTACCACAGTGTATTGTGTGTACAAAAGCCACAACCTTCATTTGCACCAACCGGTTCGTCTACTATACTCTTTAGAATTTTCACTGTGCCAAGTGAGGATATACCAATGTGATTGTCTCATACTCCCAATCCAGACATAACTAGGAGCAGTGTGTATGAATCTCATGAATTGAATACGACACTTGGTGCGGATATCCAAATCAAATTGGATCATATGTGTTTACTTATTTGTATACGCACTATTTATGACCACTTGCTTTTATGTTCAGTTTGATTAGTAGAGCTGATAGACAGCACATCAAGATGGTGCACTGGTGCACTCTACTTGACTTCAATACTTAGTGCATATGTTAATTTGGCTCACTCACTCATTTGCTCACATTCGGTTTGACGGGTGCAACAATATCCTCGCCATTTTGTGATCTAATATGATGTTGGCGGCTACATATAAAGCTACTAGCTAGTGAAGGATCCATAGGCTAAGAGAAGAAGAACAATGCCACAAAACTAAGCTGAGGTGCCAAGGGCAAAAGTAGTGTATAGTGTAAGCATGGGTGTGGGAGGTGTCGGTAAAACGTTTGTCACCTAATCCATATCTTCTAGCTGCCTACATATAAGCCATAGGCTTAGAGAAGCCTCTGGAGAAGTCGTTTGAGGTGGCTCCATAGATGACATAGGTGTTGAGCTTCCCAATAAAGCTTCGAGCACTTGGGCACCATGTCCTGTGAGAAGTCTAAGGGGTTTTGCACAAAAAAGTTGGCGCTACCGAGGCACCACGACACAACACGGTTGCCCATTCGTTACTCCACCATCTCCCGAGTGTTCATCCACTACAACACCAACATGTTGTGCAACTATAACTATGAGCCCTCCTCCATGTCCCTCTATCCTTAATCCTAGTGCAGCTGCAAGGAAAAGTAGAGCACAAGAATCACCTCCATGTCCCCCGATCCTTAACCCTAGTGTAGTGGCAACTAACAACAGAGCCCAAGTATCACTTTGGTCGATTCACATGGAGATCTAAAGAACCCTTTTCCCTACCTTGGTAAATTCTCATCAAGTGGCCATAGACAATAGCTTGTCGTCTTGGAAGGACTTGTTCTACAAGAATACAAGAATGGGTGGAGCAACAAACACACTCGTAGTCATGCAAGAATGCAAGTAACGAATTAAAGAAATCTAAGCACAATAATTACCTGGTAGCCTACTGTATTCCAATTATCTAACAACTTTCGAGACTATTTATTATAACTGCAATGACAGTTAGGCCAAACTATACCATTTGTAGTGTATTTTCATGAAAAACTTTGAACTGGTATATCGAAACTATATTGCGTATGCATAGTATATGTAAATCGTGGCACCACACGGCTAAGATCCTAATTCAGCCAATACATGAATGCCTCACCCTTGCAAGAGACACCAGCTATTTGCGACAAGATTGTCGGGATGGGCTGGACTCGATTGAAGGGGGGTTGCACACGGTCCTCCTATTAGCTCACAACATCCTGGGTGACGCTGAAACGTGCACACCCCTCCCTCCTCCCACGCAAGATTGGGTCGGCCCATGTGCGGGCGCGTGCCGCCCTAGTTTTTTATTCATGCATTTTGATTATTTTTCCTTTTCCACTTCGAAAACAAATCAGGTTTCAAAGAGACCGATCTCAAAAATTTGAATTTTTTTCTGCATTTTTAAAAAGTTCACGAATTTGGAAGTTGTTCTAGGATTCAAAAGATGTTTCGACTTTCAAAAACACCCACGAAGTCGAGAAATTGTCTTGAATTCAAAATATTGTTCATGAAATTCAAAAAATGTTCCCAGATTTTAAAAATTACTAATTAAAAATGGTTATGAATTAAAAAAATCAGATTCAAAAAATTCTCATTATTCAAAAGAGGTTCAGAAATTCAAAAAATGCTTGAACATTTCAAAAAAAGTTAACTAGTTTCAAAAATGTTTCGCTTTTTTTTATAAATTTCAGAAATATGTTTCTGAATTCAAGTAATGTTCAAAAATTCATAAATGTTTGTAAGAAACTGTTCACAACTTTCAAACAAATATTTCCAGGTTGGAAAAATATCCACAAATTTCAAATATTGACCTCGAATTCGATAAGGTGCACAAAATTCAAAAAAAAAACTAATCTGAAAATCATTCATGAATTTGGAAATATTCACGAATTGAAAAATGTCAATAACGAAAATGTTAATGATTTCAAAAAAAACCGTTTTATCATAAAATGGTCATAATTTCATAAACAAATGTTCGCAATTAAAAGATATGTTTGAAAATTGGAAAAATGTTCGTGAAATGAAAAATAAAATAAGAAATAATGTCAAAACCATTAAAAATAAAGAAATAGCACGAAAAAATGGGCCTGGGAAGGTTCTAGAATGGTTTTGAAAAGTTCACATAATTAAAAAAACACAATAAAACAATTACTAATTATGTAAATAGTTCATGGATTTGTAAAAAAGTTCAATAATTTTGAGAAAAATGTCATAAATTTTTAGAAAATCATATATAATAATAACAATTTCATGAATTTGAAACTAAATGATTTTAAAAAATCATAAATTTGAAACAAGTTCACGCATTTAGCAAAAGAAAAGAAAAAGTAAAAATAAAAAATAAATAAAATTAAAAACGAACAAAACTGTTTCAAGAAAAATAAGAATAAAAATGGAAAGAAAAAAGAAGAAACGGAGGAAAACTATGTAACAATTTGGCTAGTATGGGTCGTATGTGTGAACCAAACCACTCTGTATGGTGGGATTCTGATATACCAGCCAATGTGTGTGGCTGCTTGTGCTATGTGCCATGTGCGGAGCTGGATGCCCTTGTTTTTTTTTCTTTATATTTCTTTTTTATATTTTTATCATGTTAAAATAATTCAGGAATAAAAAAGGCTGAAATTTGAAAATAAATTGAAGAAATCATAAAATATTCACGGATTCAAATTGTTTTGTGATTATAGAAAATGTTCACATATTCACAAAAGTACACGTTTTTTAGAAAATGTTCGGGGAATCAGAAAGTGTTCATGAGTTTGAAAACTTGTCCGTGTATTCAAAAAATGTTCACCAATTCGAAAGTGTGCATAATATTTTCAAATATTCAGAAAATTCAAAAACTGTTGGCGAGTTAAAAAATAGTTAATCAATTCAAAAAATGTTTACATATTCAAATAATATTCTTGAATTCAAAAATGTTCATGCATTTTACAAAATGTTCATGAATTTCAGAAAATGTTCCAAAATTTTTGAAAATGTTCGTTGGTTAAAAAAAGTTCATTAGTTTGAAAGCATGTGCAGAATTTTACAAAATGTTCACAAAAAACTTGTGCACAATTGTAATAAAATTGATGATCTGAAAACATTTGCAAATTTGTAAAAATGTTCACAAATATTAGAAGTATTATTGATTTCAAAAATATTCATGAATTTGAAAAGCTGCTCCTAAAAATGAAAATGAGAAAAGAAAAATGAAATATAAAAATAAAATAAAAAGGAACATGGAAAAAATGAAAGACAAAAATAAAAAGGGATAGAGAATATGAAAATGAAAAAATTATGAAAGAAAAAACAAAAGAAAAACACACAAAAACGATATGGGAAGTATGAAACGAGCTAGTTGGGTCGGCCGAAGTATACCTAGAACCTTTCCAAAACCAGAATAGAGAGAGTCTCCCATAGAAACCTAGTTGGGCCGGCCCAATAAGAAATAGGAACCGCTGGTGGCCATCATGGCATGGCCCTGAGCAAGTGCAACTGGTCCGGACGCACAGGCCCGGATTGTAAGGGTCCCAGCCCAAGTATGTATTTCTATGGGCCCATTCAGTCAGAAAAAATAAACCTGAAAAAACAAACCCACTGGAAGGTTACAGGCCCAGCCTTTATGTGGGACCAAGATAGGCAGAAGCAAAATCTAAAACAACTGGGGAGGAGCAACGCATCGAGCGTTGGTCGTCTCTAGTCCCACACTTCAGGTCTCCTCGTCTTCTCTCTAATCTCACCACCTAGTTGCTCGTTCTCCTTCCTCTGCAATCACTCGATGATAGTTAGTCACCATGCTTGCGATTTACAGTAGTTTGGTCCGAATTAATGGAGGAGGAAATCATGATTTATATATTCACAATTGCTTACTCCTCAATTTGCAAAGGTTGGTAAAAGGGCGTTGCTATGTGTCAACCGACTGATTTCCTGGCGAAATCTTGGGTCGCCAGCCGTCACCGTTCCTCTCAGACCTTGGATAGGTCAACGCATGCACGTTCTTCTCCTCGCATCGCACCAACCAGCCCCCTATGATTCAATCTCGCGGCACCAGGAGTCACCGGTGAGCGCTCCACTGCAGCACTAGGAGTCACCAGCGAGCCCTCCATAGTAGCATCGAATGCTGCATCTAGCCACCGGCGAGCTCTACAATGCAGCACCGGGAGTCGCCGCTGAGGGATTTATTGTGGCACCGAGCGCTGAATCGCAGCTCCGACAGCTACCGGTGAGCGCTATGATGCAGCACCATGACCCACCGTGCGAGTGCTGCATTGGAGCACCGGGAGCCACCGGTGTGCGCTTCATGTAGCTCCGCCGTCAGTGACTTGCATTACCAGCAGCGACGACGAGGTTGCATCGCAAGACGACAACTGTGGACGAGTTGTTGCATCGCAACATCGGCGGTCGTGGATGAGTTGCTGCATTGCAACACCAGCGGTCATCAACGAGCGCCGCATCGCATCTCCAATAGCACCGACCAGCGGTCGCCTCCCCCTGCATTTTGTGTGGCAGCAATGCGCCGAGCGTCGCCCTTGCGGGGTTGCGGCACCATGGCAATGGCGCGTGGGGGCTTCACCGCCCTTCGTTTGCAAAGGAATGCAACAGGTGGGGCGCCGTCACTCCTCATGGTTCACAGCAGTGTAGGCCGGTGGTTGGCATCACCATGGGGGCCTCTCTCCTCTCAATCTTGACAAACAGAGATGGAGACGGGAAAAGATAAGCGGTGAAGAACGTGCCGAGGAGAGAGGGTCCGTGCGAAAAGATAAGGCTGGCTGGAGGGGAGGCCACGGATGGCCCTAGAGGGGCACGTGTCACGCAGCGCACGGTTTAGGTTTCGTTATTATCAGCCGATGGAAAAAAAGTATTTTCTTTAGTAAAATCCATTTTTATATATTTCTATGTTTATTAATTCCTGTCAGTGCAATTTGATTCCATCTAGTTATCCATGGTTCTCTCGTAATCCCTATTCCTCATAGGTTGAGAGAGTAAAGGGGCTCAAGAATGCCTGTGCGCATGCGATGCACTCTTCCACTGAGGTGTTTGTCTTTCAAAAAAAAAATGTATTTGTTTTCCTAAACTGTGTGTCGTCACTATAGATGTGTAGTTTTTTTTTGGCGAGTAAGCAAAGTTTGTGTATCATTTCATTGATAGGTAGAGAAACAACGGTAACATACAAAGGGAATGGAGGAGCACCACACTAGGAGTGGGAAGAACTGAGAGGGATACAACACGGCACAAACTCTCTAAGTTCAAACTCTAGCCAAGAAGGCAAAGAGACGAGATACAGGGCATCCAAACTACGTCGCGACCAACCGTAGGCACCAACGTCGCACGGCCACGACACCAAGACTGACTGGGTCAACGTACCTCCTACCTCAAGCGCCTTTAGAATCGGCAAGTGGGATGCAGGACCTGGACGGCCCGGAGGGAGCGCCACCGATGCCGATCATTGCGCCCGGGATGCCCATGCCACGATGAGTAGTTCCGGTCAAGTTATCTATCTAAAGAGAGTTTAGAGAGAACATGTCTAACATATATTCAATATTACAGTTTTGCTATTGAAAGTATAAGCAATTGTTTCTAAAAATATTCGGGTACAAACCCCTCATTTTGCCAGCTTGCACTAAGAAGCAATACCAAAACTCTGATAATTCCTATGTGTTTTCATCTCGTGCCAATTGTTTTACTGTCATGGCAAAATTTCAATGGAGAATTTAACATGTATGAGTTAATGCTTGATCATGGATGCGTTGTGATGCTAATTTATTTTGTGCTTTTAATTTGGTTCCTTGATGTATGCTCATCTGCTTTGAAACAAGCAAGGTTACAACTTTAGGGAAGAATAGACTAAGTCTGAAGGGTACCAATAAGATTGTCTAGGAAAGTTGTAAGAGCAGGGTTTACCCTAATCCTATTAGATATTTTAATTAGAAGTTGTTGTAGTCATATAAGAAATTATAACCATTGCTCGTGAACATTAGTTAAGGAATTTTAGCCATAAAAGTAAATTAAGGATGTAGTTTGAAGTGAGTAACCAAATCCCAAGTGCAAAGATTGGTTGGTTGACTCCTATTCTAACCAAGACAAAAGTAACACTCGCTTAATACACTTGATGAATTGTCCCATGAAAAACAGGGGATGAGAGAAGGTGAATAAATTTAGTTGGTCCATGGAGGCCTCACCTCACATGCAAGAGACATATGCCAACCGGTGGAAAGTTCCTCCGTTTCAAAGTTTTGGATGTGCTAAATGTCGCAACTAGCTTTATGGTGTGCATTAGACAATATCTACGAAATTTCATGCATTGAACTGAATATACTTGTTATGGATATCAATATCACATGGGATCATATGTTTTTACTGCCAAGTGTATGTGTTATTTATAGCTACTTGTTCGGTGTTCAAAACAGGATGGCAATCCAGATCTATAGTTGACTTGAATAGTCGAGTGTAGGTGTTAATGTGGGCTCACCAACTCATTTGCTTACTTTATCACAACCGCTACGACAGCCTCTTCCTCACTACGATGAATTGATTTACAACTGCATTATAGGTGGCTACATATGTAGAGCTGATAGGTAGTGTCGGATCCCATAAGTCAAGTGAAGTTGATGAAAGCCAAGAAGTAGTATAATGTGAACTATTGTCAAGACTCAAGAGAGGCACAAAGTGTATACATGAGAGTGAGAGGTGTCAGAAAGATATTGGCCACGGGCAGTAGATGTTCAAGCTGAGAGCATAGATGCCATAAGGTGAATGAAAACCCTCAGACAAGAAAGCAGATCATGGCATGCATGTAACTGCATGTTAGATCTTCATAGATGCTTCGTGTCACCTGCAGGGAATACTAGGCAAACCGCGATGAGTTCATCCAGTTGCCGTCTTCAGATTTAGGCCTTGTTATTTGTCTCATGGTTTGAACTAGCTTTGCGCAGACTCTGGGCAACTAGCTAACTACGAATCTACGAGCCGGGGAAATCTAAGCGGAAAAAGGTCAAGTAGCAGTGAAACTGTGGGAGGCGGAGGCATATGGGACACGACGGAAGGCAGGTGGCGCCACCGTTGCAGGTGTCGCATGGATAGATTTTGTAGGGCGGCAGTTGTCACTAGGTAGGCACTTCGGCTTGCATGAGTATCGTTTGCCTAGTACCCGGATGATATAGACATACCACGTTTCCTTTATCCTTGACACAGCTGTGACACTGTGATGTTTGGAATGACAAACATATGGTTTAGTAGCTAGACACGCATGAATCCAAATTTAGGCAGAGACTGGAATAAACGGAACATGGTGCCCAATTTGTGAGGCATCTCTCAATAGTGTGTAAATTGTTGAGAGAAAGCAGATGGCTTGGATCAATCTGCATAGCCTCCTCTTCGTTTTCACAAAAAACTATCCATGTACGATAAGGAAAGCTGGTCCATGAATGTCTGCCATGGAACTATATTGATTGGCTACCGTTCCACGCTAGAGTTTTCATCGGACAGCCAGCGTGTCACCACGAGTGACGTTTGGTGGAACCTTCCATCCCGCATGCGGAGAGCGCGTGTTCTCTGCAATCCATACCGTTATATGTCGCGAGGAATCACCAAATCAGTCACGGCAACTTCCTTGTGTTGTCACAGAAATGGGTGTGGAGGTAGAGCCGTTGCATGTGCATCGATATTCTAGATACAGAGCACGAACTTAATTAATTTGTTAGCAATTTTCATGTCCATTTCACACCATATATGCATGGGAAACTTTTTTTCCAGATGGCCTCTCTCGTGCGCGGCATGTGAGTGCTTCCCCTTGTACGTATCTGACCAGTATCAGAGCACAAAATTTCTACTCTTATGGGAGGCTCCTATGGAATCTGTTTTACGACCGTACTACAGTATGGTGTTGTGACCCTAGTGGGATCGCTTATCACTGCGTTGTATGTCGTTCAAATTCGAGCCTAATTTCTTTTCGTGGACTCGCGGATTATTCGTGTGACCATCAAGTGATCATATATAATTAGGAAATGCTTGTTTACCGTTCTATTTACTAGGTGATATTTTTGTTATGATCGCTATTCTGATTTACGATTGTTTTCTCTATAAACTTGCGATCCTTATGTCTTTTCCTAGCTTCTGGTAATCCTGCTCAATGTTGCAGTTTAAATAAATAAATAAACAACCAAGCAAAAGGCATATGAAATTGGATAGGTTTAACTATCCTAAACTCTAATCATTACAGTTGTAGCTACGTGGTAATTCTAGGGCCTGACAAGGCATGATAGAAGAGGTGAACGGTGGCTAGAGTTTGTTCGTCTACTAGGTCGCCCTGTTTTTTTAAGAATCGACTGATAGAAGAAGAAGAAGAAGAAGAAGAAGAAGAAGAAGAAGAAGAAGAAGAATAGAAGGAAATTGTTCAAGCATTATATGAGTAGCCTTTGCAGCTCAATCTTGGACCCTCTAAAACATGTGTAACAAGTTGATATTTGAATTTTCAACATAAGCCAACTTGGCTTCCAACTGATCTCTTGACCCAAATGTGTATGCATTTACTATAGTGGTTGAGTTATGGAAAGGAAGGGTCCAAGAGGATGTTCTTAGCATCATCATGCTTCAGAATGAGATAGGAATTCATCAAGCTTAGGACATGCGCAAACTCCATGAGGAGTAGGCGAGTTTGTTTGTGAGATACATTTATAGACATAATCCTCAACATTCATCTTTTCTTGTTTGGTTTCTTTCTTGGAATAGTTGAACCATATATGCAGCTTTTCAGAAGCCAAAACATTTCAATAAACCGTCTAGAATCTATAAAAAAAACTTGTGCATTGAAGTCAACAATAATCTTAGAGCACCAACATGTGTCCATAGCATTGAATCAGATATGTTTATTATTTTCAATCTAGTCTACTTTCGTTTAGTTTTTTGTACTGCCAACTTAAGTTTTGTACGACAGTTGATTTCAAGGTCGGGGGAATACTAAAACTTTATGTGCCACCCACCTGTGACAAATTAATGTCCCTCCTTTAGCAATTCACACTAATCTCACACATCCCCCACAAAAAAGACTAACCTCACACACATCATGTAGGAGATGTGCTAAATGAAGACTTCCCAACATACAAAGTGCAGCTACACGCCTGATTCCGGTGATAATCACGAGTTTATTTTTTGTGTAAAATCCAGAGTCCATAGTTAAGTATTTGCAATAACTTTACTTTTAAAACAGGGTTTAAAGACATGAAAAAGGAAACTTTTGTGTGTAAATATGATACAAACCTATTACATAAACTAATATCAAGATAAGAAGACAAAAAGTGTTACAAAATTGAGTTTTTACAAACTTGATATGAAACCATGAAATTACTAAATCCAGACTAACTATATAAATAATCTTATTAGTTGGATAAATAATTGAACTCTCCTTGTACATAAACATAGGGTTCAAATGAAAGTAAATAGGAAATTAGATTGTTTTTGTACAAACACCAAATTGAGTTCATAGATAGCTCAACTTTTAATGTTCCAATCAAGAGTTCATATATGAAACTCATCCTAAAATTGAAACTGAAATAAGAGGAAAATAAATTTGAAATTTTTCATCCGATAACATGCAATATGCAACAAAAACATACATTAGATGTATCAACATGAATAAGTTTGGAAGGATTAGAAAAGAGTTGCAAAGTGTAGGTTGAGGACGGACATAGGAAATCATGGATTGACTGTCACTGACGAAGTTCCTGTTGCCTAGAAATGATAGTCCGAGAATACCCGAGGAGTATGTGCATGCGCCGCCGACCCCCTGATGACATGGCCACTTGGTGGTTGTTTTCTGTCTTTCTTTTCTTTTTATTTGGGCGTGGTTGTGTTGATGCCCCAGTAGACTTCTATTGCGTTGCTTTTAGACTCGTTGTATGGACATGTTGGTGCTTTATCTACAAAGTAGGGTGAAAGCCTATTCGAGGAGTATGTGCATGTGTAAATATGTTCTACAAGGCACACATGCCATTGGATAAGAGTAGCGGAGGCATGCATGACATCTATTAAGAGTTGTCGATGAACCGATGCCAATGTGCTATATGTGTCTATGAGCGTGGGAATATGAAGGTAGAAACACAATTTTATGGTAGTAGCAATAAAGGTTTGAACCTACTCCCTTCGCTTCTACATATAAGCCCTTTTAGAGATTTTGATACAGAGTACATATGGATGTATATAGACATATTCTAGAGTGTAGATTCACTTATTTTGCTTTGTATGTAGTCCATATTGAATCTCTAAAAGGTCTTATATATAGGAACGGAGGGAGTACAAGTCATGGCCAATAGGTAATAAATAAATCTAGTTGTATTAAACAGTTAAAGTTCATAAAAACCACACTGCGATGGTAAAAATAAAGTGAGAATGAGACAGGTAAAGAAATATTGTTTTGCCAAATTTTTACAATCACACACCGGTGACTAAATTCTATTAGATGTGCATCGAATGACCCAGAAATTAAAGTAAGAAGAGCATGCATGCATAAGCATCTCAATGCATTGTATATTACAGCAATGGAATGACACAACATAATCAATTATGTTGGTGGATGAAGGGGACAAACAGTTTAGATATGAGCCACCAATGTGTTGGTGGAGGAGGATGGGTGTTATATCTACCGCAAGGCCGACGACGGGTCGTCTCGACGGCATGGCGCGGTGGAGTTTGGACGACGGGCGTGTGTGGATGGACGCGTGCAGGATGGTGGCTCTGTCTGACGTCGTGGTGACATGGACATGGCCTGGCAAGGTGAATGTGTTGATCACTCCTGAAGGTGCGACGGTGGAAGATGGCGGCAACTGATCCTAGAGTGTGTGCATACGGTGCACGCAGAGGGTCTATCTAGAACCGTTGGTGCTCTCAACCTGCCAGCGGGCGACTTGATGAGGTCACCGGAATAGATGTTGTGTGTTGGTATGTGGTCAGGACATGTCATCAAAATTGTAGTTGCAATGAAGGTGGCTTTGGATTGATTCATGTATTTGTTTTGTTGGGTTCTGTGCAATAATATAAAATAATGGTTGTATGCATCGCTTTGATGCAGAGGTCGGAGTATCCCTTCTTTTAAAAAAACAATATTTTAGCAAAATTGCACAAAAGTGAAAAACACATCAAACTGGATTGTTCTGTTTTTTTGTTATAATTATCCAATGCAAAGGCATATAATATGCAAATGCATGCATACTTTCTAAGCTACTAATATATACAAAATTGCATGATCTCTCAATAAAAAACCATTTTTTATATTTTTACAATACTATTATGTATTTATTATGGTCAGGTGTTGCATAGAATTTGTAACATACAAGTGTTCGCAGCTGTATGCAAGATTCCCATGCGATCAAGGATTTGTTACCACGGTGCTAGACCTTTACGGAAGCATACCATGTCAACCCAATCCACGATATCCTTGTGTGGCAACCAGTATGTTCACCATACTCTTGAGAGGTTTCGGCGTGCCCGGTGTGATAGTGTGGGGTAGGTGAGAATGTTCAAATACAGTGATCACGTACTCACAATGGATGTAACTAGGAGAGAGAAAAACAGTATGTAAGAAATCGTGCTTATTGAAAAATGCAGTTATTCGGATATCTGAACGCATAGGATTATCCGCGTTAATTATAGCTACGTGTTCTTATTCAATTATGATTGCCACTGCTAGAGAGTAGAAAGAGGTGGTGGCACCGTTGCATTCTACTACTTGACTTGAGTAGTTGAGTGCATGTGTTGATGTTGCTCACTCACTCATTTGCTCGCATTCATTTTGATGGGTGCAACAACTTCCTCGACATTATGTGCTTGATTGCATCGATCGCTGTCTTGTTGGTAGCTAAATATAAAGGTCCTAGCCGGTGCTAGATCCATAGGCCAAGAGAAGAAGAACAAAACAAAAGGTGAGTTGAGCTGCTAAGGGAAACAATAGTGCAAATTATATACATAGGCGTGGGAGGCATCGGTAAAATGTTGGCAACATATTATGCCTGTCCAACGTGTCATACCAAGTATCAAAGGCTAAATTAAGAATGTAGAGATGCTGACTTCCACTTGTCATCGTAGATAACATGGGTACCTCACGATGAAGCTGGCACCACCGGGGCCCACAACATGAATACGTTGTTCGTGGGATGTACCACCAAACTAGTAGGTCATGATCAGGAATGGCAGTGGTGATCAGCGTTGTGACTGCAACTTACCTTCCATGCCCCTCGATCCTTGTACCTAGATCAAGAAGAAGGGCTGGCATAACATGAGAAACAAATCAGCCAACTTGCACGGAAGTCTGAACCACCCTTCTTACATGGCATTATCGAGAATAGTTCATACTGGGTAAACAAAAGAGAAAAGTATACTTTTCGTCCTTAAACTTTCGGCGAAGTCTAGATTTAGTCCCTCAATTTCGAAACCGGACAACTAGCATCCTCAATTCTTGAAACCGGGCAAATTTTGTCCCTCAATCCAACCAAAGCTGTTTTTGTGCTGACTCAGCACGGTTTTGATTGGTTCTAATACATGTGGCAATCTATTTCTCCCCTTTGATTTATCTCTAATGTGGGCATTCTATCAAGCACTTGACGTGCAAGGTCTGGAACTGCTGACGATGGTGAGCTCTTGGAGGAAGAGGAGCACGAGCGAGTCGATGCCGCTGTCCATGGCCACGTTGACCAGTGACTCCATCACCACCGCACCAAGATTCATCGCCGGAGGACTTCATAGGGAAGACCGCGGAGCGGGTGCATTCGAGGAGCGAGGTTGTCCGGCTACAGGGATCGAGCAGCGGCGTCCTCGCGGCCCTCGTACTGGAGCCAGAGGACGAGGCGACGCAGCGGTGCAGGGCGCCGACGTCGAAGCGCGATGAAACCCGCACCATGCTCGCCGCGAAGCACGGAGGCCGAGCATGACGGCACGCGTGCTCACTCGACAAGTTCATCTGACTAGGCGCGCTCGTGGAGCGGGGGACGGTGCCTCACTGGTGTACTGTAGGCTCGGGGCGACGTAGGGCATCAACAGCACCGTCGTTGGCAGCGACAAAAGCACAGGGTGAGCACGAGGACGGCGAGGAGGACCTATGCGCGGAGGCCGGGCAAGGGGGTGCGCGGCGATATGCATCATGCCTACAGATATGCACGACCCGGACCTGTACACACACGCATGCAGATATGCACATGCACAAGGAAAAATAAAGAGGCATGCCGCTAAACTAGCTAAGACACGAATGATCATGCTAACACGTCAGACAAGCACAGCTCGAACACTTCCTCCAGCTGCACATCATCCGTGTCTTCCAGCGCAGGCGCACCTGAACCCGGACACGAGCGCTGCAAGCTTCGGCATCCCCGACGCAGAGTGCCGACGTGCAGAGCCACCACGGCCAAGGGGATGACACGGCTAAACACTGCACTATCGCCAGGTTGCCGCAGCGAGCCCTTTGTCAATGAGGACAGCAGCAACTGAGACGACGTCCTCCCCCGACGAGCCCGGCGACCCGTCTGATTCACTGTCAATGAGGACTTGAACGCAGGACATGAACACCGGTGCACCAAGCCGAGCGAGAGCGGCGAGTCCGACGCAGCACCAGCACGCCCCGACGCACGGCGTGTGAGTTTCTGCTTGTGGTGGTGATGAACGTGGTGCGACAGAGGCAGGTCGTTGGGACTTGGCAGTGGCAGACATTGCACGCCAAATGTTTGTCAAAATGTCCATTACCATAGTAGGTGCAAGGAAAGAGTTACCTTGCCACGTGGACACGACAACTGGTCAAAACCGGAGTGAGTCGGCGTCAAAATCCAGTCAGCTGGGTTGAGGGAGCAAACTTATCCGGTCTCAAGAATTGAGGGTGCGAATTATCCGGTTTTAGAGTTGGGGGACCAAATCTAGACTTCGCTAAGAGTTGAAGGACGAAAAGTGTACTTTTCTCTAAACAAAATGACTTTTCGCCTATTAGAACGACCTACTGCAAGAACGGCCTGAAGAAAAGGCAGTTGTAGCCGTACAAGTAAAGAATGCAAGTGTCAGTAACTAATTAAAAAAATCTAAGCACAGTGCTTTTCTGGTTCAATCCGCACGCAATTCATTTGAACTCTTGGCCAATTGGCACACGGGAAACATGCATGTGGGTTTCGAGTATCGGAGGAGCGGTACATGAGGCCTTTGCTGACCCGCGAGAGACACCATCTATTTCGTGGCGAGCTCGCGAGAAGGGGTGAACTGGACTGAATTGAAAACGGGTTGTCGTGGTATGCTCACGACAAATGCCATGGGTAGGCTTATCGGACGTGGTTGGGGCCAGAGGACGTCGGAGGGTTCCGGTGGCGAGATTGAGGACAAGTGGCGCGAGACACACGATGTACCAAGGGGCAGGGCCCTGCGTGGGAGGTAAAACCCCTAGTCCTGTAAGATCTACTATCTGGACCAAAAGGGAGGCTACAATGGTGCTTCTGGAGCTATTTTGGGTGGAGGAGGAAGAAGAGGCTAGTTCTCTACTTCTCCAAGTGTGTTTGGGTGCGTTGAGCTCGGGCTCGAGGAACCAGAACCCCCCGGCATGGGGGGCTCCCGGGGGGTCTTATAGACCGGCCACCCAGGTAAATTGGTAAATCTATATGGACGCGGGGCCCGGATGTCATCGTCTGAACAAGCGTCCGTGAGCCTATGGATGCGAGGAGCCCCCTGGGGCACTTTATAGATCAGTGCCCAGGGTACACGGGAGGGCCCGCGGTGCCTAACAAGCACTATAGATGACGACGTGTGATGGATGAATAGTGCAGGCTCAGCAATACTGGCCAGGGTATAGCCGTCTTGTCCGCGTCGGGTTAGATGTGTTGTCGCGGTTAACTTCAAGTAGCCGGCTGGTCGGAGCAGCCTGCCGCAGGTGGGGGCAGTCAGCCGGGGCAGGCAGGCACCCTGCCTGGCTCGCCGTCTTGGGACTACCCGGGGGTCATCCCCCTGACACGGGTTGTGCCACCGATGCAAGTGTCGCACGGGTGGCTTTATGGGCGGTCGTCGCCGCGGAAATGGACTTGGTTTCCCTTGCATCTTTTGGTTGGTCGTTGCGTGTAATGGATGTGTGAGCTCGATTGGCTACCGTTCCGTACGAGATTTTTCACTCAGTTGTCTAGGCCATGGGAAAATCACGGTGGCGTGTGTTTGTCGAGCCTTCCATGCCGCGGGTGGGGAACTAAGCACTGTAATTTTGTTCGGTATCATATATCACCACCGCTATAAAAAGCATCGGTGGGGTGGAACCGTGGAATCCAAGTAACCAATCCCAGCCATACACGCATTTCTAATCAGACAAGTTGTAGTTGAAGTTGGACAAATGCTACACCTGATCTATTCCGCTAACTATTCCCATGCATAATTGGAAAAAAGTGCACCCTTTGTTATAAACCTTTTTCGTCTAAATGAAAGGCATTGCTCATGCCGGTTACTCGAGAAATACAGAATCTAGGCTGGCGGCTGGCCTCATACACCTCACTGCGCCGCCTCTCCCTACCAAGATCGCCCTGCAGCCCTCGTGGCTTCTCCCCGGCACCGCATTAAGCATGCTCACGTATCCTTGCTCCATCGCTCCATAGCTTCTGTAACTAACACGCCGACACACCCCGGCTCGATAGCGATCTGTAGGTAGCAGGTTTCCTGCTAGTGCCTCGACTCACTTTCCCCTTTCCCTCCTCCTGGCATGTTTGTGCTTTTCCTTGGATGTAAGTTTGTTGGTTGTTCGAGCTGCAGAGATGGATGATGTATTTCCGTTAAAAATTTAATAGTAAGGGGCAATGCCTGGTCGGGGTAAAAGCACGCCTCGACCTCAGCTGCAAGCAGCCCCAATCCTCCTCTGACTCCAACGAGGGCTCCCTGCAGACTAGTCAATATTGACGTGGTTTCGTAATCACTAAAAGAATAGGATGTTGCTAGGCGTCATCCTGCTGATGCTTGCCAAGGATCAACTGCCTCGTCATCCATTGGTTCAACGAATGGTGGTCATTTGATTCCCATTGTTGAGAGGACCCATCGCTCCCGCCCCTACATGTTCATGTCTCTTCGCACTTATGCAGCATCCCTTGCTTCCAGCGCACGCACGATGGCGCGTAGCCCTGACGAACGTAGCATCCTGTAGCAGAAGCACCCAGGTTGCAACAGTTGCGGCTTCATGCTGCTAGTCGGCTCGAAGCTAAACTCTGGCAAACTTGCATGCTGCAATGAAGCATCCATACTAACTCCAATGAGCAGCAAACGACCGATGGGTTCAACACACCGCTTGCAGCAGCCGCGCCACTGTGTCGCTGGTCGGCGCGCAACAAACTCCTCGAACTCGCATGTTTCAATGCAACATCCATTGTACCTCCGACAAGCAGCATGCTAGCTCGACCACTGCTTGCAGCAGCAACTGTGCCACCAGGCCGCCGGTCGGCTCGCAGCAAAACTACGGCGAACTTGTATGCTGCAACACATCATCCATCATCTCCAACAAGCAGCAAGCGGTCGTGGCAATCGTCGCCCCTCTCAGCTTGTAGTGCAACGACTGCTACTTGGTGAGAGTGGTGCCCACGTCGCCCTCCACCTTGCTACAGTGACGATGCTGCGATGAGGTTTGTTCGGCTGCGGCGGTGGTCGGCATCGTCCCTCCAACTTAGCAGCACCGGTGATGATGCAATGACACGGGTTGCAGCAGTCAGGAATGTTGGGTGCAGCAACCAGCAGCAGTGACAAGTGCGGCGGCAAACGCACGGCGGCGAGCAGTAGGTGAGGAAAACAGAGGAAATTCTAGAGGAAGAAGAAGGCTTCTGGAAGACAACCCATGGAGGAGATTCGTTCGGAAAGAAGATAAACGGGAGCGACAAGAGATGGGTGGGGCCACATGGGACACGCGCCATGCGGAGCAACCATCTGATGACCCCCCCCCCCTCCGTGATTAACCGGATGTTTTAACAACGGTAATGGTTCCACAAGTCATACTGAAACCTCTTTGGCCATCCAATCATCTGTTCGCGTTGTACGTTATGTTTCGTTTGTGTTTAAGAAGCTGGTCGCCGCGGCGCCGACACCACGGCCCTGACCTGCACTGTGTCCCATGCAAGTAGACGTACGCCGCCACCGCACCGGCGGTAGACGTGACCTTGCAGCGCCGATTGGAAGCGCAAGAGTGTGGAGCAGAATGCCAGGAGTGAAGTGCGAACATTACATGACTGTAAGTTGCAAGTTGATAATTATGTGGCCACGTTCGTGTGTGCGGCGGTGTTATATAGGACGGAGGAAGTAGCTAACACCATTGGGAACAAATATATGAAATCTTGGGGCTGAACTGTACATGTTGCAACTTTGTAAAAATTGCTTCAGAACGGACACTAATGGTACCGGGCTTCTGAATTGTGACCTCCGTCGCGAGGGGCACCCCTTATTCCAAAAGATGGAGTAAAAGTAATGTATTTTAGCTCCAGATTTGGTCAGTGTACTTGCCCTTTCATTTGGCATGCAGGTGTTTCAGAAGTCCTACCAGCCTCTTAAATTATTAACGGTTTTTTTTTCATTCTTATTGCAGGTTGGGTGCCTGATGAATTCCATTTGTAGATACAGGCCCTGGTTATATGACATGAGGAATTTTATATTTTGTAGTGCAGCAGTGAGTAAAATGCACTGTTGATCCTTAAACTTGGTGGCAGTGTTCAGAATGGTCCTGGAACTTGTGAAGTGCCTCAGTACAGTCCCGAAAGTTACCAATACAGCTTCTATACGGTCCCTGAACTTGTCACGCCGGTCCTGGGCTACATATCCGCATGCGCAACATGTACGCCGCGGCGTACCACAGTCACCACGTCAGCGGAGAGCACGTAGTCAGAAGATTTGGTTGTTCCTGGTCAAAATCCCAAACACATTCCCCGATCGTACCCCCGGAGATCCTTGCCGTCAATTCGAACCACCTCGATGGCCGAGCGCTGGTGCCGGCGGCCGAGTAGGACGACCGCCACGATAATCAGGAGGACCATGAGATCAGAGAGCAGGGTGGCCGTGGCGACGCTACGCGAGGGGCGCGCTGCACCGTGCGCTTGCGGTCACTGGTGTCCCCGGGCACCGGGAGATGCAGAGCACTTGGTTGCCCTCAACCTCGCGGAGAGTTCCGTCTACGGCGCACGCCCGGAGAAATTGTTGAAGGAGACGTTGAGCACGGCGAGGTTCTGGCGAGCAGACATCAGCTGGAGGTTGCTGGAATGGATAGATGGATGTGCGAGACGTCGAGCACGCCGAGCCACGTGAGGTCGGCGAACTCCTTCGGCATTGCACCCGACAGGCCATTGCAGCTCAGGTCAAGATCAATCTGACCAAGAATCTTGCCGATGCTCGCTGGTATCGCGCCAGACAGCGAGTTGCGGCCGATCTTCAGAGGTATCTGACCGGACAGCCGGTTACCGCCAAGAACGAGCTTGGTGAGCGAACCGAGCATGCCGGCGGTCTCCGGCGAGTTGCACATACGTGTGATATGCAAAATCGATCAAGATGCTAGTCTGCTTGTTTGAGCTTGCTTTGCACGTAGCGTACATGTGCTTCTGGGGTTCATGGACAGGTCGACGACGTCGAGCCCAGTGCACTTGCCTAGCTCCAGCGGACGTAGCGCTCGCACGCCATGCCCAACTACATGAGCA
Organism: Aegilops speltoides; assembly: GCA_021437245.1. Lineage (NCBI taxonomy): Eukaryota > Viridiplantae > Streptophyta > Magnoliopsida > Poales > Poaceae > Aegilops > Aegilops speltoides. Next base: position 418,715,448 of record CM038141.1, on the reverse strand, counting down.
ATCAGCTGTCGCTCCTCAAGAGCATACACCCGATCGTTTTTTCGTTGTTGGACAAAAGAAACCCTTCTTCATGGTTGACGTGAACAACAAATTGACTGTTGACTTTCAAAATGGGTTGATCTTTTTGGAAAGTTCATGGATTTGCAAAATGTTCACAAATTGAAAAATACCATGAATTGAGAAAATTTTCACGAATTTTGGAAAAAAAATCAAGGATTTGAAAATAGTGCATCGATTTTGGAAAAATTCCAACAATTTTGTGAAAAACAATTCCTTGAATTAAAAAATGCAAACATTTTGAAAAAAGTTCATCGATTTTGAAAAATTTATCAATATTTAAAAAAATTTTATGAATTGAAAAAAAAATCTCAAATTTGGAAAAAAATTCCCTCATTTTTTAGAAAAACAAAATTGAAAAAAGTTTGCACATTGCAAAAGAAAAGAAAACAAAAAAAAGGAACAGAAAAAAGAAAGGAAAAAAATAAAATAATAACCGAACAAAACCATTTGAAAAAACAAGAAAAAAGGAAAAATAAAAAAGAAAAGAGGAAAGAAGAAAAGATTGAGAAAGAAGCTTGTAATCATGTGAACTGGTGTGGTAGCTGGCTGGTTATTATGTTGAACTCTAAACCATGAAGTTGGTAGTTTGGATCCTACTAGCCTCATAGTTTTTTGCGATTTTAAATGAAAAAAAAAGATGTGCAAGCCCAGCAGCTGTACAGCATCTACATATTTCTAAAACTAGATGATACCCCGCGCGTTGCTGCGGGAATTGCTTGCAGATATTTTGATGAGATTTTGTTATATGAACATGAATAGAAAATGGGCATATGTAAAACAACATAGGTAAGTGCAAAATATGTTAGAACAACACGGACTTAGTACCTTAAATCATCCGCATTTTGATCACCAAGAATTAAGAACTACTATATATGTATGCTCAAAATGAATTGGTGATAGCATCATAAAGATTTCCAGCTTGTCCATCAGTTTGCCATGTCTTAAGCTTTGAAATGTTCGAAGGCAGTAGTACCAAGAACCTGTTGGTAAGCATATCATGTCTGCTAAGAAATTGTAATGAAAAACCATGAATTATGAGTGTACCTAACTAAGCAACTTTCAAAAAATTAGTGGGAGACTCACATATAGCTACAAAGTTGTAGAAGTGTAATTCAACTCAATTTCAGCAGTGCAACCAAGTAAAAAGCATTTGACACCGGCATGGTGCAAATATTACAAATGAAAAATGGCAAAGGGAGCTATCAAATAGGAACGCTTCTATGTCATGCTCCACTGCATACGGAAAGTGGATGTAGATTCAGAAACTTACCGAGTTTAAAACACTAATATTGTGTTTTGCTATTTTTGGGTGCTTGCATTTTAAATTTTCCATCAGCACCTCACATAAGTTTGCATCCAGTTCCACCATCCTATATAAATCCGAAAACTGAATGTGTTATCAAAATGACATTTACTTTAGTTTAAAATAGAAAATTAAAGAACTAAAGGCGTGCATTTGCAAACAAAAAGATAGACAATGCTTTATTATCAATAATGGACTAACCATGATCCCTTCTCCCCCTAGAAATATATTAACCTAGAAAATGATGTCAGATAATTTGAAATGGAGTGAGGTACACATGTAAAACGAAACTGCACTGCAGTCGTACAAAAAATCAATTGTAATGGTGAGCTAAATAGTGCTCTCCCTTCAGATTTACAATCTCATGAAGTTGCGATTTTAATAGTGAGCTAAATATCTAAATCTGGAAAGAACTTGTCTGGGTTACGATGTCACGCTCCTAGAGACAAACACAAGTAAGATATCCATATTTAGGAGATAACTATTCATAGCAAGAAAATTTTAAGAACCAAAAAAGGAACATATCAGGGATGCCTTGGAAGAAACCACAGAAAGGCAGATCAGGAGAACCATCATTTCTCGCTGCTGCATTCGTCGTTATCACACTGCCCTACAGATTAGAGAATTAGGGAAATGGAAAATGATGTCTCAACCTCCCTTTTCTAAATTTGCAAGAAGAAATAGGTGTCTGGGAGATCGATATTCTCACCTGACTTGATTATAGCGAGCTTGTCCAAGGCCGTGATTGCCTACAATACCACAGAGGTGACGCACCCGTGCTAGCTAATGCTTCGCCGTCGCCTCACATTCCATGTGTTTCTTGGTCATTCAGAGTTTCAGACTGTATGTAGTTGTAAACAGAAGATATAGAAGGGAGCCTCAAAATTAATAGAGTACTAATTTTTCCTACAATGTCGGCCATTCCAATCGTGTGTATATTCTATTAATCTTGTAGACTGTAGAGAACAATATACCTGCAGAGGATGAATGTTAGCGGGAAACTTGCCTCCTTCCTTGCCGTAGCGCTGACATGCTAGCCTCAGACCCTGCTACGGGAGCAACACAGCAACTCGGCTTCTCACGTGAATGTGAAGTTCGGGCAGCAGGGCGGAGAAGGAGTCCAGAAATGTGGGAGGCCACGCCTGCCGGAGATTAGAGGATGTGTGAGTCCACCTCAGAATTGGGTATGATTCCTTGACATCATCACCACCTGCATCGTTGATGTGAGCCTCGACGCCTCAAGTGTCCTCGCAGCAATAACAGAAGATCATGAATACGGCCGTGGACCTGCTCCTTCCAGAGGTCATCCTGCTAGATCCCGCACGAACTGGGGCAGCAACTGGGATGTCCACGTCTGCTGCGTCCTCTGTGTAGAGAGACAAAATATGGGCTGTGCAATCGCGATGTATTGATCGGTGCACCAGGCACGTATATATAAGTACAGAGGTGGGCCACGACCTCAACCATATAGGAAAAACAGGAGGTGGGCCCTACACACACATATACACGTATACAATATACTCAACACCCCCCCGCAGTCGAAGCGGCGCCCGACGCAGAGATCGAACGAAACTCCTCAAAGGTGGAAGTCGGCAGTCCTTCGTCATCACATCAGCGAACTGCGAAAGCGATCGGCACATGAAGAACCCGCATGCGTCCAAGAGCCACCTGCTCGCGCGCGAAGTGAATATCCAGCTCGATGTGTTTCGTCCGGCGATGATGAACGGGGTTGGCGGAGAGGTACACCGCAGAGCGTTGTCGCGATGAACAACCGTAGCACAGGAGACATCGTGATGTAGCTCGGAAATGCTGTCGAAGCCAGGTGCACTCGGCGACAGCGTTGGCCACAGCTCGGTACTCAGCCTCGGCGCTAGAGCGCGAAACCGTGGGTTGTCGCTTGGACGACCACGAGACGAGAGAAGGACCGAGGTAGACGCAGTAGCCAGAGGTGGACCGGCGAGTGTCGGGGCAGCCGGCCTAATCTGCATCGGAGTAGGCCACCATCTCCAAAGAAGCGGACGCCGTGAGTGTCAACCCAAGGGACATCGTGTCGCGGATGTAGCGAAGGATCCGCTTCACGAGAGTCCAGTGAGAGTCACGAGGGGCGTGCATGTGGAGACACACCTGCTGAACAGCATACTGAAGATCCGGTCTGGTGAGAGTCAAGTACCGAAGAGCGCCGACAATAGACCGGTAGAATGGAGCATCCGATGCAGGCGAACCCTCAAGAGCAGAAATCTTGGCCTTCGTGTCAACAGGAGTAGCAACCGGATGGCAGTTGAGCATGCCTGCGCGCTCAAGAAGCTCATGGGCATACTTCTGTTGATGAAGAAAGAAGCCGTCCGGGCGCCGAACGACCTCAATGCCAAGGAAGTAATGAAGAGCACCCAAGTCCTTGATAGCGAACTCGTCACGCAGCCGCAGAGTGATCTGCTGAAGAACGGCTGCGGAGGAGGCTGTCAGGATGATGTCGTCGACGTAGAGCAGCAAATATGCAGTCGTGTCACCGTGGCGATAGACAAACAGTGAGGCGTCCGAGCGAGTGACGCTGAAGCCCAGTGTCTGAAGAAACCCGGCGATCCGCTGGTACCAGGCGCGGGGTGCCTGCTTAAGCCCGTAAAGAGAGCGCGACAGCAGTACACGTGGCGGGCAAGGAGGCGTCGGCGAAACCGGTGGGTTGCTCACAAAACACCTGCTCCTCAAGATGGCCGTGGAGGAAGGCGTTGGAGACATCCATCGGTGAAGGGGCCAGCCGCGAGAAACGGCGAGCTGGAGGACAGTCGCGGATCGTGCCGGTTTGACAACCGGGCAACGTCTCCGTGAAGTCGACTCAGCGCTATTTGGCGGAAACCGCGGACCACCCAGCGAGCCTTTGGCGCTCAAGTGAACCGTCGGAGCGGGTCTTATGACGGAAGACCCACTTGCCGGTGATAGCGTTGGCGCGAGGGGCCGGGCACCGAGTCCAGTGCGGTTCGGCGGAAGCGTCGAACTCTTCTGCATCGCCGCAAGCCGATGAGGATCACGTAGGGCGGCGCGGGCGGACGCAGAATGGGTGACGGCTCCGCGGCAGAGGCGGCGCAGCACGTACTCATCACGCGAGTACGGAGGCTCGGGCGATGAATGCCGCACGAGCTTGGGTGTGTGGCCGGACGGGCCACCGGGCCCGGGGCGGCGGGCGGCGAGGCGGCGGCGAGGCGGCCGGAGAAGAGACCACCGGCGAGGAGGCGGCGTCGAGGGGCCGACCCGTGGCGCCCGAGGCGGGCGAGGCAGCCGGCGAGGCGACCGTGTCGGGCTGGCGAGGAGGCGGCCGACCCGCTGGCGCCTGCCGGGCGAGGCGGCGGCGAAGGGCGGCGAGGCGGCCGGCGGTGGCGACGGCGCCGCGAAGAGGCGCGACCTGCGGCGCCCGAAGTCTGGGGCGGCGGGTGAAGACGGGGCACCGGCCGTGGAGGGCGCCGGCAGGAGGGCCCGTGGACCGCCAAAGCCCGGAGGCGGTCCACGAACCAGGCGGGCTCGTCCACCTGACGAGGTCGTCGAGGAGCCACCGGTGGCCGGCGGTGACGAGACGACGAGGGGTGCCTGCTGCTGAAACGGGAAGACCATCTCATCAAAGTAAACGTGTCGGGAGGTGAAAACACGGTGAGAGACTGGATCGTAGCAGCGGTAACCCTTAGTGTTAGGTGGGTAGCCGAGAAAGATGCAAAGCGACGGAGCGGGTGCGAGCTTATGAGGCGCGATGGCAGCGATGCTAGGGTAGCACAGGCAGCCGAAAATGCGAAGCCCATCATAAGAGGGGGGTGCACCGAATAGAAGATGGTGAGGTGTAAAGTTCCCGCGAGTACGACATGGTCGGATGTTTATGAGAAGAGAAGCGGTGGCAAGAGCGTCAGGCCAAAAGCGCGGAGGCACATTGGCGTGAAAGAGAAGAGTCCGAACGCAGTCATTAAGAGTGCGAAGGATACGCTCAGCACGACCGTTCTGCTGCGAGGTGTACGGGCAAGTGAGACGAAAAACCGTGCCATGTGTGGCGAGAAGATCACGGACAGCAGTGTTATCAAACTCCTTCCCGTTGTCTGTCTGCAACGCAAGAATGGGCCGGCCAAACTGCATGCGGACATAAGAGTAGAAACCGACAAGAGTGGAGATGACGTCCGACTTGCGGCGCAACGGGAAGGTCCACACATAATGCGAAAAATCATCAAGGATAACAAGATAATAAAGAAAGCCCGTGTTACTTGCAACAGGAGATGTCCAAACATCGCTATGAATCAACTCAAGCGGGTGCGATGCAACAAAGGAAGAAGCCCTAAGCGGAAGGCGAGCATGTTTGCCAAGGCGGCATGCATGACACGAGTGATCCTCGTTCTTATTACACGTGAAAGAAAAACTCCAAGTATGTGGCGAAGGGTGGCATGATTAGGATGACCCAGCGGCGTGCGAGATCCACTCCGGTGGCGAGCGGCAGGGCGGCGGAAGTGGTGGTGGCGGCGGAGTGAACGGGTAGAGCTCGTCCGGGCTGTCACATCGGTGGAGCACCATCCGCGTGCGGCGGCCTTAATGAAAAACCACGATCGTCAAATTCAACGGTCACCGGATTTTCACGTGTAAAGAACGAACGGAAACAAGATTTTTAAAAAGATCAGGAGAAACAAGAATATTAGACATGGATATAGGAGTGGAGTTAGACGGAAAAAATGTATGTCCAATATGGGTGATAGGAAGAGAAGAGCCGTCACCGACGGTGATGCGGTTGGAGGTGTGGACAGGGTGAGCAGTATGGAGGTTACCGGGGTAAGCCGCCATATGAGCGGTGGCGCCAGTGTCCATGTACCAATCGCCGCCGCCGGTGTAGGTGGACGGAGAGGGGGCGGTGTGGAGAGCCGCCAGGAGAGCCGGATCCCACGGCGCCGGTGGGAGGGACGGCGCAGACGTCAGGGGCAGCAGCGGCGGCCCGCCTGGTGGCGGCTGCTGCCCGTAGGGCGCCGCATAGGGCTGCGGCACGGCGTAGTACGCCTGGTGGGACGGAGGTCGAGCGCCGAGAAGACCCGGAGTAGGAGCCCGTGGAACCGGCATGGAATAGGCGTGGACGACGCCGGTCCACGGGTTCTGACCGGCGTACGCAGGGCCGCCGGCCGAGGAGCCGGCTGCCGCCGGGCGAGGCGCTCCTCCGAGCACCGCCACCACCACCGCCCCCGCTTGCGGCCACCCGGACGCCGCGACGGCCTCCTCCATTGGCCGCCGGCTGGGGCGGCGGAAGGGGCTGGTGGGGCGGGCGGAAGCTTTGGCGGGGCGGGCGGCGCCCCTGCGGGGCGGCGTCTGGCGAGGCTGGGCGGGGCGAACCATGGTGCCGCAACAAGGGCCGTGTGGGTAGCGCGTCCGAGCCGCCCGCATCCGGCGTTCCTCCAGCTTGAGGTACGCGACCACCTTGCCAAAGGTGGGCTTCTGGATGAGGGTGAGGTTGGAGGCAGCGTTCCCGAAGTCCTCGTTGAGGCCGTCGGAGAGGGTGCTGATGAGGAGCTCGTCGCCAATCTTCTCCCGGATCACGGAGCTCATCGGCGAGCTTCTTGAGGCGCATGCAAAATCATCGATGGACGAGTCAAGTTCTTGGCACCGTAAAACTCACCATAGAGGAGGACCTTGCGCTGCAGCCGATTGTCGGTGAAGAGGCCGTTGAGCTTGGTCCGGACGCGTGGGCGTCGTCCTCGTCGTTCACCACGGTGTGGAAGATGTCATTGGAGATGGTGAGGTAGAACCAGCGGATGATGGTGGCGTCAAGGATCATCCACTCCTCGTCATGGATCATGGCGCGAGTCCACGGTGCCGCCCACGTGACCGTGAAGGAGGTACTCGCGAACACGAAGCGAAAAATACCGCTTCCACGCGGAGTAGGAGGCGGTGGTGTGATCAAGCTTGACCGGGACGCGCTCATGGATGTTGAGATCGCGGACGAGGGTGACATCGGGACCGGCGAACGGGTTGGAGACGGTGGAGGAGGAGGAACTCATGGTGACGGCGGGATCGGGTGAGGGGCGCGGCGCGGGTGTGCGGCGCGGGTGAGGGACGTGGCGCGGGTGCGGCGCGGGGTGGGAGAGATGGCGGCTTGGTGGTGCTGTGGTGCTGGGTGTGGCCTTGGTGAGTGCAGTGAGGTGGGAGAGGTGGTGGCGCTGGGTGGGAGAGGTGGTGGCCTTGGTGTGGGAGGAGATGGGGCGAGCGGTGGGAGCGGCGCGGCGGCGGAAGGAAGCGGCGGCGGCGGCTGGCGGGGCGGGTGGTTAGTGAAGGAAATATGCCCTAGAGGCAATAATAAAGTTATTATATATTTCCTCATATCATGATAAATGTTTATTATTCATGCTAGAATTGTATTAACCGGAAACATAATACATGTGTGAATACATAGACAAGCAGTGTCACTAGTATGCCTCTACTAGACTAGCTTGTTAATCAAAGATGGTTATGTTTCCTAACCATGAACAAGGAGTTGTTATTTGATTAACAAGGTCACATCATTAGTTGAATGATCTGATTGACATGACCCATTCCATTAGCTTAGCACACGATCGTTTAGTATGTTGCTACTGCTTTTATCCATGACTTATACATGTTCCTACAACTATGAGATTATGCAACTCCCGTTTACGGAGGAACACTTTGGTGCTACCAAGCGTCACAACGAATCGGGTGATTATAAAGGAGTACTACAGGTGTCTCCAAAGGCAGATGTTGGGTTGGCGTATTTCGAGATTAGGTTTTGTCACTCCGATTGTCGGAGAGGTATCTCTGGGCCCTCTCGGTAATACACATCACTAAAGCCTTGCAAGCATTACAACTAATGAGTTAGTTGTGAGATGATGTATTACGGAACGAGTAAAGAGACTTGCCGTGCGAGATTGAACTAGGTATTGGATACCGACGATCGAATCTCGGGCAAGTAACATACCGATGACAAAGGAACAACGTATGTTGTTATGCGGTCCGACCGATAAAGATCTTCGTAGAATATGTAGGAGCCAATATGGGCATCCAGGTCCGCTATTGGTTATTGACCGGAGGCGTCTCTCGGTCATGTCTACATTGTTCTCGAACCGTAGGGTCCGCACGCTTAAGGTTTCGATGGCGGTTATTATGAGTTTATGTATTTTGATGTACCGAAGAAGTTCGAGTCCCGGATGTGATCACGGACATGACGAGGAGTCTCGAAATGGTCGAGACATAAAGATTGATATATTGGAAGCCTATATTTGGAGTTGGAATGGTTCGGGTGAAATCGAATTTACAGGAGTACCGGAGGTTCTGGAACCCCCGGGAACTACATGGGCCATAGTGGGCCTTGGTGGAAAGGAGAAAGGGCCAGCCCTAGGTGGCAAGCGCCTCCCCTTCCCTAGTCCTACTAGGACTAGGAAAGGTGGGCCGCCCCCTCTCTCTTTCCCCTCCGGTGAATCCTATTCCAACTAGGATTGGAGGAATCCTACTCCCGGAGGAGTAGGACTCCTGGCAGCGCCTCCTCTTGGCCGGCCAGCCCCTCCCCCTGCTCCTTTATATACGGGGCAGGGGCACCCCATAGACACACAAGTTTGATCTACGGATCGTTCCTTAGCCGTGTCGGTGCCCCCTCCACCATATTCCACCTCGGTCATATCGTCGTGAAGCTTAGGCGAAGCCTGCGCGATAGAACATCAAGATCGTCCTGCCGTCGTCTTGTGGAACTCTCCCTCGACACTCGGCTGGATCGAGTCTGAGGGGCGTCATCGAGCTGTACGTGTGTCAAGAACTCGGGGGCGGAATGTGGCGCGGGATCGGTCGGATCGCGAGGAGAACGTCGACTACTTCCTCTACGTTGTGATCGCTTCCGCCGGGTCTACGAGGGTATGTAGACAACACTTCCCTCTCGTTGCTATGCATCACCATGATCTTGCGTGTGCGTAGAAATTTTTGAAATTACTCGTTCCCCAACAGTGGTATCAGAGCCTAGGTTTTTATGGTTTGATGTTTTGCACGAGTAGAACACAAGTGAGTTGTGGGCGATACAAGTCATACTACCTACCAGCATGTCATACTTTGGTTCAGCGGTATTGTGAGATGAAGCGGCCCAGACCGACATTACGCGTACGCTTACGCGAGACTGGTTTCATCGCCACGAGCAACTCGTTGCTTAAAGGTGACTGGTGGGTGTCTGTCTCTCTCACTTTAGTTGAACCGAGTGTGGCTACGCCCGGTCCTTGAGAAGGTTAAAACGGAGTCTATTTGACGAAGTATCGTTGTGGTTTTGATGCGTAGGTGAGACTGGTTCTTGCTTAAGCCCGTAGCAGCCACGTAAAATTTGCAACAACAAAGTAGAGAACGTCTAACTTGTTTTTGCAGGGCATGTTGTGATGTGATATGGTCAAGGCGTGATGCTATATTTTATTGTATGAGATGATCATGTTTTGTAACCGAAGTTATCGGCAATGGCTGGAGCCATATGGTTGTGTCGCTTTATTGTATGCAATGCAATCGCTACTGTAATGCTTTACTTTATCACTAAGCGGTAGCGATAGTCGTAGAAGCATAAGATTGGCGAGGCGACAACGATGCTACGATGGAGATCAAGGTGTCGCGCCGGTGGCGATGGTGATCATGGTGGTGCTGCGGAGATGGAGATCACGAAGCACAAGGCGATGATGACCATATCATATCACTTATATTGATTTGCATGTGATGTTTATCTTTTATGCATCTTATCTTGCTTTGATTGGCGATAGCATTTTAAGATGATCTCTCACTAATAATTATCAAGAAGTGTTCTCCCGAGTATGCACCGTTGCCAAAGTTAAATCGTGCCCGGACACCACGTGATGATCGGGTGTGATAAGCTCTCGTCCATCTACAACGGGTGCAAGCCAGTTTTGCACACGCAGAATACTCGAGTTATACTTGACGAGCCTAGCATATGCAGATATGACCTCGGAACACGGAGACCGAAAGGTCGGCGTGAATCATATAGTAGATATGATCAACATAAGATGTTCACCATTGAAAACTACTCCATTTCACGTGATGATCGGTTATGGTTTAGTTGATTTGGATCACGTGATCACTTAGATGACTGGAGAGATGTCTGTCTAAGTGGGAGTTCTTAAGTAATATGATTAATTGAACTTAAATTTATCATGAACTTAGTCTGGTAGTATTTTGCAAATTATGTTGTAAGATCAATAGCTTGCGTTGTTGCTTTCATATGTTTATTTTGATATGTTCCTAGAAAATTGTGTTGAAAATGTTAGTAGCAATGATGCGGATTTGATCCGCGATCGAGGTTTATCCTCATTGCTGCACGTAAGAATTATGTCCTTAATGCACGCTAGGTGACGGACCTATTGCAGGGAGCGGATCGAGGCGTTATGAGCGTTTCGCTAGCTCAATATGATGACTACTTGATAGTTTTGTGCACCATGCTTTATGGCTTAGAATCGGGACTTCAAAGATGTTTTGAACATCATGGACCATATGAGATGTTCCAGAATTGAAGTTAATATTTCAAGCAAATACCGAGTTGAGAGATATGAAGTCTCCAACAAGTTCTATAGCTAAAAGATGGAGGAGAATCGCTCAACTAGTGAGCATGTACTCAGATTGTCCGGGTACTACAATCACTTGAATCAAGTGGGAGTTAATCTTCCAGATAAGATAGTGATTGACAGAATTCTCTAGTCACCATCACCAAGTTAGTAGAACTTCATGATGAACTATAGTATGCAAGGGATGATGAAAATGATTCCCGAGTTCTTCGTGATGTTGAAATCGACGAATGTAGAAATCAAGAAAGAGCATCAAGTGTTGATGATTGACAAGACCACTAGTTTCAAGAAAAGGGCAAAGGGAAAGAAAGGGAACTTCAAGTGGAAAGACAAGCAAGTTGTCACTCCCGTGAAGAAGCTCCAAGCTGGACCAAAGCACGAAACTAAGTGCTTACTTTGCAAAGGAAATGGTCCTTTGAAGCGGAAATGCCCTGAATATTTGGTGGATAAGAAGGATGGCAAAGTAAACAAAGGTATATTTGATATACATGTTATTGATGTGTACTTTACTAGTGTTTATAGCAACCCCTCGGTATATGGTACTGGTTCGGTTGCTAAGAGTAGTAACTCAAAGCAGGAGTTGCGAATAAGCGAAACTAGTTAAGGGTGAAGCGACGATGTGTGTTGAAAGTAGTTTCAAGATTGATATGATCATCATCGCACACTCCCTATACTTTCGGGATTAGTGTTGAACCTAAATAAATGTTATTTGGTGTTTGCGTTGAGCATGAATATGATTTGATCATGTTTATTGCAATACGGTTATTCATTTAAGTAAGAGAATAAACTGTTGTTACATTTACATGAATAAAACCTTATATGGGTACACACCCAATGAAAATGGTTCATTGGATCTCGATCATAGCGATACACATATTCATAATATTGAAACCAAAAGATGCAAAGTTAATAATGATAGTGCAACTTATTTGTGGCACTTGCCGTTTATGTCATATTGGTGTAAAGCGCATGAAGAAACTCCATCTTGATGGGATTTTGGAATCACTTGATTATGAATCACTTGATGCTTGCGAACCATGCCTCATGGGCAAGATGACTAAGACTCCGTTCTCGGACAATGGAGCGAGCAAGCGACTTATTGGAAATAATACATACCGATGTATGCGATCCAATGAGTGTTGATGCTCATGGCAAATATCGTTATTTTCGACCTTCACAAGATGATTTGAGCAGATATGGGTATATCTACTTGATGAAACATAAGTCTGAAATAGTTGAAATGTTCAAAGATTTTCAGAGTGAAGTGGAAAATCATCGTGACAAGAAAATAAAGTTTCTGCGATCGATCGTGGAGATGAATATTTGAGTTCTGAGTTTGGTCTTCAATTAAAACAATGTGGAATAGTTTCACAAATTCATGCCACTCGAACACCACATCATAATGATGTGTCCGAACGTCATAACCGTACTTTATTGGATATAGTACAATCTATGATGTTTCTTACCGATTTACCAATATCGTTTTGGGATCATGCATTAGAGACAGCTGCATTCACGTTAAATAGGGCACCATCTAAATCCGTTGAGACGACACTATACGAACCGTGGTTTAGCAAGAAACCAAAGTTGTCATTTCTTAAAGTTTGGGGCTGCGATGCTTATGTGAAAAAGTTTCATCCTGATAAGCTCAAACCCAAATTGGAGAAGTGCGTCTTCATAGAATACCCAAAGGAAACTGTTGGGTACACCTTCTATCACAGATCCTAAAGCAAGAATTTCGTTGCTGAAAATGGATCCTTTCTAGAGAAGGAGTTTCTCTCGAAAGAAGTGAGTGGGAGGAAAGTAGAACTTGATGAGGTAATTGTACCTTCTCCCTTATTGGAAAGTAGTTCATCACAGAAATTTGTTCCTGTGACTACTACACCAATTAGTGAGGAAGCTAATGATGATGATCATGTAACTTCAGATCAAGTTACTACCGAATCTCGTAGGTAAACCAGAGTGAGATCCGCACCAGAGTGGTACGGTAATCCTGTTCTGGAAGTCATGTAACTAGACCATGATGAACCTACAAACTATGAGGAAGCGATGGTGAGCCCAGATTCCGCAAAATGGCTTGAGGCCATGAAATCTGAGATGAGATCCATGTATGAGAACAAAGTGTGGACTTTGGTGGAGTTGCCCGATGATCGGCAAGCCATAGAAAATAAATGGATCTTCAAGAGGAAGACGGACGCTGATAGTAGTGTTACTATCTACAAAGCTAGACTTGTCGAAAAAGGTTTTGACAAAGTTCAAGATGTTGACTACAATGAGATTTTCTCAAGCGTAGCGATGCTTAAGTCTGTCCGAATCATGTTAGCAATTGCCACAATTTATGAAATTTGGCAAATGGATGTAAAACTGCATTCTGAATGGTTTTACGGAGGAAGAGTTGTATATGATGCAACCGAAGGTTTTTTCGATCCAAAGGAGCTAACAAAGTGTGCAAGCTCCAATGATCCATCTATGGACTGGTGCAAGCATCTCGAGTTGGAATATACGCTTTGATGAGTTGATCAAAGCATATAGTTTTATCTGAGACTTATGGTGAAGCTGTATTTACTAGAAAGTGAGTGGGAGCACTACAACATTTCGATGAGTATATGTGAATGACATATTGTAGATCGGAAATAATGTAGAATTATTACGCAAAGCATAAAGGAGTGTTTGAAAGAAGTTTTTCAAAGAAAGACCTCGGTGAAGCTGCTTACATATTGAGCATCAAGATCTATAGAGATAGATCAAGATGCTTGATAAGTTTTTCAATGAGTACATACCTTGACAAGATTTTCAAGTAGTTCAAAATGGAACAGTCAAAGAAAGAATTCTTGCTGTGTTACAAGGTGTGAAATTGAGTAAGACTCAAAACCCGACCACGGCAGAAGATAGAAAGAGAATGAAAGTCATTCCCTATGCCTTGGCCATAGGTTCTATAAAGTATGCCATCTGTGTACCAGATCTATTGTATACCCTACACGAGTTTGGCAAGGAGTACAATAGTGATCTAGGAGTAGATCACTAGACAGCGGTCAAAATTATCCTTAGTGGAATAAGGATATGTTTCTCGATTATGGAAGTGACAAAAGGTTTGTCGTAAAGGGTTACGTCGATGCAAGTTTTGACACTGATCTGGATGACTCTAAGTCTCGATCTAGATACATATTGAAAGTGGGAGCAATTAGCTAGAGTAGCTTCGTGCAGAGCATTGTAGACATAGAAAAATTGCAAAATACATAACGGATCTGAATGTAAAAGACCCGTTGACTAAGACTCTCTCACAAGCAAAACATGGTCACACTTTAGTACTTTTTGGGTATTAATCACATAGCGATGTGAACTAGATTACTGAATCTAGTAAACCCTTTGGGTATTGGTCACATGGCGATGTGAACTATGGGTGTTAATCACATGATGATGTGAACTATCGATGTTAATCACATGGTGATGTGATCTAGATTATTGACTCTAGTGCAAGTGGGAGACTGAAGGAAATATGCCCTAGAGGCAATAATAAAGTTATTATATATTTCCTCATATCATGATAAATGTTTATTATTCATGCTAGAATTGTATTAACCGGAAACATAATACATGTGTGAATACATAGACAAGCAGTGTCACTAGTATGCCTCTACTAGACTAGCTTGTTAATCAAAGATGGTTATGTTTCCTAACCATGAACAAGGAGTTGTTATTTGATTAACAAGGTCACATCATTAGTTGAATGATCTGATTGACATGACCCATTCCATTAGCTTAGCACACGATCGTTTAGTATGTTGCTCTGCTTTTATCCATGACTTATACATGTTCCTACAACTATGAGATTATGCAACTCCGTTTACGGAGGAACACTTTGGGTGCTACCAAAGCGTCACAGCGAAGCTGGGTGATTATAAAGGAGTACTACAGGTGTCTCCAAAGGCGGATGTTGGGTTGGCGTATTTGAGATTAGGTTTTGTCACTCCGATTGTCGGAGAGGTATCTCTGGGCCCTCTCGGTAATACACATCTTGAAGCCTTGCAAGCATTACAACTAATGAGTTAGTTGTGAGATGATGTATTACGGAGCGAGTAAAGAGACTTGCGTGCGAGATTGAACTAGGTATTGGATACCGACGATCGAATCTCGGGCAAGTAACATACCGATGACAAAGGAACAACGTATGTTGTTATGCGGTCTGACCGATAAAGATCTTCGTAGAATATGTAGGAGCCAATATGGGCATCCAGGTCCCGCTATTGGTTATTGACCGAGGCGTCTCTCGGTCATGTCTACATTGTTCTCGAACCGTAGGGTCCGCACGCTTAAGGTTTCGATGGCGGTTATTATGAGTTTATGTATTTTGATGTACCGAAGAAGTTGAGTCCGGATGTGATCACGGACATGACGAGGAGTCTCAAAATGGTCGAGACATAAAGATTGATATATTGGAAGCCTATATTTGGAGTTGGAATGGTTCGGGTGAAATCGAATTTCTGAGTAATCGGAGGTTACTGGAACCCCGGGAACTACATGGGCCATAGTGGGCCTTGGTGGAAAGGAGAAAGGGCCAGCCCTAGGTGGCATGGCGCCTCCCCTTTCCCTAGTCCTACTAGGACTAGGAAAGGTGGGCAACCCCTCTCTCTCTTTCCCCTCCGGTGAATCCTATTCCAACTAGGATTGGAGGGGGAATCCTACTCCCAGAGGGAGTAGGACTCCCTGGCGCGCCTCCTCTTGGCCGGCCAGCCCCCTCCCCCTTGCTCCTTTATATACGGGGGCAGGGGCACCCCATAGACACACAAGTTTGATCTACGGATCGTTCCTTAGCCGTGTGCGGTGCCCCCCTCCACCATATTCCACCTCGGTCATATCGTCGTGAAGCTTAGGCGAAGCCCTGCGCGATAGAACATCAAGATCGTCCTGCGCCGTCGTCTTGTGGAACTCTCCCTCGACACTCGGCTGGATCGAGTCTGAGGGCGTCATCGAGCTGTCGTGTGTCAAGAACTCGGGGGCGGAGTAATGCGCCGGGATCGGTCGGATCGCGAGGAGAACGTCGACTACTTCCTCTACGTTGTGATCGCTTCGCCGGGTCTCACGAGGGTGCGTAGACAACACTTCCCCTCTCGTTGCTATGCATCACCATGATCTTGCGTGTGCGTAGGAAAATTTTGAAATTACTCGTTCCCCAACAGTTAGCGGCGGCGGTACCGCAGCGGGCGGCGGCGAAGGAAGGTGGGCGGCGGCGGCGGCGGTGACGGCGGCGGGCGGAGGCGGCGGTGGCGGCGGCGCGCTTGGCGGCGGCGGCGGCGGCAGCTAGGTTAGGACCTTACTGCGATAGATACCATGTAGAGAGACAGAATATGGGTTGTGCAATCGCGATGTATTGATCGGTGCACCAGGCACGTATATATAAGTACAGAGGTGGGCCACGACCTCAACTATACAGGGAAAACAGGAGGTGGGCCCTACACACACATATACACGTATACAATATACCCAACACTCTGCGTATGCTGGATCCTGCACGAACTGGGGCGGCGACGGGGATGGTCACGTCCGCCGCATCCGGTGCATCCGATGCCGCCACCGCGAGGAGGACCCGGGGCCGAGGAACGGCATGAGGGAGCGGCTGCTGGATCCGGCACGAACTTGGGCGGCGACGGGGATGACCGCGTTCGATGCGTCGTCCGGTGCATCCGATGCCGCCGCGGCAAGGAGGACCCGGGTCTGAGGAACTGCAAGTTAGCGGCTCTGACTACCAGCATGGAGAGGCCGGGGGTGGGACCGCGGGAGGAGGAGCCGAAGCAGAACAACATCGTGAGGCGTGGGGAAGACGAAAATGCTAATCCTATGGAAACCGGCGTGCGGAAGAGATTGGCCCTTTTCTTTGGAACTTGCCAGTTCACACCCAAGGAGGTGGGCCTGCGTGGGGAATGCATGAGGTGTGATGAATCGTTGGGCCGTCGGGCTTCTCTTCGGTTACGGAATATCAAAAAGGGGCCTCTTCGGTTTCCGGAGAGTAGATTCACACGTTTTTTTAGAATGCTGACGTGATAAGCTGCATGACCAAAATAATTAAGAGGAATTGATGATGTGGCAAGGCTGCTGATGTAGATAGGTTGCATGCCAAGAGAAATAGCTTAGTGGGGATGAACTATTTAGGTATTATAGATACGACTATCATGCCCTTTGTTATGAAGAAGTATGAGTTCATCTAAGCTGTCCTTGTGTTTAGGGGGGTGTACAGAAGCAGAAGTGTTTTAGTTTTTGCAAAAGCTGAAAAACACATGATGTTGGTTGGTGTCTCAATAGTTCTATGGACAATTTGGACATTAAGAAATAGCATAATATTTGATAATAACAAGATTAATGATCCTCGTGTTCCTGCCAATATGATTGCCAGATGGTTGAATGATTGGGTACTTTTGCAGAAAAACCAGGAAGGTGACTTAGATGGGGCGTTAAGATGTTCGAGTTGATTGCAAATGAGTTCTTTAGAGTTGTGCATGGCTGATGGGTGGGGGTCAACAGGATCATGGCCACGTGAGAGATGAACCTTGTTTGTCTACACCTTGCCTACTGCAAATCAGTTCTTTAGAGTCGCGCATGGTGTTGGCGGGTGGGGATGAACAGGATCACGACGACGTGAGAGATGAACCTTCTTTGTCTACACTTTGTCTACTGCAATGCCTCCTTTGAAGTCTTCTTTTGTTGCTTCTGCATAATGCATGCGAATGTAATATATATCCTGTTGGGGAACGTTGCAGAAAATTAAAATGTTTCCTACGGTTTCACCAAGATCCATCTATGAGTTCATCTAAGCAATGAGTCATGGGAGAGAGTTTGCATCTACATACCACTTGTAGATCGCGTGCGGAAGCTTGCAAGGTGATGATGGAGTCGTACTCGACGTGATTGAATCACCGATGACCAAGTGCTGAGCGGACAGCACCTCCGCGTTCAACACACGTGCAGTGCGGGTGGCGTCTCCTCCGTCTTGATCCAGCAAGGAGGAAGGAGAGGTTGAGGAAGACAACTCCACCGGCAGCACGACGGCGTGGTGATGGTGGAGAAGCGATGCCGGCGGGGCTTCCCGAGCACACACGGAGGAGGAGAGGTGTTGGGGAGGGAGGTTGCGCCTTGGCTTGTGGTGCGGCTGCCTCCCTCACCCCTCTATTTATAGGGGAAGGGAGAAGGGGCGGCCTCTAGATGCATCTAGAGGGGCGGCGGCCAAGGGAGGGACTTGCCCCCAAGCAGGCGCCCTCTGGGGTTCCCCTCAACCCTAGGCGCAAGGGCCCAAGGGAGGGTGCGCCCAGCCCACCAGGCTGGCTAACTCCCCACGCAGCCCAAGTGGCCCCCGGGGGGTGGCCCCTCGGTGGACCCGGAACCCTTCCGGTGGCCCCAGACAATGCAGTGCCCGAAACTCTCCGGTGTCCTTTTAACAACTTCCCATATATAAATCTTCACCTCCGGACCCTTCCGAACTCCTCGTGACGTCCGGGATCTCATCAGGGACTCCTAACAACATTCGGTAGTCACATACTAGTCTTCCTAATAACCCTAGCGCCACCGAACCTTAAGTGTGTAGACCCTACGGGTTCGGAGACCTTGAACATGACCGAGGCGACTCTCGGACAATAACCAACAGCGGGTGCGGATACCCATGTTGGCTCCACATGCTCCTCGATGATTTCATCGGTTGAACCACGATGTCGAGGATTCGATCAAACCACGTATACAATTCCATTTGTCAATCGATGCGTTACTTGCGAGACTCGATCGTCGGTATCCCAATACCTTGTTCGGTCTCGTTATCGGCAAGTCACTTTACTCGCACCGTAATGCATGATCCGTGGCCAACACCTTGGTCACCTTGAGCTCATTATGATGATGCATTACCGAGTGGGCCCAGAGATACCTCTCCGTCATACGGAGTGACAAATCGATCTCGATCCGTGTCAACCCGCAGATACTTTCGGAGATACCGTAATGCACCTTTATAGTCACCCGATTCACGTTGTGACGTTTGATACACCCAAGGCACTCCTACGGTATCCGGGAGTTACGATCTCATGGTCGAAGGAAGAGATACTTGACATTGGCAAAGCTCTAGCAAGCGAACTACACGATCTTTGTGCTATGCTTAGGATTGGGTCTTGTCCATCACATCATTCTCCTAATGATGTGATCCCGTTATCAACGACATCCAATGTCCATAGTCAGGAAACCATGACTATCTGTTGATCACAACGAGCTAGTCAACTAGAGGCTCACTAGGAACATATTGTGGTCTATGTGTTCACACGTGTATTATGATTTCCGGATAATACAGTTATAGCATGAATAAAGACAATTATCATGAACTATGAAATATAATAATACTTATATTATTGCCTCTAGGGCATATTTCCAACAGTCTCCCACTTGCACTAGAGTCACCAATCTAGTTACATTGTGATGAATCGAACACCCATAGAGTTCTGGTGTTGATCATGTTTTGCACGCGAGAGAGGTTTAGTCAACGGATCTGCGACATTCAAATCCGTGTGCACTTTGCAAATCTCTATGTCTCCATCTTGAACATTTTCACGGATGGAGTTCAAACGACGCTTGATGTGCTGGTCTTCTTGTGAAGCTGGGCTCCTTGGCAAGGGCAATAGCTCGGTGTTGTCACAGAAGAGTTTGATCGGCCCCGACGCATTGGGTATGACTCCTAGGTCGGTGATGAACTCCTTCACCCAAATCGCTTCATGCGCTGCCTCCGAGGCTGCCATGTACTCCGCTTCACACGTAGATCCCGCCACGGCGCTTCGCTTGCAGCTGCACCAGCTTCTTGCTCCACCATTCAACATATACACGTATCCGGTTTGTGACTTAGAGTCATCGGATCTGAGTCGAAGCTAAGCGTCGGCGTAACCCTTCTGACGAGCTCTTCGTCTCCTCCATAAGCGAAACATGTCCTTCGTCCTTTTCGGTACTTCAGGATATTCTTGACCGCTGTCCGGTGTTCCTTGCGGGATTACTTTGGTATCTTGCCACCAAACTTACGGCAAGGTTTACATCAGGTCTGGTACACAGCATGGCATACATAATAGATCCTATGGCTGAAGCATAGGGGATGACACTCATCTATTCTTTATCTTTTGCCGTGGTCGGTGAGTGAGCTGAGCTCAATCTCACACCTTGTAACATAGTCAAGAACCCCTTCTTGGACTGATCCATTTTGAACCTCTTCAAAATCTTATCAAGGTATGTGCTTTGTGAAAGACCTATGAGGCGTCTCGATCTATCTCTATAGATCTTGATGCCTAATATATAAGCAGCTTCTCCAAGGTCCTTCATTGAAAAGCACTTATTCAAGTAGGCCTTAATGCTGTCCGAAGTTTTGTATCATTTCCCATCAAGAGTATGTCATCTACATACAATAGGAGAAATGCTCTGAGCTCCCACTCACTTTCTTGTAAACGCAGGCTTCTCCATAAGTCTGCATAAACCAAACGCTTTGATCATCTCATCAAAGCGAATGTTCCAACTCGAGATGCTTGCACCAGTCCATAAATGGATCATTGGAGCTTGCATACTTTGTTAGCGTTCGAGGATCGACAAAACCTTCGGCTGCATCATATACAGCTCTTCCTTAAGATGTCCGTTAAGGAATGCCGTTTTGACGTACATCTGCCATATCTCATAGTCATAATATGCGGCAATTGCTAACATGATTCGGACGGACTTCAGCTTCGCTACGGGAGAGAATGTCTCGTCGTAGTCAATCCCTTGAACTTGTCGATAACCCTTAGCGACAAGTCGAGCTTTATAGATGGTAACATTACCATCCGCGTCCGTCTTTTTCTTAAAAATTCATTTGTTTTCTATCGCTCGCCGATCATCGGGCAAGTCTGTCAAATTCCATACTTTGTTTTCATACATGGATTCTATCTCAGATTTCATGGCTTCAAGCCATTTGTTGGAATCCGGGCCCGCCATCGCTTCTTCATAGTTCGAAGGTTCACCGTTGTCTAACAACATGATTTCCAGGACAGGGTTGCCGTACCACTCTGGTGCGGAACGTGTCCTTGTGGACCTATGAAGTTCAGTAGCAACTTGATCCGAAGTACGGATCATCATCATTGTTTTCCTCTTGGTTGGTGTGGGCATCACAGAGCGGTTTCTGCGCTGCACCACTTTCCCGTTCGAGAGGTAGTACTTCATCGAGTTCTACTTTCCTCCCACTTACTTCTTTCGAGAGAAACTCTTTTCCGAAAGCATCCGTTCTTGGCAACAAAGATCTTGCCTTCGGATCTTAAGTAGAAGGTATACCCGACAGTTTCCTTAGGGTATCCTATGAATCGCATTTTTCCGACTTGGGTTCGAGCTTTTTAGGTTGAAGTTTCTTGACATAAGCATCGCATCCCCAAACTTTTAGAAACGACGACTTAGGTTTCTTCCCAAACCATAATTCATACGGTGTCGTCTCAGCGGATTTAGGCGGTGCCCTATTTAAAGTGAATGTAGCTGTCTCTAGGCGTATCCCCAAAATCATAGCGGTAAATCGGTAAGAGACATCATAGACCGCACCATATCCAATAGAGTGCGACACGACGTTCGGACACACCGTTTATTTGAGGTGTTCAGCGGCGTGAGTTGTGAAACGATTCCACATTTCCTTAAGTGTGTACCAAATTCGTGACTTAAGTATTCTCCTCCACGATCTGATCGTAGGAACTTTATCTTTCGATCACGTTGATTCTCCACCTCACTCTGAAATTCCTTGAACTTTTCAAAGGTCTCAGACTTGTGTTTCATTAAGTAGACATACCCATATCTACTCAATTCATCAGTGAGAGTGAGAACATAACGATATCCTCCGTGAGCCTCAACGCTCATTGGACCGCACACATCGGTATGTATGATTTCCAACAAGTTGGTTGCTCGCTCCATTGTTCCGGAGAACGGAGTCTTGGTCATTTTGCCCATGAGGCATTTTTTCGCATGTGTCAAACGATTCATAATCAAGAGACTCTAAAAGTCCATCAGCATGGAGCTTCTTCATGTGCTTGACACCAATGTGACCAAGGCGGCAGTGCCACAAGTATGTGGGACTATCGTTATCAACTTTACATCTTTTGGCATCCACACTATGAACATGTGTAATATTACGCTCGAGATTCATTAAGAATAAACCATTGACCATCGGAGCATGACCATAAAACATATCTCTCATATAAATCGAACAACCATTATTCTCAGACTTAAATGAGTAGCCATCTCGTATTAAGCGAGATCCAGATACAATATTCATGCTCAAACATGGCACTAAATAACAATTATTAAGGTTCAAAACTAATCCCGTGGGTAAATGTAGAGGCAGCGTGCCGACGGCGATCACATCGACTCTGGAACCATTCCCGACGCGCGATCGTCACCTCGTCTTCGCCGATCTCCGTTTATTCCGCAGCTCTGTTGTGAGTTACAAATATGAGCAACGGCACGGTATCAAATACCCGGGAGTTACTACGAGTCTTGGTAAGGTACACATCAATTACATGTATATCAAATATACCTTTGGTGTTGCCGGCCTTCTTATCCGCTAAATATTTGGGGCAGTTCCGCTTCAAAGTGACCCTTCCCTTGCAATAAAAGCACTCGAGTCTCGGGCTTGGGTCCATTCTTTGACTTCTTCTCGGCAATCGGCTTACAGGCGCGGCAACATCTTTGCCGTCCTTCTTGAAGTTCTTCTTACCCTTGCCCTTCTTGAACTTAGTGGTCTTATTGACCATCAACACTTGATGTTCTTTCTTGATTTCAGCCTCTGCTGACTTCAGCATCGAGAACACTTGAGAGCGGTCTTCACCATCCCCGCATGTTGTAGTTCATCACAAAGCTCTTGTAGCTTGGTGGGAGCGATCGAGGATTCTGTCAATGACCGCCTCATCTGGGAGGTTAATGTTCATTTGGGTCATACGGTTGTGCAACCCGGACATCTTGAGGATGTGCTCCTTGTAATTGTTTTCCTCCATCTTACAACTATAGAACTTGTCGGAGACATCATATCTCTTGACCGGGCATGAGCTTGGAAAACTAGTTTCAGCTCTTGAACATCTCATATGCTCCGTGATGCTCAAAACGCTTTTGGAGCCCGGTTCTAAGCTGTAAAGCATGCCGCCTTGAACGAGGGAGTAATCATCAAGACGAGCTTGCCAAGCGTTCATAACGTCTTGGTTCTGCAGGGGACGGAGGCGTCACCTAGCGGTCCTTCTAGGACATATTGCTTCTGGCAGCTATGAGGATGATCCTCGGGTCCGGACCCGATCCGTAAAGTTGCTGCCATCATCTTTCAGACTTGGTTTTCTCTAGGAAGCAGCGTTGAAGTTCATGTTGACATTAGCGTTGGCCATTTGATCTACAAGACATATTTGCAAAGGTTTTAGACTAAGTTCATGATAATAAAGTTCTAATCAAATTATGAACTCCCACTTAGATTAGACATCCTCTAGTCATCTAAGTGTTACACGATCCGAGTCGACTAGCCCGTGTCCGATCATCACGTGAGACGGACTAGTCATCATCGGTGAACATCTTCATGTTGATCGTATCTTCCATACGACTCGTGTTCGACCTTTCGGTCTCCGTGTTCCGAGGCCATGTCCGCACATGCTAGGCTCGTCAAGTTAACCCTAAGTGTTTTATTGTGTAAAACTGTCTTACACCCGTTGTATGTGAGCGTAAGAATCCATCACACCCGATCATCACGTGGTGCTTAGAAGCGACGAACTGTAGCTACGGTGCACGTTAGGGAGAACACTTCTTGAAATTTTGTAAGGATCATCTTATTTACTACCGTCGTCCTAAGTAAACAAGATGCATAAACATAATAAACATCACATGCAATTATATAGTTGTGACATGATATGGCCAATATCATAAAGCTCCATTGATCTCCATCTTGGGGCTCCATGATCATCTTGTCACCGGCTTGACACCATGATCTCCATCATCATGATCTCCATCATCGTGTCTTCATGAAGTTGTCATGCCAGCGACTACTTCTACTTCTATGACTAACGCGTTTAGCAATGAAGTAAAGTAGTTTACATGGCGTTCTTCAATGACACGCAGGTCATACAAAAATAAAGACAACTCCTATGGCTCCTGCCGGTTGTCATACTCATCGACATGCAAGTCGTGAATCCTATTACAAGAACATGATTTCATACATCACAATTCATCATTCATCACAACTTCGGCCATATCACATCACATGATCAATCGCTGTAAAAACAAGTTAGGCGTCCTCTAATTGTTGTTGCATCTTTTACGTGGCTGCGATTGGGTTCTAGCAAAACGTTTTCTTACCTACGAATAACCACAGCGTGATTTTGTCAACTTCTATTTACCCTTCATAAGGGCCCTGTTCATCGAATCCGCTCCAACTAAAGTGGGAGAGCGGACACCCGCCAGCCACCTTATGCAACTAGTGCATGTCAATCGGTGGAACCGGTCTCACGTAAGCGTACATGTAAGGTTGGTCGGGCGCTTCATCCCACAATACCGTTGAAGCAAGAAAAGACTAGTAGAGGCAAGTAAGTTGACAAGATCCACGCCCACAACAAATTGTGTTCTACTCGTGCATTAGAGAACTACGCATAGACCTAGCTCATGATGCCCTTTGTTGGGGAGCGTTGCAGAAAATAAAAATTTTCCTACGGTTTCACCAAGATCCATCTATGAGTTCATCTAAACAACGAGTCATGGGAGAGAGTTTGCATCTACATACCACTTGTAGATCGTGTGCGGAAGCTTGCAAGGTGATGATGGAGTCGTACTCGGCGTGATTGAATCACCGGCGACCAAGTGCAGAACGGACAGCACCTCCGCGTTCAACACACGTACGGTACGGGTGACGTCTGTTGGGGAACGTAGTAATTTCAAAAAATTTCCTACGCACACGCAAGATCATGGTGATGCATAGCAACGAGAGGGGAGAGTGTTGTCTACGTACCCTCGTAGACCGAAGCGGAAGCGTTGACGCAACATAGAGGAAGTAGTCGTACGTTCTCCTCACGATCCAACCGATCCCAGCGCCGTTACTCCGGCGCCTCCGAGTTCTTGACACACGTACAGCTCGGTGACGCTCCTCGGGCTCCGATCCAGCAGAGCTTCGGGGAGAGAGAGTTCCGTCAGCACGACGGCGTGTTGACGATCTTGATGTTCTACCGACGTAGGGCTTCGCCTAAGCACCGCTACAATATGACCGAGGTGTAATATCATGGAGGGGGGCACCGCACACGGCTAAGGAACGATCACAATGTTCAACTTGTGTGTTCTAGGGTGCCCCCTGCCCCCGTATATAAAGGAGCAAGGGGGAGGGCCGGCCGGCCTAGGAGGCGCGCCAAGGGAGGGGGGAGTCCTCCTCCTAGTGGGAGTAGGACTCCCCTTTCCTAGTCCAACTAGGAAGGAGGAAGGGGGAAGGAAGGAGAGGAGAGGAGAGGGGAAGGGGCGCGCCCCCTCCTTGTCCTATTCGGACTCCCCATGGGGGGGGGGGCGCGCCACCTCCTGGTGCAGCCCTCTCTCTCCCCTCTTGGCCCACTAAGGCCCATTACTTCCCCGGGGGGTTCTGGTAACCCCTCCGGCACTCCGGTTTTCTCCGGAAACTTCCGGAACCTTTCCGGTGTCCAAATATAGCCGTCCAATATATCAATCTTTATGTCTCGACAATTTCGAGACTCCTCGTCAGGTCCGTGATCACATCCGGGACTCCGAACTCCTTCGGTACATCAAAATACACAAACTCATAATATAACCGTCATCGAAACCTTAAGCGTGCGGACCCTACGGTTCGAGAACAATGTAGACATGACCGAGACACGTCTCGGTCAATAACCAATAAGCGGGACCTGGATGCCCATATTGGCTCCTACATATTCTCTGAAGATCTTTATCGGTCGGACCGCATAACAACATCGTTGTTCCTTTGTCATCGGTATGTTACTTGCTCGAGATTCGATCGTCGGTATCCAATACCTAGTTCAATCTCGTTACGGCAAGTCTCTTTACTCGTTCCGTAATACATCATCTCACAACTAACTCATTAGTTGCAATGCTTGCAAGGCTTAAGTGATGTGCATTACCGAGAGGGCCAGAGATACCTCTCCGACATTCGGAGTGACAAATCCTAATCTCGAAATCGCCAACCCAACAAGTACCTTTGGAGACACTGTAGAGCACCTTTATGATCACCCGATTCACGTTGTGACGTTTGGTAGCACACAAAGTGTTCCTCCGTAAGCGGAGTTGCATAATCTCATAGTCATAGGAACATGTATAAGTCATGAAGGAAGCAATAGCAACATACTAAGCGATCGTGTGCTAAGCTAACGGAATGGGTCATGTCAATCAGATCATTCAACTAATGATGTGACCTTGTTAATCAAATAACAACTCCTTGTTCATGGTTAGGAAACATAACCATCTTTGATTAACAAGCTAGTCAAGTAGAGGCATACTAGTGACACACTGTTTGTCTATATATTCACACATGTATTACGTTTCCGGTTAATACAATTCTAGCATGAATAATAAACATTTATCATGATATGAGGAAATAAATAATAACTTTATTATTGCCTCTAGGGCATATTTTCTTCAGTCTCCCACTTGCACTAGAGTCAATAATCTAGATCACATCACCATGTGATTTACATCGATAGTTCACATCATCATGTGATTAACACCCATAGTTCACATCGCCATGTGACCAACATCCAAAGGGTTTACTAGATTCAATAATCTAGTTCACATCGCTATGTGATTAACACCCAAGGAGTACTAAGGTGTGATCATGTTTTGCTTGTGAGAGAATCTTAGCCAACGGGTCTTTCACATTCAGATCCGTTATGTATTTTGCAATTTTCTATGTCTACAATGCTCTGCACAAAGCTACTCTAGCTAATTGCTCCCACTTTCAATATGTATCTAGATCGAGACTTAGAGTCATCCAGATCGGTGTCAAAACTTGCATCGACGTAACCCTTTACGACGAACCTTTTGTCACTTCCATAATCGAGAAACATATCCTTATTCTACTAAGGATAATTTTGACCACTGTCCAGTGATGTACTCCTAGATCACTATTGTACTCCCTTGCCAAACTCAGTGCAGGGTATACAATAGATCTGGTACACAGCATGGCATACTTTGTAGAACCAATGGCCAAGGCATAGGGAATGACTTTCATTCTCTTTCTATCTTCTGCCGTGGTCGGGTTTTGAGTCTTACTCAATTTCACACCTTGTAACACAGGCAAGAACTCTTTCTTTGACTGTTCCATTTTGAACTACTTCAAAATCTTGTCAAGGTATGTACTCATTGAAAAAACTTATCAAGCGTCTTGATCTATCTCTATAGATCTTGATGCTCAATATGTAAGTAGCTTCACCGAGGTCTTTCTTTGAAAAACTTCTTTCAAACACTCCTTTATGCTTTGCGAATAATTCTACATTATTTCCGATCTACAATATGTCATTCACATATACTTATCGAAATCTGTAGTGCTCCCACTCACTTTCTAGTAAATCTGGGCTTCTTTGCAAGTCTGTATAAACTATATCTTTGATCAACTTATCAAAGCGTATATTCCAACTCGAGATGCTTGCACCAGTCCATAGATGCACATTTTGTTAACACCTTTAGGATCGACAAAACCTCTTGGTTGCATCACATACAACTCTTCTTTAATAACTCCATTAAGGAATGCAGTTTTGTTTATCCATTTGCCAGATTTCATAAAATGCGGCAATTGCTAACATGATTCGGACAGACTTTTAAGCAGCGATACGAGTGAGAAAAATCTCATTGTATTCAACATCTTGAACTTTGTCAAAAACCTTTTTCGACAAGTCTAGCTTTGTAGATAGTAACACTACTATCAGCATCCGTCTTCCTCTTGAAGATCCATTTATTTTCTATGGCTTGCCGATCATCGGGCAACTCCACCAAAGTCCACACTTTGTTCTCATACATGGATCTCATCTCAGATTTCATGGCCTCAAGCCATTTCGCGGAATCTGGGCTCGTCATCGCTTCCTCATAGTTCGTAGGTTCATCATGATCTAGTTACATGACTTCCAGAACAGGATTACCGTACCACTCTGGTGCGGATCTCACTCTGGTTTACCTACGAGATTCGGTAGTAACTTGATCTGAAGTTACATGATCATCATCATTAGCTTCCTCACTAATTGGTGCAGTAGTCACAGGAACAGATTTCTGTGATGAACTACTTTCCAATAAGGGAGAAGGTACAATTACCTCATCAAGTTCTACTTTCCTCCCACTCACTTCTTTCGAGAGAAACTCCTTCTCTAGAAAGGATCCATTTATTAGCAACGAATGTTTTGCCTTCGGATCTGTGATAGAAGGTGTACCCAACAATTTCCTTTGGGTATTCTATGAAGCGCACTTCTCGATTTGGGTTTGAGCTTATCGAGGATGAAACTTTTTCACATAAGCATCGCAGCCCCAAACTTTAAGAAAGCGACAATTTTGGTTTCTTGCTAAACCACAGTTCATATAGTGTCGTCTCAGCGGTTTAGATGGTGCTCCATTTAACGTGAATGCAGCTGTCTCTAATGCATGATCCCAAAAGCGATATTGGTAAATCGGTAAGAAACATCATAGATTGTACTATATCCAATAAAATGCGGTTATGACGTTCGGACACACCATTATGATGTGGTGTTCGGTGGCATGAATTTGTGAAACTATTCCACATTGTTTTAATTGAAGACCAAACTCGTAACTCAAATATTTGTCTCCGCGATCGGATCGTAGAAACCTTATTTTCTTGTCACGATGATTTTCCACTTTACTCTGAAATTCTTTGAACCTTTCAACTATTTCAGACTTATGTTTCATCAAGTAGATATACCCATATCTGCTCAAATCATCTGTGAAGGTCGAAAATAACGATACCGCCACGAGCCTTAACACTCATTGGATCGCGTACATCGGTATGTATTATTTCCAATAAGTCGGTTGCTCGCTCCTTTGTTTCGGAGAAGCGGAGTCTTAGTCATCTTGCCCATGAGGCATGGTTACGCAAGCATCAAGTGATTCATAATCAAGTGATTCCAAAATCCCATCGGCATGGAGTTTCTTCATGCGCTTTACACCAATATGACCTAAACGGCAGTGCCACAAATAAGTTGCACTATCATTATTAACTTTGCATCTTTTGGTTTCAATATTATGAATATGTGTATCACTATGATCGAGATCCAATGAACCATTTTCACTGGATGTGTAACCATATAAGGTTTTATTCATGTAAACAGAACAACAGTTTGTTCTCCTACTTAAATGAATAACCGTATTGCAATAAACACGATCAAATCATATTCATGCTCAACGCAAACACCAAATAACATTTATTTAGGTTCAACACTAATCCCGAAAGTATAGGGAGTGTGCGATGATGATCATATCAATCATGAAACTACTTTCAACACACATCGTCACTTCACCCTTAACTAGTTTACATTTGATACGCAACTCCGTTTGAGTTACTACTCTTAGCAACCGAACCAGTACCAAATACCGAGGGTTGCTATAAACACTAGTAAAGTACACACTAATAACATGTATATCAAATATACCTTTGTTTACTTTGCCATCCTTCTTATCCGCCAAATAATTGGGGTAGTTACGCTTCGATGACCAGTCCCTTTGCGGTAGAAGCACTTAGTCTCGTGCTTAGGTCCAGACTTGGGCTTCTTCACTTGAGCAACAACTTGCTTGCCGTTCTTCTTGAAGTTCCTTCTATCCCTTTGCCCTTTTCTTGAAACTAGTGGTCTTGTTAACCATCAACACTTGATGTTCTTTCTTTATTTCTACCTTCATCGATTTCATCATCATGAAAAAACCCGGGAATCATTTTCATCATCCCTTGCATACTATAGTTCATCACGAAGTTCTACTAACTTGGTGATGGTGACTAGAGAATTCTCATCAATCACTATCTTATCGGAAGATTAACTCCCACTTGATTCAGCGATTGTAGTACCCGGACAATCTGAGCACATGCTCACTAGTTGAGCGATTCTCCTCCATATTTTAGCTATAGAACTTGTTGGAGACTTCATATCTCTCAACTCGGGTATTTGCTTGGAAATATTAACTTCAACTCTGGAACATCTCATATGGTCCATGATGTTCAAAACATCTTTGAAGTCGATTCTAAGCCATAAAGCATGGTGCACAAAACTATCAAGTAGTCATCATATTGAGCTAGCCAAACATTCATAACGTCGCATCCGCTCCTGCAATAGGTGCATCACCTAGCGGTGCATCAAGGACATAATTCTTCTGCAGCAATGAGGATAAACCTCAGATCACGGATCCAATCCGCATCATTGCTACTAACATTTTTCAACACAATTTACTCTAGGAACATATCAAAAATAAACATATGAAAGCAACAACGCAAGCCATTGATCTACAACATAATTTGCAAAATACTACGGGACTAAGTTCATGATAAATTTAAGTTCAATTAATCATATTACTTAAGAACTCCCACTTAGACAGACATCTCTCTAGTCATCTAAGTGATCACGTGATCCAAATCAACTAAACCATAACCGATCATCACGTGAGATGGAGTAGTTTTCAATGGTGAACATCATTATGTTGATCATATCTACTATATGATTCACGCTCGACCTTTCGGTCTCCGTGTTCGAGGCCATATCTGCATATGCTAGGATCGTCAAGTATAACTTTGAGTATTCGCGTGTGCAAAACTGGCTTGCACCCGTTGTAGATGGACGAGAGCTTATCACCCGATCATCACGTGGTGTGCAGGCACGACGAACTTTGGCAGCGGTGCATACTCGGGAGAACACTACTTGATAATTTTAGTGAGAGATCATCTTAAAATGCTATCGTCAATCAAAGCAAGATAAGATGCATAAAGGATAAACATCACATGCAATCAATATAAGTGATATGATATTGCCATCATCTTCTTGTGCTTGTGATCTCCATCTCGAAGCACCATCATGATCACCATCGTCACCGGCGCGACACCTTGATCTCCATCGTAGCATCGTTGTCGTTTCGCCATCTATTGCTTCTCGACTATCGCTACCGCTTAGTGATAAAGTAAAGCAATTACAGAGCGTTGCATTTCATACAATAAGCGACAACCATATGGCTCCTGCCGATTGCCGATAACCGGTTACAAAACATGATCATCTCATACAATAAAATATAGCATCATGTCTTGGCCATATCACATCACAACATGCCTGCAAAAACAAGTTAGGCGTCCTCTACTTTGTTGTTGCAAGTTTTACGTGGCTGCTACGGGCTTAAGCAAGAACCAATCTCACCTACGCATCAAAACCACAGCGATAGTTTGTCAAGTTGATGCTGTTTTAACCTTCGCAAGGACGGGCGTATGCATTCGGTTCAACTAAAGTTGGAGAAACCGACACCGCTAGTCACCGTGTGTGCATATGCGGCGGTAAAACCAGTCTTGCGTAAGCGTCTGGCGTAATGTCGGTCCGGGCCACTTCATCCAACAATACCGCCCGAACCAAAGTATGACATGCTGGTAAGCGGTATGACTTATATCGCCCACAACTCACTTGTGTTCTACTCGTGCATATAACATCAAACCATAAAAACTAGGCTCGGATGCCTTTGTTGGGGAGCGTAGTAATTTCAAAAATTTCCACGCACACGCAAGATCATGGTGATGCATAGCAACGAGAGGGGAGAGTGTTGTCTACGTACCCTCGTAGACCGAAGCGGAAGCGTTGACGCAACATAGAGGAAGTAGTCGTACGTTCTCCTCACGATCCAACCGATCCCAGCGCCGTTACTCCGGCGCCTCCGAGTTCTTGACACACGTACAGCTCGGTGACGCTCCTTGGGCTCCGATCCAGCAGAGCTTCGGGGAGAGAGAGTTCCGTCAGCACGACGGTGTGGTGACGATCTTGATGTTCTACCAACGTAGGGCTTCGCCTAAGCACCGCTACAATATGACCGAGGTGTAATATCGTGGAGGGGGGCACCGCACACGGCTAAGGAACGATCACAATGTTCAACTTGTGTGTTCTAGGGTGCCCCCTGCCCCCGTATATAAAGGAGCAAGGGGGAGGGACGGCCGGCCTAGGAGGCGCGCCAGGAGGGGAGTCCTCCTCCTAGTGGGAGTAGGACTCCCTTTCCTAGTCCAACTAGGAAGGAGGAAGGGGAAGGAAGGGAGGGAGAGGAGAGGGAAGGGGGCGCGCCCCCTCCTTGTCCTATTCGGACTCCCCATGGGGGGGGGGCGCGCCACCTCCTGGTGCGGCCCTCTCTCTCCCCTCTTGGCCCACTAAGGCCCATTACTTCCCCGGGGGGTTCCGGTAACCCCTCCGGCACTCCGGTTTTCTCCGGAAACTTCCGGATCCTTTCCGGTGTCCAAATATAGCCGTCCAATATATCAATCTTTATGTCTCGATCATTTCGAGACTCCTCGTCATGTCCGTGATCATAT
The DNA here is from genome assembly GCA_021437245.1 of Aegilops speltoides. Taxonomy (NCBI): domain Eukaryota; kingdom Viridiplantae; phylum Streptophyta; class Magnoliopsida; order Poales; family Poaceae; genus Aegilops; species Aegilops speltoides. Next base: position 418,683,011 of record CM038141.1, on the reverse strand, counting down.
CCGGGACTCCGAACAACCTTCGGTACATCAAAATACACAAACTCATAATATAACCGTCATCGAAACCTTAAGCGTGCGGACCCTACGGTTCGAGAACAATGTAGACATGACCGAGACACGTCTCCGGTCAATAACCAATAGCGGGACCTGGATGCCCATATTGGCTCCTACATATTCTACGAAGATCTTTATCGGTCAGACCGCATAACAACATCGTTGTTCCTTTGTCATCGGTATGTTACTTGCTCGAGATTCGATCGTCGGTATCCAATACCTAGTTCAATCTCGTTACCGGCAAGTCTCTTTACTCGTTCCGTAATACATCATCTCACAACTAACTCATTAGTTGCAATGCTTGCAAGGCTTAAGTGATGTGCATTACCGAGAGGGCCCAGAGATACCTCTCCAACATTCGGAGTGACAAATCCTAATCTCGAAATACGCCAACCCAACAAGTACCTTTGGAGACACCTGTAGAGCACCTTTATGATCACCCAGTTATGTTGTGATGTTTGGTAGCACACAAAGTGTTCCTCCGGTAAACGGGAATTGCATAATCTCATAGTCATAGGAACATGTATTGTAACACCCCGAGAATCATGCTACAGTAATCCCCTTCTAATGATGCCTTGTCATCATTGTTACTGTTGCTAATCTTCACTTGTTCCAAATCACCGATTCAAATTCAAGTACAATCTAAAGTCAAAACTCTTAATTTGTCAGACAAGAGATCTAAAATGTTCATCTTGTGGAAAATAGTCATTTGTTAATATTGGTGGTGAACCAACATTTTTGCAAAGGTTTAAGTGGCCTAGGCTACTTAAAACAGTGACCTAAGCAATAAATTAAATGCCCTTTTTAATTTATAAAATTGGCAACTATTCCAAAAGCCTCCCAACCTTTTTGTGGCAGTGCACTTTAATTCTTTGAAATTGTTTTGGCTAGTGGCATAATTTTGGAAAGTCATTATTGGCTAAAAAGAAAAGGCAAAAGCTCTTTGGAAAAAGAAAAACAAGAAAAAGAAAAGAAAGAGAAGCCCTGCCTCCCTAGGCCTTAGCCCATTGCAGGCCGACCCAGCTACCTCCCGGTCGCTATTCCTCCTTTTTCTTCATTCGACCGACCGAGGCCCCCCCTTTCGTTCCGCGGACCCGGCCTTGGCTCCCATGCTGCCACGTCGCCGGCGAGGGGATAAGGGCAGCCCCGATGCCTCGGGCTCCCTCCCCACTCGCCCACTTGCCCCCTCTCTCCCTCGTCGCCTTCCCTTTCCCCTCCAGATCCGCCTCAGCCGCGCCTCTCCGTCACCGCTCCCTGCACTCCACCGCGGCCACCGGCTGGCCCTCGCCTCGCCGACGTGCCCCGAGGCTCTGCCTTGACCCCCTCATCCTCCCCGCCGAGCCACGCGGACCGGGACGGACCCGCAGCATCGCCGCGGCCTCTTCTTCCTCCTCTGCTCCGGACGAAGCGCCCGGCGAGGTCGGCCACCTCGCGCCTCCCCGAGCACACTGCCACCTCCCTACGGCTCCTGGTGAGCCACCGCGTCTTTCCCCTCCCTCTCCCGAGCTTTTCCGCCGCCGTAGCCGCTGCTTCGCTAGCACCCGCACGCATCACCGTCGACGAGCTCGCCGTCGTGGCCTTCGCCACTGTAACGCGCGGCTGAGCCTCGCATCGAGCTCCGGGAGCTCGTGCGAGTCCAATGCCACAACTAGCGCACCTCCTCGTTCCTCCTAGCGCCGTTTCCACACACACCCAAAGCCACCGCCGCCAAGCTCGGCGCGGCGGCGTTTCAAGCCTCCCGGCGTAGTCTAGCAGCTCCACTCGGCGTGGCTCCTCCTAGCTTTCGAGCGCAAGTCGTGGCACGTGAAATGGTGAACCGTGGCGATTTCCGACCTCGTCGGCGTTAAGCCGCCCGACGCGAGTTCGCGGAGCTACTCGGCAGCTCATTGAGCTGGTGCCGAGTGGGCCACCCCCGGGCCACCACCAAGGTCACTGACCTGTGGCCCCAGGTGGGCCCGTGGACCCCTGTTGACTGGTTTGACCGGTCGATGTCTTGATCTGGGCAATCCAATGGCCCGACATGCGGGCCCCACCGCATAATTATTTTACCTAAAACGTTTTTATAATTAAAATCAATTAGTTAGATAAATGAGGCACTGACAGGTGGGGTCCAGTAGTTAACTAACCTAATTTTAGTTAGTTTAAACTTCTGTTAGTCCACTGTCTATGACAGGAAGGACCCACTGGTCAGTTTGACCAGTCAGCGGGTCTGTTGACCTGCTGATGTCATGCTAACACTCTATTGACGTCATAATTCCTTTTCTGTTAATTTAAATAATTCCACAAAATGGTTTAATCTTTGAATAATCATAGAAAATAAACCGTAACTCGGATGAAAATGTTTTCTACATGAAAATTGCTCAGAAAAATCCAACGAATCCGAATACACGGCCCGTTCATCTGTCAGATGCCTCTAACTATCTGAACATGAAACTTTCCCCTCTGGTCATCTATCGACATAGTCAGGACAGGAACATTCGGTTGAATTTCCCTTCACATATATCGTAGCCATCGTTAGGTCACACCCGCGCAGCTTATTCCCACGATATGCTTTGTGATGCTATGTTTGCTTTATATTTACTGTTTCTTCCCCTCTTCTCTCGGTAGACCCGAGACCGATGTTGCTTGTGATCGACTACGTCGACGGCGACCCCTCCTTGGCGAGCAACCAGCAAGCCCCCTTTGATCATCCCGATATCGCCCATTCCATTCTCTCATGCTTGCATTAGATTTTGCTCTTGTAATTGTTTGCTCCTATTACGATGCATAGCCTGCTTTTGTATCTATTTGTTGTACTACCCGCTTATCCTAAAGCGCTTAGTATAGGTTGGTTAGAGACCCATCGGTGACCCCCCACTTGACCCGATCGCCTACTGGATTATCGAAGACCGATCAGCGGGATCGGAGACCAGGCCTCGACACGCACATCACCTCCCTTAGTTGCTTGACACTCTTTGGGTTACTATCGAGTACCGAGGGTGAACCTCTTCAGCACTTCTGAAGTCAACCCTATAGTGTAGTCGTTCGGTCGTGGTCATCGAGGGTGATTTCCTCCTTAACCACTTCTGATACGACTCTGTCGTGCAACCCCTCAAGTGTGAACTTCGAGGGTGATTCCTCTTAAGTTCACCTTGATGATTACATCTAGTGGAATTCACCGGGGGTGATTCCTCGGGTTTTCCCCTTGATGTTTGGACACACAGTTACTATGGTTACTATGACTTTACACTGAACCATGTTACTAAAGACGGGTCGACCCTGAGGGGTACCCGCGCGAGCTTAATTGCGAGTTATGTGGAGACAGGTTGACACGGAGGGTGCCGCGAGATAATTACGAGGCGTGGCGGGCATTCCTAGCCCTTGCCGCAAGTCCTCGAGGCGGGCAACGGGTCACATCTTTCGTGAGTCTCGCTTGTTACCGCGTGCTCCTAATCCACTATGATTTGGATATTTGATCCGAGGGGCCTCGGCACGATAGCACTAACCATCACGTGGGCATAGTATGGGCGTTCTGCGTCGTATGCATCAGCGAAGCTTATTAGATGTCACGACGAGCGGGCGGTAGGCCGGGTTGGACTGCGCAAGCTTTTGCCTTGTTGAAGGAGGTAGCTAGGTCGCTCACCGCCGCCCACATAGCGTCTTGAGAGTTCGGGGTGATGGCCCATGACCCCGGGGCATAGGTTTAGTCCGGCGTGCTTGACCTCTCTATTAAGCCTAGGTCGGGTTGCGGCATATTGTTTGGCGAGGCGGGCATGACCCAGAAAGTGTGTCCGGCGGAGTTAATCGGCGTGGTGGGTAAGTTGGTGCACCTGCAGGAAGAAAACATCTATCAATAGCCTGTCCTACGATAGCGGACACTTGGAGTTGTATCGATCGATACAACTAGAACTGGATACTTGTGATGAGAATTGGATTGTGATGAGGTGATAACCGGATAGTATGGCTCGGGATTGCTTTCTCACAGGAGTCGAGAAAGGATCTCGGCGAGGTTGATAACACTACTACTACTTTACCTTATGCTACTCTACTCCCTCCTCTTCATTTGCAAGATGGTGGTTTCGAAGATGCTAGTCTTCGATAGGACTAGGCCTTCTCTCTATTACGGCATTTCTGCGGCCCGATCCACATATACTGACCTTCCTTTGATAATGTTGCATCGTAGTGTAGATCCTTGCTTGCGAGTACTTTGGATGAGTCTTGACGGTTGCTTTGCTCCCCCTTTTCCCCCTTTCTTCTTCTTTCCGGTTGATGCAACCAGATGTCGGAGCCCAGGATCCAGACGCCACCTTTGACGAAGACTACTACTACCACGAGGGTGCCTACTACCTCATGAAGATCGCGACGAACAGGAGTAGTTAGGAGGCTCCCAGGCAGGAGGCCTTGCCTTTTCGATCGTTGTTGTTTTGTGCTAGCCTTCTTAAGGCAAACTTGTCTAACTCATGTACGTACAGATCAGATATTGTTGCTTCGCGACTCTTGTGTATTCGAGCTTATGTATTCGAGCCCTCGAGGCCCCTGGCTTGTAATATAAAGCTTGTATTATTTTATTTATGTCTAGAGTTGTGTTGTGATATCTTCCCGTGAGTCCTTGATCTTGATCGTACACCTTTGCGTGTATGATTAGTGTATGATTGAATCGAGGGCGTCACAAGTTGGTATCAGAGCCGACTGCCTGTAGGTAGCCCCCTTTCCAACTCCTTGGCCGAAGTTGAGTCTAGTCACTGAAAAAAACTTTTACTAACATGGCTGTGTGTCTTATGGGCCCACGTCGCCATTGGGTGGTATTAGGATCTTTTATTCCTCGTCTATACTCTGGGACTCTGATCTTTTGTCTATTTGGGTTAAAGATTTTACTAACTCTGACTCTAGGATCTCGTAACCACTTCCTCCCGGAGAGCCCCTTCACTACAGATGATCGCTTGCTTCGCCAGAAGATTCTGCAGATACTCGTCGATGTTTCCTAAGACCCTGTGCCCACTGCTTTGCAGCTCCTGACCACCGTTAGTCCCCGTGAATAACATACTTGCCGCTTGTACACTCTTCCCCAGATTGTTCCTGTTGTTACAAGATACCCGAAAGTATTCTTTGACTTTTGAGAATCCTTTTCCGACTGCCTTGCAGCTCTTTTCCACCTGAATAACCCTACGAATAATTCCTCATACTTGTTGGGGATTCGTTCATCCCTAGTTGATCATATGTCTCACAAAATTCTTTGAATGCAATACGATCTCCCAAAGATCCTCTGCAGCCTAGTGCTCCCGAAAGTCTTGTCTGCCTGCATTGTGGTTAAATCCCTATGCCCAGCAATATTCATTAACATCCTTTGTCATTGTCATCCCGAGCCTATTGATTCATTATCTTGGAATTGCTCGCAATCATCAGTTGAACCCTGAAATTTGACCTTCTTGCTCATACGTCATTCTGGACATGAGTTGGATCTCGGCCAATCATGTTGTAATTGATTGTCCACCTAGTTCCCTTCAACTTGAATGTCGAATTATTCAGCTGTCTCTATAATCTGATGCCTTTGCATTCTTTCCCTCTTCTGATTGAGTACTGATACTCACATCAGATCCATTGAGGACCGCTGAATCCGTTGTTGGATTATTATCCAGCAATGTCCTTCATATTCAAATCTCGTGCGCTCTTCCCCTGATACATATTGCCTTCGGTAAATTGTATCCTCTGCTTATTGTCAACCATGCTATGCTATTGAGCTGATATTATATGCTCTAGAAGTTTGTGGTATATGTTCCCAAGATGCCCTATGGGTTGAACCTATGCCTTCCTTAATCCATGCATGTGAACCCAAGAGTTTTCACGAGTCATACTCTTCTGGTGTCTTGCCAGATAATATTTCAACATTACAAATTCATTGAACGCGAGAAGTGAATGAAAGGTTATGCATTGGAGAAGTGGGAGTCGACCTTGAACTTTGTGTTCATGCCCATGGAAACGACATAGGTGTTATCATGGAAGCTTCTCGTAACAACAATTATTCCCTTGGTATAATTTGATCCTGTATTTGTGATTTTGGCCTTTGCAATCGTGGTTCCAACCAAGATTGTCTTCTTTGATCCCCTTTCTCAGGCAAGTTGAAGTGCTTGTCTTCTGCATATCAATACACATGTCCAAACTATAATATGGTCTACCTTCGAGTATTACCCCTGGTATCTCGAGAATATCAAACAACTGAGTTGCTTCCTATGAATATTCATCTAGTATTACTTCTCACCGATTTTAGAATTTCCCCCGGGTTCTGAGTTATCAGTCACTCGAGAACACTGATAAGTGAATCACTTCCGCACTCCAATTCAATAACTCTAAATAATCTTCGTTGCTTATGAGTTATTTAATCCTTCAAGTCATTCCTAGCCTGATCGGCTATATCATTATTGTGCAACTTTTTAACTGTGCTACCTGGTCCTTCTCCCGAAGCAAAGTTTTCGACGATGAGCTAAGCCTACGTCGATCTTCCTCGTCATATCATTTTTCCTTGAACAACAAGCTTGATTTCAAGTTTGTGTCGTACCCGTGGTTCCAATAACCTTTTGATTCATCATTCCTTCGACTTAATGTCGTCGCCAATCGATTACATCTCCATGAAATCTCTCAACAAATGTGTCGTGATCACCATCGACATTCTGATCCTCTTTCAGGTTAACAATTGAATTCATGATGAGAAATCCATCCTTGCCCCTCGATGATTTGTTTTATCATCGACAACATTCTTGCCTCCCCCAACACAAAATTGTTCATTTAAATTTTGGAAATACATCCTTTTTGACACGTCGATGGATTTTTGGTGAACCCATCGACCACATCCTCATATTTTCCTGGTAAAATTTATGAGAGGTTCAAAAAAAAATTCCCGAGGGAACATTGTGTTTCCGAAGCCCGGCCTTTACCTGATGACCATGTCAATGCTATCCAAAAGTATGACTGTGTTACTCCGAACATCATTAAGAACATTTGAGGCGCAATGCTAAATGTTTCTTCATCAATTATCCAAACACCGCTGTATGGGTAGACATCATGATTCTCCTTGCCCCATTAACTAAATGGACAAGTAGTTGATGTACTATCATGTATATCATGCTCCACCATTCCTTGGGAAAGTTACACTCCTAAATCTTGTGTTTAAACACATTTTCCTTTTCATTGGTTTGTTTAACCTTTCTGGAGATCTATATATGTTATAAGCGGAAATAATCCCCTGCTTATGGAAACACCTCGAGGTACAAATCAGTCGGTACGACCCTGTTATTAATGTTGGTGACATTCCGGTAACCACCGATGGATGAGAACTTTGCCAATTGGTCCGCCTCGTTCAAACGAGCAGGAAAATAGTTCTCTCCGTCCCTCGCCCTAGGTACCAACGTTGTTGACAACATAATTGACAGTCTATCATCTGACATGCCTTGCTATCGACCCCCCTTTCTACTTTTAACCCACATGGTGGGCCCATTACCCAAAGTTCCACAGGATCGGAACTTGACTCTCCTGTACACCCTTGTTTCTAAGGTTATTTCTCATGCTTGGCTTCTTATGAGAATCCCGAGCCGCCCGAGAGGCGATCTATTCAGTATCGACGCAATACTTATTCCCATTGCTCAACCCCTTTCACCCTCTGTTCGAGCAACGAATGATCGCCTACCATGTTGAAGCTTCTTATTGCACCTTCTTACCTTGCTCTCGATGACTTTCTTGGATTTCAATTAGAGATGCCTCTATGCCACGTTCACTGAGATAGCCCCCAGGTATCTTTCTTGTATTGAGCTCCGTTTTTCTGAGTCTTTCTCCCTTACTCCACCTCTTAAATCTCGGACGAGATTTCTTATAATGGAGGAGATTTGTAACACCCGAGAATCATGCTACAAGTAATCCCTTCTAATGATGCCTTGTCATCATTGTTACTGTTGCTAATCTTCACTTGTTCCGAATCACCGATTCAAATTCAAGTACAATCTAAAGTCAAAACTCTTAATTTGTCAGACAAGAGATCTAAAATGTTCATCTTGTGGAAAATAGACATTTGTTAATATTGGTGGTGAACCAACGTTTTTGCAAAGGTTTAAGTGGCCTAGGCTACTTAAAACAGTGACCTAAGCAATAAATTAAATGCCCTTTTTAATTTATAAAATTGGCAACTATTCCAAAAGCCTCCCAACCTTTTTGTGGCAGTGCACTTTAATTCTTTGAAATTGTTTTGGCTAGTGGCATAATTTTGCAAAGTCATTATTGGCTAAAAAGAAAAGGCAAAAGCTGCTGGAAAAAGAAAAACAAGAAAAAGAAAAGAAAGAGAAGCCCCTGCCTCCCTAGGCCTTAGCCCATTGCACAGGCCGACCCAGCTACCTCCCCGGTCGCTATTCCCTCCTTTTTCTTCTGTTCGACCGACCGAGCCCCCCCCGCTCGTTCCGCGGACCTGCCTTGGCGCCCAGCTGCCATGTCGTCGAGGAGGGGATAAGGGCAGCCCCGACGCCTCGGGCTCCCTCCCCACTCGCCCACTTGCCCCCTCTCTCCCTCGTCGCCTTCCCTTTCCCCTCCAGATCCGCCTCGGCCGCGCCTCTCCGTCACCGCTCACTGCACTCCACCGCGGCCACCGGCTGGCCCTCGCCTCGCCGACGTGCCCCGAGGCTCTGCCTTGACCCCCTCATCCTCCCCGCCGAGCCACGCGGACCGGGACGGACCCGCAGCATCGCCGCGGCCTCTTCTTCCTCCTCTGCTCCGACGAGCGCCGGCGTCGAATTCGGCCACCTCGCGCCTCCCCGAGCACACTGCCACCTCCCTACGGCTCCTGGTGAGCCACCGCGTCTTTCCCCTCCCTCTCCCGAGCTTTTCCGCCGCCGTAGCCGCTGCTTCGCTTAGCACCGACGATCGCCGCCGACGAAGCTTCGCCGTCGTGGCCTTCGCCATCAGAATGCTGTGGTGAGCCTCGCATCGAGCTCCGGGAGCTCGTGCGAGTCCAATGCCACAACTAGCGCACCTCCTCGTTCCTCCTAGCGCCGTTTCCACACACACCCGAAAGCCACCGCCGCCAAGCTCGACGCGGCGGCGTTTCAAGCCTCCCGGCGTAGTCTAGCAGCTCCACTCGCGGCTCCTCCTAGCTTCGAACGCAAGTCGTGGCACGTGAAATGGTGAACCGTGGCGATTTCCGACCTCGTCGGCGTTTGGCCGCGCAAGACGAGCTCGCCGGAACTACTCCAAAGAGCTCACCGAATTGGCGCCGAGTGGGCCACCCCCGGGCCACCACCAAGGTCTTTGACCCGTGGCCCCCAATGGGCCCGTGGACCCCTGTTGACTGGTTTGACCTAGTCAATGTCTTGTTGGGCAATCGGTGGCGCCGACATGCGGCCCCACCACATAATTATTTTACCTAAAACGCGTTTTATAATTAAAATCAATTAGTTAGATAAATGAGGCATCGACGGTGGGGTCCGAGAGTTAACTAACCTAATTTTAGTTAGTTTAAACTTCTATTAGTCCACTGTCTATGACAGGAAGGACCCACTGGTCAGTTTGACCGGTCGGTAGTCTGTTGACCTGCTGATGTCATCTTGACACTCTCTCGACGTCATAATTCCTTTTCTGTTAATTTAAATAATTCCACAAAATGGTTTAATCTTTGAATAATCATAGAAAATAAACCGTAACTCGGATGAAAATGTTTTCTACATGAAAATTGCTCAAAAAAATCCAACGAATCCGAATACACGGCCCGTTCATCTGTCAGATGCCTCTAACTATCTGAACATGAAACTTTCCCCTCTGGTCATCTATCTGACACAGGTCCGGAACCGGGAAAACATTCCCGGTTGAATTTCCCCTTCACATATATCGTGTAGCCATACATTAGGTCACACCCGGCGCAGCTTATTGCCACGATATGCTTTGTGATGCTATGTTTGCTTTATATTTACTGTTTCTTCCCCCTCTTCTCTCTGGTAGACCCCGAGACTGATGCTGCCCCTGTGATCGACTACGTCGACGACGACCCCTCCTTGGCAGAGCAACCAGGCAAGCCCCCCTTTGATCATCCCAATATCGCCCATTCCATTCTCTCATGCTTGCATTAGATTTTGCTACTGTAATTGTTTGCTCCTATTCTGATGCATAGCCTGCTTTTGTATCTGCTGTTGTACTACCTGCTTATCCTAAACTGCTTAGTATAGGTTGGTTAGAGACCCATCAGTGACCCCCCCCCACTTGACCCGACTGCCCCGCTGGATTATCAGAAGACCCGATCAACGGGATCGGAGACCAGGCCCCGACACCTCACATCACTTCCCCTTAGTTGCTTGACACTCTTTGGGTTACTATCGAGTACCGAGGGTGAACCTCTTGACGACGAAGTTAACCCTATAGTGTAGTCGTTCGGTCGTGGTCATCGAGGGTGATTTCCTCCTTAACCACTTCCGATACGACTCTGTCGTGCAACCCCTCAAGTGTGAACTTCGAGGGTGATTCCTCTTACGTTCACCTTGATGATTACATCTAGTGGAATTCACCGGGGGTGATTCCTCGGGTTTTCCCCTTGATGTTTGGACACACAGTTACTATGGTTACTATGACTTTACACTGAACCATGTTACTAAAGACGGGTCGACCTTGAGGGGTACCCGCGCGAGCTTAATTGCGAGTTATGTGGAGACGGGTTGACCTGGAGGGTGCCCGCGAGATAATTACGAGGCGTGGCCGGGCATTCCTAGCCCTTGCCGCAAGTCCTCGAGACGGGGCAACGGGGTCACATCTTTCGTGAGTCTCTGCTTGTTACCGCGTGCTCCTAATCCACTATGATTTGGATATTTGATCCGAGGGGCCTCTGGCCTGATAGCACTAACCATCACGTGGGCATAGTATGGGCGTTCTGCGTCGTATGCATCAGCCGAAGCTTATTAGATGTCAGCGACGGAGCGGCGCGCCCCGGGTTGGACTGCGCAAGCACCTGCCTTGTTGAAGGAGGTAGCTAGGTCTACTCACCGGCCGCCCACGCAACGTGCAGGAGTTCCCGGGGTGATGGCCCATGACCCCTGGGGGCATAGGTTTAGTCCGGCGTGCTTGACCTCTCTATTAAGCCTAGGTCGGGTTGCGGCGTATTGTTTGGCGAGGCTGCATGACCCAGAAAGTGTGTCCGGCGGAGTTAATCGGCGTGGTGGGTAAGTTGGTGCACCCTACGGGGAAGAAAACATCTATCGATAGTCTGTCCTCGGTAACGGACACTTGGAGTTGTATCCCGATCGATACAACTAGAACTGGATACTTGTGATGAGAATTGGATTGTGATGAGGTGATAATCGGATAGTATGGCTCTGGGATTGCTTTCTCACAGGGAGTCGAGAAAGGATCTCTGGCCGAGGTTGATAACACTACTACTACTTTACCTTATGCTACTCTACTCCCTCCTGTTCGCTTCAAGATGGTGGTTTCCAGAAGATGCTAGTCTTCGATAGGACTAGGCCTTCTCTCTATTCTGGCATTTCTGCGGCCCAGTCCACATATACAGCCTTCCTTTGATAATGTTGCATCTGTAGTGTAGCTCCTTGCTTGCGAGTACTTTGGATGAGTACTCACGGTTGCTTTGCTCCCCTTTTCCCCTTTCTTCTTCTTTCCGGTTGATGCAACCAGATGTCGGAGCCCAGGATCCAGACGCCACCTTTGACGAAGACTACTACTACCACGAGGGTGCCTACTACCTCATGAAGAGCGCGACGACCAGGAGTAGTTAGGAGGCTCCCAGGTAGGAGGCCTTGCCTTTTCGATCGTTGTTGTTTTGTGCTAGCCTTCTTAAGGCAAACTTGTCCAACTCATGTCTGTACTCAGATATTGTTGCTTCCGCTGACTCTTGTGTATTCGAGCTTATGTATTCGAGCCCTCGAGGCCCCTGGCTTGTAATATAAAGCTTGTATTATTTTATTTATGTCTAGAGTTGTGTTGTGATATCTTCCCGTGAGTCCTTGATCTTGATCGTACACCTTTGCGTGTATGATTAGTGTACGATTGAATCGAGGGCGTCACATGTATAAGTCATGAAGGAAGCAATAGCAACATACTAAACGATCGTGTGCTAAGCTAACGGAATGGGTCATGTCAATCAGATCATTCAACTAATGATGTGACCTTGTTAATCAAATAACAACTCCTTGTTCATGGTTAGGAAACATAACCATCTTTGATTAACAAGCTAGTCAAGTAGAGGCATACTAGTGACACACTGTTTGTCTATATATTCACACATGTATTATGTTTCTGGTTAATACAATTCTAGCATGAATAATAAACATTTATCATGATATGAGGAAATAAATAATAACTTTATTATTGCCTCTAGGGCATATTTCCTTCAACGTCTCCTCCGTCTTGATCCAGCAAGGAGGAAGGAGAGGTTGAGGAAGACAACTCCACCGGCAGCACGACGGCGTGGTGATGGTGGAGAAGCAAGATCTCGGCAGGGCTTCCCGAGCACACAACGGAGGAGGAGAGGTGTTGGGAGGGAGGCTGCGCCTTGGCTTGTGGTGCGGCTGCCTCCCTCACCCCTCTATTTATAGGGGAAGGGAGAAGGGGCGGCCCTCTAGATGCATCTAGAGGGGGGGGCGGCCAAGGGAGGGGGACTTGCCCCCCAAGCAAGGCGGGCGCCCCCTCTAGGGTTCCCCCCTCAACCCTAGGCGCAAGGGCCCAAGGGAGGGGGTGTGCCCAGCCCACCAGGGGCTGGCTAACTCCCCACGCAGCCCAAGTGGCCCCCGAGGAGGTGGCCCCTCCGGTGGACCCGGAACCCTTCCGGTGGCCCCAGTACAACTGCACGCCCCAAACTTTCGGTGTCCTTTTAACAACTTCCCATATATAAATCTTCACCTCCGGACCCTTCCGAACTCCTCATGACGTCCGGGATCTCATCCGGACTCGAACAATATTCGGTAGTCACATACTAGTCTTCCTAATAACCCTAGCGCCACCGAACCTTAAGTGTGTAGACCCTACGGGTTCGGGAGACACGCAGACATGACCGAGACGACTCTCGGGCAATAACCAACAGCGGTGCAGATACCCATGTTGGCTCCCACATGCTCCTCGATGATTTCATCGGTTGAACCACGATGTCAAGGATTGATCAAACCACAGATACAATTCCTTTGTCAATCGATGCGTTACTTGCGAGACTCGATCGTCGGTATCCCAATACCTTGTTCGGTCGTTATCGCAAGTCACTTTACTCGCACCGTAATGCAAGATCCGTGGCCAACACCTTGGTCACCTTGAGCTCATTATGATGATGCATTACCGAGTGGGCCCAGAGATACCTCTCCGTCATACGGAGTGACAAATCCATCTTGATCCGTGTCAACCCAACAGATACTTTCGGAGATACCGTAATGCACCTTTATAGTCACCCGGTTACGTTGTGACGTTTGATACACCCAAGGCACTCCTACGGTATCCGGGAGTTACACGATCTCATGGTCGAAGGAAGAGATACTTGACATTGGCAAAGCTCTAGCAAACGAACTACACGATCTTTGTGCTATGCTTAGGATTGGGTCTTGTCCATCACATCATTCTCCTAATGATGTGATCCCGTTATCAACGACATCCAATGTCCATAGTCAGGAAACCATGACTATCTGTTGATCACAACGAGCTAGTCAACTAGAGGCTCACTAGGGACATATTGTGGTCTATGTGTTCACGTGTATTATGATTTCGGATAATACGGTTATAGCATGAATAAAGACAATTATCATGAACTATGAAATATAATAATACTTTTATTATTGCCTCTAGGGCATATTTCCAACATATCCTACCTAAGAAGGTTGTTTGATAGGTGCTTTGCATGAATTATTGTATGTTTCCTTGCCTCGTGTTTGACTCTTTGTTTTAAGGGTTCGACTTGTGGATGCCCAAAACTATGAGTTGTTTCGGTTTAGGTCATCTACTTATATCTTTAGCTTTATTTTGGTTAGTAGTTAGATTTTTCAATTAACACTTTGGTATCTTAAAAAATCTCGTAAAGCAAAACAATAAGCTTGGAACCCGTTAAGCGTTTTCAAAATCCTCAAAAGCCTAATGAAAAAAAAGTTACGGGCTTTCAAGATCTGAGACAAAAAATTCAAAAAAAATTATTATTTTTTAATTTTTGTTAAATCTGGTCAAACTATGGTCAAAATAATTATTCAAGAATATTAGTGTTAATAAATAATTATTTTAGTTTTTTTGAATTTTGGTCAAATCTGGTCAAACTATGGTCAAACTGTGGTCAAATCTGGTCAAACTGTGGTCAAATCTGGTCAAACTGTGGTCAAACTAATTATTCAAGAAATATTAGTTTTACTAATTTTTTAGAACAATAGTTTCAAACTCAAACAGTGAAATGTGTGACTTCATGCTCAAGCTAAATTCCTGAGGTTAATAGGATTGCCATCTCACTATTGTCAGGAAAACAACAAGTGCAGACTTGGAAACGAGGGAGAATAGAACCCGGAAGTTAAGCGTGCTCAGGCTGGAGTAGTGAGAGGATGGGTGACCGTCCGGGAAGTTAGATGATTTGGAATGATGAGGGGTGATTAGAGATTAAATTGAGCAGCGATTAGGGGTGATTAGAGATTTGAGTTAAAATAATTCAGAAATTTGAAAATTTCGAAAAAAAATAAAAAAAAATTTCGAAAAAATTCATAATTTTTTTTCCGAGATTACAGATTAGTAGTAGCGCGGGTTTAAACCAGCGCTACTGCTGTACCCGCGCTACTAATAGGCCTAAAACCCGCGCTGCTGCTAGGCTTTTCCCTAGTAGTGATCGGTCAGACCGCATAACAACATACGTTGTTCCCTTTGTCATCGGTATGTTACTTGCTCGAGATTCGATCGTCGGTATCCAATACCTAGTTCAATCTCATTACCGGCAAGTCTCTTTACTCGTTCCGTAATACATCATCTCACAACTAACTCATTAGTTGCAATGCTTGCAAGGCTTAAGTGATGTGCATTACCGAGAGGGCCAGAGATACCTCTCCGACATTCGAGTGACAAATCCTAATCTCAAATCGCCAACCCAACAAGTACCTTTGGAGACACCTGAGAGCACCTTTATGATCACCCGATTCGTTGTGACGTTTGGTAGCACACAAAGTGTTCCTCCGTAAACGGAATTGCATAATCTCATAGTCATAGGAACATGTATAAGTCATGAAGGAAGCAATAGCAACATACTAAACGATCGTGTGCTAAGCTAACGGAATGGGTCATGTCAATCAGATCATTCAACTAATGATGTGACCTTGTTAATCAAATAACAACTCCTTGTTCATGGTTAGGAAACATAACCATCTTTGGTTAACAAGCTAGTCAAGTAGAGGCATACTAGTGACACACTGTTTGTCTATATATTCACACATGTATTATGTTTCCGGTTAATACAATTCTAGCATGAATAATAAACATTTATCATGATATGAGGAAATAAATAATAACTTTATTATTGCCTCTAGGGCATATTTCCTTCAACGTCTCCTCTGTCTTGATCCAGCAAGGAGGAAGGAGAGGTTGAGGAAGACAACTCCACCGGCAGCACGACGGCGTGGTGATGGTGGAGAAGCAAGATCTCGGCAGGCTTCCCGAGCACACAACGGAGGAGGAGAGGTGTTGGGAGGGAGGCTGCGCCTTGGCTTGTGGTGCGGCTGCCTCCCTCACCCCTCTATTTATAGGGGAAGGAGAAGGGGCGGCCCTCTAGATGCATCTAGAGGGGGGCGGCGGCCAAGGGGAAGGGGGACTTGCCCCCCAAGCAAGGGGGGCGCCCCCTCTAGGGTTCCCCCTCAACCCTAGGCGCAAGGGCCCAAGGGAGGGGTGCGCCCAGCCACCGGGGCTGGCTAACTCCCCACGCAGCCAAGTGGCCCCGGGAGGGGTGGCCCCTCCGGTGGACCCGGAACCCTTCCGGTGCCCCAGTACAATACTGACGCTCAAACTTTCCGGTGTCCTTTTAACAACTTCCCATATATAAATCTTCACCTCCGGACCCTTTCGGAACTCCTCATGACGTCCGAGATCTCATCCGGGACTCCGAACAATATTCGGTAGTCACATACTAGTCTTCCTAATAACCCTAGCGTCACCGAACCTTAAGTGTGTAGACCCTACGGGTTCGGGAGACACGCAGACATGACCGAGACGACTCTCGGGCAATAACCAACAGCGGGGTCTGGATACCCATGTTGGCTCCCACATGCTCCTCGATGATTTCATCGGTTGAACCACGATGTCAAGGATTGATCAAACCACATATACAATTCCTTTGTCAATCGATGCGTTACTTGCCCGAGACTCGATCGTCGGTATCCCAATACCTTGTTCGGTCTCGTTACGGCAAGTCACTTTACTCGCATCAGTAATGCAAGATCCGTGGCCAACACCTTGGTCACCTTGAGCTCATTATGATGATGCATTACCGAGTGGGCCCAGAGATACCTCTCCGTCATACGGAGTGACAAATCCGATCTCGATCCGTGTCAACCCAACAGATACTTTCGAAGATACCTGTAATGCACCTTTATAGTCACCCAGTTACATTGTGACGTTTGATACACCCAAGGCACTCCTACGGTATCCGGGAGTTACACGATCTCATGGTCGAAGGAAGAGATACTTGACATTGGCAAAGCTCTAGCAAACGAACTACACGATCTTTGTGCTATGCTTAGGATTGGGTCTTGTCCATCACATCATTCTCCTAATGATGTGATCCCGTTATCAACGACATCCAATGTCCATAGTCAGGAAACCATGACTATCTGTTGATCACAACGAGCTAGTCAACTAGAGGCTCACTAGGGACATATTGTGGTCTATGTGTTCACACGTGTATTATGATTTCCGGATAATACAGTTATAGCATGAATAAAGACAATTATCATGAACTATGAAATATAATAATACTTTTATTATTGCCTCTAGGGCATATTTCCAACACATCCTACCTAAGAAGGTTGTTTGATAGGTGCTTTGCATGAATTATTGTATGTTTCCTTGCCTACGTGTTTCAGCTCTTTGTTTTAAGGGTTCGACTTGTGGATGCCCAAAACTATGAGTTGTTTCTGGTTTAGGTCATCTACTTATATCTTTAGCTTTATTTTGGTTAGTAGTTAGATTTTTCAATTAACCGCCTGGTATCTAAAAAAATCTCGTGCAAAGCAGGCAGCAATAAGCTTGGAACCAATATGTATCTGGATCACATTGATGTTCGGTTATCTTTATAATTGTCGGTCTACTAGCTCTCTATTCAGTTCGTTTACATGGTTATCTCTTGCATTGTGAGGAGGTATACATAAATGTATATAGATTATCACAAACATCAAGTGTGCTCTCTAACTGCCCTAAGCAATTCAATTTGGTTCTCTGTCTAAAAAAAAATGTCAACTTCAGTTGGGTCAGGTAATTGATTTTGAGATCAACGAGATGTTAGAGTCTGTCCATAAAAATAGAGGCGATGGGGAAGTTGTGGCCATCCGTGTGAAATTAATGCCCCTCCCTGTGCAAAACATACTAACCTCACATACGGGTTGTAGGAAATGAGTGAAATGACAATCTTTCCTATTACTTATACTACTTATAAAGGTTGAAGTGTGTGAGTTCACATGTGGGACCGACAGAATAAACAAATAGCACTTCTATCCACATGTGCATTAGCAACCTTTCAAAACAAATACACTACTATTTCAAGCGTGAGAACAACAGTCTTGTAAAAACACTGAAGTAACAAATACAGAAATGCAACTTCACCCATAATCATGCTCATGGTTTTAGTTTCTCTCCCCAACGAATTCTTCTAATTCAATAATATAATGTAAGAGAGCGAACAAATTGCAACTACAACTTGACAATATACCAAACCTAGCCGGTCCATGGTCTTGTGCAATCAACCTAGTCATGCCTATTCTCCTATGTTTCAAAATTTGAAATGGTGCCTCACTTTAAATATTGTAAATGACCATATTATGGCCACTTAGGACTCTCCAACTTCTGCATCATGATCTTCCATTGTATTTTCACTCTCTTCGTGCTTCAGCGCGCTCCTTGACGAGCTCCGCACTGGCGTCCTCCCCTACGAATCCCTCCAGCCATGGGCGGCAAGCCGGCGACTGCAAGTCAGCAAGATGGGGCTGCGAGGGTTACAGGAACAGATAAGTTTTTTTAGTAAAAGAATGGGAAGAGATAAGTGATGGGGCTGCGAGGGTCACAGGAATGGCAGTTGTGGACTTCTATTTTTTTAACGAGGTGTTGTGGATTAGCCATGGTGAAAACAACGATGTGGGCTGTGAACTTTTAACTGCAGTTGGGCCTCTTTCTTTGGTGTATTCGGGACTTCGGGTACTCGACACGTACAACAGAAATCACCGAACGATTCAGTTCTCTAGGATTGCAAACCAAAGTTTCTGGTTGAAATATTCGATTTCGGTGAATTCGGGTTCGATACCGGTTTCTCATGCTCAGTTTTTTATGTCCACCCCTACCCCCTAGTTCGGGACATCGTTTAGCGCATGCATGACAAGAAAACCCTAACCTCGCCGCTCCAAGGAGACATCAGGAAGCTGCGCCGAAGTTATTGAAAACGTAGTAGAGACAAAAAAATCGTCCTACGATTCATAAATCGGGACCACTATGATGATGCATAGAAAGTTAGATCTGACGTTAACGACTTAGAGTTGCGGCGGAAAAAAAGTTGATGAAGATCGTTTTTGAAGTCCCTCGAATCTTTCCACAATCAGTTCCTTAAACGTACGATCTCTCTACGCGTTGCACGCGTATGAGCTCAACGCTTCGCCATCCAGAGCTTGGCGTTGCCGAAGAACTAGAGGAAGGAGGAGCAGCCTTGCGGTGGAACAATTTTGTGGTGAACTAGTGAGAGGGAGGGGCAATCCTTTTGCACAGAAATTGTGTGCAAAAGAGGGGGCACGCCCTCAAGTAAGTATATATATAGGCATAGGGGAGGGGAGCCGCTTTGGAGGAGGGGCTCCCTGCCCATGAGCCGTCAAGATCTGAAGGGAACCAACAGATCATGAGACATAAACTCTCACATCCCTTCATCGGCGTTGGATCGGACGGCGTCGAGGTAGGAAGAGACCATAGAGACCGTATTCCAACACGCCATCGTCGCCACCACCTCGTCGGTGTCACTGAAGAAGCAATACCCTAAAAGAAAAAAAAAGATGAACGGGTCCCCACTTCTCTTGGTGCTGACGAGGCTGCTAGATGGGAAAGAGAAGAAGGACCGAGTTTGCGGTTAGGGTTGGGAGGCGACGGCTGTTCTGCATATGGAGTTATATAAATCGGAAATGAGGTAGTATGATGGAGTTGGGAAGAAATTACAACCTTGCCATCGCACACCACGAGACCCCACTGGCTGACCGAAAAGAGACACCTTGCTTCCCCAATCCCTCCCCACCCAAATCTCTACACGCTCGCCCTTTCTCATGCCCTCCATGGCGCAACCCTAGGTACCTCGACCACACCGCCGCCTCTCATCGTCTCGGCCCAGTTCCCCCCGCCCCCACCCCGTCCATCACGCCGCCGCCGCCGCCGCCTACAGTGAAGAAGCAGGATCTCGTGACGTAATCCACCAGGACCTCGCCGCCGCCTCTTCCAATACTTCAGCGACGGTACAGCAAGGTCCAGCCGCCGCCTGCTTCCAGGAATTCGCCGCCTCCTCCAAGACCTCAGCGACGCTACATCAAGGTCGAGCCGCCGCCTGCTTCCACCGCGGCCTCCAATACCCTCCTCAATCCCTCCGCTTTGAAGGTAGCCCACCCCCTAATTTGCAATTTTTGTTAGCCACAACAATCTTTTCACAAACTGGAGCCGTAGCTAATTTGTTAGTCAAGCAAACACTTTTTTAGGCCTATACAGAGGTGAAGGGGAGTTGAGGGGTGTAGTGAAGCTCGAGGTGGGGTCGAGCTGCCCCAGAGACCCCCTAACCTTAGCCCTTGGCTGCAAGGTCCGGTCGCCGGCAATTTCACCACCCACTCTTGTTGCAGGCTTGATCAGCTGAGATGTCATTAACCGCTTCTCCTCCCAGCGAACAGGGTTCAGTTTCTGGTGAAGAACATATCTTCAACAGGTGCGTAGACATCTTATTTATTTCATTTGCACGTGTGCCCTCAATTCAATGTGATCGTCTTATATTTGGTTCCATCTCCCTACAACTTGCACACGAGCTAGGTCATATAGGTAACTAGAAGCATATTTGGTTTGGTTCATGCTTCTCCTCCCAGCGTACAGGTTTCAGTTTCTTAGGACATGTTTGGTTGACAGCCACATTTTTGCCACACCTAAGGTTATTAGGCGGGTGACGCAGTTGTGGCATGGCTAAGTTGTGGCAAAAACAGGGTTGTTTGGTTGGTTTCCATAGCTTAGTTGAGCTGTGGCAAATTTTGACCTGTTTGGATAATTGCCATGTAACCTGCCACAGTTCTGGCGAAAATGTGTGGATAGTGTTTAATTTTGGTAGCCAAATATGATAGTCACCCCGGTTCAATGAAGTGGTGAGTTTACTCTCTTATGCTCATGTGTGGGCGCCCGCGATGTCATGTGACGGTGTCTGCTACCCGCCCCACTTGCATTCTGAATGTCATCAAGTTCTTGTGAGTTGCAGTTGGGTGATCCACTTCCATCATCCAAACCTGTTTCTGGATCCATGGCAAGGGAACCATCAACATAATGCCCATGAAAAGTTCTTGCATTTCATGAAAGGACTTCATGGTGTTAAAGAGCAGGTGCCTAGCCCTATCCTGCATGCATGTGTATAATCTAATCACTATCATAAAATTCTTTAGGGTGGTGTATTTTATATGAACGAAAAAAACTTACACTAAGTTGTTCTTTTTCAGACTTTGAAATGGCCACTTTACATTTGGCTGCACCAAAGCCATCACTCTTATTCATAGCTGTCTCGACTATCTTCCAATTATCCTTGTAGTCTGTAGTGACGATCAGCTTGTCCAAGTGGAACCCCCACAACCAACTCTTTGTTTAGACTTTAAAGTATCAACACACTTCAGGTGTTGCTTTTTGAAAACGAAGCCTGCATGCTGCTCTGTTTCGGTACTTGATGTAACAATCCAACATGAATTTGGCCTGTTCATCATCCCAACTTATGATTCTCTGCTGTCGCCATCCAACTTCCCCTTTCCCTTTGCCATTGCCAATCCAATGAGAAGAAATGATTTTTTATGGAGTGACGAAATGGGCAACATCCGCAGTTCTCAGAAACCAACCATGGTACTCAAGATTTTTCTTGGATCTGGATGGGGATTTTGAGTGGAGTGAGTAGGGGGCTTGGAAACAAAATAGAAGGGGGATTTGGAGAGGAATAGTTGAGAAGATGAAAGCGAGATTGGAGAGAATGGGAGGGGAAAAGACACGAGAGAGTTCATGCTTTCTTTTTGCCCAGAGTGGTGAAATACCCGTGTATGTGCTATCATTTCCATCCCGTGGGCAGTCGGAGGAACCCTGTTTTCTCCCACCACCTGAGGTGCGCCAAATATTTGGCGGACGAATCCGGTGCCACAAAATGGGTGAAAAAAGTGCGGCAAAGCAGTAGGAAGTGTGGCGAGATTTTTGTTGCACGCTAAGCTAATGTAGAGAAATGAACACCAGCCTGAAGGAGTATGACATGCCTAACTTAAGGTATTGCAAGTTATGGCTCCCAACCAAACATGCCCTTAAGATCGACTTGCCATCTAAAAAATACCAGGTTAAATGGGCATACCTTGTGATCTCTATTACCAAGCTTGTCAATTAGTTTCCAGAGTTTGAGTTTGTTAAGATAGGAATATGCCAGAGTTTTTCTTCCTTAAGCTAGAGTTGGAGTTTGTTAGGAATGGTCTGATCTCGTGGATCAATAAATTTGTCCATGGACTAGCGTGTAAGACCTAGAGGTAACAACGGATCAATAATAAAACAGAAAAGGAGGCCTCTCCTCACATCTGTGCTCTCAGGAGCTTGGTCTGTGACAGTTAGTGTTAAACGATCTAATTGCTTCAACAGATAGGCATTCAGCCTTCGACAAGGATATCTGTTTTAACAGACTGTTTGCACAGTTAGCTCAGTTGTTATCCATGCCAAATACCGACCAGGTGGCCTATGCGTTTTATTATTTTGCTCTTAAAAAGCTTATTGCTCCCCCATTTCACACTATAAGTCCATGCGCACTATGCATACATGCCAAGGAGGCAAGGATACACTAAGTCTAACAGAGAGTTAATGGTGATGAAACTTGATTTTTTGCTTCAGTTCACCCTCTTTTTATGATTTTCGATGCAGACAGTGGTTGAGACGAAAACTCACCCCTTGGTTGCAAAGTGCATATACAGTCTAATTCACATGGACTTCACTTGTCATTAACAACTCGCTATGTGCAGGAGCATTCCGATTCACGTGCGACACGAGTTTATATGCAAATTGGGATATATTGATGTGTACGGATATATTGATGTATACCAATTCAGTCACAATCTCTTATTCAAATAGGGGGTATAGATTGGGGATCTTGCAATAACTACACGCTTGATTTCTTTCGAGCATGAACAATGTGCTCATTTCAATGGTACCAAGGACTCATAGGACCGAACCGAGCAAGTTTCAACACTATACGGGGGTGTCCAAGCTAGAAAGTTTCTGGTACTGGCAGCCCACCTGGTACCGAGGCCACCAACTTTCCGATTATGACATAGCAAAAGTAAAACTATATTTTCTTCAAGTTCTGCATTGAGTCTTCGCTAGCAAATTGAGGGACAAAGACATAACTGTCGGTCCCATCTGATACTTAAGAGGAGGAAGTACAAACTGGAAGGAAAGAACTTAGTACTGCTGTGATGTGGCACTCTTGGTAATGGACCAGGTAGCTCACATTGTCCATCCCTTGGCAATGGACCAGTGAGTGTTTTCAAAATTTTCTTTTGGAATCTCATGCATATTTGATATAGCATACCATATCGTAGTATTTGCCAGTATAACAACCACTTTGCCAAAGAGATGCTCTATGTGTGCTTCACTGTCTTCTAATCATTGCAATGTTCCTTGCATGATAAAATTTGTAGATATGAATATTATATATGTGCTCACATGTACATGTGGTTTTCTCCTGTATGAACAACTTGTTTAGACAAGATACTCATCTAATTGCCCTGTCATCTAATTTTCTGAGATAACTTTATGTTAAGTCATTAGTGATTATGCTTTAATGTGTTAATTTTGGTATGTAGGGATGGATTTGCTGAGTTGGAGACCTGGGAGGACCCCACTCCTAGGCCATCACCCTTTACTCTCAAGGAGCTGGGTGATGCCTGGGTTGCTGCTGCAAAGCGCCAGCTCATTCGCAGGCCCAAGACACCGCCCCGTGAGGAGCTGCTGAGGCGCAGCCAAGAGCATAACCAGAAGAGTTTGATAATAGCGTTGAACGTCTATGCCAAGAAAAGCAATATGCAAGTATGCGGACATCGTACTCAAATATTTAACCTTGCTTTTAGACTAGTTTGTTAATTAATTCTTTACTTAGAATAGCTAAAATCCCATGATTTGATTTTGCAGACTAGAAATGCAATAAAATATATCTCGTCAGGCTTGTTAATTTACATGTGTCATTTGTATTTCAGCCTACTGACCTCGAGGTAATCGAAGTGAAAGCAAGAAACCTAATCATCGAGGGGGGAAAGGGATACGTACACTTTAACTTTCTTGTGAAAATGCAAGGTGACCCATCTAGTTTGTTCTTTGCGGAGGTGCATCCGGATTGTAGAGAGGAGGAGGACGTGTATCTTTGCACCCCTTTGGAAGCTAATGACTCAGGTAACTATCTATTATGTTGTTCAGATTGATATTTTTGTGCAGATACTTTAGTTATGCATCTCTACTGCTAATACACTTTCCTTGTTTTATAAGGTAACTGTTATGGGTGCAAGGACCGTGCAAAAGAGCTTTTGCATCCCACTACCGGTGGCTACTTGGGTGGGCACAAAGATGTTGTTTTCCCCTTCATTTATGAAAGTGATGAAGAAAGTGAAGATGAGGCCTGATTTCTCTTGGTTTCTTGCGTTAGTCTTAATCTGATGTGCTAGTGGGGTTGCGTACGACAAGAAATAGCGTGGTGCTAGTTTGTGGTCGCATCTATTTTTTACCCCCTTTGACTTTGAACTCAGTTCTTTGGTGGATTGTACTCTGGGTAGAGAGAGCTGGCCTTATGGTAAGGTGTTGCGAAGTTGCAAAAGATTGATTGAAATTTCCTCTACATCTCGTTTGCACTTGTATTGGCGTCAGAATTTTAGCCATCAGTGCTGTAAACTTGGATATTGTTCTCGTATGGATGTAACTTTTACTAATATGCATGAAATCTTTTGCATCTCAAACCGTAATACTAACAAAATGTATTCTGGCGTTCCCCATAAACAAATACTACCTCTGTAACTTAATTTAAGACATTTTTACAGCAACTGTAACTTAATGCAAGACGTTTTGCAGTTCAATTGAGCTGCAACATGCCTTACATCAAGTTACAGAGATAGTATTATTTTCTTGCTGTAAAAGTATAGCACGCCTCTCAAAAATGAAAAGTACATCAACAGTTTATAAGGATACATCATCCCAGCTCCATTCTAACTTGTTACAACAAATCACCGAAACGAAATTGTCACAAGCATGACTAGTTTTTTTAACATTAAAGATACATATGCTTCGGCCCCTACCTGTCACAGCTGCTGCTACCAAAGCACTCCGGTAACGGACCTTGTCATCATACGCACTACCATAGAGACTAGATGGGGTTTGCGGCTCTGTCTTGTTTTTTTTTGAGCATCAGTACAGACACAAGCGCTCGTATACACGCGCATACACTCATCCCTATGAAAGCACACACGCACTATGAGCACCTCCGAGATCAGGTTGGGGATATCACTGTCCACCTAACCATTTCAACCACAGGTTGGTTCGCGCGGCTCTGTCTTGTTGTAAACATATGGTGATGCTTCAGATTAATGCCCAGAAATGCGTTGCCTATCCAATAAGGTGCGAAGAGCTTGATTTTGGGCTCTCTACCTTGCCGCTAACTAGGCCTTCCACTCTGCTTTCAAAAAAAAAAAAACTAGGCCTTCCACTCAGTTACCATAAGCTTGAGAGGATAGAGGTCCTACCTTTAATTGATGGCTTGGCTGGAAGGCTCAAAGGATGGAAATGCGAACTAATGGCCAGGCCGGGGAGGCTCACTTTGATCAAGTCGGTTTTAACTTGTATGGCAACTTCCTGACAAGTTCACCGTTGACAAGGGACGGTCAAGAAAATGGAAAAGATCCAGAGGAACTTCCTTTGGAATGGCGACGAGGAGTGCAGCGGTGGTAAGTGCCTTGTCAATTGGAAAGTCTGCTCACCAAAAAATTGGGAGGCCTCGGAGTTAAAGGACCATGCTTCAGCTGTGCTCCCGCGGCTACGTTGGGCATGGCTTGAGTGTAGCAGCAACCTGCAACCTTGGCAGGGCTCCCCCATCCCTGTGACCGCACGGACAGATCACTTTTCGCCGCTTGCATGGAAATAACCCTCGGTGAGCGCAAGGTTTTGGAATGACTGTGTGATATGGCTCCTACGGATATCGCTTCGGCCTATTCTGCTTGGCTCGACGGAAAAATCTCTTTGTACAATATGTGTTGGCTGGCATAGATGGATGAAGGGTTTGAAAAAACATCAACACCGAGTAGCTTCTGGACAAATTTGTCAACCTTTGGGACATGCTACACTCTTAAGAACACAAAGATCAGGGACACACATGTGACATGTTTTATCCTTACCATTAATGCATCTACCAATGAAAAGAGCAAAATAATGTATAGCAGGAAAATGAATGCTCCCTATGGTAGCTTGTGCTATATCCCTAGATTCTCCCACAGTGATACTAGCAAGAAAGTCTTTATATTCAGATTTGTGGGGTTCATTAACATTGCCCCACTGTGGGAGTTTGCAAGCAATTGTAAAATCTTCTAGGTCCATGGTATAAGATTGATCATAAATATCAAACAGGACATCCTGAGAATTACGCGAAGATGTAAATTTAAATCTCCTCACGAATGAATCATTCAATTGGTTGTACTGAGGACACTTATCTTGCATGAAGTCCTCAAGATCGGCATTACGCACATATGCGTCAAATTCATCCTTAATGCCTGCATTGACCATAAACTCTTCTGACGGCCATTCACAAGACCGCACCTCAACGTCCCTTGGTGGTTCATCGTCTTGCTCACGCATAGCACGCCTGGGTCCTCTCTTTGTTGAGGAACCACCTTGGTATATTTTCCTGGACATATTTCTTCCTCTGAAAAATTTCTGAAATTTTTAGTAACTTCAAAATAAAAGTGAATCAAACTAAACAAGATTAATAGCAACTACTCCCACAAGCGCCTAGAGCCTATATCATGCATTATAATTACTTGGGACCTCATAAATTTGACATGCAAGCTCAAGAACAGGATCACCTATGCAGCAAAAAATTGCAATGAATAAAGCACTAGAACAAAAATTAATTGGACTAATGGAGGAGTCACATACCCAGCAACAATCTCCCAAAGCAGTTTTGTGAATGGAGCTTTGAGCAAGGAGATCGAAAATCGCAGCAAAATGAGCTAGAACTCGTGCTTGAGCTGGATGGGGATTTTTTTGGGAGGAAGATGGAGTGTGTAGGTGCAGGTATAAGTGGAGGGGGGCCACCATGGGCCCACGAGGCAGGAGGGCGTGCCCAGGGGGAGTGGGCGCCCTGGACCCTCGTGGCCAGGTGCTTGCCCCCCCCCATTGTGTTCTCAGTGCCTAAAATCCTCAAATATTCCATAAAAAATCATACTAAATTTGCAGGGCATTTGGAGCACTTTTATTTTTAAGGTATTTTTTTATTGCATGGATAATTCGAAAAACAGACAGATAATACTAGTTTTGCTTTATTTATTCTAAATATCAGAAAGTAAAAGGAGGGTACAGAAGGTTGTGCCTTCTAGTTTCATCCATCTCATGATCATCAAAAGGAATCCACTAACAAGATTGATCAAGTCTTGTTAACAAACTCATTCCGAATAACATGGAACCCGAGAAATTTCGAATGACACTAGGTTACCTCAACGGGGATATGAACATCCCCAATAATAAGAATATCATATTTTTTCATGACAGTAGGAAGAGGAAATTCAAAACCTCCAATAATGATAGTTGGAATTTTTCCAATAGAATTGATGCTATGAACTTGAGGTTGTTTCCTCGAAAAGTGTACTGTATGCTCATTACCATTAACATGAAAAGTGACATTGCCTTTGTTGCAATCAATAACAGCCCCTGCAGTATTCAAAAAGGGTCTACCAAGGATAATTGGCATACTATCGTCCTCGGGAATATCAAGAATAACAAAGTCCGTTAAGATAGTGACATTTGCAACCACAACAGGCACATCCTCACAAATACCGACATGTATAGCAGTTGATTTATCAGCCATTTGTAAAGATATTTCAGTAGGTGTCAACTTATTCAATTCAAGTCTACGATATAAAGAGAGAGGCATAACACTAACACCGGCTCCAAGATCACATAAAGCAGTTTTAACATAGTTTCTTTTAATGGAGCATGGTATAGTTGGTACTCCTGAATCTCCAAGTTTCTTTTGTAGCCCACCCTTAAAAGTATAATTAGCAAGCATGGTGGAAATTTCAGCTTCCGGTATCTTTCTTTTGTTTGTAATGATATCCTTCATATATTTAGCATAAGGATTTAATTTAAGCATATCAGTTAAGCGCATACATAAGAAGATAGGTCTAATCACTTCAGCAAAGCGCTCAAAATTCTCATCATCCTTTGTCTTGGATGGCTTAGGAGGAAAAGGCAAGGGTTTCTGAACCCATGGTTCTCTTTC
The DNA here is from genome assembly GCA_021437245.1 of Aegilops speltoides. Taxonomy (NCBI): domain Eukaryota; kingdom Viridiplantae; phylum Streptophyta; class Magnoliopsida; order Poales; family Poaceae; genus Aegilops; species Aegilops speltoides. Next base: position 418,655,047 of record CM038141.1, on the reverse strand, counting down.
TTTACCGTGCTTCCTAGCAACAAAATCTCTTTTATCATAACGTTGATTCTTTGATTGTGGGTTATCAAGATCAATAGCAGGTTAAATCTCTATATCATTATTATTTCTAGGTTGAGCATCAACATGAACATTATCATTAACATTATCACTAGGTTCATGTTCATCACCTCATTGTGTTTCAGCATCAGAAATAGAAATATCATTGTGTCACGACCGGTTTTTCCGGGTAATAAATTTCCAGAAAAGACCGTCGTGCTCATCAGCCCCAGGATTACTGTTAGCTGATGAGGCTCCAACTTGATACAGAAATTCCAAGCAAAGCACAAAATATGTAGTACAAGACCATTCTGGCCTGTGAGTACAACAAAAGGTTTCTACTGGTTGATGGCGGAAGCGGTTTGTGGATCATCAGTGTCTATGGGACTCCAATTCCCACAGGAACAGCTGACCAGGTTAACTCCTATCTTCGCGAGGCTGCTATCTCCATTGCTTAGGTTCCGGGGCTGTCATCGCGTCGCTCCTCTCCGTGCAAGAAAATCTGGCCAAGACAATAGCCAGGGACAAGCCAGTGAGTACTTTGAATGTACTCGCAAACATTTAGAACACAGGTATAATATAACAATGATGTGCTGACAATATTTTATGCTCATGACGTCTACCACAAAGATAAATATAACTCGGTGTATGAATATGCAATGTCACGGAGTATTAAAAATTATGAAATAAATAACAAGCATGCCACGATCAAGGCGTCGAGCGACACCACATAAAGGGCTTTTAAAGAAATGCCACGATCGGGCGTTTGGCGACACCACATAAAGGGCTTTAAAAGAAATGCCACGATCAAGCGTCGGCGACACCACATAAAGGGCTTTTAAAAGAAATGCCACGATCAAGGCCCGAGCAACACCACATAAAGGGCTTTTAAAATAAATGCCACGATCAAGGCGTCTGAGCGACACCACATAAAGGGCTTTAAAAAAATAAATGTTACGATCAAGGCGTCTGAGCGACACCACATAAAGGATTTTAAAGAAATGCCACGATCGAGGCGTCGGCGACACCACATAAAGGGCTTTTAAAATAAACAATCATAGTGAATATCCCGGAGGTAGAACCATCCCAGAGATACTCGATAATAACAATAATATCACGGGTTAGTCAACGATAATAATAATCATAATCATCATTAGTCACAAGTCACAGTCCATGTTGTTCCAGTTCTGGTTAACAGCTCCACCTCCGAAGACCGACACTAAGACCGACACTTGACCCATCCCAGACTGTAGTCCTTAACCGTGGACACGGCTATTCGAATAGGTTTTAATCTCTGCAGAGGGTGTACTCTTTACCCACGAGTAACGGATTTCTTTAGTCCATCGGGACTAATTCCGTTTACGGTCTTTTTGTTGAAAACACACCTAACTTGCACACACCAGCTTAACTCACACTTGTCTGGAATCACCCACACACTGTTAAGCAAACTCTAAGTGGGAGGCTACAACCTCGCGTAGCATGGGATCAAATTTATATCGCAAGCGCCTAAGGGGTGGCCTCCCTCTCGGTCCCAACCGAAACACCCATGCCCCCGACCGGTGGCCTGCCTACCAGCTACAACCGGTATCTTCCACCATGGCCTCTCTGTACGGTGTGTGCTAGGAAGGGGTTGACAACTTACTGAACCGTACTCTACTTGCTGTAGAGACGAGTGGTAGTACGAAACAAGTATGGGGGTTACTGGAACAAGACTCGATCTACGGTCGACTCAGGAGGTCTATAGTTTCTGCATGACATGTATAACAAATATATTTCAACCAATACAATCAACACTCATTATATCTTACCATGCCATACCGGACATAACCGTCCGACGGAGACCGGCGACAAGCTCACGCCTACCCAAGGCAGAGGCTTTCCCGGGTTCCTTTCCGGTATGCATGCAAGATACATGAGGATGATTACCATCACAGTATACTCATTTCCAACAGCATGGAAATCACCAATATGCATCCATGCAAATGATCATGTCACATGAAATAACAAGTCCTTCGAAATGAGGTGGTGTTATAATCGTGTCAACGAACACACCAAAAATATTATGCCGGGTTCGAATGCTTGCCTTCAATGTGTGGAAAGGTAGGTGCAGTCCAAAACATTTGAATGCTTTCTCCTCTCTCCAAAAATCTTGGGATTCTACGCTTTCACTTAACTGCGTGGCGGCGGGTGGGTCACCGACAGTGGGTCCAGGGGCCCACTAGTCAGGTTGACTAGTCGTCGCGCCCCTTCTCCCTCCTCTGTCCGAGCGAGGCGAGGCTCCGGCGATCGTCGCCGGTGAAGGGAGGCTCCTCGAGGGCATCCGAGGCCAGGGATGGATCCACCTCTCCTAGGCGGTCCTCCGGTGGTCGATCGCCGGGGGGACGGAGGGTTCGTCGGCGGCGAGCTCATGGCGGAGGGAGCTTCGGTGACGGAGTGGTTTTGGGGCGAAACTGGTTCCCGATCAAAATTAAGCAGGGGGTTGGGTTCCTGGAGGGGCGGAGGTGTTCTTGGCGAAGAGAAATGGGAGGGAGAGGCTTTGGTGGCGCCGGAATGGACGAGGCAGTGGCGGCGGCAGGAATTGCCGGAGATGAGGGAGACGGCCTCCTCAGGTTGATTGGCTGCCATGGGGGAACTAGGGAGGTGGACTGAGGTTGCGTGCGTGCTCAGAGGGGCTCGGGGTCCCTTATATAGGCGAAGCAAGGCGGTTCCGCGGCGGCCGTGGATAAGCTCGCCGGCGACCGTCTTACTGTGCTGCAGAGCAACGTGGCGGCGACGAGGGCTTGCGGACAAGGCTGCGGATGAGCTCGGGCTGTGCCAGGGGCCAGGTGGTGAGCCGGGGTGGCTTGGGCGGCGCCGACCGCGGCAGAGGCGCGCTGCGGTCGTCGGTGTGCCGCCAAAAGCTCTGTCGGCGGCGCTGTAGGCTGCCAGCGTGGCTTGGCGCGTTGCTGCGAGCGGATGAGGTCGGGGGTGCAGCTCTGTAGGCGAGCGGGGTAGGTGGCACGAAGCGGGCGCGACGCGGCGGCTCGGGCGCATGCACGTGCAAAACGCGCGCTCTGGGCGCGCCCAGAGCACGCCCACCAGGTGCTCGGCGAAATGCCATGGCATTCCAGAGCGCTTGGTTGGAGCTGGGAGTTAGCAGGGTGGGGTTAAGATCTAAGGCAAAAACTATTTGACATGCTGGTTGGGCCAGGGGATCAAGTCCACAGTGAAAACGAAAACTCATGTCAAAATAGTTCATGCCCATAAGATGTTGATAAAATGCTAAGGGCATCTAGGCTTTACTTGGAGGGGCCAAATCTTCCATACTAGTGTCTCTGTGGATTAAAGAGAGGGTGGAAATGTTAGTTTGCAGAAAGGAGAAACTTGCTAGTGCAAGTTTTGCAAATCTTCAATTCTGGACAGAAAGCAAAGGGCATTATTTCATGAACCAAAATTATGCCAATGGTTGCATGCTCCTGGACTTAGGAGTTTAGTAGGGAGGGCTACAGGTATGAAAAGGAATCATGGGCAAGGGAGCAGCTAAAATGGTGGTTGCTGTACAAATCCTCAAATTGGACCAGAATGGAAAAGAGGTTGATTCACTCAAATCTTTCAAAGAACATAAATGGGTTTTTGCACAAAGTGGAATAATATGCTCCTACTGACCTCCCCTAATTTTGGTAGAAGTTTTAAAGAGATATTTAAATAGGTTGTAGTGCAAAATTGCTCTCTGGACCAGAGAAGAAAACATGTGTAGCACTCAAAATATTTCAAGAATAAAAGGTATTTTTGTATAAAAGTGATTTAAAAACATCACATGACATCTCCAAATTTTTGTGGGATTTTTAGATAAATATATCAAATGGTTGTAGTTCAAATAGGGCCATATAACCTTGAAAACCATTTTTCAAGAAAATAAAGATCAAGCAAAATATAATTATGTAATTAGTTCTACCAATAAAAGAAAAGTTTTTCTTGAGAGGTTAAACAAGTCCAATAACATATTTGAAAAGTTTTCTCTATGGGGAAAACTCCATAATAGCAAGGGAGAAAAAGTTTCAAAAATAAAAAGGGAGCCCAGAAAATAAAAGTTTTAATTTCCTGGCAAAATTTTTAATTGATAAAACAAGGTCAAAATTTTGGGGTGTCACAACACTACCCCCCCTTAAAATAAAATCTCGTCCTCGAGATTTGCTAAGAGTTGTAAAACAAAAAAAAATACTCTTACTTGGTCAAAAGATCATTTTACACAGGCGGTAAAAAGAGGCTACAGTGAGAGGGCAATAAATGGTGAGTAACTACAGTGTGGTACTGGCGCTGCGTGAAAGAAAAATCCATGCTTATGAAAATGGGCGATTTCTACGCTGGACGCCGTGAATTTAGAATAAATTCTAAATTTAACAATACGCTGGTCGTACCCGAGGGCATAGTGCTCTCTCTGGCTGACAGGTGGGACCGGGGCCCACTGTTAGTCTCTCCTTCTACCTCTGGCTCTCTCTTCTTCCTCTCACCTGGCCTCGCTCCTCCTTCTCTCTTCTTCTCCTCTGTTTCCGCTGGCCGGAGCTCGAGACGAGGCTCTAATGGCGGAGGTGGTGCCGGACTGGTATGTGATCCTGTTGTGCGGAGGGCTGGCGGCAGTGCTGGGGCTCTCCGTGCTCCTGTGCGCGATGATCCTTGATGATCGCCGTGATGCTGCTGCTCGGGTGCTGGCTCTCCGTGGTGGCGGTAATCACGAGGAGTAGGTGGGGTGTGCCGGGTGCTAACTGTTGTTAGGGGGTGGTTAGCCAGATGTAACACCGTTGCAAAGTTTTGCAAACAGTGTAGGTGCTCGGATGATTATGGTCGAGTGTCTGTGGTCGTTGTGCTGTGTGAAATAAAATAATCCATGTCGTGAGAAAATGTATGATGCAGCAATCCGGTAAGGAGAAAACTCATACTAGGATTTTTTTCGCGGTTACATAAGTTATTCACGAAGGAACTTACTCATATCAGTAGAAATTAAATACGCGACTCACCGCACAAATCTGAGGTACCACGCGTAAGTTACAATGCAAATATAAATGCTGCAAAAACAAATACAGTAGTGACGTCTAAAATGAAAACGGTAACTGGGTGTGGTCCTGATAAAATGTCTCTGGTAAAGGGATACACTCCTCTTCTATCGGAGGCAGTGGATTGACCAGTCGATGTATGCGTCTCTCCGGGTCGGGCCTTAGTGATCTGCCGATTGCAACCGAGGATTTAAATCAGCAAGACTCGGAGATAACCCATCACCCGCTGGTTCAAATGCTCTTGAGCGATGATGTCTCGGATAAGGTTGGCGAGCGGGTCTTTCTCAATCGCCCACCGGAAAAGACGTCACTCCTCCGGTGTTGCACGACTCGGAAAATAATAATATCCGTTGTCGGGCATAGGGTATCGCGGATCGAAGGCAGCAATTGCTTCTTCGCAGCATCTTCTATGGCGGTTGTGGGGTTGGCATAGATTTCCCCATGAAGGAAACTTGTTGGATCTTGGTTGGGGTCTATGGGAGGAATGTGTCTTGCTGCCCAATATTCCGAGGTGGATGGGGTGATCCTTGATTTGAACAGCTCGTACTGGGGTGGCTGGGTAGAACCCATAGTACTGCGGGTAAAGTCCCGCAATATTTTGACAAAGCTACCTGGGGTTGCTTCTGGGGTTCTCAGATGAATGTTGTGGCTCGGCATGACAAGAGATGGTTGTGAGAGTGGTGTACGAGGTGAGGGTTGCTGGGCAAGGTCACAAGGTGGCCTTCTTATATAGCATCTGGGCTGGTTTATTCACCGTGGTGAAAGGTAATAAATCTGCCAGATTACCTCAAGAGTCGGGGTCCGTGCCGGGGATACACATATCTCATAAAGAGACGTGTTACTGTGGTTGTCGTCAAGGTTGGTCTTGGTAGCTGTGCCCGGAAATTATGCAATTGCGTGCTGACAAAAATACGCAAGGCCAAAAAACAGGGGCACATCAACAGGCTGCGTTAATATACACGGTCGCACGATTACAAAGTGAGGATACAATGAGACTCGGTACTACTCGTACGGCTTAGTCTACCTCGTTTATGTCTAAACGGGCGTGCCTGGTGGATGTTGAGTCTTCTCCACGTGTCTCACTGCCGGGATTAGTCGGAGATGGCGGAGGGACGACAGGGTCGGGGTAGCGATGATGACCATCACGGGGATTGTTGGCCACAACCCCGTTGGAGTGTGTTCCCAAAAGGTGACGAAGCACTTCTGGGGTCATCAAAGCATCTCGGTTGATGTCTGGAGCTGCCCTCAGGGTCTCGATCGGGTGTCCGAACAGCACGACTGGGTTGTCGGCGTCGGGCTCGTCTTCTCTTCTAGCTGGGGTTCGACGAACCAGCTCTCCTCGAGCTGCGATCAGATCAATGGTGATCTGGTCGAACAGTGCCTCTAGTGCACTTACATAGCGCACTAGGTGCAATAATGCGAGATCCATCTCGTGATCTCCGTTGGCAACTTGGGGTGGTCTACCATACCCTTCGCGTCTGGGGTAGTAGTGGAACGAGCGGCAGTTAACTCTGGGCGACAAGTGCCCGAGATGAACTATAGCCTCTTGAGCAGCTAGTTGTATGGCTTGTGGCTCAAAGGAAGTTGTTCTTCCGGTGAACCTGTAGGGGCGCTCGGGCGCTAGACCCCATCTAGTAGATGTGCACTGATGGCCTGAATTGACGGTCTTCACCGCTCATGGGTCCCCTGGTACACAACATATTCCGTGGCTCCTCTAACGCATAGGCACGACGGGTGAGGTTTGCGAGGATGGTCACAAAACCTCCAAGGTTGGTTGCTGTGGTCTCATTGTGCACTATGGGGCCAGGCATTGTGGCTAGGGTGGGGAAGACGCTGTGCTGTGCTGGGTTGGGGTTAGCGTGCCCTTTTTATAGAAAAAGGGGACGGAGTCTTCCTTCGCACGCTTGTGGGGGAGACATCTTGGGTGCTGGTTACTGGCGCGAGATCGACAAGCTAGGTTGGTAGGTTGGGCACCGACTGCCAAAAATGTCGGGGTCACTGTGTGGCTATCTTGCACGAGAAGCTTGGCTGGGTTTTGGTTATGGTATGGTGGGTTGGTTTGCCTAAGTTTATTGACCTGGCTACGATAGGATTAGCCAATGGTCAGCCTGGCTCTGATACCAAGTCTGTCACGACCGGTTTTTCGGGTAATAAATTTCCAGAAAAGACCGTCGTGCTCATCAGCCCCAGGATTACTGTTAGCTGATGAGGCTCCAACTTGATACAGAAATTCCAAGCAAAGCACAAAATATGTAGTACAAGACCATTCGGCTGTGAGTACAACAAAAGGTTTCTCTTGGTTGATGGCGGAAGCGGTTTGTGGATCATCGGTGTCTATGGGACTCCAATTCCCACAGAACAGTGACCAGGTTAACTCCTATCTTCGCGAGGCTGCTATCTCCATTGCTTAGGTTCCGGGCTGTCATCGCGTCGCTCCTCTCCGTGCAAGAAAATCTGGCCAAGACAATAGCGAGGGACAAGCCGGTGAGTACTTTGAATGTACTGCAAACATTTAGAACAGGTATAATATAACAATGATGTCTCGACAATATTTTATGCTCATGACGCTACCACAAAGATAAATATAACTCGGTGTATGAATATGCAATGTCACGGAGTATTAAAATTATGAAATAAATAACAAGCATGCCACGATCGAGGCGTCGAGCGACACCACATAAAGGGCTTTTAAAGAACGCCACAGATCAAGGCGTCGAGCGACACCACATAAAGGGCTTTAAAAGAAATGCCACGATCAGGCGTCGAGCGACACCACATAAAGGGCTTTTAAAAGAAATGCCACGATCAAGGCGTCGGCGACACCACATAAAGGGCTTTTAAAATAAATGCCACAATCAGGCGCTTGGCGACACCACATAAAGGGCTTTAAAAAAATAAATGCCACAATCAAGGCGTCGAGCGACACCACATAAAGGGCTTTTAAAGAAATGCCACGATCGAGGCGTCGGCGACACCACATAAAGGGCTTTTAAAATAAACAATCATAGTGAATATCCGGAGGTAGAACCATCCCGAGATACTCGATAATAACAATAATATCACGGGTTAGTCAACGATAATAATAATCATAATCATCATTAGTCACAAGTCACAGTCCATGTTGTTCCGATTAAGTTAACAGCTCCACCTCCAAGACCGACACTAAGACCGACACTTGACCCATCCCAGACTGTAGTCCTTAACCGTGGACACGGCTATTCGAATAGGTTTTAATCTCTGCAGAGGGTGTACTCTTTACCCACGAGTAACGGATTTCTTTAGTCCATCGGGACTAATTCCGTTTACGGTCTTTTTGTTGAAAACACACCTAACTTGCACACACCAGCTTAACTCACACGTGTCTCGAATCACCCACGACACCTGTTAAGCAAACTCTAAGTGGGGAGGCTACAACCTCGCGTAGCATGGGATCAAATTTATATCGCGCCTAAGGGGTGGCTCTCCTCTCGGTCCCAACCGAAACACCCATGCCCCGGACCAGGTGGCCTGCCTACCAGCTACAACCGGTATCTTCCACCATGGCCTCTCATGCGGTGTGTGCTAGGAAGGGTTGACAACTTATCGAACCGTACTCTACTTGCTGTGAGAGCAGTGGTAGTATGAAACAAGTATGGGGGTTACTGGAACAAGACTCGATCTACGGTCGACTCAGGAGGTCTATAGTTTCCTGCATGACATGTATAACAAATATATTTCAACCAATACAATCAACACTCATTATATCTTACCATGCCATACCGGACATAACCGTCCCGACGGAGACCGGCGACAAGCTCACGCCTACCCAAGGCAGAGGCTTTCCCGGGTTCCTTTCCGGTATGCATGCAAGATACATGAGGATGATTACCATCACAGGTATACTCATTTCCAACAGCATGGAAATCACCAATATGCATCCATGCAAATGATCATGTCACATGAAATAACAAGTCCTTCGAAATGAGGTGGTGTTATAATCGTGTCAACGAACACACCAAAAATATTATGCCGGGGTTCAGAATGCTTGCCTTCAATGTGTGGAAAGGTAGGGTGCAGTCCAAAACATTTGAATGCTTTCTCCTCTCTCCAAAAATCTTGGGATTCTACGCTTTCACTTAACCGCGCGTGGCGGCGGGGTGGGTCACTGACAGTGGGTCCAGGGGGCCCACTAGTCAGGTTTGACTAGTCGTCGCGCCCCTTCTCCCTCCTCTGTCCGAGCGAGGCGAGGCTCCGGCGATCGTCGCCGGCGAAGGGAGGCTCCTCGAGGGCATCCGAGGCCAGGGATGGATCCACCTCTCCTAGGCGGTCCTCCCGGTGGTCGACTGGCCGGCGGGGACGGAGGGGTTCGTCGGCGGCGAGCTCCGCGGCGGAGGGAGCTTCGGTGACGGAGTGGTTTTGGGGCGAAACTGGTTCCCGATCAAAATTAAGCAGGGGGTTGGGTTCCTGGAGGGGCGGAGGTGTTCTTGGCGAAGAGAAATGGGAGGGAGAGGCTTTGGTGGCGTCGGAATGGACGAGGCAGTGGCGGCGGCAGGAGTTGCCGGAGATGAGGGAGACGGCCTCCTCAGGTTGATTGGCTGCCATGGGGGAACTAGGGAGGTGGACTGAGGTTGCGTGCGTGCTCGAGAGGGCTCGTGGTCCCTTATATAGCGCGGCAAGGCGGTTCCATGGCGGCCGTGGATAAGCTTCGCCGGCGACCGTCTTCTTGTCTTTGCAGAGCAACGTGGCGGCGACGAGGGCTTGCGGACAAGGCTGCGGATGAGCTCGGGCTGTGCCAGGGGCCAGGTGGCGAGCCGGGGTGGCTTGGCGGCGCCGACCCGCAGAGGCGCCTTCTGATCGTCGGTGTGCCGCCAAAGCTCTCTCGGCGGCGCCAGAGGCTGCCGGCGTGGCTTAAGCGTTCTTTGCGGCGGATGAGGTCGGGGTGCAGCTCAGAGGCGGCGGGGTAGGTGGCACGGCGGGCGCGACGCGGCGTTTCGGCGCATGCTGCGTCGCAAAAGCAGCGCTTTAGGCGCCAGAGCACGCCCACGGTGCTCGGCGAAATGCCATGGCATTCAGGCGCTTGGTTGGAGCTGGGAGTTAGCGAGGTGGGGTTAAGATCTAAGGCAAAAACTATTTGACATCTTTGGTTGGGCCAGGATCAAGTCCACAGTGAAAAAGAAAACTCATGTCAAAATAGTTCATGCCCATAAGATGTTTGATAAAATGCTAAGGGCATCTAGGCTTTACTTGGAGGGCCAAATCTTCCATACTAGTGTCTCTGTGGATTAAAGAGAGGGTGGAAATGTTAGTTTGTAGAAGGAGAAACTTGCTAGTGCAAGTTTTGCAAATCTTCAATTCTGGACAGAAAGCAAAGGGCATTATTTCATGAACCAAAATTATGCCAATGGTTGCATGCTCCTGGACTTAGGAGTTTAGTAGGGAGGGCTACAGGTATGAAAAGGAATCATGGGCAAGGGAGCAGCTAAAATGGTGGTTGCTGTACAAATCCTCAAATTGGACCAGAATGGAAAAGAGGTTGATTCACTCAAATCTTTCAAAGAACATAAATGGGTTTTTGCACAAAGTGGAATAATATGCTCCTATTGACCTCCCCTAATTTTGGTAGAAGTTTTAAAGAGATATTTAAATAGGTTGTAGTGCAAAATTGCTCTCTGGACCAGAGAAGAAAACATGTGTAGCACTCAAAATATTTCAAGAATAAAAGGTATTTTTGTATAAAAGTGATTTAAAAACATCACATGACATCTCCAAATTTTTGTGGGATTTTTAGATAAATATATCAAATGGTTGTAGTTCAAATAGGGCCATATAACCTTGAAAACCATTTTTCAAGAAAATAAAGATCAAGCAAAATATAATTATGTAATTAGTTCTACCAATAAAAGAAAAGTTTTTCTTGAGAGGTTAAACAAGTCCAATAACATATTTGAAAAGTTTTCTCTATGGGGAAAACTCCATAATAGCAAGGGAGAAAAAGTTTCAAAAATAAAAAGGGAGCCCAGAAAATAAAAGTTTTAATTTCTTGGCAAAATTTTTAATTGATAAAACAAGGTCAAAATTTTGGGGTGTCACACATTGGGATTCTCAGGTGTGTCTATAACAGGTTCACTAGAAGCATGCAAAGTCCTATCATTTTTCTTTTTCTTCTTTTTAGATGGACTAGGTGCCTCTAAACTATTTCTCTGAGAATCCTGCTCGATTCTCTTAAGGTGGCCTTCAGGATACAAAGGTTCCTGATTCATTCTACCAGTTCTACTAGCCACTCTAACAACAACATCATGTTTATTATTTAATTCATCGAGCAAATCACTTTGAGCTTTAAGTACTTGCTCAGCTTGAGTGGTAACCATAGAAGCATATTTGCTAATGAGTTTAAGTTCACCTTTAACTCTAGCATATAATCACTCAAGCGTCCTATCATGAAAGCATTACTCTTTAATTCTCTACCAACATAAGCATTAAAACTTTCTTGTCTAGCCATAAAGTCATCAAATTGATCTAAGCACCCGCTATGAAAATTAGTAGACGGAATTTCAACATTATCATATCTATAGAGAGAATTTACCTTTACTACCTATGTCGGCTTATCAAGACAATGTGTTTCTTCAACAGGCGGTATATTAAGACCATGTACTTCTTCAATAGGAGGTAAATTCTTAACATCTTCAGCTTTAATACCGTTTTCTTTCATAGTTTTTTTTGCCTCTTGCATATCTTCAGGACTGAGAAATAGAACACCCCTTTTCTTCGGAGTTGGTTTAGAATAGGCTCAGGAAGAGTCCAATTATTTCCATTAGTCAACATATTATTCAATAACAACTCAGCTTGGTCGACTGTTCTTTCCCTGAAAACACAACCAGCACAACTATCCAAGTGGTCCTTGAAAGCATCGGTTAGTCCATTATAAAAGATATCAAGTATTTCATTTTTCTTAAGAGGATGATCAGGCAAAGCATTAAGTAATCGCAGAAGCCTCCCCAAGCTTGTGGGAGACTCTCTTCTTTGATTTGCACAAAATTATATATTTCCCGCAAGGCAGCTTGTTTATTATGAGCAGGGAAATATTCGGCAGAGAAGTAATAAATCATATCCTGGGGGCTACACACACAACACCAGAATCAAGAGAATTAAACCAAGTTTTAGCATCACCCTTTAATGAGAATGGAAATATCTTAAGAATATAATAATAGCGAGACTTCTCATCATTAGTAAACATGGTGGCTATATCATTTAACTTGGTAAGATGTGCCATAACAATTTCAGATTCATTGCCATAAAAAGGATCAGATTCAAGTAAAGTAATTATCTCAGGGTCGATAGAGAATTCATAATCATTATCAGTAACAAAGATTGGTGAAGTAGCAAAAGCAGGGTCATATTTCATTCTAGCATTTAGAGTTTTCTGTTTAAGTTTAGCTAGTAACTTCTTAGGATCAGATCTATCATTGCAAGCAAAAAGATCTCTAGCAGTTTCTTCATCCATAACATAATCCTCAGGAACAACAGGCAATTCATACTTAGGGGGAGAACCTTCATCATCACTATCATCAATAATTTTATCTTCAATAATTTCATTCTCTCTAACCCTAGCAAGTTGTTCATCAAGAAATTCACCTAATGGCACAGTAGTATCAAGCATAGAAGTAGTTTCATCATAAGTATCATGCATAATGTATGGCATCATCAATAACATGCAACATATCGTAATTCATAGCGATAGCAGGTTTAGGTGTTGCAAGCTTACTCAAAATGAAGGAGAATCTAGTGCAGAGCTAGATGGCAGTTCCTTACCTCCCCTCGTAGTTGAGGGAAAAATCTTAGTTCTTTCGTCTTTCAAGTTCCTCATAGTGATCAGCAGATATAAATCCCAAGTGACTCAAAGAATAGAGCTATGCTCCCCGGCAACGACGCTAGAAAATAGTCTTAATAACCCACAAGTATAGGGGATCGCAACAGTTTTCGAGGGTAGAGTATTCAACCCAAATTTGTTGATTCGACATAAGGGGAGCCAAAGAATATTCTCAAGTATTAGCAGTTGAGTTTTAAATTCAACCACACCTGGATAACTTAGTATCTGCAGCAAAGTATTTAGTAGCAAAGTAGTATGATAATAAAGGTAACCGTGATAAAAGTAACGATAGCAGTTTTGTAGTGATTGTAACAGTAGCAACGGAAAAGTAAATAAGCGAAGCACAATATGTGAAAAGCTCCTAGGCATTGGATCAACGATGGATAATTATGTCGGATGCGATTCCTCATGTAATAGTTATGACATAGGGTGACACAGAACTAGCTCCAATTCATCAATGTAATGTAGGCATGTATTCCGAATATAGTCATATGTGCTTATGGAAAAGAACTTGCATGACATCTTTTGTCCTACCCTCCCGTGGCAGTGGGGTCCTAATAGAAACTAAGGGATATAAAGGCCTCCTTTTAATAGAGTACCGGACCAAAGCATTAGCAGTTAGTGAATACATGAACTCCTCAAACTACGATCATCACCGAGAAGTATCCCGATTATTGTCACTTCGGGGTTGTCGGATCATAACACATAATAGGTGACTATAGACTTGCAAGATAGGATCAGGAACTCACATATATTCATGAAAACATAATAGGTTCAGATCTGAAATCATGGCACTCGGGCCCTAGTGACAAGCATTAAGCATAGCAAAGTCATAGCAACATCAATCCCGGAACATAGTGGATACTAGGGATCAAACTCTAACAAAACTAACTTGATTACATGGTAAATCTCATCCAACCCATCACCTTCCAGCAATCCTATGATGGAATTACTCACGCACGGGGATGAGCATCATGAAATTGGTGATGGAGGATGGTTGATGATGACGACGGCGATGAATCCCCCTCTCCGGAGCCCCGAACAGACTCCAGATCAGCCCTCATTAGGGCTTGGCGGCGGCTCCGTATCGTAAAACGCGATGAAACTTTCTCTCTGATTTTTGTCCGCGAAATGGAATATATAGAGTTGGAGTTGAGGTCGGTGGAGCATCAGGGGCCCACGAGACAGGGGGCACGCCCAGGGGAGGGGGCGCACCCCCCACCCTCGTGGATAGTGTGTGGGCCCCTGGCCTTGATTCTTACACCAACATTTTTATATTTTCCAAAAGTTATCTTCGTGGATTTTTCCGAGAACTTTTGTTTTCTGCACAATAAACAACACCATGGCAGTTCTGCAGAAAACAACGTCAGTCCGGGTTAGTTTCATTCAAATCATGCAAATTAGAGTCCAAAACAAGGGCAAAAGTGTTTGGAAAAGTAGATACGTTGGAGATGTATCAACACACAAGTTGATTGTTTAGCCGTGTACGATGCCCCCCTCCACCATACTCCACTTCGGTTATACCGTCATAGTGCTTAGGCGAAGCCCTGCGCCAGTAACTTCATCATCACTGTCGCCACGCTGTCGTGCCGACGAAACTCTCCCTCGACCTTAGCTGGATCTAGAGTTTGCGGGACGTCACCGAGCTGAATGTGTGCAGACCGCGGAGGTGCCGTGCTTTCGGTACTTGATCGGTTGGATTGCGAAGACGTTCGACTACATCAAGCGCGTCACTTGACGCTTCTGCTTACGGTCTACAAGGGTACATGGACAACACTCTCCCGCTTGTTGCTATGCATCACATAGATCTTGCATGATCGTATGTTTTTTTTGAAATTACTGTGTTCCCCAACAATAGCAACAAACTAAATGATCATCATGCTAAGCTAATGGATGGGTCAAGTCAATCACATCATTCTCTAATGATGTGATCCCGTTCATCAAATGACAACTCATTTCTATGGCTAGGAAACTAAACCATCTTTGATTAATGAGCTAGTCAAGTAGAGGCATACTGATACGTCTCCAATGTATCTATAATTTTTGATTGTTCCATGCTATTATATTACCCCTTTTGGATGTTTATGGGCTTTATTTTACACTTCTATATCATTTTTGGGACTAACCTACTAACCGGAGGCCCAACCCATATTGCTGTTTTTGCCTATTTCAGTATTTCGAAGAAAAGGAATATCGAACGGAGTCCAAACGGAATGAAACCTTCGGGAGCGTTATTTTTGGAACAAATCTGATCCGGAGAGCCTGGAGTGCAAGTCAAGAAAGCTCCAAGGGCCCCACGAGATAGGAGGGCGCCCCCCCTGTAGGGCACGCCCCTGTCTCGTGGGCCCCTTGGGCGGCCACCGACGTACTTCTTCCTCCTATATATACCTACGTAGCCCGAAAACATCTAGGAGCACCATGAAACACAACCTCCACCGCAGTAACCTTCTGTATCCACGAGATCCCATCTTGGAGCCCTTGCCGGCACTCTGCCGGAGGGGGAAGCAACCATGGAGGGCCTCTACATCAGCATCCTTGCCCCTCCGATGAGTTGTGAGTAGTTTACCACAGACCTACGGGTCCATAGTTATTAGCTAGATGGCTTCTTCTCTCTTTTTGGATCTCAATACAATGTTCTCCCCCTCTCTTGTGGAGATCTATTCAATGTAATCTCTTTTTGCGGTGTGTTTGTCGAGATCCGATGAATTGTGGGTTTATGATCAAGTTTATCTATGAATAATATTTGAATCTTCTCTGAATTCTTTTATGTAAGATTGAGTTATCTTTGCAAGTCTCTTCGAATTGTCAGTTTGGTTTGGCCTACTAGATTGATCTTTCTTGCCATGTGAGAAGTGCTTAGCTTTGGGTTCAATCTTGCGGTGTTCTTACCCAAAGGATGTGACAGAAAGGGTTGCAAGACACGTATTGTATTGTTGCCATCGAGGATAACAAGATGGGGTTTATATCATATTGCATGTGTTTATCCATCTACATCATGTCATCTTGCTTAATGCGTTACTCTGTTCTTATGAACTTAATACTCTAGATGCATGCTGGATAGCGGTCGATGTGTGGAGTAATAGTAGTAGATGCAGGCAGGAGTCGGTCTACTTGTTCTAGACGTGATGCCTATATACATGATCATGCCTAGATAATCTCATAACTATGCGCTTTTCTATCAATTGCTCGACAGTAATTTGTTCACCCACCGTAATACTTATGCTATCTCGAGAGAAGCCTCTAGTGAAACCTATGGCCCCCGGGTCTATCTCTTATCATATTTTCTTTCCATCTACTTTATTTGCATCTCAAGTCAAGACATACCAAGTACCCATCACAAACCCATCTCCCTCGCATTTACATTATTTGCCATTTGTCTCTCGTTTTCCTCTCCCCCACTTCACCCTTGTCGTTTTACTCGCCCTCTCTTTCCCAATCTCCTCCTTTCTTTTTGCTTGCTCCCTTCCGCCGTGATTCTGTTTGTCGCTATGTCTGAAATTGGGGAGATTATCGTCGATATGGACGACAATGATAACACAGAAAATCCCGAGGCTCCGGCCGATGAACCCCTTATCTTGCATACTAAAAAGTTTCGAATCGGTAGTGGTAACATCATTGGCCAAGGTGTTATTCAAGATTTCTTTACTTGTGCCGGTGCTTTACCTTCCATGGGGTGTTCTATTCTTCATAAAACTAGTAGTCTTGCGGATGCTGTCGCTATGCTTATAGTTGAGCTTGAAAGGCAATTTATGCACATGCATCCTTGCATACAAAGAATTTTTCTAGAATTCTCTAATATTGAGCATTCTTCTGTTAAGCGCGCTGTTACTATCTTTTTGGCTCATGAATTTAGATTTATCATAAGAGAGGCCAAAGAAATCTTTGCGCACTATAGGGTGGACGCCGGTCGTCCTCCCATAGAGGCGATCCTCTATGATCAAGAGGAAATTAGACGTTTTCAATCTTCGGACTATGTCGCTTTTAATGAAAACCTTAGAACAAAGGTTCCTACCAATGTCTTGGTTGATTGCATTAACGAGCTTAATAATGATTTTGCCCTTCGAAACAATGAGCTAGGATACTCTCTTGAGTATAGGCTCACAAGATTTTGCCAAAAGAATGCTTTTAGTGATGAAATAGTTGTGCACTATGAAGGGCCAAAGGAGGAACCCGTTCCTCCCGTGATTGATCTTGGGGATCTTTGTCCCACTAAATTTAGCCCTTTTGATTACTTTTGCTTGCCTCGAAGGAAACTTGCTGCCGAACGTAGAGAATATGGGATGAGCTTTCAAGATCTATCTTATTATTACGACACTTGTTAGATCTATCTTTGCTTTTATGCCTAGCTAGGGGCGTTAAACAATAGCGTTAGTTGGGAGGCAACCCAATTTTCTTTATGTTTTTAGTTTTTGCTCCTGTTTAGTAATAAATCTTGCATCTACCTTCTGGTTAGATCTATTTTTATCTTTTAATTAGTGTTTGTGCCAAGTAGAACCTATAGGATAACCTACGATGATAGTTGATTTGATTCTGCTGAAAAACAGAAACTTTGCACGCACGAATATAATTTTGTTAAATCACAGGAACGTGATTTTGCGTTGATTCTTTTTGCTGATGTTCAATAGACAAATTGTCCAGGACTTCCTATTTTTGTAGGATTTTTAGAGTTCCAGAAGTTTGCGTTAGTTACAGATTGCTACAGAGTGTTCTGTTTTTGACAGATTCTGTTTTTCGTGTGTTGTTTGCTTATTTCAATGCATCTATGGCTAGTAAATTAGTTTATAAACCATAAAGAAGTTGGAATACAGTAGTTTTAACACCAAATTAAATAAATAATGAGTTCATGGCAGTACCTTATGTGGTGGTTTTGTTTTCTTTCACTAGCGGAGCTTATAAGATTTCCTGTTGAGTTTTGTGTTGTGAAGTTTTCAAGTTTTGGGTAAAGCTTTTATGGACTATGGAATAAAGGGTGGAAAGAGCCTAAGCTTGGGGATGCTTATGGAATCCCAATATATTCAAGGATATCCAAAAGCCTAAGCTTGGGGATGCCCCGGGAAGGCATCCCCTCTTTCGTCTTCGTTCATTGGTAACTTTACTTGGAGCTATATTTTTATTCGCTACATGATATGTGTTTTGCTTGGAGCGTCGTGTATTATATTAGTCTTTGCTTTTTAGTTTATCACAATCATCCTTGCTGTACGCACCTTTTGGGAGAAGCCTATTTGATTAGAATTTGCTAGAATACTCTATGTGCTTCACTTATATCTTTTGAGCTTGATAGTTTTTGCTCTAGTGCTTCACTTATATCTTTTAGAGCACGGTGGTGTCTTAATTTTGAAGGAATTGCTAGTCTCTCGTGCTTCACTTATATTATTTTGAGAGTCTTTTAGAACATCATGGTATTTGCTATTATCATAAAGTTGGTCCTAGAATAATGAGCATCCAAGTTGGGTATAATAAAAACTATCATAGAAAGTGAATTGGATGCTATGATCAATTTGATGCTTGATAATTGTTTTGAGATATGGAGGTAGTGATATTAAAGTCATGCTAGTTGGGTGATTATGAATTTAAAGAATGCTTGTGTTGAAGCTTGTGATTCCCGTAGCATGCACGTATGGTGAACCGCTTTGTGATGAAGTTGGGGCACAATTTTATTTATTGATTGTCTTCCTTATGAGTGGCGGTCGGGGACGAGCTATGGTCTTTTCCTACCAGTCTATCCCCCTAGGAGCATGCGCGTAGTACTTTGGTTTTTGATGACTTCTAAATTTTTGCAACAAGTATATGAGTTCCTTTGATTAATGTTGAGTCCATGGATTATACGCACTCTTTCACCCTTCCACCATTGCTAGCCTCTCTTGTACCGCACAATTTTCGCCGGTACCATACACCCACCATTTACCTTCCTCAAAACAGCCACCATACCTACCTATTATGGCATTTCCTAGCCATTCCGAGATATATTGCCATGCAACTCTCCACCGTTCCGTTCATATGACACGCATTACTTTTGTCATATTTCTTTTTGCATGATCATGTAGTTGACATTGTATTTGTGGCAAGGCCACCTTCATGATTTTCATACATGTCGCTCTTGATTCATCGCATATCCCGGTACACCGCCGGAGGCATTCATATAGAGTCATATCTTGTTCTAGCTTTGAGTTGTAAATCCATAAAAGTGTGATGATCTTCATTATTAGAGCATTGTCCTAGTGAGGAAAGGATGATGAAGACTATGATTCCCCCACAAGTCGGGATGAGACTTCGGACTTTACAAAAAGAAAAAAAGAGAAAATAGAAAAATAAATAAAAAATAAATAAAGAGAAAGGCCAAAAAAAGGGAGGCCAAAGAAAAAAAAAGAGAAAAGGAAAAAGGAAAAAAAATAAAAAAAATCAAAATGAGAGAAAAAGAGGGAAGGGACAATGCTACTATCTCTTTTTCCACACTTGTGCTTCAAAATAGCACCATGATCTTCATGTTAGAGAGTCTCATATGTTGTCACTTTCATATACTAGTGGGAATTTTTCATTATAGAACTTGGCTTGTATATTCCAATGATGGGCTTCCTCAAAAGTGCCCTAGGTCTTCGTGAGCAAGCAAATTGGATGCACCCCACTTAGTTTCTTTTGTTGAGCTTTCATATATTTATAGCTCTAGTGCATCCGTTGCATGGAAATCCCTACTCACTCACATTGATATCTATTAATGGGCATCTCCATAGCCCGTTGATACGCCTAGTTGATGTGAGACTATCTTCTCCTTTTTGTCTTCTCCACAACCACTCTTCTATTCCACGTATAGTGCTATGTCCATGGCTCACGCTCATGTATTGCGTGAAAGTTGAAAAAGTTTGATATTATTAAACTATGAAACAATTGCTTGGCTTGTCATCAGGGTTGTGCATGATTAAATACTTTGTGTGATGAAGACATGATTATATGATTTTGTAGGGATAACTTTCTTTAGCCATGTTATTTTGAGAAGACATGATTACTTTGATTAGTATGCTTGAAGTATTACTATTTCTTATGTCAATATGAACTTTTATTTTGTATTCATTTGGATCTGAACATTCAAGCCACAATAAAGAAAATTACATTATGAATTATGCTAGGTAGCATTCCACATCAAAAATTTCTTTTTTATCATCTACCTACTCGAGGACGAGCAGGAATTAAGCTTGGGGATGCTTGATACGTCTCCAACGTATCTATAATTTTTGATTGTTCCATGCTATTATATTACCCCTTTTGGATGTTTATGGGCTTTATTTTACACTTCTATATCATTTTTGGGACTAACCTACTAACCAGAGGCCCAACCCATATTGTTGTTTTTTTTGCCTATTTCAGTATTTCGAAGAAAAGGAATATCAAACGGATTCCAAACGAAACTTCAGGAGCGTTATTTTTGGAACAAATCTGATCCGGAGAGCCTGGAGTGCAAGTCAAGAAAGCTCCGAGGGCCCCACGAGATAGGAGGGCGCGCCCCCTGTCCCATGGGCCCCTTGGGCGGCCACCGACGTACTTCTTCCTCCTATATATACCTACATACCCCGAAAACAACCAGGATCACCACGAAACACAATTTCCACTGCAGTAACCTTCTGTATCCGCGAGATCCCATCTTGGAGCCCTTGCCGACACTCTGCCGGAGGGGGAAGCAACCACGGAGGGCCTCTACATCAACATCCTTGCACCTCTGATGAGTTGTGAGTAGTTTACCACAGACCTACGGGTCCATAGTTATTAGCTAGATGGCTTCTTCTCTCTTTTTGGATCTCAATACAATGTTCTCCCCCTCTCTTGTGGAGATCTATTCGATGTAATCTCTTTTTGCGGTGTGTTTGTCGAGATCCGATGAATTGTGGGTTTATGATCAAGTTTATCTATGACTAATATTTGAATCTTCTCTGAATTCTTTTATGTATGATTGAGTTATCTTTGCAAGTCTCTTCGAATTATCAGTTTGGTTTGGCCTACTAGATTGATCTTTCTTGCCATGGGAGAAGTGCTTAGCTTTGGGTTCAATCTTGCGGTGTTCTTACCCAGTGACAGAAAGGGTTGCAAGACATGTATTGTATTGTTGCCATCGAGGATAACAAGATGGGGTTTATATCATATTGCATGTGTTTATCCCTCTACATCATGTCATCTTGCTTAATGCGTTACTCTGTTCTTATGAACTTAATACTCTAGATGCATGCTGGATAGCTGTCGATGTGTGAGTAATAGTAGTAGATGCAGGCAGGAGTCGGTCTACTTGTTATGGACGTGATGCCTATATACATGATCATGCCTAGATAATCTCATAACTATGCGCTTTTCTATCAATTGCTCGACAGTAATTTGTTCACCCACCGTAATACTTATGCTATCTCGAGAGAAGCCTCTAGTGAAATCTATGCCCCCCGGGTCTATCTCTTATCATATTTGCTTTCCATCTACTTTATTTGCATCTATCTTTTAAAATTCCAAAAATACATTTATCTTATCTTACTATCTTTATTAGATCTCACTTTCGCAAGTGGCCATGAAGGGATTGACAACCCCTTTATTGCGATGGTCGCGAGTTCTCAGTTTGTTTGTGTAGGTGCGTGGGACTTTTGAGGAACCTCCTACTGGATTGATACGTTAGTTCTCAAAACTGAGGGAAATACTTACACTACACTTTGCTGCATCACCCTCTCCTCTTCGAGGAAAACCAACGCAAGCTCAAGACGTAGCACATACTAGTGACACTCTATTTGTCTATGTATTCACACATGTACTAAGTTTCAAGTTAATACAATTCTAGCATGAATAATAAACATTTATCATGATATAAGGAAATCTAAATAACAACTTTATTATTGCCTGTAGGGCATATTTCCTTAAGTCTCCTAGTTGCACTAGAGTCAATAATCTAGATTACACAGTAATGATTCTAACACCCATGGAGTCTTGGTGCTGATCATGTTTTGCTTGTGAGAGAGGCTTAGTCAATGGGTCTGCAACATTCAGATCCATATGTATCTTGCAAATCTCTATGTTGCCCTCCTTGACTTAATCGTGGATGGAATTGAAGCATCTCTTGATGTGCTTGATTCTCTTGTGAAATCTGGATTCTTTTGCCAAGGCAATTGCACCAGTATTGTCACAAAAGATTTTCATTGGACCCGATGCACTAGGTATGATACCTAGATTGGATATGAACTCTTTCATCCAGACTCCTTCATTTGCTGCTTCCGAAGCAGCTATGTACTCCACTTCACACGTAGATCCCGCCATGACGCTTTGCTTAGAACTGCACCAACTTAAAGCTCCACCGTTCAATATAAATATGTATCCGGTTTGTGACTTAGAGTCATCCGAATCAGTGTCAAAGCTTGCATCAATGTAACTATTTATGACGAGCTCTTTGTCACCTCCATAAACGAGAACCATATCCTTAGTCCTTTTCAGTTATTTCAGGATGTTCTTGACCGCTGTCAAGTGATCCACTCCTAGATTACTTTGGTACCTCCCTGCTAAACTAATAGCAAGGCACACATCAGGTCTGGTACACAACATTGCATACATGATAGAGCCTATGGCTGAAGCATAGGGAACAACTTTCATTTTCTCTCTATCTTCTGCAGTGGTCGGGCATTGAGTCTGACTCAACTTCACACCTTGTAACACAGGCAAGAACCCTTTCTTTCCTTGATCCATTTTGAACGTCTTCAAAACTTTATCAAGGTATGTGCTTTGTGAAAGTCCAAATAAGCGTCTTGATCTATCTCTATAGATCTTGATGCCCAATATATAAGCAGCTTCATCGAGGTCTTTCATTGAAAAACTCTTGTTCAAGTATCTTTTTATGCCATCCAGAAATTCTATATCATTTCCAACAACAATATGTCATCCACATATAATATTAGAAATGCTACAAAGCTCCCACGCACTTTCTTGTAAATACGGGCTTCTCCAAAAGTCTGTATAAAACCATATGCTTTGATCACACTATCAAAACGTTTATTCCAACTCCGTGAGGCTTGCACCAGTCCATAAATGGATCGCTAGAGCTTGCACACTTTGTTAGCATCCTTTGGATTGATAAAACCTTTGGGTTGCATCATATACAACTCTTCTTCCAGAAATCCATTCAGGAGTGCAGTCTTCACATCCATTTGCCAAATTTCATAATCATAAAATGCAGCAATTGCTAACATGATTCGGACGGACTTAAGCATCGCTACGGGTGAGAAGGTCTCATCCTAGTCAACTCCTTGAACTTGTTGAAAACCTTTTGCGACAAGTCGAGCTTTGTAGACAGTAACATTACCGTCAACGTCAGTCTTCTTATTGAAGATCCATTTATTCTCGATGCCTTGCCGATCATCGAACAAGTCAACCAAAGTCCACACTTTGTTCTCATACATGGATCCCATCTCAGATTTCATGGCCTCAAGCCATTTCGCGGAATCTGGGCTCATCATCACTTCCTCATAGTTCGTAGGTTCGTCATGGTCAAGTAACATGACCTCCAGAACAGGATTACTATACCACTCTGGTGTGGATCTTACTCTGGTTGACCTACGAGGTTTGGTAGTAACTTGATCAGAAGTTTCATGATCATTATCATTAGCTTCCTCACTAATTGGTGTAGGGATTACAGGAACTGATTTCTGTGATGAACTACTTTCCAATAACGGAGCAGGTACAGTTACCTCATCAAGTTCTACTTTCCTCCCACTCACTTCTTTTGAGAGAAACTCCTTCTCTAGAAAGGATCCATTCTTAGCAACGAATGTCTTGCATTCAGATCTGTGATAGAAGGTGTACCCAACAGTCTCCTTTGGGTATCCTATGAAGACATATTTCTCCGATTTGGGTTCCAGCTTATCTGGTTGAAGCTTTTTCACATAAGCATCCACTACAAAAAAATACACTTCCGTGATGGTACATGTTTGTCACAGTAGGTCGCGTTTTTTGTCATGCATGTACATCCATGATGATTTTATGACAGAATCAAGATAGTCATACCTGTGCTGTCATAGAAGTGTTCCATGACATTACCAAAATTATCATCACGGAAGTGTCCACTTCTATGACGATAAATCACGCGTCACAGAAGTGCTTTCGTCAAGGGTGACCGACACATGGCATCCACCGTAACGGAACACCGTTAAGCTATCGGGTCGGGTTTTGGATCAGATAACTCGTTAACAGTCCCGACCAATGGGAAATTTCCACGTGTAAAATTCTTATTGGCGGGACGAAACATGTGTCAGCTCGTCAGTGGGTTAGATAGGCGCCTATGATATGTCAACATGTGCCACGGCCCACCACTGGCCCATTTAGCTTACAAAGCCGGCCCGTTTGACTTGGTCAAAAGTTAACGGGCTGGCCCATGAAAAGCTTGTTAACGGTCTCTTTGCAAATAGCCCATTTTACGGCCCGGTAACTCACGGTCCGTTAGGCCCTAAAGGAAATAGGCCCAACAACGTCATGTGGGCCATCGAATATAGCACCAGCCTATTTCACTTTCGGCCCATGTATGGCCTACGACGTCTTTCGACCCATATGAGGCCTTCGTATCTTTAGGCCCTTTAGAGGCCCATAGTGACTCTAGCCCATAATGAACATTAATTTTCTTTGTACCCATTAATGGCCCGTGATTTACATGGGCCGTTTCCAGACCGTGTTAGCTTTCGGCCTATTGACGGCCCATACGTTCTTGGGCTCCTTTCTGGCCCTCGATTACTTCCGGCCCATTACTGGCCTGTTCCCCTAATGGGCCAAATTCGGCCCATGGCAAGAGTCGGCCCATTTCTGGCCTGTTAACCCGTTGTGCCGTTTCCAGCCCGTCCTATATTCTAGCCCATTAGCGACCCGTTATGCCTGTGACAGAATTAAGCCTTTGCTGTCCACCGGCATGTTAACGGCCCGTTACCGTGCTGGGCCGATACCAATTACTCCCGTTTACGGCCCATGTAGACCCATTTATCCGACGGCCCAAGGCCCACCGATTCTACGGCCCTATTGGAGGCCCATTATCGACGGCCCGTAGGAGACCCATGGATCCTACGGCCCGTATGTGGCCCATGGTTGCTGCGGCCACTAGCAAACCAGGGAAAAAGAAGACTAGGAAATAAATAAGGCCGAAACTAATGCTAGGCTATTAAGGTGATTGCACAGATACATCCACTCGGCATCAAAGATCGCCACCAGTGCAAATATAGGGAACACCCTACACTATACAAAAATGGCTTGCTATTTTCTTCAGCCGGTGGCTGCACGTTAAGACTAAATTTTGTATCGCACCAAAACAAATTACAACTATATAACAAAAGGAAGGTTGGCATAAAACTTAACAGTCTAGCAGATAAATGCACCACCAGAAGTTCAGAAGCTCAGTTCATTTGACCTGACTGTTATGTTTTCATGTTGTATTGTCCGATGGAGCACCATAACCCTCACCTTCATTTCTCCTAGGCTCCTGAACAACATAGCAAATGTCTGATAGTCTGGTTTCAAAACCATGCATATCTTGATGACATCGAACAATGTCTCTCCTTGTTTCACAAAGGGTCTTTGTTAGGGAATGGACTTGTGTCTGGAGCGTAGATACAACATTGCTTTGAGCTTGCATATCTTGATCATGAGGTAGTTTGGACGAGATTGCCTTAACAACCAACCCAGCATTACGCAGGAACGTGCTTTTGGCACTGTTAGTGGACAGGTACTGACCCACTACAGCAAGAGCTGACATTGCGGTTATAGTTGCCTCGCCACCTTCAGAAGGTGGCGGTTCCACCATTTTTTCCATAGCTAACTGAAAAGTTGAGTTTTTACATTAGTAGTACCAGAACAGAAGATATTAAGGAGGCAGCAAAACCAAACAAAATAGCTTTGGTCTGTATACAGAACTTATTCTGGTGAACCCATGTAAAATATTAGTTGTATTTTATTGCAAAGTACATAATAAAACCAGGTTCCAAACATATGACCATGTACCATCGCTAATGTATTGTCTATTTCTTCACATTGTATTGAGGGCTAAGGATAAAGAGACGAAGTTTATAATACATAAGCATAGTATGACATCATTCATATCACAAAACAACTGAGAACAGACAAACATGCAATTGTAAGATTGTGTGGGCAAGTCCAGCACGGAACTAGATTACGGGTCAAGATCAAAGGAACATCATTCCTCTCTTTTAAACCTTGTAAGGTGCAATGATACGCTAAGACAATTGTGTATAAAATTGAAAAGAGTAATTGACATTGGCTGCAAACCATGCAGTTCAAGGCACACGTCAGAGTAAGTAGTAGTTAAAAGGCATGAGGATTAAGGACTTACAATAGTGGCTTTGACTGGTGTAGTGATGCCCTTCTTCTTGCTGGTGTGACAGTCCTTGGCGATTGCCACAACATTTGGTTCAGGTACTTTTTGGTCCTTGCGGGCTTTCCTCTGCATTTGGAACAAGTCAATATAGATCTGATAATATGGTACAACGAAAAGAGTGAAACAACAGCTAATTACAAGAGCCTCGCAGTGTGCAATATAGCTACGAGATCTTGTCGTCTGTTGGAATTTCAGTTTCGTACGGTTGGCCTTGTTCTTTGAACAGTTCACCTACAAGAAGATAGATTTGTGTGGCACATGCGTAAATAGGACTTCAACATGTGATCTGATCACATATATATAATGTACCTGATACTTTGGATCAAACCAGTGTCTAACGAGGCCCCTCCAATCTTCATTCGATATATTTTCCACTGGAGATGTTTGGGAAAGTTCACTGTTAGCCTTGCCTTCAAAGTGAGTTTTCCTCAAGTTATACCGATACTGTCGCAGAGCAGACTTGAACATGCATGCAAGCTTGTCTGGTTGCATCATCTTGGCTATCCAACTTGAACCTCATCTGTTGAAAATTATGGGAGTCTCATTATCAGCAACCTAGAAAGTATGGGGCAGAGCAAGACGATATTACTAGTTTCCATACATAACCATACTTACAGATAAATGGTCGAGGAAGGTGTTGAACTGGGTTTCGTCTTTGTCATTCTTGTACTGAATCCATGTTGGGAGGATACGTACATGACACCTAACGGCAACCGCTGCCTCTGATACTAACTTGGCTGACTCTGTAGCATCACGTGGCCATTTTAAACCTGCCTCAAAATGGATCTCCATTCTTCCTCCTCTAAATTTAGTTAACCTATCGAGCATTATTCCTGATGTTTGTTTCCTCTTGCGCCTAGGTGCTAGTCCAACAACGAACATAGGAAGTGTTAGTGTACATCAAACTGTGAGACTACATATAAAGAAGCATGTAACTGTAACTTGACTCCAGCAACTACCTTCTTGCTGTTGAAGCTCACAAGGTTCATCTGATATTGCCAACTCGTCTTGTATCAAGAGTGCTTGGGAAGTAGTGTCGGGTGACAAGAGAGCTTGGGAACGTGCTGCTAGCTCAGTTGACACATGAGTAACTCGTGCAGCTGGTAGTACTGTGGTAGGTGTTGCAAGAACTAGGGATGTCTCTGCTTGTTTGGTGGCAGCTATTTGTTTCTGTTTGGCTTTTTTTGCAGCTCGTGTAGCATGGGATGCCCTGTTTGTAGAATTTTCCGCTGGACTTTGACCTTCTATTGCACCATCAGACCGGCAGAATCTGCAAGATTCATCCGCTTCTCATTCCCTGCCATTATGTGTTTCTTCCTCTTTCTTTGTGCCATGTTAAGTCAAGCCAACAAGAAAAATGAATAACAATTTAGTTCTTCAGAACAAATAGATGCGTGACGCAGACGAACTGAACTTTGATGTTAGACAACCGCATGATAGGAGGATGTAATATGTACGAAAAATGGGACGGAAGAGATAACCAGAACTATGATGTGTAAACTAAGCAGAAGACATTTCACCAAATTAGAAGCAATGCAATGGAAGGTAGACACCATATGAAAGATACTACAAATATTGCTCTGCCAAGTTAACAGTGTCTCATCATAAATGTGAAGGAAATATGCCCTAGAGGTAATAATAAAGTTATTATTTATTTCCTTATATTATGATAAATGTTTATTATTCATGCTAGAATTGTATTAACTAGAAACATCATACATGTGTGAATACATAGACAAACATAATGTCACTAGTATGCCTCTACTTGACTAGCTCATTAATCAAAGATGGTTATGTTTCCTAAACCATAGACATGAGTTGTCATTTTATTAATGGGATTACATCATTAGGAGAATGATGTGATTGACTTGACCCATTCCGTTAGCTTAGCACTTGATCGTTTAGTATGTTGCTATTGCTTTCTTCATGACTTATACATGTTCCTACAACTATGAGATTGTGCAACTCCCGTTTACCGGAGGAACACTTTGTGTGCTACCAAACGTCACAACGTAATTGGGTGATTATAAAGGAGCTCTATAGGTGTCTCCAAAGGTACATGTTGAGTTGGCGTATTTCGATATTTGGTTTTGTCACTCCGATTGTCAGAGAGGTATCTCTGGGCCCTCTCGGTAATGCATATCACTATAAGCCTTGCAAGCAATGTAGCCAATGAGTTAGTTATGGAATGATGCATTACATAACAAGTAAAGAGAATTTCCGGTAACGAGATTGAACTAGGTATTGGGATACCGACGATCGAATCTCGGGCAAGTAACATACCAATGACAAAGGGAACAACATATGTTGTTATGCGGTTTGACCGATAAAGATCTTCATAGAATATGTAGGAGCCAATATGAGCATCTAGGTTCTGCTATTGGTTATTGACCGGAGACATGTCTCGGTCATGTCTACATAGTTCTCGAATCCGTAGGGTCCGCACGCTTAAAGTTTCAATGACGATTATATTATGAGTTTTGATGTACCGAAGGTTGTTTGGAATCCCGGATGTGATCACGGACATGACGAGGAGTCTCGAAATGGTCGAGAAATGAAGATTGATATATTGGAAGCCTATATTTGGATATCGGAAGTGTTCCGGGTGAAATCAGGATTTTACCGGAGTACCGAGGGGTTACCGGAACCCCCCGGGGGTTTAATGGGCCATAGTGGGCCCTGTTGGAGATGAGGAGAGGAGGCCAGGGCAGGGCCGCGCGCCCCTCCCCTAGTCCGAATAGGACAAGGAGAGGGGGGCGGTGCCCCCCCTTTCCTTCCTCTTTCTCCCTCCTCTTTCCCCCCTTCTCCTAGTCCAACATGGAAGGGTGGGAGTAGGACTCCTCCTGGCGCGCCTACTCCTGCCCGGCCGCCCCCTCCCCCTTGCTCCTTTATATACGGGGGCAGGGGGGCACCTCTAGACACAGCAACAACAGATCATTGATCTCTTAGACGTGTGCGGTGCCCCCTCCACCATAGTCCTCCTCGATAATATTGTAGCGGTACTTAGGCAAAGCCCTGCGACGGTAGAACATCATCATCGTCACCACGCTGTCGCGCTGACGGAACTCTCCCTCGACACTCGGCTTGATCGGAGTTCGAGGGACGTCATCGAGCTGAACGTGTGCTAGAAATTGGAGGTGCCGTACTTTCGGTGCTTGATCGGTTGGGCGTGAAGACGTACGACTATATCAATTGCGTTGTTCTAACGCTTCCACTTTCAGTCTACGAGGGTACGTGGACAACACTCTCCCCTCTTGTTGCTATGCATCACCATGATCTTGCGTGTGCGTAGGAATTTTTTTGAAATTACTATGTTCCCCAACAGTGGCATCCGAGCCTGGTTTTATGCGTAGATGTTATATGCACGAGTAGAACACAAGTGAGTTGTGGGCAATACAAGTCATACTGCTTACCAGCATGTCATACTTTGGTTCGGCGGTATTGTTGGATGAAGCGGCCCGGACCGACATTACGCATACGCTTATGCGAGACTAGTTCTACCGACGTGCTTTGCAGACAGGTGGCTAGCGGGTGTCAGTTTCTCCAACTTTAGTTGAACTGAGTGTGGCTACGCCCGGTCCTTGAGAAGGTTAAAACAACACTAACTTGATGAATTATCATTGTGGTATTGATGCGTAGGTAAGAACGGTTCTTGCTCAGCTCGTAGCAGCCACGCAAAATTTGCAACAACAAAGTAGAGGACGTCTAACTTGTTTTTGCAGGGCATGTTGTGATGTGATATGGTCAAGACGTGATGCTATATTTTATTGTATGAGATGATCATGTTTTGTAACCGAGTTATCGGCAACTGGCAGGAGCCATATGGTTGTCGCTTTATTGTATGCAATGCAAACGCCCTGTAATTGCTTTACTTTATCACTAAGCGGTAGTGAAAGTGCAACTATCCCTAGGTGGTTTTGGTAATTCATAACAACATATAGCTCATTGAGCTAATGCTATTCCAAGACTATTATTTCAGGAAAGCTCAATGAATGGCATGGCATGGATGATGAAAGTGGATCCCTCAAAATACTAAGGATAAGGGATTGGCTCAAGCTCAAAAGCTCAAGACTCTTCATTTTATATTTTAGTGATCCAAGATCACATTGAGTCTATAGGAAAAGCCAATACTATCAAGGAGGGGTGAGGTGTTGCTTAATGAGCCTCTTGCTTCATGTGCTTAGTGATATGCTCCAAAACCCTCAGCTACTTTCTCACATCCACAAATGACCTAAACCTAAAGCCAAAATCGGTCACACCGATTCTTCCTATCCGGCGCCACCGAGTTTGAAAGTCATAGCCACTGCCACAAACCCTAGGCAAATCGGTCTTACCGATAGGGATCTCGGTCTCACTAACATGGGATTGTAATCTCTCTGTTTCCCTTCATAACGTTTCAGTCTAACCGAAGTGAGCGATTGGTCCCACCGAGATTGCAATATAAACTCTCTGTTTCCCTTTTGTAACATTTCGGTCTCACCGAAAAGAGCAAATCAGTCCCATCGAGTTTACCTGACCAACTCTCTAGAAAGCTTATTACCAAAATCGGTCTCACCGAGTTTGTGTAATCGGTCTTACCGAGATTATGTTATGCCCTAACCCTAACCGAATCGGTCTCACTGAGTTGCATGTCAGTCCTACCGAAAATCGCTAACGGTCACTAGGTTTACTAAATCGGTCCGACCAAGTCTGTTAAATCGGTCCCACCGAGTTTGGTAAATTGTAGGTAACAGTTGGATTTTGTGTGGAGGCTATATATACCCCTCCACCTCCTCTTCATTCGTGGAGAGAGCCATCAGACTAAACCTACACTTCCAACTTACCATTTCTAAGAGAGAACCACCTACTCATGTGTTGAGGCCAAGATATTCCATTCCTACCGTATGAATCTTGATCTCTAGCCTTCCCCAAGTTGCTTTCCACTCAAATCTTCTTTCCACTAGATCCAAATACTATGAGAGAGAGAGTTGAGTGTTGGGGAGACTCTCATTTGAAGCACAAGAGCAAGGAGTTCATCATCAACGCACCATTTGTTACTTCTTGGAGAGTGGTGTCTCCTAGATTGGCTAGGTGTCACTTGGGAGCCTCCGACAAGATTGTGGAGTTGAACCAAGGAGTTTGTAAGGGCAAGGAGATCGCCTACTTCGTGAAGATCTACCGCTAGTGAGGCAAGTCCTTCGTGGGCGACGGCCATGGTGGGATAGACAAGGTTGCTTCTTCGTGGGTGGAGCCCTCCGTGGACTCGCGCAACTGTTACCCTTTGTGGGTTGAAGTCTCCATCAACGTGGATGTACGATAGCACCACCTATCGGAACCACGCCAAAAACATCTGTGTCTCCAATTGCGTTTGAATCCTCCAAACCCTTCCCTTTACTTTCTTGCAAGTTGCATGCTTTAATTTCCGTTGCCCATATACTCTTTGCATGCTTGCTTGATTTGTGTGATGATGGCTTGACTTGTCCTAAGATAGCTAAAATCTGCCAAACTCTAAAATTGGGAAAAGGTTAAGTTTTTAATTGGTCAAGTAGTCTAATCACCCCCCCTCTAGACATACTTCAAGGTCCTACAAGTGGTATCAGAGCTTTGGTCCCCATTTGCTTTGATTTCCATAGCTTTGGTGGTCATAGCATTGGTTTCACAACCTAGGAGAGTATGGCGTCTAGCGAGGGAAATTATCACCATAGAGGTCCTTACTTTGATGGTACTAATTTTACTAGTTGGAAGCATAAGATGAAAATGCATATTCTCGGACATAACCCCGCCGTTTGGGCAATTATTTGTATTGGCTTGCAAGGTGAATTCTTTGATGGGAGAGAACCGAACCGTGAAGCTAATGCGGAAGAATTGAAGATGCTGCAATACAACGCTCAAGCTTGTGATATCATCTTCAACGGATTGTGCCCCGAAGAATTCAACAAAATCAGCCGTCTTGAGAATGCAAAGGAAATTTGGGATACTTTGATTGATATGCATGAAGGTAACGAATCCGTCAAGGAATCCAAGTTGGATGTGCTCCAAAGTCAGCTTGACAAGTTTAAAATGAAGGATGGTGAAGGTGTCGCTGAAATGTACTCTAGGCTTGCTCTTATTACAAATGAGATTGCCGGCCTAGGGAGTGAAGAGATACCAACAAATTCATCATCAAGAAGATCCTAAGAGCATTGGATGGAAAGTATGATACCGTGTGCACATTGATCCAAATGATGCCAAACTACAAAGATCTCAAGCCAACGGAAGTCATTGGAAGAATTGTTGCTCATGAGATGGCACTCAAGGATAAGGAGGAACTTCACAACAAGTCAAGTGGTGCTTCAAAGCCTCAAGTGAAGCCCCCACATCATCAAGTGAGAAACAAACCTTCAATGAAGAATTGAGCTTAATGGTGAAGAACTTCAACAAATTCTACAAGAGTAGAAGCAAAGAAAGAAGCTCCAAGTCAAGGTCTTACCCTGACAAAAGATCTTCTAGTCGAGAGCGAAACTGTACAATTGTGGGAGACCCGGACACTATTCCAATGAGTGTACGACACCCTACAAAATAAGAGAAGATTCTCCAAGAAGAAGAAGCAAAAGAGAAGAATCACCACCAAGAGAGAGGAGGAGTAGAGATGATCGTTATGAACGAAGACCCTCACGGAGAAGCAAGGACTCGGAAAGGAAGGACAAGTCATCAAGGAGCTACACAAAACGAAGACATCAAGCTCATGTTGGTGAATGGGTATCCGGCTCCGACTCCAACAATCACTCCGAAGGAAGCTATCACTCTGACTCCGTATATACTCAAGATGAAGGTGTCTCCGGTCTAGCACTTGTGTCAACCAACTCCTACGACATACTTGATTCACCAAATGAAGGAATTGGAAGATGCTTCATGGCCAAAGGTCCAAAGGTAACACATCCTGAGTATGTTGATTTCAATAGTGATGAAGATGACTTGCTTGTGGATGATGATTTACTTTTTGACAACTCTAGTGATGAATACTATGATGAAACGTCAATTAATCATGCTAATCAAGATAAGACGAATGACAATGATAAGGAGAAGATTGAGCTTCTAACTAAAGAACTAAACACTCTTAAGTTAGCTCATGAAACTATCTTCGAAGATCATCGAGAACTTTTAAGGGCTCATGAGAAGTTACGCTTTGAAAAGCTCAATCTTGAGCAAGAGCATGAGTTCTTAAAAGCAATCAATGATGATCTCCGTAAGAAAAGTTCTTCTTACATTGCCAAGCGTTTACTCTTATCTACTTACATGCCTCAAGTCAAGTCTAGTAATAAGTACAAGAAAGATACTTCCTCTAGTAGTAACAATAATAATGTCAAATCCAATATTGTTGCTTCTAGTAGTTCTCTTGATTCCACTAATGATTCTCTTAGCCAAGTTACACTTGAGCAAGAAAATAGCTTATTGAAGGGAATTATAGAGAAAGGTGTTTACAAGAGCCTTGCCGGGAGTAAGCAATTCGAGGAAATTGTACGCAAGCAAAGAAGACACCGGAAGAATCAAGGTGTTGGTTTTGAACAAAAGTTCAATGCCAATGGAGTTGAGTGGGAAGAAGATCAATACCCCAAGACGAAGTTTGTTCCTCAACAAGAGAAGTATGATCCTACTTCCTTCAAAGGAACACAAGCACAAGATGATCTTCCACCACAAGACCACAAGAACAAAGGCAAGGACAAGCTTCAAGAAGAGATTGATGCATTTGATGAAGCACCTAAGGCCTCGCTCAAGTGGGTTCCCAAGACTACGCCAAGTTCTACTTCATCAAGTACAACTATAACTCCAAGGATTCCCATCAAGATGATGTGGATCCCAAGAAGAAGAACTAGAGAGTTCTTGAGGGTGACTCCGCCAACATTCTTCACTCATATCATTATGGCAAGAACAAGTGCAATCAACTTCCACATCTTGCACTAGTTCAAGGAGTCACAAACCCTCATGTTGGTAAGGCAAGGGACAAGGTAACCTAATGATTTCATGGACATCATCTTGTGTGTGCATCACTCTATGTCTATGGATATTCTTGTTTGTTCCTTGTGGGACTAACCCATGTAGGTAATTTGAAAGTGCAACTCACTCCAACGGATTGCTCCAAATGATCTACATCAACATTGAGCATCCACATCTTCAACACCTACATGAAGTCATCATCGACAAAACCCAAGGTTAGTTCATCCCTCTAAGGGGGGATCTCACATCTAGGGGGAGCTTAACTCTAAGAATTGAGTCAAAGCAACTCTAATGGTGTGAACACATCAATGCATTATGTAAAAGTGGTAACACCACTTGAGCTTAAACGATGAGTATGACCTATGATAAAATGTTTTCATTTGACTCCTATGTCAATATACTCATATATAGATGACCTAGTCATCGCCAATTGCTTGATAGATACTAGAATTGGTTGTGCATGTTTTGCCACATATTTCATTTGCCATCTTATTGTGTGAGCATGTTGGTGCATATTTTACTCATTCAAGGACATCCACTTGTTGTTTTTTTTGATTGGCTTCTTTTCTTTTTGCCAAGTGGATGGACAAGAATGCCTAAGAACCTTCTCTAGCTATCTGTGCTTTTCTCGTCTCAAACTCTATTCATGCTACATCACAAAATTTGATCAAGTCAGATTCGAACCACTCTGTGTGAGGAGCACTCGGAGTCCCCGATTCGTCATAGACTTAAACTTCCAAAACTTGTTTGTGATTCTCGGTCCGACCGATTCCTCCATTTCGGTCCTACCGAGATCATTAAGTCGATCTAAGTTTTCAATCTCGGTGCAACCGATTTGAACATTTCAGTCACACCGAGTTGCAGTAACTGTACACAATTATGCATCTTGGTGCCACCGAGTTGTTCCACTCGGTCACACCGACAGGGTCGGGCTATATATAGTCACGGGCAAAAATTTGGAAATTCCTCCGAACCCCTTCGCCCGCGCAATAGCTCGCTCTGCCTCCAAGGTCTCCGGATCGTCTCCTCGTTGCCAGCCGCCTCTTGTCGCTGGTCTCCGCCGCCGTCAACTGAATTCAACCCCGTCGTTGCCGCCGTAGCGAGTTCATCGCCGAGCTAGGGTATGGACTCGATCACTGTGCTATCCTCGTCTGATTCCTAGCACATTGTGTTCTTATTGATTCTTGCCACGATTGAAACACTCCTATCCAGTCAATGCAGTCCGTAGATTAGATGAGATTCGAAATTTTAGGGTTAGGTTTCCGCCGAAACCATCTCCGACCTACCGAGTTGAAAAACTCGGTCCCACCGATTTGGCTTATGCCATTGCACCAGTAACTCTCGATCTGACCGAGAATTTCTAATCAGTGAGACCGATTTTAGGACTTTGTGAAACCCTAGCAGTCTCGGTGCCACATCAACTGTGACTCGTCCAACCGAAGTTCATCGATTTAGGTTCCAAAACTGCTTCGGCATCACCGAGTTTGAAAATCGGTTGATCCGAAATGCTTTCTATGGAAAACTAAAACTGAACTTTTGAATCATTCTTTTAAAAAATCTCTGCATTTTGTGATGCTCATCCACTCTATCTCATCTATAACTCTTCACAGGTCGTGATCGGTGTTAGCAGCAGATGCCGCAGTGAGTGACAGCTGTAACAGTCAAGAGCAGATTGACATGAGTCAGGGCACTAGTCCCTCTAGCACTTCAGATGAAGGCAGCAGAAGCACTCCTAGCAACATGCCTAAGGCTGCTACCAGGTAAAGGAAGAAGAGAACTTCAGACTCTGAAGATGAGGATTATAGAGCTGAAGAGGATGAGGCTACTTCCAAGAAAGTAGTGCTCAAAAAGAAGTATGGCTCAGCAAAGCATACAAAGCCTGGCCTCAATAGGAAGGTTCCTGCCAAGAGGACACCTATGCCCAAGGTCAGAAGGTCCACTCAAGTGCCAGAACAGACTGAACCCAAAGAGGCACCTGAAAAGAAAGTCACATCTTCCAAACCCAAGAAAGTTCCCACTGGAGAAACTATGAAGTTTGCCATTGAATCAAAGGATGAAACTGCTCAGGATAAGAAGAAGAAGAGAGCAAGAACCACAAAAGCCCTCAATGAGAAGAGACTCTGAAGAGGAAGAAGAGGTTGCTGCACCAGCACCAAAGGCACCAAAGCTTATGGGTGATGCTATTAGATCAGGGGCTACAACATCTAAGCCCAAGGAAGCACCCAAAGCTGCCCCCAAGGCCAAGCTTGCACCAAAGAGGAATACCAGGAGTATTCCAGCTGCTGAAAAGAACAAGGCCCCAGTGCCTAATGTTGCTGATGAGGAAGATTAAGAAGGACAGGTCCTAAGGAAGCTCAAGCCCAAGATACCAGACCACAATGATGCCCATCCTGTGGCTGAGGACATGAACATCAGAAGAAACTCAGGGTTGAGGCTATGGAGGCTGACAGATCCATATGCCGCAAGGAGAAGAGCTGCTGTTGATTACAGGTTCCATACAAAGGAACAACAGGACTTCTATGAGACAATCTTGTTGGACAAGAAGCCCATAGTGTGTGATATGAGATGGTTCGACTGGACCTACATAAAGGACAATGAAGAGCACTATCCTGGAGAGCAAGACAGTTTTGTTGCTTGTGGAGTTGCAGATTATGTTGGGCAAAAGCTCACCAACTGGAATGATGAACTTATCATGCAATTCTACTTCACAACACACTTATATCCAGATGGGAGGATAGTTTGGATGTCTGAAGGTACAAGGTACCAGTCCACCGTTGAGGAATGGGCAAGACTGATCAATGCTCCAAAGGAAAATGATGATGACTTGGATGTATATGCCAAGAAGAATATGGACCACAATTCCATGGCACACATGTACAAGGAGATCCCAGACAAAGCTGTTGAGACACATAAGTTTGGATCAGTCCACTTTCTTCTGTCAGGGCTGCCAACTATCAACTGGATCCTAAGGCACACTCTGTTTCCTAAGTCTGGTGACCACAACATGATTAGAGGGCATGCAATCAACATGTTGCATTTGTTTGATGTGCCATAGAAGTTTAAGGTCATGAGCCTTATGGTAGAAACCATTAAGAGGACTGCAGCAGATTAGAAGAGGAGCTGTGGATATGCCCCTCAGATTCAGGAGTTGATTAACTCAAAGATGGGAACAGGCAAATATCTATTGGATAAGGAACATTTTCCACTTTATCCAGGCTTTGAGGACAATGAGGTTGTCATGAATGAGAATGATCCATCATCTGTAGATGCTCAAGAGAAGAAGGAGAAAGCAAGGAAGGAGCACTACTAGGGAAAACCTTATACACAGAAATTTAGCAACAACGCGGGTCAAAAAAGGGCGCTAGTGCTAGATAGCAGTAACGATTGAAGAAAAACCGCGCTACAGATACAACCTTAGCAGTAGCGCATGTAGTGGCAAAAGCACTACTACTAATATTCCCATTGCTAGAATGATAGGCTACGCATAGTAGTAGCGGGCTTGGAAGAAACGCGCTACCGCTAGGGCATAAGTAGCAGCGCGTTTCCTAAGAAGAGCGCTACTCTAACGGAAATAAATAAGATGAAAAACAAATAGAAAAGTAAATGAAAATGAAAGAAATAGAAAAAGGAGAAAGGAAAAATAAAATGTAAAGCAAAATAAATGAAAAGGCGAAAAAATGGAGGAAGGCATAGCAGCAACGTGTGCTTGTAAGAGGCGCTATAGCTAACGTAGCTACAGCGCGTGTCCTAGACCCCCACTATAGAAACAGAAAAGGAAATTAAAAAATGGAAGAAAATTACATAGGTATAGCAGCAACGCGTTTTGTAAAAACCACTATAGCTATCTTAGCTATAGCGCGTTTTACCAAACGCACTACCGCTAAGTTTGACTTAACCAAAAAACCGTTCCCCCCCGGCCACCACTTCTCACCCAAATCCCTCAACCCACCCCGCGCGTTGCCGTCTCCCCGATTTGCCGTCGCCCCACTTCGCCGACGTCTCCTGCCGACGTCGACGCCACCAGAGCCGTGCGGCGTCGACGCCACCGGAGCCGCCCCCAAGGCCACGGAGCCGCGCGGCCTCGTCAACGCCACCGGAGCTGCCGTCGACACCACCGGATCCTTCCTCGCCACAACTGCCTCCCTCGCTGTCACCGAAGACGCCCCTGCCTCCCTCGCTGTTACCGGAGACGCCCCTGCCTCCCTCACCACCACCGGAGCCATCCTCTGTAAGCCCCCACCCCTCCTCTCTCTCTCATGCATAGGTTAGGTAGTTTAATTAGGTTAATTATCTAGGTTAGGGCAAAAATTTAGTTAGGGCTTTGACAGAGAAGTAGTTAGGTTAACTAGTTTAATTAGGTTAATTATCTAGGTTAGTGCAAAAATTTAGTTAGGGCTTTGACAGAGAACTAGTCAGGTTAACTAGTTTAATTAGGTTAATTATCTAGGTTAATTAGTGAAAAAATTATTTTGGGCTTTGACAGAGAACTAGCTGCGTTAACTAGTTTAATTAGGGTTAACTATCTAGGTAAACTAGATTAACTAACTAGGTTAAATAGGTAGGTTAATTAGGTTCATTGGATTAACAAGCTAGGTTAAGTAGGTTAGCTAGGTTAGAGGAAAATTTATTTTAGAGCATTAGGTCAGAAGGGTTAGAGAAATGGAGTTCCTTTGCAATTTAATTGGGTTCTGTCCTAGGCAGAGAAGGGTTAGAGATAATAATGTGTGTTTGTGTGAGAGACAGGAATAGCTAGATCAACATAATTTGGGTTCTAACCTAGGCAGAGGAGTGTTTAGTGAGGTCATTTTGCAAAGGTTTTTGATTTTTGAAAAGACCACTATTTTTCAAGGAAAAGAATTTAGGCAAATTTTATTTTTCATTGAAGTGGTCATGTTATATCTTTTCATTGAAGTTGTTCGATTATGCCCAAGTGGCTTTGTTGTTTCCAGGGAATGATGCTGAGTGGCCTATGTTTTGCCGGAATGTTGATTCATTTCTGTTCCGGCAAATTTCAAGTTCTCGATTTGTCCACTTTTTAACAAAGGTCATGCCGAAATTTTCCATGAATTTCGGCATGACTTGTGCTACAAACTAGGACATATCGAGTGCCCGGGATTTGCCGCACCAGGAAGGAGTCAACATTCCTGCAAAACAATAGTCCTTTTTATGTCATTATTCATTTTATTAGGTCTAGAATTAATTGACTAGATTTAATCATAGGAAACATGGCTAGCAACGATGAAGGACAGGGTTCTGGTGATCGCGACGACGTCTACCAGGCGGCAGACGAATTTTTTAGCCTTACCGATGATCAACCGATGTTGTTGCTGGTCCCACCGGTGGCATCGGGGACTGAGACCGACACGCAGACCGGTGCTGAGACTGAGACCGGTGCTGAGATTCAGACCGGCATCGAGACCGGCGCTGAGACTGGTGCTGCCTCGGGGAGCGGAGCCGGTGTAGAATCGAAAGCAAAGAGGCAACTGGTTCCTAACAAACTCAGGACTACTAGACTGGTGGTCACGGAGGTGGGCGATGGCAATTTTGAGCCAAAGGCGCCCGAGGAAGCGCGCGCGTGCTACGACAATCAAATAGGCTGCATCGTACGGACAACCGCCACCATCAACGATGAGAAACTACAGAAGATAGAAAATACGAGGAGCTCCCTCCTAAAGAAGTTTCACCAGATATTCTTGTTCCGGCCGGAATGAGAAGGATTATGAAGGTCCGACGAGGACCCGCAATGAAGAAGATAAACAAACACGCCATGACCAAGTTTAGCGACGCGTTGGCGCTGGAAAAATCGAGTGAAAGCAAAGATCAACGACGGAACCCTACTCCGAGATTGTAAAGGATAATCCGACAATCACGGAAGAGCAGTTTCAAATATTCAAGGAGGCTTGCGAGGCGAAGCTGCCAAAAAGTCTAAGTACATGAAGGGGCTTCAAAGAGGAACATTGGGAGCCACCACCTCGAAGCCGTGGTTACGGGCGATGAGAGGTCCAAATGGGCCAAGGAGGACGCTGAAGCCGCGAGTGCGGGCATCCTGCACTTTGGCGGATTTCACCGCCCCACAGAGCGTGACGCCCCGAGGGCCGGCACTATTGGGACCCAGTGAAGAAGGTTTACGAGACAACACCGGTCATTACGGAGTTCATGAGACTGCTGGTAATTTTAGTTTCTGATCAATTCGACTGCACACATTAGTCATATTTGTAAACGATCCTTGTGCCTTTTGCAGAGAGAGCAGCACCGGATTGCGGCCAAAAGCGACTCGCCGTCTGAGGCATTGGCGAGGCCCAAGTGGGACACTCCATTCAACCAGGCGTTGAACATATTGAAACGACAACCGGTGGATACTCGACCGTCGTATGGACGCGTGCACGGTGTCAGAGAAGGCGCCACATGGAAGAAGTACTACCGTGAGACCACGGAGGTGAGAAAGGAAAGACGAAGGTTAACTGAAGAAAACATCGACAAGAAGGTTGAGATTGCGGTTGAGAAGGAATCGTCTCAGACAGTCGCAACAGTGGTAGCTGCCGCAAAACATGCGATTGCAGATATGTCTACTTCCTTGGTGACGGGCGTTTTCACTCGGACAAGGCAAAATCCAGAAAAAAATGCAGAGGACTTTCCCCTTGCTGACTTCTTGGGAGCACTGCCCCGCACTGCTCCGTACTGCTCCCCCCGCACTGCTCCCGCACCGGACGTGCTCAGTGGTGCCTCCTCTTTGGCTGAGCTCGATGCCCTCACGGTATCTGTCACATCGGACCCCTTCAATATAAATGTATAATCTCTCGTTTTTGTTGCCTTTCGGATGTCTCACGTCGCAGACTTTTCCTTGCAGGCCGACGAAACCCCGTGCACCATATTGTACACCATCGGCGAACAGAAGGTGGACGTGGTGAAGGCGACGATAATGGAGCCGAAGGAACCATTGTTCCACAGCCGGCCGATCCCCCCGAACGTCTTCAAGGTTTCCGTGGCCAGTGTCAAATCGGGCCACGAGAATTTGCCTCCTCTAATACTAGTGGGGGATGACGACGAGACCCCGTGGCGGCTTGGTGATTGTTGCAATGGGTGGGTCCTGTTGTGGCCAAAGAGTCTCCTTAGTCTAGAGGCAGCCGGGAGCACACCCACGAGCACTCAGCCTCAGCAAGGTATGAACATCAACACCCCACCTACCCAATTAGCGTCGGGTGTCAGGTTGGGTGATAGCGGACGGGGTAAGGAGGATGCTCCATTAGTCGCTGATGACGTCGCCATGGATGAGGATGAGGATGACGATGGTCTTTGAACAAGATGTCTATGGCGCCTCCTCGTGGTTTGAGCGTCATGAGTCGGTGCCTGAATTACCGCCTCAACGATATTGACGACCTTCCGTAGTAAAGAAGTCTAGGAAGAGAGCGAGGAAAGGGAAAAAGTTGATTCTATGATCCAGCCGCCTCAAAGCAGCCTCGCCAGATCGTATAGATATCCCCGATGCGGATAAATGGCATATCCCCGGTCAACCAATCCTACCTGAAACAGTGCTACGGGCCAGATTCGGCGATCTAAGGAGACTTCATGACGATGTGCTGCGGGTAGAGAAAGGCCTCATCGCCTCGAAAGATCCAGGATACCCACTCTACGTGGTTAACGTTCCGCGGCAAATGTCGTACGTCGACAGCTTCCCCGCGGATAAGTTCTTCCTCCGATTCGATTACATATTCGACCTGTTTCACGTGAAGAAGATGGATTTTACGTTTGTCCGCCTTTATGCCTTGCACATGAACTACATCATTGGGGTTGAGCAGATACGTCATATCTGTGTCGCTGACCCATACTACATGCACGAGGGCTTCTTGGGAGTCTGTGCAGAGCAGCGTGAATATGCGAGGGATTACATCGTCAGTTTCATGCTCGCCAATAAGGACAAGGAGGCGATTCTCGTGCCTTATCATCCCGTATAAGTCATCCGCGCTGCTATCCTTCCTTCGATTTCGATAATTCATTTGCACGGTGGAGGCTAATTAATTTGAGGTGTACTTATTTTGCGCAGTGGCGGGCGCGCCGTCCTCATCATCCTCTACCCCCGATTCTCCCACGCTCTTTACTTGGACTCGTCAAAGAACATTCACAAAAAGGATTATACCCACATCAAAGATGTTCTCGACAGTGCTATGTTTTACTACCAAGCAAGGGGTGGAGAGGTTAGGGACAAGAAGAGAAGGGCGGCAGGCCGCCTTCAGCCATAAGATCGACCTGCTGCATCCAAAGAACCGAACGATTCTCTTAATGATGGATTCTATGTCCTACACCACATGCTGGAGTACAGACGGGATCACCAGAATCTTCACATATCACCTAGATATGGCGATGCCCATATTCTGCAATGGGCAAAGGACATAGGAGATATCGAGGATCATCGACTTCAAGCTGAGTTCTATAACATCCAGCGTGAACTTGCCCAAATCATCATGAATGAGGTCGTCGGAAAAACAGGGATGTTCTACGCAGAAGGACAAATGTTGCGGGAAGACGTCCGAACATGGATAGCCTCTCAGCGTCTCGACATGAAGCCTTTCACTAAGCTCGAGGACTATCTCCCTGACATGGATGGATGGCACAACATGATGGAGTGATTGTCGATATATGACAATGTGTCCGTTTAGTCCATACTTTCTTTGATGACAAAACTTTGAGTTATGCACAGTGAAACTTTATTTGTGATGTAATTAATCCGTCCTCCTCCTCGACTAGCGAAAATCACTCTAGTTAGGGCATTTTGGGTACGATGAACTTTGTTATTTATGCTTATGATATGTTGTTTCTATTTTTACCAAGTCTGTCTCTTTCTGTTGCTCAACTATATATGTTGCATATCATCGACTCATGTGACAATGCAGGTGCATAGATCATAGATGGCGAAGAAGTGCTATGCCAGGAGTATATATACGACAAGTGGCTGGAGTGTCAGGCCCAGGTGTACCGGTTTTCGGTTTCCAAGCGACAGGCAGTAGTTAGTTTAGGTTCACGCTAATGCGAGAGAGGGATACGAACTCATGTACTCAAAGTGATAGCTATTCTCGCGTATATCATTGTTTAGATGGATGACGATGTATTTGCAAGTAATCAAGACTTGTATCGCTATTTTTGAGATTGATGATGAGATACCACTTTGTGTTGGATGATGATTATGATGATGACATGATTTGATGAGACTAATTGTATGTATATGCTATGATTACATTTGTATGTGGATGATATGCTAAAGATTATTGTATAAAGCCTATTCAAATACAAAACAAATAAAAAACAAATATGCAGAAAAAAACTAATAAAACTAGTAGTAGCGAGGGGGGAAAATTTAGCAGTAGCGCCGCCTTACCAGTAGCGCTTCCCTGTAAACAGCGTTGTAGATAATATTAGTAGCGCCCTTTTCTAAAGAGCGCTACAGCTATTCATGTATAGCAGTAGCGTGGGTCAACAAGCGCTACTGCTATATGTTAGCTGTAGCGCCTTATTAGTAGCACCGGTACCCGCGCTACTGAGAGGGCCAAAATCCGCGCTGCTGCTAGGCTTTTCCCTAGTAGTGGCTATTCATGTATAGCAGTAGCATGGGACAACAGGCGCTATTGCT
The DNA here is from genome assembly GCA_021437245.1 of Aegilops speltoides. Lineage (NCBI taxonomy): Eukaryota > Viridiplantae > Streptophyta > Magnoliopsida > Poales > Poaceae > Aegilops > Aegilops speltoides. Next base: position 418,611,179 of record CM038141.1, on the reverse strand, counting down.
ATATGTTAGCTGTAGCACCTTATTAGTAGCACCGGTACCCGCGCTACTGAGAGGCCCAAAACCCGCGCTGCTGCTAGGCTTTTCCCTAGTAGTGGAGAAGGCTGCCAAAATGCCAACTCAAGAGGAGGCATCTGAGTATTTCTTGAAGAACAAGCGGGAGCAGCTTGGTTAATTAATAGCATCAACACTGAGGATTGAGAAAGGATTGGCCACCCTCACTCAGAATCAGGAGAGCTTGGAAAGAATCATGGAACTCAAATTTCATGATCTTGATGTCAAAGTAACTGAGATTCAGTCTGTTGTGGAGCAGCTACAGGATGACATGCAGGAGAGGCAGGGCAAGACTACCACTAATGTGTTTGCGAGAGTGCCTAGAGCCCAGAGGTCAGTTGCAGTGCCTATGACATACACTAGAGCAACATCATCTGCACCAGCTACAGCTCCTACAGCTCCAGTGCAACCAGCTCCAGCATCAACTCCAGCACCCTCTACTTCAACTGAAGCCTTCGTTCTTGGAGTTATCCGGACACCACCACCAGAAGATCAAGCATGAGAGTCAATCTAGCACTATGCATTTTCTATGAACTTTTTGGTAACTTGTTGCCAAAGGGGGAGAAAAATGTATAGATCATAGGCTTCGAAAGAGAGAGTGTTGCTTTTGTTCTCTCTTGCTTTGATTTGGTGGTTAAAACTTGTTTGCTTTTGAGTGCTTGAGATACTATGCTATTCTTGTGAGACATTGATGATCATGTGTTTGATCATAAGCTACACTTATGCATATTTGATGATATTATCTTATCTATCCTATGTGATCATTCACTTTGCTTGGTGATGATGCATTTATTCAATCTTTATTATTTTGAGCGCTCCACCAAGATGTATGTGACATGGAAGAGTAACCCATGAGCCTAATTCCTTGTGCATTTGCAGTACAAAGCAAATCTTAAACCATGCACAAATTTAGGGGGAGCTCTTGCTTATCACATACTTCTCAAAGCGACGATGTTGTTAAATCTTATTATCATTTGTCGAAGCATTGATCTATATGTTGTCATCAATTACCAAAAAGGGGGAGATTGAAAGTGCAACTATCCCTATGTGGTTTTGGTAATTCATAACAACATATAGCTCACTGAGCTAATGCTATTCCAAGACTATTATTTCAGGAAAGCTCAATGAATGGCATGGCATGGATGATGAAAGTGGATCCCTCAAAATATTAAGGACAAGGGATTGGCTCAAGCTCAAAAGCTCAAGACTCTTCATTTTATATTTTAGTGATCCAAGATCACATTGAGTCTATAGGAAAAGCCAATACTATCAAGGAGGGATGAGGTGTTGCTTAATGAGCCTCTTGCTTCATGCTTAGTGATATGCTCCAAAACCCTCAGCTACTTTCTCACATCCACAAATGACCTAAACCTAAAGCCAAAATCGGTCACACCGATTCTTCCTATCCGGCGCCACCGAGTTTGAAAGTCATAGCCACTGCCACAAACCCTAGGCAAATCGGTCTTACCGATAGGGATCTCGGTATCACCGAGATGGGATTGTAATCTCTCTGTTTCCCTTTGTAACGTTTCGGTCTAACCGAAGTGAGTGATCGGTCCCACCGAGATTGCAATGTAAACTCTCTGTTTCCCTTTTGTAACATTTCAGTCTCACGAAAAGAGCAAATCGGTCCCACCGAAGTTTACTCCGACCAACTCTCTAGAAAGCTTATTACCAAAATTGGTCTCACCGAGTTTGTGTAATCGGTCTTACCGAGATTACGTTATGCCCTAACCCTAACCGGATCGGTCTCACCGAGTTGCATGTCAGTCCCACCGAAAATCATTAACGGTCACTAGGTTTACTAAATCGGTCCGACCGAGTCTGTTGAATCGGTCCCACCGAGTTTGGTAAATTGTGTGTAACAGTTAGATTTTGTGTGGAGGCTATATATACCCCTCCACCTCTTCATTCGTGGAGAGAGCCATCAGACTAAACCTACACTTCCAACTTACCATTTCTGAGAGAGAACCACCTACTCATGTGTTGAGGCCAAGATATTCCATTCCTACCATATGAATCTTGATCTCTAGCCTTCCCCAAGTTGCTTTCCACTCAAATCTTCTTTCCAACAGATCCAAATCCTATGAGAGAGAGTTGAGTGTTGGGGAGACTATCATTTGAAGCACAAGATCAAGGGGTTCATCATCAACGCACCATTTTTTACTTCTTGGAGAGTGGTAGATTGGCTAGGTGTCACTTGGGAGCCTCCGACAAGATTGTGGAGTTGAACCAAGGAGTTTGTAAGGGCAAGGAGATCGCCTACTTCGTGAAGATCTACCGCTAGTGAGGCAAGTCCTTCGTGGGCGACGGCCATGGTGGGATAGACAAGGTTGCTTCTTCGTGGATCCTTCGTGGGTGGAGCCCTCCGTGGACTCGCGCAACCGTTACCCTTCGTGGGTTGAAGTCTCTATCAACGTGGATGTACGATAGCACCACCTATCGGAACCACGCCAAAAACATCCGTGTCTCCAATTGCGTTTGAATCCTCCAAACCCTTCCCTTTACTTTCTTGCAAGTTGCATGCTTTAATTTCCGCTGCCCATATACTCTTTGCATGCTTGCTTGATTTGTGTGATGATTGATTGACTTGTCCTAAGATAGCTAAAATCAGCCAAACTCTAAAATTGGGAAAAGGTTAAGTTTTTAATTGGTCAAGTAGTCTAATCACCCCCCCTCTAGACATACTTCAAGGTCCTACAGGTAGCGATAGTCGTATAAGCAATAGGTGGCGAAACGATAACGATACTACGATGGAGATCAAGGTGTCGCACCGGTGACGGCGGTGATCACGACGGTGCTTCGGAGATGGAGATCACAAGCACAAGATGATGATGGCCATATAATATCACTTATATTGATTGCATGTGATGTTTATCCTTTATGCATCTTATTTTGCTTTGATTGGCGGTAGCATTATAAGATGATCTCTCACTAAATTTCAAGGTATAAGTGTTCTCCCTGAGTATGCACCGTTGCGAAAGTTCTTCGTGCTGAGACACCACGTGATGATCAGGTGTGATAGGCTCTACGTTCAAATACAACAGGTGCAAAACAGTTGCACACGTGGAATACTCAGGTTAAACTTGACGAGCCTAGCATATACAGATATGTCCTCGGAACACTGAGACCGAAAGGTCGAGCGTGAATCATATAGTAGATATGATCAACATAGTGATGTTCACCGTTGAAAACTACTCCATCTCACGTGATGTTCGGACATGGTTTAGTTGATTTGGATCACGTGATCACTTAGATGATTAGAGGGATGTCTATCTAAGTGGGAGTTCTTTAGTAATATGATTAATTGAACTTAAATTTATCATGAACTTAGTACCTGATAGTATTTTGCTTGTCTATGTTTGTTGTAGATAGATGGCTCGTGCTGTTGTTCCGTTGAATTTTAATGTGTTCCTTGATAAAGCTAAGTTGAAAGATGATGGTAGCAATTACACGGACTGGGTCCATAACCTAAGGATTATCCTCATTGTTGCACAGAAGAATTACGTCCTGGAAGCACCGCTGGGTGCCAGGCCTGCTGCAGATGCAATTGACGACGTTAAGAACGTCTTGCAGAGCAAAGCTAATGACTACTCGATAGTTCAGTGTGCCAAGCTTTACGGCTTAGAACCGGGACTTCAATGTTGTTTTGAACATCATGGAGCATATGAGATGTTCCGGGAGTTGAAGTTAATATTTCAAGCAAATGCCCAGATTGAGAGATATGAAGTCTCCAATAAGTTCTATAGCTGCAAGATGGAAGAGAATAGTTCTGTTAGTGAACATATACTCAAAATGTCTGGGTATAATAATCACTTGATTCAACTGGGAGTTAATCTTCTTGTTGATAGTGTCATTGACAGAATTATTCAATCACGCCACCAAGCTACAAGAGCTTCATGATGAACTATAATATGCAAGGGATGGACAAGACTATTCGAGCTCTTCGCAATGCTAAAGGCTGCGGAGGTAGAAATCAAGAAGGAGCATCAAGTGTTGATGGTCAATAAGACCACCGTTTCAAGAAAAGGGTAAAGGGAAGAAGAAGGAACTTCAAGAAGAACAACAAACAAGTTGCTGCTCAAGAGAAGAAACCCAAATCTGGACCTAAGCACGAGATCGAGTGCTTCTACCGCAAAAGCATCGATCATTGAAGCGGAACTGCCCCAAGTATTTGGCGGATAAGAAGGATGGCAAGGTGAGCAAAGGTATATGTGATATACATGTTATTGATGTGTACCTTACTAATGCTCGTAGTAGCACCAGTCATTTGATACTGGTTCTGTTGCTAATATTTGCAACTCGAAACACGGACTACAGATTAAGCAAAGATTGGCTAAGGACGAGGTGACGATGTGCGTGGGAAATGGTTCCAAAGTCGATGTGATCGCGGTCGGCATGCTACCTCTACATCTACCTTTGGGATTAGTTTTAGACCTGAATAATTGTTATTTGGTGCCAGCGTTGAGCATGAACATTATATCTGGATCTTGTTTGATGCAAGACTGTTATTCACTTAAATCAGAGAATAATGGTTGTTCTATTTATATGAGTAATATCTTTTATGGTCATGCACCCTTGAAGAGTGGTCTATTTTTATTAAATCTCGATAGTAGTGATACACATATTCATATTGTTGAAGCCAAAAGATGCAGAGTTGATAATGATAGTGCAACTTATTTGTGGCACTACCGTTTGGGTCATATTGGTGTAAAGCGCATGAAGAAACTCCATACTGATGGATTTCTGGAATCACTTGATTATGAATCACTTGGTACTTGCGAACCATGCCTCATGGGTAAGATGACTAAAACGCCGTTTCCGGAACTATGGAGCGAGCAACTGATTTGTTGGAAATCATACATACTGATGTGTGTGGTCCAATGAATATTGAGGCTCGCGGCGGGTATCGTTATTTTCTCACCTTCACAGATGATTTGAGAAGATATGGGTATATCTACTTAATGAAACACAAGTCTGAAACATTTGAAAAGTTCAAAGAATTTCAGGGTGAAGTGGAAAACCATCGTAACAAGAAAATAAAGTTTCTATGATCTGATCGTGGAGGAGAATCTTTGAGTTACGAGTTTGGTTTACATTTGAAACAATGCGGAATAGTTTCGCAACTCACGCCACCCGGAACACCACAACGTAATGGTGTGTCTGAATGTCGTAATCGTACTTTACTAGATATGGTGTGATCTATGATTTCTCTTACTGATTTACCGCTATCGTTTTGGGGTTATGCTTTAGAGACGGCCGCATTCACGTTAAATAGGGCACCATCAAAATCCGTTGAGACGACGCCTTATGAACTGTGGTTTGGCAAGAAACCAAAGTTGTCGTTTCTTAAAGTTTGGGGATGTGATGCTTATGTGAAGAAACTTCAACCATATAAGCTCGAACCCAAATAGGAGAAATGTGTCTTCATAGGATACCCAAAGAGACTATTGGGTACACCGTCTATCACAGATCTGAAGGCAAGACTCTTGTTGCTAAATTCGGATCCTTTCCAGAGAAGGAGGTTCTCTCGAAAGAAGTGAGTGGGAGGAAAGTAGAACTTGATGAGGTAACTGTACCTGCTCCCTTATTGGAAAATAGTTCATCACAGAAACCGGTTCCTGTGACGACTACACCAATCAGTGAGGAGGCTAATGATATTGATCATGAAACTTTAGATCAAGTTACTATAGAACCTTGTAGGTCAAACAGACAAGATCTGCTCCAGAGTGGTACGGTAATCCTATTGTAGAAGTCATGTTAATTGACCATGACGAACCTACGAACTATGAGGAAGCGATGATGAGCCCAGATTCCGCAAAATGGCTAGAGGCCATGAAATATGAGATGGGAAACATGTATGAGAACAAAGTATGGACTTTGGTTGACTTGCCCGATGATCGGCAAGCCATCGAGAATAAATGGATCTTCAAGAAGAAGACTGACGCGATGGTATCAGAATCGTCTACAAAGCTCGACTTGTTGCAAAAGGTTTTCGACAAGTTCAAGGAGTTGACTACGATGAGACTTTCTCACCCGAAGCGATCTTTGAAGTCTGTCCAATCATGTTAGCAATTGCCGATTTTATCATTATGAAATATGGCAAATGGATGTCAAAACCGCATTCTGAATGGATTTCTAGATGAAGAGTTGTATATGATGCAACCAGAAGGTTTTGTCGATCCAAAAGGTGCTAACAAAGTGTGCAAGCTCCAGCGATCCATTTATGGACTGGTGCAAGCCTCTCGGAGTTGGAATAAACGCTTTGATAGTGTGATCAAAGCATATGGTTTTATACAGACTTTTGGAGAAGCCTGTATTTACAAGAAAGTGAGTGGGAGCTCTATACCATTTCTGATATTATATGTAGACGACATATTGTTAATTGGAAATGATATAGAATTTCTGGATAGCATAAAGGATACTTGAATAAAAGTTTTTCAATGAAAGACCTCGGTGAAGCTGCTTTCATATTAGGCATCAAGATCTATAGAGATAGATCAAGACGCTTAATTGGACTTTCACAAAGCACATACCCTTATAAAGTTTTGAAAAAGTTCAAAATGGATCAAGCAAAGAAAGGTTTCTTGCCTGTATTACAAGGTGTGAAGTTGAGTCAGACTCAATGCCCGACCACAGCAGAAGATAGAGAGAAAATGAAAGATGTTTAGCATGAATAATAAGTTTAGCAGGGAGGTACCAAAGTAATCCAGGAGTGGATCACTGGACAACGGTCAAAAATATCCTGAAATACCTGAAAAGGACCAAGGATATGTTTCTCGTTTATGGAGGTGACAAAGAGCTAGTCGTAAATGGTTACGTCGATGCAAGCTTCGACACTGATCCGGACGATTCTAAATCGCAAACCGGATACATGTTTATATTAAACAGTGGAGCTGTCAGTTGGTGCAGGTCTAAACAAAGCGTCGTGGCGGGATCTACATGCGAAGCGGAGTACATAGCTGCTTCGGAAGCAGCAATTGAAGGAGTCTGGATGAAGGAGTTCATATCCGACCTAGATGTCATACCTAGTGCATCGAGACCAATGAAGATCTTCTGTGACAATACTGGTGCAATTGCCTTGGCAAAGGAATCCAGATTTCACAAGAGGACCAAGCACATCAAGAGACGCTTCAATTCCATCCGGGGCCAAGTCCAGGTGGGAGACATAGAGATTTGCAAGATACATACGGATCTGAATGTTGCAGACCCGTTGACTAAGTCTCTTCCACGAGCAAAACATGATCAACACCAAGGCTCCATGGGTGTTAGAATCATTACTGTGTAATCTAGATTATTGACTCTAGTGCAAGTGGGAGACTGAAGGAAATATGCCCTAGAGGCAATAATAAAGTTATTATTTATTTCCTTATATCATGATAAATGTTTATTATTCATGCTAGAATTGTATTAACCGAAAACATGATACATGTGTGAATACATAGACAAACATAATGTCACTAGTATGCCTCTACTTGACTAGCTCATTTATCAAAGATGGTTATGTTTCCTAAACCATAGACATGATTTGTCATTTGATTAACGGGATTACATCATTAGGAGAATGATGTGATTGACTTGACCCATTCCGTTAGCTTAGCACTTGATCGTTTAGTATGTTGCTATTGCTTTCTTCATGACTTATACATGTTCCTACAACTATGAGATTATGCAACTCCCGTTTACCGGAGGAACACTTTGTGTGCTACCAAATGTCACAATGTAACTGGGTGATTATAAAGGAGCTCTACAGGTGTCTCCAAAGGTACATGTTGAGTTGGGGTATTTCGAGATTAGGTTTTGTCACTCCGATTGTCGGAGAGGTATCTCTGGGCCCTCTCGGTAATGCACATGACTATAAGCCTTGCAAGCAATGTAGCTAACGAGTTAGTTACGGAATGATGCATTACATAACGAGTAAAGAGACTTGCCGGTAACGAGATTGAACTAGGTATTGGGATACCGACGATCAAATCTCGGGCAAGTAACATACCGATGACAAAGGGAACAACGTATGTTGTTATGCGGTTTGACCGATAAAGATCTTCGTAGAATATGTAGGAGCCAATATGAGCATCCAGGATCCGCAATTGGTTATTGACCGGAGACATGTCTCGGCCATATCTACATAGTTCTCGAACCCGTAGGGTCCGCACGCTTAAAGTTTCAATGACGATTATATTATGAGTTTATGAGTTTTGATGTACCGAAGGTTGTTCGGAGTCTCGGATGTGATCACGGACATGACGAGGAGTCTCGAAATGGTCGAGACATGAAGATTGATATATTGGAAGCCTATATTTGGATATCGGAAGTGTTCCGGGTGATATCAGGATTTTACCGGAGTACCGAGGGGTTACCGGAACCCCCCGGGGGCTTAATGGGCCATAGTGGGCCTTGGTGGAGAAGAGGAGAGGAGGCCAGGGCAGGGCCGCATGCCCCTCCCCCTAGTCCGAATAGGACAAGGAGAGGGGGGCGGCGCCCCCTTTCCTTCCTCTCTCCCCCTCCTCTTTCCCCCCTTCTCCTAGTCCAACAAGGAAGGGAGGGAGTCCTGCTCCCGGTGGGAGTAGGACTCCTCCTGGACGGCCGCCCCTCCCCCCTTGCTCCTTTATATACGGGGGCAGTGGGGCACCTCTTGACACAACAACAGATCATTGATCTCTTAGCCGTGTGCGGTGCCCCCCTCCACCATAGTCCTCCTCGATAATATTGTAGCGGTGCTTAGGCGAAGCCCTGCAACGGTAGAACATCATCATCTCACCACGCCGTCGTTCTGACAGAACTCTCCCTCAACACTCGGCTGGATCGGAGTTCGAGGGACGTCATCGAGCTGAACGTGTGCTAGAAATCGGAGGTGGCGTACTTTTGGTGCTTGATCGGTCGGGCCATGAAGACGTATGACTACATCAATCGCGTTGTTCTAACGCTTCCGCTTTTGGTATACGAGGGTACGTGGACAACACTCTCCCCTCTCGTTGCTATGCATCACCATTATCTTGCGTCTGCGTAGGAATTTTTTTGAAATTACTACGTTCCCCAATAGTGGCATCCGAGCCTGGATTTATGCTTAGATGTTATATGCACAAGTAGAACACGAGTGAGTTGTGGGCGATACAAGTCATACTGCTTACCAGCATGTCATACTTTGGTTCGGCAGTATTGTTGGATGAAGCGGCCCGAACAGACATTACGCGTACGCTTACGCGAGGCTGGTTCTACCGACGTGCTTTGCAGACATGTGGCTGGCGGGTGTCAGTTTCTCCAACTTTAGTTGAACTAAGTGTGGCTATGCTCGGTCCTTGAGAAGGTTAAAACAACACTAACTTGACAAACTATCGTTGTGGTTTTGATGCGTAGGTAAGAATGGTTCTTGCTCAGCCGTAGCAGCCACGTAAAATTTGCAACAACAAAGTAGAGGACGTCTAACTTGTTTTTGCAGGGCATGTTGTGATGTGATATGGTCAAGACGTGATGCTATATTTTATTGTATGAGATGATCATGTTTTGTAACCGAGTTATCGGCAACTGGCAGGAGCCATATGGTTGTCGCTTTATTGTATGCAATGCAAACGCCCTGTTATTGCTTTACTTTATCACTAAGGGTAGCGATAGTCGTAGAAGCAATAGGTGGCGAAACGACAACGATACTACGATGGAGATCAAGGTGTCGCGTCGGTGACGGTGGTGATCACGACGGTGCTTCGGAGATGGAGATCACAAGCACAAGATGTTGATGGCCATATCATATCACTTATATTGATTGCATGTGATGTTTATCCTTTATGCATCTTATTTTGCTTTGATTGACGGTAGCATTATAAGATGATCTCTCACTAAATTTCAAGGTATAAGTGTTCTCCCTGAGTATGCACCGTTGAGAAAGTTCTTCATGCTGAGACACCACGTGATGATCGGGTGTGATAGGCTCTATGTTCAAATACAACGGGTGCAAAACAGTTGCACATGTGGAATACTCAGGTTAAACTTGACGAGCCTAGCATATACAGATATGGCCTCGGAACACTGAGACCGAAAGGTCGAGCGTGAATCATATAGTAGATATGATCAACATAGTGATGTTCACCATTGAAAACTACTGCACCTCACGTGATGACCGGACATGGTTTAGTTGATTTGGATCACATGATCACTTAGATGATTAGAGGGATGTCTATCTAAGTGGGAGTTCTTTAGTAATATGATTAATTGAACTTAAATTTATCATGAACTTAGTGCCTGATAGTATTTTGCTTCTCTATGTTTGTTGTAGATAGATGGCTCGTGCTGTTGTTCCGTTGAATTTTAATGCGTTCCTTGAGAAAGCTAAGTTGAAAGATGATGGTAGCAATTACACGGACTGGGTCCATAACCTGAGGATTATCCTCATTGTTGCACAGAAGAATTATGTCCTGGAAGCACCGCTGGGTGCCAGGCCTACTGCAAATGCAACTGACGACGTTAAGAACTTCTGGCAGAGCAAAGCTGATGACTACTCGATAGTTCAGTGTGCCATGATTTACGACTTAGAACCGGGACTTCAACGACGTTTTGAACGTCATGGAGCATACGAGATGTTCCAGGAGTTGAAGTTAATATTTCAAGCAAATGCCCGGATTGAGAGATATGAAGTCTCCAATAAGTTCTATAGCTGCAAGATGGAAGAGAATAGTTCTGTCAATGAACATATTCTCAAAATGTCTGGGTATAATAATCACTTGATTCAACTGGGAGTTAATCTTCCAGATGATAGTGTCATTGACAGAATTCTTCAATCACTGCCACCAAGCTACAACAGCTTCGTGATGAACTATAATATGCAAGGGATGGACAAGACTATTCCAAAGCTCTTTGCAATGCTAAAGGCTGCGGAGGTAGAAATCAAGAAGGAGCATCAAGTGTTGATGGTTAATAAGACCACCAGTTTCAAGAAAAAGGGTAAAGGGAAGAAGAAGGGGAAATTCAATAAGAACAACAAACAAGTTGCTGCTCAAGAGAAGAAACCCAAATCTAGACCTAAGCCTGAGACTGAGTGCTTCTACGCAAAATGATCGTCATCGAAGCGGAACTGCCCCAAGTATTTGGCAGATAAGAAGGATGGCAAGGTGAACAAAGGTATATGTGATATACATGTTATTGATGTGTACCTTACTAATGCTCGTGGTAGCACCTGGGTATTTGATACTGGTTCTGTTGCTAATATTTGCGACTCGAAACAGGGACTACGGATTAAGCGAAGATTTGCTAAGGACGAGGTGACGATGCGCGTGGGAAATGGTTCCAAAGTCGATGATCGCGGTCGGCACGCTACCTCTACATCTACCTTCGGGATTAGTTTTAGACCTGAATAATTGTTATTTGCTGCCAGCGTTGAGCATGAACATTATATCTGGATCTTCTTTGATGCAAGACTGTTATTCACTTAAATCAGAGAATAATGGTTGTTCTATTTATATGAGTATATCTTTTATGGTCATGCACCCTTGAAGAGTGGTCTATTTTTATTAAATCTCGATAGTAGTGATACACATATTCATAATGTTGAAGCCAAAAGATGCAGAGTTGATAATGATAGTGCAACTTATTTGTGGCACTGCCGTTTGGGTCATATTTGTGTAAAGCGCATGAAGAAACTCCATACTGATGGACTTCTGGAATCACTTGATTATGAATCACTTGGTACTTGCGAACCATGCCTCATGGGCAAGATAACTAAAACGCCGTTCTCCGGAACTATGGAGCGAGCAACTGATTTGTTGGAAATCATACATACTGATGTCTGTGGTCCAGTGAATATTGAGGCTCGCGGCGGGTATCGTTATTTTCTCACCTTCACAGATGATTTGAGAAGATATGTGTATATCTACTTAATGAAACACAAGTCTGAAACATTTGAAAAGTTCAAAGAATTTCAGAGTGAAGTGGAAAATCATCGTGAAAAGAAAATAAAGTTTCTACGATTTGATCGTGGAGGAGAATATTTGAGTTACGAGTTTGGTTTACATTTGAAACAATGCGGAATAGTTTCGCAACTCACGCCACCTGGAACACCACAACGTAATGGTGTGTCCGAACGTCGTAATCGTACTTTACTAGATATGGTGCGATCTATGATGTCTCTTACTGATTTACCGCTATCGTTTTCGGGTTATCCTTTAGAGACGACCGCATTCACGTTAAATAGGGCACCATCAAAATCCGTTGAGACGACGCCTTATGAACCGTGGTTTGGCAAGAAACCAAAGTTGTCATTTCTTAAAGTTTGGGGCTGTGATGCTTATGTGAAGAAACTTCAACCAGATAAGCTCGAACCCAAATCGGAGAAATGTGTCTTCATAGGATACCCAAAAGAGACTATTGGGCACACCTTCTATCACAGATCTGAAGGCAAGACTTTTGTTGCTAAATTCGGATCCTTTCTAGAGAAGGAGTTTCTCTCGAAAGAAGTGAGTGGGAGGAAAGTACAACTTGATGAGGTAACTGTACCTACTCCCTTATTGGAAAATAGTTCATCACAGAAACCTGTTCCTGTGACGACTACACCAATCAGTGAGGAAGCTAATGATATTGATCATGAAACTTCAGATCAAGTTACTATAGAACCTCGTAGGTCAACCAGAGTAAGATCCGCTCCATAGTGGTACGGTAATCCTATTCTAGAAGTCATGTTACTTGACCATGATGAACCTACAAACTATGAGGAAGCAATGATGATCCCAGATTCCGCAAAATGGCTAGAGGCCATGAAATCTGAGACGGGATCCATGTATGAGAACAAAGTATGGACTTTGGTTGACTTTCCCGATGATCGGCAAGCCATCGAGAATAAATGGATCTTCAAGAAGAAGACTGACGCTGATGGTAATGCAACTGTCTACAAAGCTCGACTTGTTGCAAAAGGTTTTCGACAAGTTCAAGGAGTTGACTACGATGAGACTTTCTCACCCGTAGCGATGCTTAAGTCTGTCCGAATCATGTTAGCAATTGCCGCATTTTATCATTATGAAATATGGCAAATGGATGTCAAAACTGCATTCCTGAATGGATTTCTGGAAGAAGAGTTGTATATGATGCAACCAGAAGGTTTTGTCAATTTAAAAGGTGCTAATAAAGTGTGCAAGCTCCAGCAATCCATTTATGGACTGGTGCAAGCCTCTCGGAGTTGGAATAAATGCTTTGATAGTGTGATCAAAGCATATGGTTTAATACAGACTTTTGGAGAAGTTTGTATTTACAGAAAGTGAGTGGGAGCTCTGTAGCATTTCTGATATTATATGTAGACGATATAATGTTAAATGGAAATGATATAGAATTTATGGATAGCATAAAAGGATACTTGAATAAAAGTTTTTCAATGCAAGACCTCGGTGAAGCTGCTTACATATTAGGCATCAAGATCTATAGAGATAGATCAAGACGCTTAATTGCACTTTCACAAAGCACATACCCTTATAAAGTTTTGAAAAAGTTCAAAATGGATCAAGCAAAGAAAGGGTTCTTGCCTGTATTACAAGGTGTGAAGTTGAGTCAGACTCAATGCCCAACCACAGCAGAAGATAGAGAGAAAATGAAAGATGTTCCCTATGCTTCAGCCATAGGCTCTATCATGTATGCAATGCTGTGTACCAGACTTGATGTATGTTTAGCAGGGAGGTACCAAAGTAATCCAGGAGTGGATCACTTTACAATGGTCAAGAATATCCTGAAATACCTGAAAAGGACTAAGGATATGTTTCTCGTTTATGGAGGTGACAAAGAGCTAGTCGTAAATGGTTACGTCGATGTGTCGGGGCGGATGATGGCCGCCGCGAGCACCTATGGGGCCGGGGGCCCCTTCGTCTGTCTTGATACGAGGCGGAGGAGGCACAGAGAGCAGATCGAGCGAGCACGCTGGCGGGTTTTTACCCAGCTTCGAGCTCTCCGAGAGATAAGACTCCTTGCTGCTTTGTGTTGTTATTTGATCTTGCTCGAGAGTACGGCGTGAGTATGTGATGGTCTCGAATGAGTCGAATCGGCGAACCCCCCACGTTGTGCATGGGCCTCCTTTTATAGCGCAAGGGGTCACCGGCATGTGTCAACGTGGGAGAAAGGGGTAAAATGTAAAAGAGGTGGTAGTTGGAACAAAGCGGGAACAAGTGGAGCTACAATTGCTTGAACAGTGGTTTCTACCTACTTTGACAGTGGGGGACAAGAGCATTAAATGCCCGTCACCGTCGACTCCAAAAGCTCCCGCCCTTGCGTCTCCGTCTGCCACGGCGATGGATCCACCACCGTGAAGTGCCACCGTGTCCCTCTGGTTGCGCAGCCACCCGCCACGCGTCCCTGGAAAGGCCTCAGGGCGACGCGTGGGCCGATGAGCTGGGGCGCGGGCACGCAGCGCAGCTCCCCCGGCAAGTACCTTGCCGGGGTCTTGATCTTGCCGGGCTCAGGGGCTTGCCGGGCTCTGTAATATGCCGCTCCCCGGGCCCTCGCCGGGACGCATGTAGCGCCGAGGCGTGTCTTCTGTGATGCGATCTTCTAGCCTTCCTGGCGAACTCCTTTCGCCAGGGCCTTGTGTGAGTGATGTAATCTCAAGCCTGGAACGGCTCTCCCGGCAAGCTCCTCTCGCCGGGGTGATATTGTCTTGAGCCTGGGGCGGCCCTCCCGGCAAGCTCCGCTTGCTGGGGTCTCGACCTTTTGTCTTGTACACTTTGTTCTTGAATGGCTTGATACGGAAAAGGATGGTCTCCGGCAAGCCCGTGGCGAACCCATTCTTGGAGCTGCATCGCCCGTGCACAAGTTGGGGTACCGAGGTACCCCTTCCTTAGTACACCGACAGAGCCCGGGCTGGGCTATACACGGTGCCGAAGCGCTGTTGGGCCAGGCCCAAGGCGTCTGCACGGGCACACGCGCCCTGGCGCTACCGAATCTGCATCTGCATCGCCGCCTCCCTCCCGGCCTGGGAGTACGGCGGCGGGGATATAATGAGACTGCGCCCCGGGCTGAACTTCAACTTCACGACGCTGGAGCTGAGGGGGATGGTCCGGGAACTCTTTAAATATGACCCGGCCCATCCAGAGTGGTTCAGACCTCCCCGGGGGGTAGTGCCCCTCTGCAACAGCACGGCTCGGGACAGCCTCCTCGCCATGATGCCCGCGTGAGATTCGCACGGCGTGGAGCGCACGTGGATCCCGCCCGAGCCAATAGACATCCTCAGCTTCTTCGATAACCTCGAGGAGGTGGCGAAGAACAAGGACGAGACCCGGGGGCTGACACGGGACACCACGGACCAGGAGATTGCGTACATGGCTTCTCGGGCTGAAGAGGCCGCCGCAGCCGCAGCGGCAGGGAATTTTGGATATACTCCCGACGAAGCAGAGGCTGCGGATGAGTCCTGCCAAGCGGAGGAGGCGGAGATCTGCAGGCTGCTACAACTTCCTCCCGACGCGCTTGCCGGGGTCTCCTCCCTAAGGCACTCCGGGATCCCCGGGATCGCGGCCGAGGCCGCGGCAAGAGGCGGCGCTGCTGGAGGTAGCAGAGGCGCCGAAGGGAGCGGAGACGCCAGAGGAAAAGGGGTCGCAGCGCAGACGCTGGTCCGCGAGCCAGCCGGCGAGGAGGAGGAGGAGGATGCCGCGGCCGCCGAGGACGCTGGCGGGTCCGCGGATCTTTACGCCGACGACCTCTCCTCGTCGTCGGAGACCTCCCCGCCCCGGGCGAGCCCTAGGCGCTCCCCACTGAAGCGCCTCCGCAAGGCGGCGACGGAAGCGAGGGCGCCAGCCCCCCGGCAACTTCCAGCTCGCCGGGCAGCGCAAGCTTCCCGGGGAAGCCAAGCTGCGCCGAGGGCGACCGGCGCACCGGCTACGGCGGTAGCGGCCCGTGCGCAGGCCACGGCAGAGACGGCCCGCAGGTCGACGCCACGTGGACAGGGGTCTTCTCGGAGCGGAGCGGCGGCTCCGCCCGCTTCTCGAGCCTAGGCTGCCACAGGGGCTGGGTCTTCGCAGCCCCCAGCTCCGAGGACTGCTAAGCGCCCGAGGGAGCCTTTATCTCCCGCTCCTCGCGCCGACGCGCCCCAGGTGGAGTATGACTTCTCCGCCTTGAGCGAAGACGATGAGGAGGAACAGGAGTAAGTATCCGAGATCTTCATCTTTTCTAATTTCGCCTTGGCTATTGTTGAGGCTAATCTTGTTTCTTATGTTGATTTCAGGACCTTGACCGAGCGGGCGGCGAAGAAAGCCAAGGTGCCCGTGGTTGAAGTCGCGGACGACTCGCCCGTCGCGGCGACCGGGGATGCGCTGGACCCAAGCTTGCCGGACCCGAGCGCTGCCCCGAGGAGCAGCCCACGGCGCAGCCCCCAGCGTAAGTTTTGGGTTCTGCATTTTCGCTCGCCGGGCGTGTTTGAAGATCTCGGCCTTGTCTTAATGCTTTGATGTTTTTGGTCTTGGCTTTGCAGGGCGGAGCTACACCTGCAGAGCGCCCGGAGGCCGCCTCGAGGAGCCGCAGTCCCGCTGCCCCCGCCAAGGCCGAACTCCCGGCAAGGGAGAGCGTCCGCCAAGAGGGTACTCGCCAGGGCGAGTACCCCGCCAAGAGCGAGCAGCCCGGCGAGGGCGGCCACTCCATCAAGGGAGAATTCCCCGGCGAGAGAGCCTGCCGCTGACGACGTCCGCCAAGGTAGGTTCTGCAACTTCGTCTTCTTGGCGTTGTCTCTTTTTGGATATCTGCTTGAACTTCTTTTGGCCTTTTCTTCTTCTTCTAGATCCTCCTCCCCCCGAGCAGATGGAGACGGAAGTCGCTGCCGAGGAGGAGGCGCGGCGGGCGGGCGGCGGCGACGCCGGGCGCCGAGAACACGGCGGAGCCGCTGGCTCGGCTGCCAGAGATCGCCCTGCTGGACGCAGCGGCCCGGGAGGGGGACGGTGACCGCACCGCCGGCCCGGAGGCGGCGGGGGCATCGGGTGCCGTGCCGGTCGTCAACCCCTCCGCCGGAGAGGAGCAGCCCGGCTACTACCTGGAAGCCCCCAACGGCGTCTTCATCCAGATGCCGTGGGGTCCTTCGTCCCGAGCTCCCGCGGAGGGCGAGGCCTTCGATGGGGAGGTCCTCGCCTCTGCGGGCTTGAAGATCGTCGAGGGGCCCGGCGGGACCAGCGGGCCCGATGAGGAGAAGCTGCTTCACCAGCTCCTGGCCCTTTACCGGGCCAGGCAGGCGAAGCTCGCTTCCCGGGAAGCCCTCGCCGCCAAGGCCGCCGAGGAGATGGAGAAGCGCGCGGCGGAGCTCAGCGCCGCCAACCAGGCTACTCTCCGCGAGGTGGCGGAGAAGCGCGAGCAACTCGCCGGGGAGTATGAAGAATGGCTGCTGGAGAAGGCCGAGGCCGAAGAGCAGCAAAAGCTTGCCGGGGTGGAGCTGTCCCGGCGAGAAGGAGAACTTATCCAGCGGAAAATCAGCCTCGACGCTCACGAGGAAGACCTTGCCGCTCGGGAACAGGCCCTTGGTGGGGAACTGAAGGAGGCGAAAAGCGCCGCGGCTGCAGCGGAGACCGCCAAGGAGGAGCTTGCCGCCAAAGTCGCGCAGCTGGAGGAGCTGCTGAAGGCGAGCGAGGAGAAGATCACCGTGCTCATCATGGAGCGCGAGAAAGACGCCCACACCAACTCGGAACTCCAGGCGCGCCTTTCCAAGCAAGGCGACGAGTTGAAGGCCACCAAGGACTCCATTGAGGGTCTCGAGCTGCAAGTCTCTGCGCTGAAGGACTCGCTCGATGCTGCCCGAGATCGGGAAACCAAGTTGAAGGAGGAGCTCCGCGAGGAGCGAACCTTGGTGGTCAGCGCCAACAAAGCAGCCGAGGACTTCCGTCGTATTGTCGAGATATGGACCGAGGACTTGGTATCTTCGGCCCGCCATTGACCAGGAGCTGCCGGGCGCCAAGTGGAACACCTCATCTACTCCCGACCCAAACCTCGCCATAGCGCCAAGCTCACCTCTTCTTGTGGGGATCGCGCTGCCCTTGCGAATCTGCGGAAGAAGATCCCCGCGCAGCTCGCCGAGGAGACTCGCCGGCTGTGCACGGGACCATGGAGCGCGTCCGACGAAGATCGTATACCGCAATCCCGGCATCAACCTCACTAACGTTCTTCGCAGCTTGCCGGCCGACGCGAATATGGAGGCTCTGAAGGAGCAGGTCGCCCACATCATTGCCAAAGTGAACAAGATCTCCAGGGTGGAGGGCGACCGCGTAGACTAGGCCTCCTTTATCTTTATCTCTTCTTGTTGCTGCATAGGGTGTTGCAGACTCATTAGTTATCGCGACAAGTTATTTCTTGCCAGATACTATCTTTATTTTGATCAATACATGCAGTGTCATCTCCCTTGTTTCGATCCTCAACTTTGTATGCCTCAACCTTATGCTTCTAGGAGACTTGTCGCGGCTAGTCGCAACGCACTTAGCTTGCCGAGCAAACTCGAAAACGAAACAAGGGCGCGACACTTGTCGTAGCTCACTTAGATCGTTGAGCGTACTCGAAAACAAGATAAGGGTACGGCTATCCATGGGTAGGTTCCTCCGAGCACAGGTTTTTCATACAAAGTGTGGCTGTTCAAGGAAGGCAACTAAAAACTTAAAATTTTTAGCTGCTCAAATTCTGATAACTTAGCTTTCGTGATCTGTGTGTTCTCCGGCAAGCTTCTCCTTCTTGAACAGCACTTGGCCCATCCTTCATTTCCTCCCCCCCGGGCAAACTTGTGCTCGAGGAACGTTCCTTCTGCTTAAAAGGCAAGGAAAAAGAAGGGGGAACAAGCATACGGCCTTTCGGCGCGCTATTGCTCACCGGATATGTGTGTCGCACAAAAGATGCCAAATAACACATGCAAATGGCAAAGAAAAGCATGGGAAAAGGCAACTAGCGCAAAACACAGAAACTTTACTGGTGCACGGGGTCTGCGCCCGGCTTTGTACAAAGGGTTACATGCAACAGCGGCAAGGCTTGTACAAAAGGTGGTTGCCGGAGCGGATCACGGCAACCGCGCCTTATGGGTGAAACTTGCGAAGATGCTCTATGTTCCAGGAGTTGCTCACTGGTAGGCCTTCTTCGGTCTCGAGGCGGACAGCGCCAGGCCTCGTGACTTGTCTCACCCGATAAGGGCCTTCCCACCTCGGCGCCAACTTGTTGGAATTCTTGGCGGATGAACACGCCAAGAACAAGGTCGCCTTCCTCGAGACTCTGGCTTTGACCTTGCGGCTATGGTAGCGGCGCAAGGCTTGCTGGTATCGAGCAGCTCGTGATAAAGAGCACGAGACGCCCTCCTCAAGGAACAATGCGCCGCCTTGCCGCAATTGTTCTTGCTCGAGCTCATCGTAAGCGAGCATTCGAGGAGATCCGTACATGAGTTCCGTGGGGAGAACTGCTTCGCTCCATAGACTAGAGCAAAGGGCGCCCGTCCGGTGGCTCGACGGTGTCGCTCGATTGACCAAAGAGCCGCCGCAGCTCCTCTATCCAATTTCTTCGCACTTGTGCAGCCTGTCGAAAGTTCTTGTCTTGAGTCCGCGCAGCACTTCAGCATTGGCCCTTCCGCTTGACCGCTGCTCCTCGGGTGAGCAATGAAGCTTAAACAGACCTTGGCGCCAAGGTCTTGGACGATCGCATGAACGCGGCGACTTAGAACTGTGTACCGTTGTCGGTGATAATCCGTTAGGGATCCCAAACGCACACAATCGATCCAAGAACTTGACTGCCGATCAGGTTGTCACCTTTCTCACATCGCTCCACTTCCGCCACTTGGTGAACTTGTCGATCGCCACGCATAAGTACTCAAAGCCCCGACAGCACGGGGAAGGGGCCGAGGATATCGAGCCCCCAGACCGAGAAGGGCCAGGATAAAGGGATTGTTTGGAGAGCTTGAGCTGGTTGATGAATTTGCTTTGCATGGAACTGGCACGCTTCACACTTGGTTACTAGTGCAGTTGCATCTTGGAGGGCTTCTTGCCAAAAGAAACCTTGCCGGAAAGCTTTCCCGGCAAGTGCTCTTGCGCCAATGTGGTGGCCACATATGCCTCCGTGTGTCTCTGCCAACAGCTTCTCATCCATCTTCCCGGAGATGCACTTGACCGACACCGTTGAGTTTTCTTCTCAGACAGCTCGTTATCCACTTAACTGGTACATACTTGATTTGTCTGGTTACCCTTTCTATTTCTTCCGGGTCCTCGGGAAGTTCTCCGCTTTGCAGTAAAACGGACGATTCGCTTCGCCCATGCCGGAGCTCGGGGCTCAACGGCAAGGACCAAAGGCATGAGGGCATTGTGGGAACCTCAGCTTCTACGGCAAGGATCTCTCGCTCGCCGGTTGAAGGTTCTCGGCAAGCTTGCCGGGCAAGGCTTGTCGGGAACACTTGCTCAACCGGACAGATCCGAGGATCCGCATGAGCAAACTGTTCCACGTTGTTCGGTCGTTGATCTTGGGGATCTTGGCGGCGGTTCGGGAGATCCGCCGACAAGTAGTCGCCGAAACCAACTTTCTTTTCTTGGGTTGTCCAATTGATGGCGTGACGGATGGTTGAGTCGCTTGAGTAAGAAGGTCCCCGGTTCCATTGTGTAACTTCATCAAGCACACTTTGAAAGGCCATCTGCGATTTCATTCTCGAGCTCTCGACATGCTCCATCCGCAGACCTTCAAAGCGCCTCAAGTTTCCTCACTTCATCTACATAAGCTTCCATCAAAGGGCTCTGATAGCTCTTGTTAACTTGCTGGACCACCAACTGTGAATCTCCCCGCACAATCAACTTCCTGATCCCAAGTTCGGCCGCAATCCTGAGGCCGGCGAGCAAACCCTCGTATTCGGCGGTGTTGTTTGTCGCTTGTTCTCTTGGGAAGTGCATCTGGACAACATACTTGAGGTGCTCTCCGGTGGGCGCGATGAGTACCACGCCGGCACCGGCGCCTTGCAGCGAGAAGGCACCATCAAAGTACATTACCCATTCGCTTGTTGCTTCTTGCACGGGTGTACTTGTTTCTTGGATTTCTTCATCGGGCGTTGGGGTCCATTCTGCTATGAATTCTGCCAAAGCTCGGCTCTGTATGGTTGAAGTACTCTCAAATTTGAGTCCAAAGCTCGACAGCTCCAGTGCCCACTCAACAATCCTGCATGTTGCTTCTGGATTGTGCAATATCCTCTTCAGCGGAAAGCGAGTGATCACTGTTATCTCGTGTGCTTGGAAGTAATGGCGCAGCTTTCTCGAGGCCATGAGGAGGCCGAAAAGCAGCTTTTGCACACCAGAGTATCTTGATCTAGCCCCCTGGAGAAGGGAACTTACAAAATACACTGGGCGCTGCACCATCTTCTTCCGTGATCTCATCCTGCTCTGCAGAATTGTCTTTGTCGGGGCCAGAGCTCGCCGGAGCAGCCCCCTGCTTGTCGTTGGCCTCGCTTGCCGGTGACGTAGCCTCCTCGTCGGACTCCCTCTCCGCTACTAACGCAGCACTAACCACTTGGTTGGTTGCTGCTAGGTACAGCAGCAACTTCTCCTGTGGTCTAGGTGCGACAAGTATTGGGGTGGAGGATAGGTATCGTTTCAAATCTTGCAGCGCTGCCTCCGCTTCCGGAGTCCACTTCATGGGACCTGCCTTCTTCAAGATCTTGAAGAAAGGTAGGGCGCGCTCTGCAGACTTTGAAATGAACCTACTGAGGGCAGCCACACAACCTGCAAGCCTTCTGACATCCTTGACTCGCTTCGGTGCTTCGATTTGCTCAATGGCTTTAATCTTATCGGGATTGGCTTCGATCCCCTCAGGACATTAAAGAACCCGAGAAGTTTGCGGAGGGGACTCCAAAGACGACTTCGGGTTCAGCTTGAGTTGTATCTTGCGCAGATTTTGAAATGTCTCTTCCAAATCTTGAATCAGGGTATCCTTGTTTTGCTCTTCACCACGATATCATCCATGTAAGCCTCTACATTCCTGTGAATCGTGGCTCAAAAGCAGATACACTACCCTTGCAAATGTTGATCCTGCATTCTTCAAATTCAAATGGCATGCGATGAAGCAAGAAGTGCCACATGGAGTGATAAATGCAGTTTTCTTCATCCTCTTTGGCCATAAAGATCCGGTGATAGCCTGAGTATGCATCAAGAAAGCAAAGCAGCTCACATCCGGCAGTGGAGTCGATAATCCGTCAATGCGCGGCAAGGGAATGGATCCTTGGGACATGCTTTATTTACATCGGTGAAGTCTATACACAGCCTCCATTTCCGCTTGCCTTGCGCACGCACGATCGGGTTTGCTAACCATGTCGGATGGATCACACCTCTAACTAGGCCCGCCGCTTCAAGCTTCTTGATTTCTTCGCTGATGAATTCTTGGCGCTCCACGGCTTGCTTCTCACTTTTTGCTTGATGGGTGGCAAGATGAGGGCAAACAGCAAGCTTGTGCTCAATCACCTTCCTGGGAACACCGGGATGTCGATGGTTGCCATGCAAACACATCGACATTCGCCGCAGAAGGCGACGGCGCTTTCCTATTTGTCGTCAAGTGTGGCAATCGATGGTGAAGGTACCACCAGCTGCCGCCCTCCTGGCGACACCTTTTGGTTGCGGTGGAGCGGCCATTCCTTTTCGCTCTTGCGGTGGAGCTCGCGGGACGCCCTCGTCGGCAGCGCAGTGCTTCAAGAGGTGCGGTTGCGGAGTGGGTCCTGTGGCACTTGCCGGACTTGATCTTCGCCTTCTTCCCCGGGAGCTTCAGCCGCGAGTGTATCCTTGTCGGTTGCAACCGCCAGATCCCGTAGATCTTGTCGGCGCAGATAAGCGCATCCTTCTTGTCGCCATGGGCGGTGATGACGCTTATCGCCCCGCATCTTGAGCACGCTAAGCATAGTGGGAAGCTGCCATGAACTTGGCAAGGGCAGGACGGCCGAGTATTCCATTGTATGGCAACGGGATGTCGGCGACGTCAAAAGTAATGCGCTCAGTCCTGAAATTGAGCTCCCCGCCAAAGGTCACTGGCAAAATGATTTTTCCCTTGGGCTTGCTCCGTCCCGGGTTGATTCCTTGGAAGGAACCGGTCTCTTCGAGCTCGCCATCTAGAATCTGGAGTTTCTTGATCACAGCAGAGGAGATCAAGTTCAGCCCGGCCCCGCCGTCAACCAACATTTTGGTGACCTTGAGGTTGCGGATGGTGGGTGAGACCAGCATCGGCAAGCACCCGACCGCGGTGGTGCGGTCAGTGGTGGTCCTCAAGATCAAAAATGATGGGCGGTTGGACCATTTGAGGAGCTCGCGCGACTCCACGGGCGGCTCTGCTGCAGATTCACCTCACGCACCCACCGCTTCACCGGGCGGTGGAGGCGCAGAGAGGCGCCCGCCGACGCACAGGACCTCCGTGGCCTTCTGGAACTCCTGCTCGCTGTTATCCTCATCCTCCATGTCTTCGTCGTCGTCTTCCTCTTCGTCGTCGCGGCCCCGAGGAGGTCGATCACCTTGTCGCCGTTTGGCCTTGCCGAAGCGCCCTCCCCGGCTACTGAATGGCCGCTTCCTGCTGGGTTCTCCTCTGCCACCTTGGGCCTTCTCCTTGTCGCGCCTCTCGTACTCAGCTTTTTGCTGCTCGACGAGATCATCTACGCGCTTGCAGTCGTGGAGATCGTGGCCCTTGGTGCGGTGGATCTTGCAGTATCGCTTGCCGGGGCCGTCCTGCTTGTCGGCTGCCGCTACAGGAGCAGGCTCCTTGCCGGAGCTGCCAGCCTGTGTTTGCTTGGCGGGAGCCTCCTTGCCGGACTTTTCGACGGCAAGCACCTCACCCTTGTTTTTCTTCTGATTGTTCTGCCGCCGTCTCTTCTTTGCCGGGGCGGCGTTGTCGCTGTCGCTTCCTCCTGCGCCAAAGATCCTCCCCGGGAGCCTCCTCCTCTTCCAGCGTCAGGCATTTATCAACCGAGCATAGAGCTCGCCGACATCCCGAATCTTGGTCATCGCCATCTCTTCACGCATGCGCGGTTACGCGACGTTTCGGTGGAACGCGCTAATAACCGCGCAGGTGGACATCGAGGATGTTGTGCTGCACACGGCTGAAGCGCTGGATATATTCTTGCAGGATTCTCCTTCCTACGGGCCAAGATGTGGAGATCGCTCTCTGGCCGTGGGGTTTGTGGTCGCCCGGTGAAAGCGCCAACAAACCGATGGCAAAGGTCTGTCCAAGAAGAAATGGAGTTTTCCGCAAGTGCATAAGCCAAGAACGAACGCTCGCTTAAGCACAAGCGGAAGTAATTCGCGAGAATCTTCTCGCGCCCGGCGCCTCGCACCGCGATGGTGTAGACGCCGAGGAATTTCGAGGGTGCGTCTTGCCGTCGTACTTCTCCGTACATCAGGCTTGAAATTCTTCTCCGCTGAGCCATCGACGCGCCGCAGCTCGCGGGTGAACGCGGGCAACCTGCCGCAGACGGCAAGTCACCTGGTTCGCGGGGCGCGTCGCGTCGACAACGTCTCGACCCTCTGGTCCGATTGTCGCCGAAGCTTCTGGCGGCGCTCGATGGTGGTCCGAAGCGTTTTCGCCGCCGATCGCTGGCGACTGGCGTTGATCCCGACGAGCCCGCGGATCCGACGATGCTATGGAGCCATCGTCGGCGTTGTTCCGGCGGGGCGGCGTCTTCTGCAAAGGGGAGTGCACGGTGGTTGCACCCCCGGCGGACTTGTCGCCATCGGCCTTCGTCTTCTCAGCTTGCCGCTGAGAAGGGTCGTTGTTGGCGAAGGCGATCAGACTCTGGATGGTAGCCCTCCAGTCGTCGGCTTTGTCCGCCGCTAGAGGGAAGTCGAGGAGCAATTGCGCCCTTGCGAGCGCCTCTGCCGGAGTAGAGGGGAGCGAGAGCAAGTGGTGCGAGGAGCGGGATACGCTCGGGCTCCTAACAGTGTTAGGGGGAGCAAGGTCCCGCTCCGGCGCCTTCGCTTTGCTTGTTTCCGGACGGTGGTCCGGAACATCTCGCGAGCCCCCGGCGTGTCCTTGTCCCAGCAGGCGGATACCACCTCCCGTGGTACGGCGCTGCTGGGTTACCGTGTGCTGAGATGGACGCGGCGTGTCCACGGAGACCGAGGCGCGGCCATCCGTCCTGTCCTTGGATTTGGTGGCGCCGCGAGTGCCCTCGCCGGAGACCACCCTTCCGACGGCGTCTCCCCCGCCCACCGTAGGCTCCGGTGGCGGCGGATGGGACGCAGACGGGCCTGCAACCCCCGAAGCCTTCCTCTTCGGGGCCATGGCGCGATTGCTGATGAAGTTGGAGAGGTTGATGAAGAACGCGCCCGCGCTGACGCCGGATCAGGTCCGCACAACCTCGACGTCCCCTACCTGGCGCGCCAGAGATGTCGGGGCGGATGATGGCCGCCGCGAGCACCTATGGGGCCGGGGGCCCCTTCGTCTGTGCGGTACGAGGGCGGAGGAGGCACAGAGAGCAGATCGAGGCGAGCACGCGGGCGGGGGTTTTTTACCCAGCTTCGGAACTCTCCGGAGAGATAAGACTCCTACTGCTGCTTTGTGTTGTTATTTGATCTTGCTCGAGAGTACGAGCGTGAGTATGTGATGGTCTCGAATGAGTCGAACTGGCCGAACCCCCTCTACGTTGTGCATGGGCCTCCTTTTATAGCGCAAGGGGTCACCGACAGGTGTCAACGTAGGAGAAAGGGGTAAAAATGTAAAAGAGGTGGTAGTTGGAACAGTGCGGGAGCAGTGGAGCTACGAGGTTGAACAGTGGTTTCTACCTACTTTGACAAGGGGGACAAGAGCATTAAATGCCCGCCACCGTCGACCCAAAAGCTCCCGCCCTTGCGTCTCCGTCGCCACGGCGATGGATCCACCACCGTGAAGTGCCACCGTGTCCCTCTGGTTGCGCAGCCACCCGCCACGCGCCCTCGAAAGGCCTCGAGGCACGTGGCCGATGAGCTGGGGCGCGGGCACACAGCGCAGCTCCCCCGGCAAGTACCTTGCCGGGGTCTTGATCTTGCCGGGCTCAGGGGCTTGCCGGGCTCTGTAATATGCCGCTCCCCGGGCCCTCGCCGGGACGCATGTAGCGCCGAGGCGTGTCTTCTGTGATGCGATCTTCTAGCCTTCCTGGCGAACTCCTTTCGCCAGGGCCTTGTGTGAGTGATGTAATCTCAAGCCTGGAACGGCTCTCCCGGCAA
The DNA here is from genome assembly GCA_021437245.1 of Aegilops speltoides. Taxonomy (NCBI): domain Eukaryota; kingdom Viridiplantae; phylum Streptophyta; class Magnoliopsida; order Poales; family Poaceae; genus Aegilops; species Aegilops speltoides. The sequence continues at coordinate 418,585,020 of CM038141.1, read as the reverse complement.
GCTCCTCTCGCCGGGGTGATATTGTCTTGAGCCTGGGGCGGCCCTCCCGGCAAGCTCCGCTTGCTGGGGTCTCGACCTTTTGTCTTGTACACTTTGTTCTTGAATGGCTTGATACGGAAAAGGATGGTCTCCGGCAAGCCCGTGGCGAACCCAGTTGCGGGAGCTGCGACCGCCCGTGCACAAGTTGGGGTACTGAGGTACCCCTTCCTTAGTACACCGACACGATGCAAGCTTTAACACTGATCCGGACGATTCTAAATCACAAACCGGATACGTGTTTATATTAAGCAGTGGAGCTGTCAGTTGGTGCAGGTCTAAACAAAGCGTCATGGCGGGATCTACATGCGAAGCGAAGTACATAGCTGCTTCGGAAGCAGCAAATGAAGGAGTCTGGATGAAGGAGTTCATATCCGATCTAGGTGTCATACCTAGTGCATCGAGACCAATGAAGATCTTCTATGACAATACTGGTGCAATTGCCTTGGCAAAGGAATCCAGATTTCACAAGAGGACCAAGCACATCAAGAGATGCTTCAATTCCATCTGGGACCAAGTCCAGGTGGGAGACATAGAGATTTGCAAGATACATATGGATCTGAATGTTGGAGACCCGTTGACTAAGCCTCTTCCACGAGCAAAACATGATCAGCACCAAGGCTCCATGGGTGTTAGAATCATTACTGTGTAATCTAGATTATTGACTCTAGTGCAAGTGGGAGACTGAAGGAAATATGCCCTAGAGGCAATAATAAAGTTATTATTTATTTCCTTATATCATGATAAATGTTTATTATTCATGCTAGAATTGTATTAACCGGAAACATGATACATGTGTGAATACATAGACAAACATAATGTCACTAGTATGCCTCTACTTGACTAGCTCATTAATCAAAGATGGTTATGTTTCCTAAACCATAGACATAAGTCGTCATTTGATTAACGGGATTACATCATTAGGAGAATGATGTGATTGACTTGACCCATTCGGTTAGCTTAGCACTTGATCGTTTAGTATGTTGCTATTGCTTTCTTCATGACTTATACATGTTCCTACAACTATGAGATTATGCAACTCCCATTTACCGGAGGAACACTTTGTGTGCTACCAAACGTCACACCGTAACTGGGTGATTATAAAGGATCTCTACAGGTGTCTCCAAAGGTACATGTTGAGTTGGCGTATTTCGAGATTAGGTTTTGTCACTCCGATTGTCGGAGAGGTATCTCTGGGCCCTCTCGGTAGTGCACATCACTATAAGCCTTGCAAGCAATGTAGCTAATGAGTTAGTTACAGAATGATGCATTACATAACGAGTAAAGAGACTTGCTGGTAACGAGATTGAACTAGGTATTGGGATACGGACAATCGAATCTCAGGCAAGTAACATACCGATGACAAAGGGAATAACGTATGTTGTTATGCGGTTTGACTGATAAAGATCTTTGTAGAATATGTAGGAGCCAATATGAGCATCCAGGTTCCGCTATTGGTTAATGACCAGAGACATGTCTCGGTCATGTCTACATTGTTCTCGAACCCGGAGGGTCCGCACGCTTAAAGTTTCAATGACGATTATATTATGACTTTATGAGTTTTGATTTACCGAAGGTTGTTAGGAGTCCCGGATGTGATCATGGACATGATGAGGAGTCTTGAAATGGTCGAGACATGAAGATTGATATATTGGAAGCCTATATTTGGATATCGGAAGTGTTCCGGGTGAAATCAGGATTTTATCGGAGTACCGAGGGGTTACCGGAACCCCCCAGGGGCTTAATGGGCCATAGTGGGCCTTGGTGGAGAAGAGGAGAGGAGGCCAGGGCAGCGCCGTGCGACCCTCCCCTCTAGTCCGAATAGGACAAGGAGAGGGGGGCGGCGGCCCCCTTTCCTTCCTCTCTCTCCCTCCTCTTTCCCCCGTCTCCTAGTCTAACAAGGAAAGGAGGGAGTCCTACTCCCGGTGGGAGTAGGACTCCTCCTGGCGCGCCTCCTCCTGGCCGGCCGGCCCCTCCCCCCTTGCTCCTTTATATACGGGGGTAGGGGGCACCTCTAGACACAACAAGTACAAATCATTTATCTCTTAGCCGTGTGCAGTGCCCCCCTCCACCATAGTCCTCCTCGGTAATATTGTAGTGGTGCTTAGGCAAAGCCCTGCGATGGTAGAACATCATCATCGTCACCACGCCATCGTGCTGATGGAACTCTCCCTCGACACTCGGCTGGATCGGAGTTCGAGGGACATCATCGAGCTGAACATGTGCTAGAACTCGGAGGTGCCGTACTTTCGGTGCTTGATTGGTCGGGCCGTGAAGACGTACGACTACATCAATCACGTTGTTCTAACGCTTCCGCTTTCGGTCTACGAGGGTACGTGGACAACACTCTCCCTCTCGTTGCTATGCATCACCATGATCTTGCGTGTGTGTAGGAATGTTTTTTAAATTACTATGTTCCCCAACAAAATGGCGTTTAAACAAATGTGAAGCAGTACAAGAAATAAATCATATACAAGATGCAAACAACATCACACTACCATGTTAGAGGTCTCTCATCATTAGTGCCATTGCATATTCACAGCATTGCATATTTACAACTTATGATGTGTAAACTAAGGAGAAGGCATTTCAACAAATTAGAAGCAATGAAAGCTAGACACCATATGAAGGATGCAACGAATATCACTCTACCAAGTTAAAACTGTCTCGTCATAAGTGCCATTTCAACAAATTAGTAGTACAAGCTAGAAAAGAATGCGAGATGCAACCTATATCACACTCCGAAGTCAAACGTGTCTTTTGATAAGTAATTGTTGCAGGTTACACAACAGTAGTAATTTGATGTAAGAACATGGTGTGATAGACAGATATTGTATGTTCTAGAAACAGGAACACGTGTCTTATTCAAGTATAATGTGTAAAGTAAGCAGATGGAATTCAACAAAATTAGAAGCAATGGAAGCTACACATCACACATAACATGCAACCTATAACAGTGCCCAAGTTAGAGGGAGCACCGGTGATGGTGCACTAGGGGAGACGTGCTCATCATAAACACAACTTTGTTGAGTGTCTATGCATGTGTTGTCTTGGAAATCATCTTGGGGGTGTGGAGGAGTAGAACCTGTAGAGGCCCTCCGTTCGGAAGGAGCACCTTTATGCGCTGCCTTGCTAACTTCCTTCCGCTTTATTGATTTTGAATTGTCAAGTAAAACCGACAAGAAAAAGCAATAAAATTCTCTCTTCAGAACTCATTCATGCACGATACTGACAATCACTACTTTGATGTAAGGCAAACACATGATACCAGGATGGAATATGTATGAAAAACAGGACGGATGGCATGTTCATGACTGTTTGTGTAAACTAAGCAGAAACCATTCCAACAAATAGGAAGCAATGCAAGCTAGACACCACATGAAAGATGCAACCAATATGACTCTGCCAAGTTAAAAGCGTCCCATCATAAATGGAATTTCAACAAATTAGAAGCAGTGCATGCTATAAATCATATGAAAGATGCAACTAATATCGCACTGCATATACTAAAGGTGTCTCGTCATATTGATTGATGCGGGATACAAAAAAACAATAGTTTTATGTAAGGACATGCTTAATAGACAGATGTACTATTTACTAAATACAGGAAGGCATGTCACATTAACAGGTATAATGTATAAGCTAAGCAGACTAGCACATGCAGTTTAACCAGATTGGAAGAATTACAATCTAGACACCATATGCAACATGCAACCACATATCACGCTGCCAGGTTAGAGCAAGCACATGTGATGCTAGTGCAGGGGAAATGATGTAATCAACTACAGAGCTACGTTCACTATCTTCATCTAATCTTGCTTTTTCTTGAGAATCATGTCGGGAGGCTCACGCTGCATTCTTTAAATGAGGAGTAGTCCACTTGCCTTCCTGCCTCATCTTAAGTGATTGATGAGGGATACACAGGAACATTAGTTTGATGTAAGAACATGGTTAATGCATAGATGTACTAGTATGTACCAAAACAGAAAGGCATGTCATATTCAAAGGTATAATGTGTAAGCTAAGCAGATGCAATTTAACCAAATTGGAAGCAATACAAGCTAGACATCCGGCTGGAGTGGTGAGCATGATCATCTAGGACCTGAGAGCCTGGTGGGAGGCGGGCTGCTTCACCACCATCGCGGCTTTTTAGTTGGCTTCCAGGTATGCCTGTCTTTGCTGGGCTTGTCACTGGCTCGGCTAGTGCCCTAACTAGCTAATTGTCTTCTGGTGCTCACGGGATGGTGGTTCATGTAAAAAATATCTTTCCTTATCTTAACAAAGACCGACTTCGGCCTTTCGAATACAAGCTAGACACCATATGGATCATGCAACCACATATGACACCGTGAAGTTAAAGCAAGCACCTAGGATGGTGGTTCATTGCGAGCGAGGTCATCGAGCTACGTTTACCGTCTCCATCTGCTGCCACTGCACCCTTTATAGCGTTGTAACGTGTTGTGCCAAGCCGCGTAGAAAGCTGGCACGACTTGTCTCTTTTCTTTTTTGCTTCTCTCGAGGCAGACTCTGAAATACCCTTGCATAAAAACACAATAGTGAGAGTATGGGTGAAGCATGTGCAGAACTAGTGCACTGTAAAAGTAGCAGATAGCAGGTGGCTGAAAAATAAATGGCAGGAGACATATGATAGCTCTACAACATTGCATGGCAAACAAAATTAGATTCTACTCCATATGATTTTGTAATATATGAGAACAGGAAATGCAGGTACTCCTCCAGCACACCACCACATGTGGTCATATCTAAGATAACAGTCGACTGAAAATAAATAGGTCAGTCGATTTTTTTTAATGAACCGTCCGATCTATAAGGAACGGGCAGATGGCCTTCATCTACCTCCCGCCAGTCACTGTTGACGATCTTTCTCGAACCGCCAGCGACCACCGGCCCAGACCCCTGCCTCCGCCGCCCAGCCCTCCCCTCGACCTCACACCACTGTCGTGCTTGGCAGCGCCCCCAGGCCATCCCTTTAATCCCGGCCGACCTCCAGATCAGGCGCTAGTAGCTCTAGGTCCCACAAGCCCCTAAGATAAACACCAAGGCGCTGCTTCCCCGGTGTAATAGGCGTACTAGCGCCTGTTACGCCAGGGAATGCTTCCATTAATTGGGAATCAACTGACCAGAAATTGAAATTCAGGGGGGCGACAGACCTCTAGCTAAGGTGAAATAGTATATGAGGAGAAACCTTGTGCATCGCGAGTTACTAGGAACATCTAGTATGAAGAAGAAGTGGTCAACTAGTGTCTTCTGTGGGATGAATATCATGCAAGCAGACACGTAAGCTTTGCAAAAATAAGGGAACAGGAGTACCCTTATCGGTTGCCAGTGTGGTGTCGATATGTCACGGCGATCTTCTTGTTTTTCCCGGGGGAACCGATGTTTTAGAGAGCCGTGGATCCTTGGACAAACCCATGGCCAAATTGCTAACTGTGTTGCTGTGGCCGTATATCGGCGGAGGGGAAGCAGATCTGAGGCGGCGAAGGACGACGTAGCAGGAACAACTCTGGTGCGATGGATGGTGGCGAAGTTGGAGTGGCAGTGGTGAGGCGCAGGACGGCGTGGTTGAACTGGCTCAGGTACGTATGACTCGACCTCGGCTTCAACTACTAGCCGTGGAGGGAGTTGCGGTTGAGGTTGCGGTGGACGACGACGTCGGGGTATCGGCTCCGGCGTGAGGGAGGAGGGCGGTGGTTGATGGGTGGGATGGGGTGGCGGACGGAGGACGCTGGGGTTTCGCGGCTGGTGGAGAGGTAGTTTTGGCACCCACGAGGTACGAATGGGGAATCGGACGGGTGGGGGAAACCATGTTTCGGTCTGGGACGCGCTTGTTTTTGGCTTTTTTGAACAGAAGATGGGACGCGCTTGTTTGAAATTTGGCGAAAGTACAAACTTTGCCCCCCTCTTAAATTTCGGACCTACTGCGGGTCAGGGGTAGGATGATAATCCCAGGTGACCCAAATAGTGGGCGGGAGCGATTTCAGTGTGCGCATGTGTGCTTAGGCGGCCATTGTGTATGAATGTTTTTCGGAGGCGGTTGCGTGGCGTCTAGATGAAGCTACAAACCTACCCCGGCTTAGACCTTTGGACATCGGACTGGTAGGTTTCACGGGTCGGAGTTATTAGAAAAGTAATTTCCTTGTACTACCAAACATTGGTCTCACGCGGTTTCGGGCGAGTAGATGCTCTTTTGGCCCTTCGTTTGAAATTTTGAAACACAAGCATTCACGTTTAGGGTACTCTTGAACTATGAGGATTGACCTAAATAGATGATGTTATATTTGACCTTGTATGTTTGAAAACCTCATTAAATTATCCGCTTCTTTTTGAAATTTTGACACTTGAAAATCCTATAACTACGATTATTTAGGAATGGAGGAGCTAAATTTGAATCTATTTTGTACACGACTACATATGCTATTATGTACAAAATCAGAGCAAAGATTGGTGCCCCCATAATTTAGGTATGATTTACAAATGCCATGATATCAAATTCAAATAATTGAATGGACTTCATGTTGAATTCGATTTTTTTAAACCACCTTAAGTTGAATTCAAATGTATGCTAGTTCATAGGTAGCTATCTATAATGTTCATTGTGTAACTTTTGTATGTATAATGTGCTTTACACACACAACATGAACTATACTCACGTTTATATTCGATTGCTAAAGCGATGCATTGTCTAGAGTTCAAAATACTAACTGTGTGGATCAACTGTGTCGAATAATAACATAGACATGCTCAAATTCGATAGAATCTAGATGTCTGATGGATCAATGACCGTTCCTTACGCGAATTGCAAATATCATGATCCCATCCTAATATTTGGATACAATTTATATCTTTAATCAATGTGTATAGTAGTCTTTTACTTGTGGTTTCACTCTCCATTGGTGGTCTCTCAACATGCTCACACACTCTCTCCCGAGGTGTCTTTCTCGCACACATGTTCTAGATATAACCCTCCATCCCTCTCGTAACCATTTACAACTGTTTTCACGAACCTTTATCACAAGCACTCTTCCTCTCGCAAGCATACACACGCACAATCCCCATCGACCCTTTCTATATACATGGACCTGCCTATGTGTCTCATGTACGCACATTATCTTTAGGCATGTCTCTCACGCATTGTCTCACACCTCTCTTCCTAATCGACGAGTATGATTCTAGCAGAGCATTCTGTAGGATGCCCCTTAAAGATAGGTTGGATGAATAGTAATATCAGAGATAAAGGGGTTACCTTAGTCCGAGAACCTAGGGTTACAAATCCTAGCCGGCTTTGTCCGTGGACACAGAGTCCTTCACAATTCTGCTATCTTTGTCTTGTACGACTAGTCATCCATGGGTCTTCCTAAATGCGTCACGGGCCGACCAATGTGGCGCAGGACGGAACCAAACGAAGGGCCTCACCTCGACCCACCGGACCTCCTGCGGTGACACACCCTCTGCCCCCATGTCTCGTTATCTTCTCACACCCACACATACCAACACAAACACCACACACACACACACACACAAAAATTCTCCTGGTGCTTCTATCCCCTCCCCCCTTGCATATACACACTCAAGGGAAGGGAATCTGTCGTCGTGATGCCATATTCGTCTCTCTCTCTCTAGACCACTCTCATTTCTTGTGCTATCTCTCCCACGCCCCTCCCCCCCCCCCGCCGGCCCCTCTATCCATGCCTCTCTCGAATACGTAATACACACACATACCTCTCTAGGCCCCGCCAAATGCATCAACTACACATTCACACATGTTACATCACGTACCCATTGATCTAAAAGCCCTCTCTTCACGTTTATTTACATACAACATTCCTTTTGAATAAAGTGTGGCCAAAAAATTATTTTAGAATTTCTACATATATACAACATTACAAAGTTATATGGAGGAGTACGAACGCTAATTTGCATTGCATGGTGCCCACAATGATATTTATTCCGCACTGTGAATTTGTATATTTTTATACTATATACAAAGTTAGTCATAATAAAGAGAAACGAAGAGCATCTCTCTCTCTCTCCATCGCATACCCCCCATGTACGCCCCTTTCACGTATGCACACAAACTATCTCCAGGTCCTCTAAAAGTAAGCTCCCAGCACATTCACACATGTTTCATCTTTCTCTCGCGATATATACAATGACGATCATTGTATTTGAAGCGAAAGCATGATACGTGCATTGGACTTCAGAATCCACTAATTACGGTCACCATTTACGTTTAGTGGTTATTATACGGTCACGGGCTCACCGTACAACTCTGTATTTGCTGAAGACATGACTAGTTGACCAGTTAAATGCTCCACGTGGTTCCTCTAGTGTTGCATCACATTATCTCACTACCATCGTGCCCACCTGTCAGCTTGTATCTACTCTACATCTACACTCTTATAAAATACACTCTTATAAAAAACAGAGTTGGTGATGATGGTGTGCCTGCCATCCTGCAATATAGGCCGTCCGATTTATATCTGACGGATAGGAAAGAAACTATGGCAATTTTGCAAAAAGGTACCCACACACCTCTCCACATTTGCAAATAAGGCCTTCCCTCGTTCATCCTTTTCCCTCAAAGGATAAACTAGTCATACAAATGCATCTTGATGTTACGTGCAACGCACGGGCATCTTGCTAGTAAGAATGAAAACAAACGACAACCAAAATATTTGGACGGTGGTTCGAAGTCATGACCGCGGGCACAACGGACAAGGTGGCCTTGTATTGTATGCTGAGCCGTCTATTTTAACACACAGGAGCTGGTGTGGTGATTATACACACATGCACGCATGCACACGAACTGCATGCACGCAACACTGACACAAACACATGCACCCACGCACGCACGCAACACTCACACATACACATGCAGCCATGCACGCACGCAATACTCACATGCACACACGCACGCATGCATGCACACACCAGTACACCACACGACCAACACACACTCTCACGCTCAAGTGCTCAACCTACACGTGCATGCGCACACATCAGGCTCAGACAGACACATACACAACCAAGTGATTCCTGTGTATGGGTTGGAGTCTTGTCGCGCATGCGTAAATTTGCGTTTATCCGACCTTTTCCCTATGCGAACTGACAGGTGGGACCCACAAGGAACATGGTCAATTTAACTAGTCAACATGGCGCCACGCAGACTATTTGGTCGGTCAACAGAGTGCAATCCGATGCTGAACCGTGAGTAAGTGACCGCATAATCACCGCAAAACGTATATAGTGACCGTAATCAGCTTATTCTGAAGTTCGGTGACCATATTACGCTTTTCTCTGTGTAGGCCCTCCAAAACTACATCCCTACACGTTCTCGCATGTTACATCTAACAACTATGCAATACAGCACTACTACAGTCTAACACAATAAATCATATGTGTTTTTAGTTTTACTAGATATCATATTGTTACTTAATTATTTAGTTTGCATACATTAAAATTGCATTTGAAATGTATGGCCAGTATCATCTACCATGCGGGAAAAATCCCGCCCTTTCCTGTTTAATCGGGTTTGTATCGATGGATCGTGCGAAACAGCAAAACTATAGCACTATACAGTACAAGTGACAGTTCACTGGGCCGTCGTGTCATGTACTCCTCCGTCATAAGAGTGGAGCGCTCGCTTTCATAAATCTTCTAGTCCCTTTCGCCGACATGTGGGACATCAAGCTACCCGGTCGACGTGCCATCTTTGGAATACTGATGCAGAGCAGCGGGGTGAAGCACCCGGTCATGGTGCCGACGTAGTAATGAGCAATGAGGCGTAAAATCACAAAGCTGCACCTTTCCTACAGTTAAGTTGGAGGGACGAAGTAATAATGCTAAAAAAAGAAGTTGGAGGGACGAAGCAACCATCATTTCACTCGTTGCTGAATCCGCTTCTCCTTATCTTCTTCAACTTAACCACGTGTTGCTTCTGCCGTTGTTCTGCCTCATGTGGGACGCGGATCGGCTTGGTAAAGCACTAACACGTGTGACCGCATGTTAGCAAACTGCCAAGACAACATCCTCTAAAAATAAGAACCCCCCCACCCATTCGGCAAAATCACCTCCTTTTTACTAATCTTGATTCTATAATTTTTTAGATCAATATAATTGAGATTTGTATAGATAGCACACAGGAGCAAAACCAAGTGGTACGGTTAAGGGCATCCATAATGTGTAGCCAAATGTGAAAATAGCTTTTGGCATCATGGGAACCATTGTGGACGGTGTTGCCAAAGCCAAAAAGATGGAACCGAAGCTCCTTGATTGATTGATTGAAGGAATAGAAAAATGCAACGTCTCCCCTCTTTCTCCCATGCTTGGACGCATGTAGTACAGTATAGAGCACAGAGTCTACTCCCCTATCCCTTCTATCACAAATCACAAAGTAGTGATGCGTCAAATCACAAAAGCACGGACGAAGCAACCATCATTTCACTCTTTGCTGACTCCGCTTCTCCATCATCTTCTTCGAGAAACCATCTCACCGCAATAAGCTGGATGGACGACGCTATTGTGTACTAGTAGTACTAGTACATTTACACGTCCTTTGGTTCAACGGACTTCCTGGATGCAAATAAGGCGGTTGTCTCGGCTTGCAGACGACACTTGCGAACAACTTACCGTGGTCTCCCTCAAGGCCTCAATGGTGTTCTCCATTGAACGCACTTCGCCAAACCACAACGTTCGAGATATTGTCGACGTCACCGAAATGGGGAAGGAAGTCAAATATAGTTACTACGTCCATTTTTTGTACACAAGGCCAGTATATCAAAATTACAATTTGCAAAAGGCCACTAACACTAATCGAGGCAAAATTGATGGGGTTTGCCTCGTACTAGCAACCAAGGACATTAATATCCCCTGCATGCATGCGGAAGTGAGAAGGTTGGTTTGCATGGCACTGCATTAATCAAGCGATGAGGAGTGAGGTGGTTAGCTCTTTGGTCTTTGGAGAAAAAAATACACAATAATTGACACATGAAACGAGGATTTGTATCGATTAAATCCCACGAAGGAAAACCCCACCTTTCTTTTTTAACACTAGTACTCCTAGTACGTACGTATTTATCCTGTTTGGGTCTAGGCCTTGCATTGTCATACTTCGCCACACATTTTTGCCAAGCTTGCCTAAAGATTTCAAAATGATAAGGAGGTACACTTGCGCACGGCTGTCATGGTCGCACCGCACCCTCACATGGTCGCTCCTGCACGCCGCGGTCGCACCGCACCCTCACACAGTCGCTCCTTCACGCCGCAAACCCAACCAAGGGAACGGACCGTCACTGACACGTGATGTCGCTTGTGAACAAACCAAACTCAGCCATCCTACCGCTGACACATAATTTTCGTTCATAGAGTATGTTTATCCAACCGCATCTTGGGGAGTATCCGTACAGCCCGTGCGGTGGTTTGTTGAGGAAGATGGGTTAGGAGAAGTAGGATATTTATCCAACCGCCTGAAATGGTAGACTGACCAAAGTTAGGCGACATGCATAACAAATATATGTTTTTACACAGCAAAATATCCATAAAAACAACAACATAAAGAAAAACTATGACTGCTCACGGAACGAGACGACCTCGTCGTCTTTGGCTACCAGCGCAAAGCCATAGCTACCGACGTGTGTCTCCGCACCATGGTTGTCCTTGGCCTCCAGCTACTCATTCACGCGGAGCGTGCGGGCGCTCTACACCGACAAGAGCACAGTCCGGTTCAAATCGAGGACGTCCGGTTCCGCTTGCAGGAGGGCCTTGATGGCAGTGGCATCCGCGCGCTCCACATCGAGTCAAGCCTCCGCCGCCCGGTTCAAGTCCAGGACGTCCAGTTCTGCCTACAGGAGGGTGTCGATGAGAGCGGCATCCGTGCACTCCGCATCGAGTCGAGCCTCTGTCGCCCGGTTCAAGTCTAGGACGTCCAGTTTCGCCTGCAGGAGGGCCTCGATGGCAGCGGCATCGGCGCGCTCCGCCTCAAGTTGAGTCTCTGCCGCCCGGTTCACATCCACGACATCTGGTTCTGCCTACAGGAGAGCCTCGATGGCAGCGGCATGCGCGCGCTCCGCGTCAAGTTGAGCCTCTGCCTCCTGGTCCTCCTTTAGTATCGCCATGTTGAACCGCTGGTCCGCCTGCACCATGGGGGACTCGGACGCCGGCACGAAGTCGACGTCCATCGTCTCATACCCATCGGGGGCCTTCTGCGCCGCGACCTCCGCCATGAACATTGGATCGGCTTCCTCCTCCTCGTAGCTTGGCTCCAGAGAACTCAGGGATTGGCCTGCCGCAAAGCGAGCTTGGGAACGGAGGTCTGTGGCGCCGATCGCCGCCGCAATTTCTGCGCGGCACTCCGGCATCAGCATCTTGTAGTAAGTGATCTTGCGGCGCACCATGGCTTTTCGGCAAACTAGGGGACGCTTGATGCGGGCTAGGGGATCGAAAGGTGGGGGAATGGGCTGGAGATTAGGTGTGGTTTTAGGGCAGTGGTTGGCTTAGGCCGAGTAGCGAAGGTTCTGGTGTGAATAGTGGTTCCGGTGATGACCGGTCAATTGGTTTTGACTGTACATCGCTCTTGTCACGTTCGCGTTGCAGCCCGGCACGCTGGACCCTCCACTTCGCTCACCGAATGGAACACGCTTCGTCTTGCATTTTCACTTGCTTGTGGGACCGCAGTTGAGAGCAAACCGACGTCCCTTCCCCTCCCCCGCCCACGTCATTTATTATACTACCACTCCCTCCATTTTATGCGGAGTAAATAAAAACAGAGGGAGTATACTACGGATGAGGATCCCCTGACGTGGCCGAACCCATTGAGTAACTGACATAAGGGGCCTAGCAAGCATGGGGTCCGCCAATAAGTGAACGAAAGGGAGGGTAAGGCAGGTATACCTACGTCAGAGGATCCACTTCCACTACTACTCCCTCCTTCCATTTACTATACAGGGCCTAATGCGTTTTTTGAGGCTAACTTTGACCAAATGTTAGAGTAATGATATATGACATGCAACTTACACAAAGCATACGGTCAAATTCGTATGCGAAAGGAGTTTCCAATGATATAATTTTCACATTATACATCTCATGTACTATTAATATTGTCAATAGTCAAATGCGGTTTTAAAAACGCATTAGAGCATGGTTAATAATATAGCCAGTCGATGGCTATGAGGGACTGCCATGTCATCTATAGCCATCATCTATTATATGCACTCATACAGTAGTGTGGGCTATAAGGTTGGCTATTTCCCACAAAAAAATATAAGGTTGGCTATTGTATTAGTACTTTTTTCCATCTCCTCTCTATCTCTTTCTTCATATTTATTGTATTTAACTAGGAATGCGTATATAGCTAGATTCTTGCATGAGAGCTCACTCCCCTTACTTTTTCACATCTCTCTCCTCCACATAGGCCCTATATAAATGGAAGGAGGGAGTACTACTATGAGCACTGCATACTCTAGTACAGATGTTGTCAGTACTCCACGTGTACTATTGGACAGGGAGCTTAAAAACGTTACTATTGGACTGGCTATACGTGGCGAAATCCTAGTAGGAAGAGCATGCGCGAGAACAAGCACATTCACGTGGTTGAAAACAAATTGGAAACCATCTCAAGTACAAATCTAGGAGTACGTACGAATCTAACAATATTGATTGGGTGTTGTTGAATGTTGATACTTTTTTGATCAAAGTAGAGATACTTTGACTACACATAAAACTTATATGTAAACTTGAAAGGACAGGAGGGAGTATATTGTACGTTCAAAAACAAAACGAACATTGAATACCCTTTATATAGGATTTGCGGATGCTATGATCACCGGTTCAAAATTTTGAATCCGCCTTAGGTATCACATGCCCCCACTCGTTCTCTCTTCATTTCATCTCGGGGTCCAGAGATCGATTGAAAGAGGACTAGGGTGGGTACATGCAAATGATACTCGGCGGAATGTTCAAATGAGGCATGCGGGAGGATGGACTCGACCGAAGGGCGACATGGTCAATGGAGAAGAGGGTTGGAGAGGAATTAGAAATAAGCAAATGCCACATGATTATACTTGAACGGCTCAAATAAACGATAAGTTGTCTCGCTCGGCCTACATAGTGAAAGGCCTAATGCGCAACACGGAGCACTGGCGCTTGAATATGGCCGGGAAAACTGGGAAACCGACATGTGGGGCACACCCGTCGGGACGAAGTAGCGTAGACTAGTCCAATGGAGGAGCTGGCCCATGACCTCGTCGCCACCGACAACTGTTCATGTGGGTCGTTGGGGCCAACAACGTGGCGCAGCTCCAGCACCGCATATGGACACGGCGACCGCGGTGAGCGACATGCTCATCGTTGCTAGACACGGTCGGTTTCAGTAAGCCGAGGGTGGCGTTAGTGTTGTGGCACGAACAACAGTATGTTTGGTTTGTGCCCAAGGTTGCCCCATCAAAGCATTGGGTAGCCAAAATTTTGGTTGACGTATTGGTTGCCCATGATTTGGCTGACATTGGCAAGAAAAATGAACTAGAGTTGGCTAGAGTTCATTGGCATGCCAAAAAAATGCCAACCATCCAAACAAAGACCAATCTTTGGGTCATGACCAAAATTTTGATAAGGTGCACTTTGGCCACAATCCAAACACACCCCAACACCTGGCTCGTCAAGGATGCACGGGGCACCACGATGCGTCCACGGAGTGGTGTAGCGCGGCCAACTGCATCCTCAGGACCTGAGACCATGCCGGGTCGTCTTGCTTTTTTAATGACATGCAGGGATCGCATGTGAGCAAAGGGCATCTCCAACGTTGCCACGACCGCAGCTGACTACCCTGGCATACCAAAACCCTCTACCATCGCGTCATCATGCAGTGTATTCCCAGCCGGAGCCAGCTGCCCGCATTCATGCCGCCCATTCGTATGCCGTCGTTAAGAGGCTCAGTGCCCGAGGAACCAACTCCGGCGACTTAATGACGCACCCGGACTCTTGGCCTCACCGGAATGCGCTACTTAAAGCGGCAATGCCCAGCTAACCTCCACACCATAGCGCATCGTCCTCCTACCTGGCACCGCATCCGCCATGACCACAAGCGCGAACGCTCTACGGGAGAGCTTGTCTTCGGGAATGAAGCTCGAGGTCGCCGCCCTCGCTCAAGTCGCCTCTCGCGACATAATAGCAGCATAGCCGGACGCGGACGTGACCACACAAGCGGTGGCCATGCTGGCGGCCGACGACGGGAGCACCATCAGCCACGCGTCCTACTTGTCGCCGTCCAACATTGAGGGAGTCCTGGATAAGGGGGTATCCGGACAGCCAGACTATATACTTTGGGCGGACTGTTGACCGTGAAGATACAAGACTCAAGAGTTCGTCCCGTGTCCGTATGGGACTCTCCTTTGCGTGGAAGACAAGCTTGAAGATCTGGATGTTAGGTCTCCTTCTTTGTAACCGACTCTGTATAACCCTAGCCCCCTCCGTTGTCTATATAAACCAGAGGGTTTAGTCCGTAGAAGAACACCAATCATAATATTAGGCTAGCTTCTAGGGTTTAGCCTCTACGATCTCGTGGTAGATCAACTCTTGTAATACTCATATCATCAAGATCAATCAAGCAGGAAGTAGGGTATTACCTCCATAGAGAGGGCCCGAACCTGGGTAAAACATCATGTCCCCTGCCTCCTATTACCATTAGCCTTAGACGCATAGTTCGGGACCCCCTACCCGAGATCCGCCGGCTTTGACACCGACATTGGTGCTTTCATTGAGAGTTCCTCTGTGTCGTCGCAGCAAGGCTCGATGGCTCCTTCAATTGTCAACAACAACGCGGTCCAGGGTGAGACTTTTCTCCCCGAACAGATCTTCGTGTTCGGTGGCTTCGCACTGCGGGCCAATTCGCTTGGCCATCTGGAGCAGATCGACAGCTACGACCCTGGCCATCAGGTCAGGTTTGGAAACTTGAACTACACGGCCGATATCCGTGGAGACTTGGTCTTCGACGGATTTGGGCCTACGCCAGGAGTGCCGAATAGTCACGACGAGCATGGATTAGACCTGTTATCAGACAATATTCGGGATATCGCACCTGCAATAGCTCCGGACCTAAATCCGGGGCAGATCGCGTCGTCCGGGGACGGGTGGATGGACCCCGCCCCGGAGGCCGCGTACTCGTCAGCGGTAGAGCCGAACACAGACTCCATCCCTAAGGAAGCCTGTGTCACTGGACCCCCGGACTTGTGTCCGGCTGTAGGTTCCAGACCGCGCGCACCCGAGCCCACCGAATCTGGTTGGGCTCCGGTAATGTCGTTCACCGCTGCGGATATCTTTCAGCACTCGCCCTTCGGCGACATGCTGAATTCATTAAGGTCTCTCTCTTTGTCAGGATACATTTGCCCGAACTATGTCCGGCTCGAGTGGGAGGCAGGCGACGAGGAAATTCATTCCCCACCCACCACCCACTTCATTGCCACTGTCGATGATTTGACCGACGTGCTCGACTTCGACTCCGAAGACATCGATGGTGCGGACGACAATGCAGGAGAAGAACAGCAACCACCGCCCACGGGGCGCTGGACAGCCACCTCCTTGTATAATATATATATGTTGGACATTCCCAAAGAAACCAATGGCGATGAGGAAACAGAGGATAACCCCTTATGGAAAATATCAAAGCATGGGCGTCATCGGCGCCGCTCTAAGCCCCGTCACAGCAATACCGGCACATGAGACGAAAACAAACCGGATGGTGCCGAAGATGAATACAATCCCGATCAGCCTGCCTTCGAGCAGGCCGAACAGGAAGACGGGCAAGTTAGCCCAAATGAATAGGCGACAGACGGATACTTGGAGGAGGACAACTACATGCCCCCCTCCAAAGACGAGGTGAGCCTCGGCGACGATGAATTCGGCGTGCCCGAGGATCCCGTAGAGCAGGAGCGCTTCAAGCGCCGGCTTAAGGCCACTGCGAGAAGCCTGAAAAAGAAGCAGCAGCAACTCCAGGCTGATCAAGATCTGCTCACAGACAGATGGACCGAGGTCCTGGCAGCTGAGGAATATGGACTCGAGCGCCACACCAAAGTTTACCCAAAGCACAAGTTGCTACCTCAACTCAAGGAGGATCCCATACTACCAGCACATGATGAGGCTGACCGGCCACCTCGTGGCCGGGATAAAACGGCATATCAGCTCGAATACCAGCCCGCACCCCCACGCCAATACACCACAGCCCGGGGCAATAGGCAGGATCTGCGAGACATGATGGAAAACAAAGCAGGTCAGCCAAGATCGATCTACGGATCGCGGGGGCGCGCCCCAACACATGACGATGATCGTCATGCTGGATACACTATCAACAAGTCCGGCCGGGCCGAACATAGCCGGCTAGACTTATTCGAACTGCGTAGTAACATAGCCCAACATAGAGGCGCCGCACACCCCCTATGCTTCACTGACGAAGTAATGATCACGAATTCCAAGAAGGGTTTAAACCCGTAAACATCGAATCATACAATGGCACAACAGACCCCGTGGTATGGATCGAAGATTTCCTTCTCCACATTCACATGGCCCGCGGTGACGATCTACACGCCATCAAGTATCTTCCCCTTAAACTCAAAGGACTGGCCCGACACTGGCTAAATAGCCTGCCGGCAAATCCCATCGGCAGTTGGGAAAACCTGGAGGACGCATTCCTCGACAAATTCTAAGGCACTTACGTGCGACCAACGGATGCTGATGACTTGAGTCACATTACCCAACAGCCCGGAGAGTCAGCCAGGAAGTTCTGGACTCGGTTCCTAACTAAAAAGAACCAAATTTTCAACTGTCTGGACGCCGAAGCCTTGGCGGCCTTTAAGCATAAAATCCGCAACGAGTGGCTCGCTCGACACCTCGGCCAGGAAAAACCGAAGTCCATGGCGGCCTTCACAACACTCATGACCCGCTTTTGCGCGGGCGAGGACAGCTGGTTGGCTCGTAGTAGCACCACGCCTATAAACTCCGGCACTTCAGATGTCCGCGCCAATAATGGCCAGCCACGGCACAACAGACATAAGCGTCGGAACAATGGCGACAACACAAAAAGAAACGACAGTTAACGCTGGATTCAGTGGCTCAAAATCCGGTCAGCGGAAAAAGTCGTTCAAAAGAAATAATCAGGGATCGTCCAGTCTGGACCGCATACTTGATCGCTCGTGCCAAATTCATGGCACCCCTGATAAGCCAGCCAACCACACTAACAGAGATTGCTGGGTGTTCAAACAGGCCGGCAAGATAAATGCCGAAAACAAGGACAAGGGCTGCACAGCGACGATGATGAGGAGCCCCGGCGTCCGAACACTGGGGGACAGAAGAAATTTCCTCCCCAAGTGAAAACAATAAACATGATCTATGCCACCCACATTCCCAAACGGGAACGAAAGCGAGCACTAAGGGACGTCTATGCGACGGAGCCAGTCGCCCCAAAGTTCAACCCATGGTCAGCCTATCCGATCACTTTTGATCGTAGAGATCACCCTACCAGCATCCGTCACGGCGGTTCAGTCGCATTGGTCCTTGACCCAATTATCCATGGATTCCACCTCACGCGAGTCCTTATGGACAATGGCAGTAGCTTGAACCTGCTTTATCAGGACACAGTGCGCAAAATGGGCATCGATCCTTCAAGGATCAAGCCCACCAAAACCACCTTCAAAGGTGTAATTCCAGGAGTAGAGGCCAGTTGTACAGGCTCCATAACACTAGAAGTGGTCTTCGGATCCCCGGATAACTTCCGAAGTGAGGAGTTAATCTTTGATATCATCCCTTTCCGTAGTGGCTATCATGCACTGCTTGGACGAACTGCATTCTCTCGATTCAATGCGGTACCGCACTATGCATACCTCAAGCTCAAGATGCCAGGACCTCGCGGGGTTATAACAGTCAATGGAAACACAGACCGCTCTCTCCGTACAGAAGAGCACACTGCGGCCCTCGCGGCAGAAGTACAAAGCAACCTTCTCCAGCAAACCGCCAATTCGGCAACAACAACCCCGAGCTCCGTCAAGCGAGTCCGGAGTACTCTGCAACAGGATCGTCAGGCACGCCAAGAGCATGACTAGCAGTCCGGCCTTCGCCCTAGCCCCATCCAGGCAGCATTTGTGCCGCGCGTACACAATTACACACTCAAAATACCATGGGCACAGGCGGAGGCGCAACGGTGATGCAGCCCACAGTGCGGTTCAGCCGCGACAAGACTCGCATACTTTAATAACATTCTTTCTCTTTCAGGACCCTACTTTCGGGCATCCCCTTCAGAGAACCGGATCATCGGACTCATCACAGGAGGGAAAAAACAAGGAGGCAAAAGGCTTTGCGCCCAAAGGGAATACCCAGGTGGTATCTTTCAATGATCCTTATACCTGTTTTACATACCCGCATGCGGCCCGCCTTTGGATAGGACATGTCAAATAGTCCTATTTGCTTCTGCTTAACGCATTAATTGTACACATAGCTTGGACGTATTATTTAAATAACAACGGGAAATAATATAATAGCGTCAGCTTATTATTCCTATCCTCACATTTTTCCCTAAAAATGTTTATTTAATATCGCATCCGTACACTTTGGTACGTTCAGTTTGCCAGGGGCTTCTTATGGCACCCCATAATATGGCAAGATAAGTCCGAACACTTTCGACAGTGCGGCACCCCGAACTTATAGCATTATATGCATCAGCTCCGAATCATGTCTTGGGTCAATAGTTAGGTTTGCCCGGCTCCCTTGTTTTGGTACCTTATGTTCCATTATATCGGCTAAGGTAGCACAGGGAGAACTACTGCGATTGTGTCCCGGTTCTTCTGGACGAGCACCTCAGTAGAGAAAGCTGAAAACTGACTATCATGATGCGGCGAGAGCTGGTCGCTGTTCGAGAGGTCTTAAATCCTTAAAGATTTTTTCCGCTTCAGGCGAGGAATCGGCCTCATCCGATTTAGGCGTGCATAGCGCCCCAATTCGGCTTTTCGAATTCTAGGGGCTTCGCCGAAATTTAAAACTGTAGACTTCTATGTCTAAGTGAGAGTTATAAAGCCGCATAGTCCGATTGCCTTGTTCGCTGCGCCAAACACCTCCTTCAAGGACCAAAAATTTGGATAAAGAGTGTTTGGGGTTTCCACAAAGACCCCAGTACTAGTTACGTGGGGCGGAAGCCGATGACTGGCCAACTTTCAGAATTTTATAAACAGCCGCACAGAAGGTAATATTTTAAATCAACAAAGCGCCATATAGTGCAAACAAAATCGTTTTCATATTACAAAGACGACATGAGTACATTCACTCAAAGATTGTGTCCTTGGTACATTCATTAGCCACGAGACGAGCGCCTTTCATAACGCCATCATAATATTTCTCGGGGTAGCGATGCGCCTTGCCCTCCGGCGGTCCATCCTTCACCAGCTTCTCTGCATCCAGCTTGGCCCAATGCATTTTTGCATGGGCAAAGGCCCGGCGGGCACCCTCAATACAAACGGATTGCTTGATAACTTCAAGCCGCGGACATGCATTTACCATCCGCTTTATAAGGCCGAAGTAGCTGTCGGGCAGGGGCTCACCAGGCCACATCCGGACTATGAAGTCCTTCATGGCCACTTTGGCCGCCCTGTGGAGTTCAACCAATTGCTTCAGTTGGTCACTCAGAGGCATTGGGTGTTCGGCTCCAGCATACTGGGACCAGAACAGCTTCTCCGTCGAGCTCCCCTCTTCGGCACGGTAGAACTCCGTGGCATCCGATATGCTACGTGGCAGATCTGCGAATGCCCCTGGAGAGCTCCGAATTCGAGTAAGTAAAAGAAATGTCTCTTCAACATGCTTGCTTTGCATAATGAATGCCTTACCCGCCGCTATCCTCTTGGCCGCCTGGATTTCCTGTAAGGCCTTTTGGGCTTCGGCCTTGGCGTCTTTCACGCTCAGAAGGGCCTTCGCAAGCTCAGACTCTTTCGTCTTGAAGTCACGCTCCAAGGACTCGAACTTCTTGCCGAGCTCCTGGAGCTCTTGCTGTACCTCGCCCACCCTAGCATCTTGCTTTTCACGCTCAATGCGCTCCCGGCCGCCTTGTCTTCAGCCTCGGATAGCGCTTTCCTCAGGGCCGCCACTTTCGTCGTGGCCCCTATTAAAAAATCATGACGCTTTTTTTTAGCGTCACCAATTTTTTCTCCTCTATGCGACACATTAACGGGGTATCACTCACCTTTGTTCTCTTCGAGCTGCCTCTTCGTGAGGCTGAGCTCCTCTTCGGCCTGCTTCGGGTCCTGTTCGAGTCTGGCGACCTCTGCTGTGTGGGCAGCAGCGGCAAGCAGCACCGCCTGCTTATTCACATAGACACATATTGTTAGATTCCTGCGGTTTAAAGTTGACCCTCTGTTTGGCTTTTCTTTCCGAACACCAAATAGAGTATCAGGGGCTACTGTATATTGGGCGATAATTTCTCACACTTTTGATTACTTACCTCAAAGCCTGTCAGGAGGCTGGTGCAGGCTTCAGTCAATCCACTTTTGGCAGACCGAACCTTCTGAATCACTGTACTCATAAGAGTACGGTGCTCTTCATCAATGGAAGCATCACGAAGCACTTCCAGCAGACTATCCGATGCCACTGGCGCAATGGAGGTCGTCGGCACGGCCGACTTGCCCTCCCTAGCGAGGGGCTGCCTACCCAAATCCAGAACCTTTGGAGGTTCCGGTGCAGTGTCCGGCTGGGAGCCCAACTTGTTGCGGCTCTCGTCAGCATAATCTATGGGGATCTTACTCCCCATGTGCCCGGCGTCTGGAATTTCGCCATGGGGTGTCTCCAGTGCCTCCTCCCCCTGCTCTGGTACCCTTTGGGACCACACCTCCGTGTCATCCGCAGGCTGAGATGAGGTGGCCGTCGGGAGCGAATTCATTGCCGAATCACTCAGAGACCCATTAGAAGAGGATACCTCGGGATGGGACCTGGCCGGACTGCATATGCGTGTTCGGCGTTATAACAAACTATGAAGTTAAGTTGCACTAAAAGTATTACAAGGTGCGGATACTTACGATCTCGCCAGGGGCTTCCCCTGGGTAGCCACTCCTCCTTGCTATAGGCGGCGGTTGTGGAGTGGTCCGGAGGGAGGTTCCATCCCTTCTTGGACCCTTCGGCCTCCCCGGAAAGGGTGGCCTTCCTCTTGTTCCCCCCCCCCCCTCGTTTTCGGGGAGAGGGTTTTCCTCCTCCTCCTCGTTGTCATTGGAGGAGCGCGCCCCGGTGTCTTCGGACGATGAGTCTGGCACCACGTTGCGCTAGGAACTTCTTCTGGTCCCTGTGGCCTTTTTCTTGGCCTTCTTCTCCGGCACCTCATAGGGTGCCGGAACCACCATCTCCGTTAGGAGTTCGTCTCCTGGGTCCTCAGGCAACGGAGCCGGACAGTCGATCCGCTCCGCCGTCGCCACATATTCCTGTTAAAATCAGCATAGTGGCCTAAGTTTCTCCCTCAAATATACTGAGGAAGGGCAAATCTTGCGAAATGTAGAATGCTTACTGCATTGGCCTGGAGCTTGGCGCTGAGTCCGCGGTCCTCAGAGGTGGGAGGAGGATCTTCGCTAGCCTTGAACAACACCTTCCAGGCGTCTTTGTGCGTCGTGTCAAAGAGCTCTTGCAGTGCCTGGTGTTGGGCCGCGTCGAACTCCCACAGGTTGAATGCCCGTCTCTGACATGGGAGAATCCGGCGAAATAGCATGACCCGGACCACATTGACCAGCTTGATATTCTTGGTTATCATGTTTTTGACGCAGTTTTGGAGTCCGGTCAGCTCCACGGGTGCACCCCGGGCTTGGCCCTTCCTCTTCCAGGAAGTGAGCCACACAGGGATGCCGGATCGGAATTTGGGGGCCGCCACCCAATTGGCATCGCGCGGCTCAGTGATGTAGAACCACCCCAATTGCCACCCCTTCACAGTCTCCGCAAAGGAGCCTTCGAGCCAGGCGACGCTGGGCATCTTGCCCACCATGGCGCCACCGCACTCCGCCTGCTGGTCGACCACTATCTTTGGCTTCACGTTGAAGATCTTGAGCCACAGGCCAAAGTGGGGCCTGATGTGGAGAAAAGCCTCGCACACGACAATAAACGCCGAGATGTTGAGGATGAAGTTAGGGGCCAGATCATGAAAATCCAGCCCATAATAGAACAGGAGCCCGCGGACAAATGGGTGGAGTGGGAATCCCAGTCCACGGAGAAGTGGGCGAGGAACACGACCCTCTCGTGGGGTCCCGGAGTAGGAATAATATGCCCTGCGTCCGGGAGCCGGTGCGTGATATCTGCGGCCAAGTATCCGGCCGCCCGGAGCTTCGTAAGTGCTCCTCCTTGACGGTAGAGGCCAGCCACTTGCCACCCGCTCCGGACATGTTTGGCTGTGTGGAGAAGGCGTGAACTAGGGCACTGGAGCTCGAGGGTGCGAGAATGGATGAGTAAAGGAGGAAGAAGGCGTGGGTCAAAATGGGAGATCCTTATCCCTTTATAGAGGTGGCGAAAATGGTGTGCCTCCCCGCTTGCCTGATGAAATCGCTTATTTTCCAAGCACCACATTAATAGCACGGTTGGGTTACTCATGCCCATATTAATGAGGATCCCGTGATAAGGGGACATGATCTTTGCTTCGACAAGACGTGCCGAGGAACCCGCCTCGCAATATGTGCGGTGGCTGGTTGTGGGAAAACGGTTCGAATAATGACTCGACCGTGGTGTGATGTCACGCTATCTAAAGTTGTCAGCAGATTATATTTGTGGAATATCGTTCTCTCTACGGTGGTATCTGAGAGCCGGACACGATTTAAGTGTTCAAGGTTTACTTTGGAGTATTCGGAGATGGAACCCACCTTGCAATGCCGAAGACAATCTGCGCGGCGGACTCATCGTCATTGAAGCCTGGTTCAGGGGCTACTGAGGGAGTCCTAGATAAGGGGGTATCCGGACAGCCTGACTATATACTTTGGCCGGACTGTTGGACCGTGAAGATACAAGACTCAAGACTTCGTCCCGTGTCCGGATGGGACTCTCCTTTGCGTGAAGACAAGCTTGGTGATCCGGATGTTAGATCTCCTTCTTTGTAATCGACTCTGTATAACCCTAGCCCCCTCCGCTGTCTATATAAACCAGAGGGTTTAGTCCGTAGAAGAACAACAATCATAATCATAGGCTAGCTTCTAGGGTTTAGCCTCTATGATCTCGTGGTAGATCAACTCTTGTAATACTCATATCATCAAGATCAATCAAGCAGGAAGTAGGGTATTACCTCCATAGAGAGGGCCCGAACCTGGGTAAAACATCATGTCCCCTGCCTCCTGTTACCATTAGCCTTAGACGCACAGTTCGGGACCCCCTACCCAAGATCTGCCGGTTTTGACACCGACAAACGTCCGGCACCGCCGAGGTCGGGGACTCCTCCAAGGATGAGTAGGGCATGGGAGGCGGCAGGGCATGGTGTGCCAACTGGCTGGTCCGTATCCCGTGTTCTACTCTTCCTCGCCGGAGACCGCACCTTCACTTCACAGGTCTTGAACCCCGCCCGTGTACATAGAGATCGCAGATGGAGGATGTCGGTCGCCGTCGTAGAATAGGTTTAGGGTTGGGTTTCTTTTATTTTTCTGTCCTATAAAAGTTCGAAATGTAATGGAAATCTGCCGTGTTTGCATTAATCTCGGCCGGTGTATATAAACTTTCACAATAATATAGTATATTGTAGGAGTACTAGCAAGATGCATGTGAGTTGCACGGAAGATCAAGATCTTGTGGGAGAAAAGGATGAATGAGGGAAAGCCTTATCTGCAAATGTGGAGAGGAGTGCGGGTAAATTGTCATAGTTTCCTTCCTATCCATTAGATATAGATCGGACGACCTATATTGCAGGATGACAAGCACACCATCATCACCAACTCTGCTTTTTATTGAACAGAGACAAATCTAACATGCGAAGTAAAATAAACACATAGGGTCTATACATACACAATTTATCTTAGGCACTCCAATAGTATGTCCACTACACATTCACGCATTTCACATCTTTCTACATCTACGGTAACCTACGGAAGGGTTAACGTAAATTGCCTCTCTCTCTCCTCCCCCGATTTTCATGGTGGTGGGCCCCTCCCTCCCCCCAATCTACAATCAATAGATCACACATTTCACATTATGTTAATTACGTAACTGGGATTTGAAGGATCGGAAGTATGTCTAGAGGGGGGGTGATTAGACTACTTGACAACTTAAAAGTTTAGTCTTTGATTAGGACAAGTTTTTAGCAAGTTCACAATGATGAGCAAGTCAAGTATCACCCTACACATGCAATTCTAGAGTAGTGGCAGCGGAAAGTAAATTGCACATGTAGTAAATAAGAGGTGGAGAAGAGCAAACGCAATTTGGAGACACGGAGATTTTTCTCGTGGTTCCGATAGGTGGTGCTATCGTCAATCCACGTTGATGGAGACTTCAACCCACGGAGGGTAACGGCTGCGAGAGTCCACGGAGGGCTCCACCCACGAAGGGTCCACGAAGAAGCAACCTTGTCTATGCCATCATGGCTTACGCCCACGGAGGACTAGCCTTACTCGGGGTAGATCTTCACGAAGTAGGCGATCTCCTTGCCCTTACAAACTTCTTGGTTCAACTCCACGTCTTGACGGAGGCTCCCAAGCGACACCTAACCAATCTAGGAGGCACCACCCTCCAAAAGGTAATAGATGGTGTTGGTGATGATGAACTCCTTGCTCTTGTTCTTCAAATGGTAATCTCCCCAACACTCAACTCTCCTCACTGATTTGGCTGTGGTGGAGGAAGGGATTGAGTGGAAAGCAACTTGGGAAGGCTAGAAATCAAGTTTCATATGGTGTGAGTGGAACAACTTGATCTCAACACAAGGGTAGGTAGTTTTCTTCTCAGAAATGTAAGGTAGGAGTGGTAGTTCTTTCTGATGGCTCTCTCCACGAATGAAGAGGAGGTGGAGGGTATTTATAGCCTCCACACAAAATCCAACTGTACACACATTTGACCAATCTCGGTCGGACGAAGTTGACAACTCGGTGAGACCGAAAGTTCAAATCTTGTGAATGTTGGGATTTTCGGTGGGACCGAAAATACAATCTCGGTTAGTCCGATTCTTCCAAAGTCTAGGGTTTGCCAATTTCGGTGGGACCGACTTTCTCATCTCGGTGACACCGATTTGAGTACAGAAGGTTGGCAACACCAATTTCGGTAAGACCGAGTTTGGAATCGGAAAATCCAAATTACTAGGGTTTGGCTATATGGATGAGGTGGTTCATCTCGGTGTGGTGAGTTTATGGAATCGGTGGGACCGAGATTACTTATGAGTTTATGTTGGAATGAAAGATTGCTGATAGTTTGAGAGATAAATCATTAAGCACTTTGAGAAACCAGATCATCATCATAACCTCATCCCCTTTTAATAGTATTGGCTTTCCTATGGACACAATGTGATCTTGGATCACTAAACCAAAAATAGAGTCTTGAGCTTTTGCCAATGTTTTCCTTAGCATTTTGAGGGGTCCACATCATCAGTCATTGCCATACCCATATCACTGAACTTTCTGAAATATTCTCAAGAAATAATTAGTTCAATGATATATATGTTGTTATTAATTACCAAAACCACCCGGGGATTAGTTGCACTTTCAATCTCCCCCTTTTTGGTAATTGATGACAACATATAGATCAAAGCTTCGACGAGAGATATAATCAATGAATAGTGTCGTCGCTTTGAGAAGTATGTGATAAGCAAGAGCTCCCCCTAAATTTGTGCATTATTTAAGATTTGCGTTTGAATGCAAATGCACAATCGATTAGGATCATGGGTCACTCTTCCATGTCACATACATCTTGGTGGAGCGCACAAAATGATAAGAATGAATAGCATGCACCCAATCACCAAGACATGAGTAAATGATCACACAAGATATGGATAGAATATGATAAGCATTAAGCACTCATCAAGCATAGTATGATCAAGCACTCATCAAAGATAAAGCAAGCGTAGTATCAAACACACGAAATGTCTCGAAAACTCAAAAGTATCTCAAGGAAAACCGCAAACGAAAGAGCAAAACGAGCACTCTCTCTCGAAGTCCTATGATCTATACAATTTCTCCCCTTTGGCAACAAGTTACCAAAAGTTCGAAGGTATAGAGCTAATCGTCACTAGGGACTCTGCTGGCGGCTCTGCTGCGTCGATGGAGTGGAGATAGCTGCATCTGCAAGAGCTTCTGCTGAAGTCTGTGGAGCTGGAGGAGTAGACACTTGGAGCTGGTTTGGAGCTGATGGAGCTGTAGGAGGTGCTTGATGTAGTAGCCACAGGGTCATCCTTTGGAATAGCAGCTGATCTGGGCTTTGTGGGCACTGGAGCAGGCTGCTCATAGTCATCTGGACTAGATCACCTTCCATCTCCTTCATGAGCTCTGCCTTCTCCTCTTCGCTTCCTCAATGTCCGCCTCAAGCTTGTTGACGGTGACACTGCTTGATCCACTTGACATCCGAGCATGGAACTTATCTTCAACTATCCTCTCAAGACTCTCCGAGACTGCACTATGCTGGCAGGCGTAGTTCAATCCTCGAGTGGCTTCAAGAAGTTGTTCTCCAACACTCTTGGGCTTTTGCTGCTGCTGCCTGCTTCCTTCTCAGCTTTAGCTTGTTTGGCAGCTTCAGACTTAGCGTGTCCTTCAACAGATGTGGGAGCATCCTCGGTCATCACAACTTCATTATCTTCATGTTCAGGCTGCAGTGGCAAGTGGGGTCTATCCAACGGTAGGTGTCCGTGCCAAACTTGGCATTGATGAGCATCTGAATGTGCGGAGCAAACCCCACGACCTCTTTCAGTCTGTCTGCTGTCCTCTTGATAGTCTCAACTATCGTGTCCATCACCTTAAAAGGTGTCTTCGATCCGAATGTGCAGCATGTTGATAGAATAGCCTCTTATCATGCGATGGTCTCGACTTGGGCATCAAAGTATGCCTCGAATGGTGTTAGTGGTTGGGAGACCTGCTCAAGATGATAAACTGATCCAAGCTTCCATATCTCAACATCCTTGTGCGGTACCTCATTGTACATGTTCTTCATAGACTCGTGATTCTTCTTGGGAATTCCATAGACATCTACATCATCATCTCTTGATTTGGAGCATTCAGAACGCTCTCCATTCTTCAACAGTTGAAGAGAATCTACGCCTTCATCATCCATACAATTCGCCATCTGGATAGAAATGTGATGTGGCATAGAACCGCATGATCATCTCATCATTCCAAGCGGTCAATTTCGACCAACAAACTCAGCAACTCCACATGCGGTGAAGCTCTCATGCACATGTGGGAAGTAGTCTGTGCTCTTCACTGTCGATGTATTCCCAGTCAACATATCTGGTGTCAGCAACAATTGGCTTCTTGTCCATAAGCACTGTCTCATAGAAATCTTGTTGCTCTCGGGTGTGGAACCTTGAGTCAACAGCTGTCCTTCTCCTGGTGGCATATGGATCAACTTGCCTCCATAGCCTGAGACCTTTGTCCTTCCTTTCCTTCATATTTTCAGCTCGAGGATGAGCATCATTATGAACTGGAAGTTTCTGTCTAAGTTTCAGCAACACATGTGCCTCTTCATCAGATTCAGCAGGTGGCACATTGTCCTTCTTCTTCTCTGAAGCAGGTATATTTCTTCCTGTTTTCTTTGGCTTGGCAGCAGGTTTGGCTTGGGCTGCCTTTCTTTGGAGCTGATGGCTTTGATTTAGTGGGTGCTCCTGCCCTGATGGCATCTCCCATCAACTTTTGCTTCTGAGGAGGCTGGGGTGCTTCCTCATCAGAGTCATCATCAGCTTCATCATGAACTAGCCTCTTCCTTTTGGAAGTTTTCTTGATCTTGCTGGAGGTTTCTTCTTCCATGCTCAGCTTCTTTGCAACTGTGGACTTCTTCTCTTTCTGGTGCCTTTCTTTGTTTGTTGCCCTTGATAGCCCTTGGCAACCACTTTCCTCTTAGGCTTGGAAGAAATCTCCTCCTCGGCAACAAAGTCGAATCCTCCTCATCGAATTCCTCTTCTTCTGGCCACGGTGGCAGCTGGAGGTAAACCACTTGGGGTGCTTCTCTCCATCATCTGAAAAACTGCTTGCTTGGGACTTGTAATCGCCTCTGGAATCTCAACTGGTGATTCAGACTGTTCGCTGTCACTTGCATCGAGACATGGTGACAACCTGTGAATAGAGTAGGTATAGGAGAATAGAAGAGTTATCACAAACTGCAGAGGATTTTGCAAAATGAATGAGTTCAAACTTCAGTTTTAGGTTTTCACAGAATGCATTTCGGTCTGACCGAGTCTTAAATTCGGTGAATCCGAAGTATCTAAACAGACCATTCACACCACTTTCGGTTGGACCGAAATGGGTTTCGGTCTAGCCGAGAATACTAGGGTTTCACTAAATCCTCACTTCGGTCTTACCGATTTGCACAACTTCGGTTTAACCGAAAAGTGGTCAATGGCAGAGGCCAAATCGGTCGATCCGAGAATGTAGAATCGGTCACACCGAGATGTGTTCGTGAAACCTAACCTAAAATTTTCACTCGAATTTTGTTCTAAGATCTAATCTGCTGGATAGGAAGATTTCAAACATGGCAAG
Source organism: Aegilops speltoides (assembly GCA_021437245.1). Taxonomy (NCBI): domain Eukaryota; kingdom Viridiplantae; phylum Streptophyta; class Magnoliopsida; order Poales; family Poaceae; genus Aegilops; species Aegilops speltoides. Next base: position 418,555,330 of record CM038141.1, on the reverse strand, counting down.
AAACTAGGCAAAACCTATCGTGCATTGAATCGGAGGTTGAAGCACGAGAGGATGAAACTCACCCAACTTGGTGGAGCTTCACTCACGGCGGCAACGGCGCGATGAGATTGACCGTTGACGGCGATGGAGACCATGCCAGCAGGGCGCCTGAGCGACAGCAGAGACGATCCGGAGACCACGGCGACGGCAAATAAGGGTTTGGAGGCGAGGCGTTTGAAGGAATAATCAGCGCTGCCCTCGGGTATATATACCCTCGGTTGTCGGTGGGACCGAGTTGAAAACTTCGGTGGCACCGAGATGGTTAAGCGCAAGCGATTACACATCGGTCACGCCGAGATTTGCAACTCGGTTTCACCGAGGTGAAAACCTAGATCAATCCAAGTGATTTGATCCGTCCGATTTGAGTATATTGGTTTGACCGAAAGTACTTAGAAGGTTTTGGAATTTAGGCTTTTGACGGATCGGTGGCTCGAGTGCTCCTCACTCGGTCTGTCCGAAAAAGTCTTGTTCAAAGTTTGTGATATAAGCATGAATAGAGTTTGAGACAAGAAAGCATGGATAGCTAGGGGAGGAACTTAGGCATTCTTGTCCATCCATTTGGTCAAAAAGAAAAATCCAAAAGACCAAAGCAACAAATGGATGTCCTCGAATGGATTAAATCATGCATCCAACATGCTCACACAATAAGATAGCAAATGAAATATGTGTCAAACATGCGCAAACAAAACTCTAGCAACTAGCACACAATTTGGCGATGACTAGGTCATCTATATATGAGTATATTGACTTAGGAGTCAAATGAGAACATTTGATCATAGGTCATACTCATCGTTTAAGCTCAAGTGGGGTTACCACTTTTCCATAAAGCATTAATGTGTTCACATCATTAGAAGATGCTTTAGCTCAATTCTTTAGAGCAAAGCTCCCCCTTGATGTGAGAACCCCTTTTTAAAGGGTCAAACTAACCTTGGGTTGTCGTTGAAGACTTCATGTAGATGTTGAAGATGTGGATGCTCAATGTTGATGAAGATCATCAAGAGTTGGGAGCAATCCTTTGGATTCGGGCACTTTCAATACCTACATGGGTTAGTCCCACAAGGAACAAACAAGGATATCCATGGACATAGATTGAAGTACACAATAGATGATGTCCATGAAAACAATGATTACCTTGTCCCTTGACTTACCAACATGAGGGTTTGTGACTCCATGAACTAGTGCAAGATGTGGAAGTTGATTGCACAAGTTCTTTGCCAAAATGAATGTGAGTGAAGTATGTTGGCGGAGTCACCCTCAAGAACTCTCTAGTTCTTCTTCTTGGGATCCACATCATCTTGATGGGAATCCTTGGGGTAGTAGTTGAGCTTGTCAAGTAGAACTTGAGGTTGCCTTGGGAACCCACTTGACCATGGCCTTGGGTGCTTCAATGAATGCATCAATCTCCTCTTGAAGCTTGTCCTTGCCTTTTAGCTTGTGGTCTTGTGGTGGAAGGTCATCTTGAGCTTGTTCCACATTGGAAGAAGTAGGATCATACTTCTCCTCTTGAGAAACAAACTTTGGAGTGGGATATTGACCTTCTTCCCATTCAACACCCTCGGCGTTGAACCTTCGCTCAAAACCAATTCCTCGATTCTTCCGGTGTCTTCCTTGCTTGCGAACAATTTCCTCAAAGCTCTTGCTTCCGGCAAGACTCTTGTAGAATTTGTTGAAGTTCTTCACCATTAGGCTTATCTCTTCATTGGAAACTAGCTTGTCACTTGAGGATGTGGGAGCTTCAACTGCAGCTTTGTAAGCACCACTTGACTTGTTGTGAAGCTCTTCCTTATCTTTAAGTGTCATCTCATGAGCAACAATTCTTCCAATGACTTCGGTAGGCTTGAGATCTTTGTAGTTTGGCATCATTTGGATCAAAGTGCACACGGTGTCATACTTTCCATCCAAAGCTCTGAGAATCTTCTTGATGATGAATCGGTCGGTCATTTCTTCGCTTCCTAAGCCTGCCATCTCATTGGTGATGAGAGCAAGCCTAGAGTACATTTCAGCGACTCCTTCACCTTCCTTCATCTTGAACTTGTCAAGCTGACCTTGAAGAACATCTAGCTTTGATTCCTTCACGGACTCGGTACCTTCGTGCATTTCGACCAAAGTATCCCAAATCTCTTTTGCATTCTCAAGACGGCTGATCTTGTTGAACTCCTCGGGACACAAAGCATTGAAGAGAATGTCACAAGCTTGAGCATTGTTCTGTAACATCCGCAACTCATCCGCTGTAGCTTCGTGATCCGGAACTTTTCCTTCCTCGAAGAACTCACCTTGCAAGCCAACACAAATAATGCCCCATGCGGCAGGGTTATGTCCAAGAATATGCATTTTCATTTTGTGCTTCCAACTAGCAAAGTTTGAACCATCAAAGTAAGGACCTCTACGAAAATTACCCTCACTAGACGCCATACTCTCCTAGGTTGTGAAACCAAGCTTATGGAGTCCAATGCAATGGAAACCAATCCAATGGAGACCAAAGCTCTGATACCACTTGAAGGATCGGAAGTATGTCTAGAGGGGGGGTGATTAGACTACTTGACAACTTAAAAGTTTAGTCTTTGATTAGGACAAGTTTTTAGCAAGTTCACAATGATGAGCAAGTCAAGTATCACCCTACACATGCAATTCTAGAGTAGTGGCAGCGGAAAGTAAATTGCACATGTAGTAAATAAGAGGTGGAGAAGAGCAAACGCAATTTGGAGACACGGAGATTTTTCTCGTGGTTCCGATAGGTGGTGCTATCGTCAATCCACGTTGATGGAGACTTCAACCCACGGAGGGTAACGGCTGCGAGAGTCCACGGAGGGCTCCACCCACGAAGGGTCCACGAAGAAGCAACCTTGTCTATGCCATCATGGCTTACGCCCACGGAGGACTAGCCTTACTCGGGGTAGATCTTCACGAAGTAGGCGATCTCCTTGCCCTTACAAACTTCTTGGTTCAACTCCACATCTTGACGGAGGCTCCCAAGCGACACCTAACCAATCTAGGAGGCACCACCCTCCAAAAGGTAATAGATGGTGTTGGTGATGATGAACTCCTTGCTCTTGTGCTTCAAATGATAATCTCCCCAACACTCAACTCTCCTCACTGATTTGGCTGTGGTGGAGGAAGGATTGAGTGGAAAGCAACTTGGGAAGGCTAGAAATCAAGTTTCATATGGTGTGAGTGGAACAACTTGATCTCAACACAAGGGTAGGTAGTTTTCTTCTCGTAAATGTAAGGTAGGAGTGGTAGTTCTTTCGATGGCTCTCTCCACGAATGAAGAGGAGGTGGAGGGTTATTTATAGCCTCCACACAAAATCCAACTGTTACACACATTTGACCAATCTCGGTCGGACCGAAGTTGACAACTCGGTGAGACCGAAAGTTCAAATCTTGTGAGCGTTGGGATTTTCGTGGGACCGAAAATACAATCTCGGTTAGTCCGATTCTTCCAAAGTCTAGGGTTTGCCAATTTCGGTGGGACCGACTTTCTCATCTCGGTGACACCGATTTGAGTCTGAAGGTTGGCAACACCAATTTCGTAAGACCGAGTTTGGAATCGGAAAATCCAAATTACTAGGGTTTGGCTATATGGCTGAGGTGGTTCATTTCGGTGTGACTGAGTTTATGGAATCGGTGGGACCGAGATTACTTATGAGTTTATGTTGGAATGAAAGATTGCTGATAGTTTGAGAGATAAATCATTAAGCACTTTGAGAAACCAGATCATCATCATAACCTCATCCCCTTTTAATAGTATTGGCTTTCCTATGGACTCAATGTGATCTTGGATCACTAAACCAAAAATAGAGTCTTGAGCTTTTGCCAATGTTTTCCTTAGCATTTTGAGGGGTCCACATCATCAGTCATTGCCATACCCATATCACTGAACTTTCTGAAATATTCTCAAGAAATAATTAGTTCAATGATATATATGTTGTTATTAATTACCAAAACCACCCGGGGATTAGTTGCACTTTCAATCTCCCCCTTTTTGGTAATTGATGACAACATATAGATCAAAGCTTCGACGAGAGATATAATCAATGAATAGTGTCGTCGCTTTGAGAAGTATGTGATAAGCAAGAGCTCCCCCTAAATTTGTGCATTATTTAAGATTTGCGTTTGAATGCAAATGCACAATCGATTAGGATCATGGGTCACTCTTCCATGTCACATACATCTTGGTGGAGCGCACAAAATGATAAGAATGAATAGCATGCACCCAATCACCAAGACATGAGTAAATGATCACACAAGATATGGATAGAATATGATAAGCATTAAGCACTCATCAAGCATAGTATGATCAAGCACTCATCAAAGATAAAGCAAACGTAGTATCAAACACACGAAATGTCTCGGAAAACTCAAAAGTATCTCAAGGAAAACCGCAAACGAAAGAGCAAAAACGAGCACTCTCTCTCTCGAAGTCCTATGATCTATACAATTTCTCCCCCTTTGGCAACAAGTTACCAAAAGTTCGAAGGTATAGAGCTAATCGTCACTAGGGACTCTGCTGGCGGCTCTGCTCTGCGTCGATGGAGTGGAGATAGCTGCATCTGCAAGAGCTTCTGCTGAAGTCTGTGGAGCTGGAGGAGTAGACACTGGAGCTGGTGCTGGAGCTGATGGAGCTGTAGGAGGTGCTGATGTAGTAGCCCAGGGTCATCCTTTGGAATAGCAGCTGATCTGGGCTTTGTGGGCACTGGAGCAGCTGCTCATAGTCATCTGGACTAGATCACCTTCCATCTCCTTCATGAGCTCTGCCTTCTCCTCTTCGCTTCCTCAATGTCGCCTCAAGCTTGTTGACGGTGTGACTGACTTGATCGACTTGACATCCAGAGCATGGAACTTATCTTCAACTATCCTCTCAAGACTCTCCCGAGACTGCACTATGCTGGCCAAAGCGTAGTTCAATCCTCCGAGTGGCTTCAAGAAGTTGTTCTCCAACACTCTTGGGCTTTTCTGCTGCTGCTTGCTGCTGCTTCCTTCTCAGCTTTAGCTTGTTTGGCAGCTTCAGACTTAGCGTGTCCTTCAACAGATGTGGGAGCATCCTCGGTCATCACAACTTCATTATCTTCATGTTCAGGGCTGCAGTGGCAAGTGGGGTCTATCCAACAGGTAGGTGTCCATGCCAAACTTGGCATTGATGAGCATCTGAATGTGCGGAGCAAACCCACACGACCTCTTACAGTCTGCTCTTGTGTCCTCTTGATAGTCTCAACTATCGTGTCCATCACCTTAAAAGGTGTCTTCGATCCGAATGTGCAGCATGTTGATAGACTAGCCTCTTATCATGCGATGGTCTCGACTTGGGCATCAAAGTATGCCTCGAGAATGGTGTTAGTGGTTGGGAGACCTGCTCAAGATGATAAACTGATCCAAGCTTCCATATCTCAACATCCTTGTGCGGTACCTCATTGTACATGTTCTTCATAGACTCGTGATTCTTCTTGGGAATTCCATAGACATCTACATCATCATCTCTTGATATTGGAGCATTCAGAACGCCTCCATTCTTCAACAGTTGAAGAGAATCTCCGCCTTCATCATCCATACAATTCTGCCATCTGGATAGAAATGTGTGTGGCATAGAAGCGCATGATCATCTCATCATTCCAAGCGGTCAATTTCGACCAACAAACTCAGCAACTCCACATGCGGTGAAGCTCTCATGCACATGTGGGAAGTAGTCTCTGTGCTCTTCACTTTGTCTATGTATTCCCAATCAACATATCTCGTGTCGGCAACAATTGGCTTCTTGTCCATAAGCAACATCTCATAGAAATCTTGTTGCTCTCGGGTGTGGAACCTTGAGTCAACAGCTGTCCTTATCCGGTGGCATATGGATCAACTTGCCTCCATAGCTCGAGACCTTTGTCCTTCCTTTCCTTCATATTTTCAGCTCGAGGATGAGCATCATTATGAACTGGAAGTTTCGTCTAAGTTTCAGAACACATGTGCCTCTTCATCGATTCAGCGGTGGCACATTGTCCTTCTTCTTCTCTCAAGCGGTATATTTCTTACTATTTTCTTTGGCTTGGCAGCAGGTTTGGCTTGGGCTGCCTTTGCTGGAGCTGATGGCTTTGATTTAGTGGGTGCTCCTGCCCTGATGGCATCTCCCATCAACTTTTGCTTCTGAGGAGGCTGGGGTGCTTCCTCATCAGAGTCATCATCAGCTTCATCATGAACTAGCCTCTTCCTTTTGGAAGTTTTCTTGATCTTCTTTGGAGGTTTCTTCTTCCATGCTCAGCTTCTTTGCAAGCTGTGGACTTCTTCTCTTTGCTGGTGCCTTTCTTTGTTTGTTGCCCTTGATAGCCCTTGGCAACCACTTTCCTCTTAGGCTTGGAAGAAATCTCCTCCTCAAGCAACAAAGTCGAATCCTCCTCATCGTAATTCCTCTTCTTCTGGCCTCGTGGCAGCTGGAGGTAAACCACTTGGGGTGCTTCTCTCTCCATCATCTGAAAAACTGCTTGCTTGGGACTTGTAATCGCCTCTGGAATCTCAACTGGTGATTCAGACTGTTCGCTGTCACTTGCATCGACATGACCGACAACTGTGAATAGAGTAGGTATAGGCGAATAGAAGAGTTATCACAAACTGCAGAGGATTTTGCAAAATGAATGAGTTCAAACTTCAGTTTTAGGTTTTCACAGAATGCATTTCGGTCTGACCGAGTCTTAAATTCGGTGAATCCGAAGTATCTAAACAGACCATTCACACCACTTTCGGTTGGACCGAAATGGGTTTCGGTCTAGCCGAGAATACTAGGGTTTCACTAAATCCTCACTTCGGTCTTACCGATTTGCACAACTTCGGTTTAACCGAAAAGTGCAAAGGCAATGGCAGAGGCCAAATCGGTCATCCGAGAATGTAGAATCGGTCGGACCGAGATGTGTTCGGCGGAAACCTAACCCTAAAATTTTCACTCGAATTTTGTTCTAAGATCTAATCTGCTGGATAGGAAGATTTCAAACATGGCAAGAAACTAGGCAAAACCTATCGTGCATTGAATCAGAGGTTGAAGCACGAGAGGGATGAAACTCACCCAACTTGGTGGAGCTTCACACGGCGCAACGGCGCGATGAGATTGACCGCTGACGGCGATGGAGACCAGCGGCGAGGGCGCACAAAGCGACGGCGGAGACGATCCGGAGACCACGGCGACGGCAAATAAGGGTTTGGGGCGAGGCGTTTGAAGGAATAATCATCGCGCGCTGCCCTCGGGTATATATACCCTTCGGTCGTCGGTGGGACCGAGTTGGAAAACTCGGTGGCACCGAGATGGTTAATCGCAAGCGATTACACACATCGGTCACGCCGAGATTTGCAACTCGGTTTCACCTAGGTGAAAACCTAGATCAATCCAAGTGATTTCGGTCTGTCCGATTTGAGTATATTGGTTTGACCGAAAGTACTTAGAAGGTTTTGGAATTTAGGCTTTTGACGGATCGGTGGCTCCGAGTGCTCCTCACTCGGTCTCGTCCAAAAAGTCTTGTTCAAAGTTTGTGATATAAGCATGAATAGAGTTTGAGACAAGAAAGCATAGATAGCTAGGGAGGAACTTAGGCATTCTTGTCCATCCATTTGGTCAAAAGAAAAATCCAAAAGACCAAAGCAACAAATGGATGTCCTCGAATGGATTAAATCATGCATCCAACATGCTCACACAATAAGATAGCAAATGAAATATGTGTCAAACATGCAAACAAAACTCTAGCAACTAGCACACAATTTGGCGATGACTAGGTCATCTATATATGAGTATATTGACTTAGGAGTCAAATGAGAACATTTGATCATAGGTCATACTCATCGCTTAAGCTCAAGTGGGGTTACCACTTTTCCATAAAGCATTAATGTGTTCACATCATTAGAAGATGCTTTAGCTCAATTCTTTAGAGCAAAGCTCCCCTTGATGTGAGAACCCTTTAAAGGGTCAAACTAACCTTGGGTTGTCGTTGAAGACTTCATGTAGATGTTGAAGATGTGGATGCTCAATGTTGATGAAGATCATCAAGAGTTGGGAGCAATCCTTTGGATTCGGGCACTTTCAATACCTACATGGGTTAGTCCCACAAGGAACAAACAAGGATATCCATGGACATAGATTGAAGTACACAATAGATGATGTCCATGAAAACAATGATTACCTTGTCCCTTGACTTACCAACATGAGGGTTTGTGACTCCATGAACTAGTGCAAGATGTGGAAGTTGATTGCACAAGTTCTTTGCCAAAATGAATGTGAGTGAAGTATGTTGGCGGAGTCACCCTCAAGAACTCTCTAGTTCTTCTTCTTGGGATCCACATCATCTTGATGGGAATCCTTGGGGTAGTAGTTGAGCTTGTCAAGTAGAACTTGAGGTTGCCTTGGGAACCCACTTGACCATGGCCTTGGGTGCTTCAATGAATGCATCAATCTCCTCTTGAAGCTTGTCCTTGCCTTTTAGCTTGTGGTCTTGTGGTGGAAGGTCATCTTGAGCTTGTTCCACATTGGAAGAAGTAGGATCATACTTCTCCTCTTGAGAAACAAACTTTGGAGTGGGATATTGACCTTCTTCCCATTCAACACCCTCGGCGTTGAACCTTCGCTCAAAACCAATTCCTCGATTCTTCGGTGTCTTCCTTGCTTGCGAACAATTTCTCAAAGCTCTTGCTTCCGGCAAGACTCTTGTAGAATTTGTTGAAGTTCTTCACCATTAGGCTTATCTCTTCATTGGAAACTAGCTTGTCACTTGAGGATGTGGGAGCTTCAACTGCAGCTTTGTAAGCACCACTTGACTTGTTGTGAAGCTCTTCCTTATCTTTAAGTGTCATCTCATGAGCAACAATTCTTCCAATGACTTGGTAGGCTTGAGATCTTTGTAGTTTGGCATCATTTGGATCAAAGTGCACACGGTGTCATACTTTCCATCCAAAGCTCTGAGAATCTTCTTGATGATGAATCGGTCGGTCATTTCTTCGCTTCCTAAGCCTGCCATCTCATTGGTGATGAGAGCAAGCCTAGAGTACATTTCAGCGACTCCTTCACCTTCCTTCATCTTGAACTTGTCAAGCTGACCTTGAAGAACATCTAGCTTTGATTCCTTCACGGACTCGGTACCTTCGTGCATTTCGACCAAAGTATCCCAAATCTCTTTTGCATTCTCAAGACGGCTGATCTTGTTGAACTCCTCGAGACACAAAGCATTGAAGAGAATGTCACAAGCTTGAGCATTGTTCTGTAACATCCGCAACTCATCCGCTGTAGCCGTGATCCGGAACTTTTCCTTCCTCAAGAACTCACCTTGCAAGCCAACACAAATAATGCCCCATGCGGCAGGGTTATGTCCAAGAATATGCATTTTCATTTTGTGCTTCCAACTAGCAAAGTTTGAACCATCAAAGTAAGGACCTCTACGAAAATTACCCTCACTAGACGCCATACTCTCCTAGGTTGTGAAACCAAGCTTATGGAGTCCAATGCAATGGAAACCAATCCAATGGAGACCAAAGCTCTGATACCACTTGAAGGATCGGAAGTATGTCTAGAGGGGGGGTGATTAGACTACTTGACAACTTAAAAGTTTAGTCTTTGATTAGGACAAGTTTTTAGCAAGTTCACAATGATGAGCAAGTCAAGTATCACCCTACACATGCAATTCTAGAGTAGTGGCAGCGGAAAGTAAATTGCACATGTAGTAAATAAGAGGTGGAGAAGAGCAAACGCAATTTGGAGACACGGAGATTTTTCTCGTGGTTCCGATAGGTGGTGCTATCGTCAATCCACGTTGATGGAGACTTCAACCCACGGAGGGTAACGGCTGCGAGAGTCCACGGAGGGCTCCACCCACGAAGGGTCCACGAAGAAGCAACCTTGTCTATGCCATCATGGCTTACGCCCACGGAGGACTAGCCTTACTGGGGTAGATCTTCACGAAGTAGGCGATCTCCTTGCCCTTACAAACTTCTTGGTTCAACTCCACATCTTGACGGAGGCTCCCAAGCGACACCTAACCAATCTAGGAGGCACCACCTCCAAAAGGTAATAGATGGTGTTGGTGATGATGAACTCCTTGCTCTTGTGCTTCAAATGATAATCTCCCCAACACTCAACTCTCCTCACTGATTTGGCTGTGGTGGAGGAAGGGATTGAGTGGAAAGCAACTTGGGAAGGCTAGAAATCAAGTTTCATATGGTGTGAGTGGAACAACTTGATCTCAACACAAGGGTAGGTAGTTTTCTTCTCGTAAATGTAAGGTAGGAGTGGTAGTTCTTTTCGATGGCTCTCTCCACGAATGAAGAGGAGGTGGAGGGTATTTATAGCCTCCACACTAAATCCAACTGCTTACACATTTGACCAATCTCGGTCAGACCGAAGTTGACAACTCGGTGAGACCGAAAGTTCAAATCTTGTGAACGTTGGGATTTTCGGTGGGACCGAAAATACAATCTCGGTTAGTCCGATTCTTCCAAAGTCTAGGGTTTGCCAATCTCGGTGGGACCGACTTTCTCATCTCGGTGACACCGATTTGAGTACAGAAGGTTGGCAACACCAATTTCGGTAAGACCGAGTTTGGAATCGGAAAATCCGAAATTACTAGGGTTTGGCTATATGGCTGAGGTGGTTCATCTCGGTGTGACTGAGTTTATGGAATCGGTGGGACCGAGATTACTTATGAGTTTATGTTGGAATGAAAGATTGCTGATAGTTTGAGAGATAAATCATTAAGCACTTTGAGCAACCAGATCATCATCATAACCTCATCCCCTTTTAATAGTATTGGCTTTCCTATGGACTCAATGTGATCTTGGATCACTAAACCAAAAATAGAGTCTTGAGCTTTTGCCAATGTTTTCCTTAGCATTTTGAGGGGTCCACATCATCAGTCATTGCCATACCCATATCACTGAACTTTCTGAAATATTCTCAAGAAATAATTAGTTCAATGATATATATGTTGTTATTAATTACCAAAACCACCCGGGGATTAGTTGCACTTTCAGGATTACGTAGGTGTAGCATTACTCGTCCTAAAAAACCCAACTAAGACAACCTCCCAGCATATCGCGCGGGAAAAGACCCCGCCGTGCCGTTTTAGTCAGGATTACTGGATTACTAGTAGTAGTATCGATGGATCACGCAAAGCAACAAGTTTTTTTTGAGGGGGCAAAGCACCTAGTTTAAAAGGAAAAAAGGCGGTACACTCACAACACTCCTGTCGCGGTCGTATTGCACCCCACACACGTTTGGTCCTGCACACGGCTGACGCAAACGGAATGCGCTTCGGCTTGCCTCTTCATTGACACGTGGGACTGCACTTCGAGAAACCGACCATGCGCCAAACTCCCCCCGCCCATCGTGCGAAAATCCTCCCCCCCCCACCCAAAAATTCCCCCCAAATCTGATTCAACCGCCCTTCGGCCAACTAGTCAATAATATTCCCCAACCCCCCTCTCCCCGTCCCCTCCACTCCATTCGCTCCGCTAAAGCCGCCCTCCCCCCGCCATACGCCGCGGCACCATGTTCATTGAGGGGAAGCACGGCGATCCTCTTGCTCCCACAGTACGCTCTCGTAGACTGTCGTCCTCTAGCCGTGCCGCCACCGCTGGCTACGTTCTTGTGGAGGCACACGGCGGTCAGCGCCGCCACCGCTGGCGACGTTCGTGTGGAGATGCACGGCGGTCAGCTTCTCCCACAGTACGCGCATTCTAGACTGAGACCCCACTCATGTCGGTGTAGCACTGAATGTTAGCTGATAGACGCTGTTAATCTCACTATTTGCCAAAGTAGTTTATAGTCAATATGCTCTGCTTAAGAAGCTTCCTTGCGCTGTTCTGCACTCAATCTGCTTAGCTGAGATGGCATGCCAAGGCCGATTAATTGCTAAAATATCCTGCCATAATTTATTGTGACGTAGATTGCCATAGTCTAGTGATGGGGAACGTAGTAATTTCAAAAAAAATTCCTACACACACGCAAGATCATGGTGATGCATAGCAACGAGAGGGGAGAGTGTTGTCCACGTACCCTCATAGACCGTAAGCGGAAACATTAGCACAACACGGTTGATGTAGTCGTACGTCTTCACGATCCGACCGATCCAAGTACCGAACGAATGGCACCTTCGAGTTCAGCACACGTTCATCTCGATGACGTCCCGTGAAATCCGATCCAGTAGAGCTTCACGGGAGAGTTCTGTCAGCACGACGGCGTGATGATGGTGATGATGTTGCTATCGACGCAGGGCTTTGCCTAAGCACCGCTACGATATGACCGAGGTAAAATATGATGGAGGGGGGCACCGCACACGGCTGGGAGAGATCAACAAATCAACTTGTGTGTCATGGGGTGCCCCTAGCCTCAGTATATAAAGGAGGAGAGCAGGGGAGGGGCCGGCCCTCTCTATGGTGCGCCCTGGGGAGTCCTACTCCCACCGGAAGTAGGATTCCCCCCTTCCATGTAGTAGGAGTAGGAGTCAAGGAAAGGGAAAAGAGAAGAGAAGGAAGGAGGGGGCGCAGCCCCTCCCCTTAGTCCAATTCGGACTAGGCATTGGGGGGTGCGTGGCCTGCCTTTCTCTCTTTCCTTAAAGCCTAATAAGGCCCATATACTCCCCGGCGAATTCCCGTAACTCTTCGGTACTCCGATAAATACCTGAATCACTCGGAACCTTTCCGATGTCCGAATATAGTCGTCCAATATATCGATCTATACGTCTCGACCATTTGGAGACTCCTCGTCATGTCCCCGATCTCATCTGGGACTCGGAACTACCTTCGGTACATCAAACACATAACTCATAATATAAATCGTCACCGAACATTAAGCGTGCGGACCCTACGGGTTCGAGAACTATGTATACATGACCGAGACACGTCTCTGGTCAATAACCAATAGCGAAACCTGGATGCTCATATTGGCTCCCACATATTCTATGAAGATCTTTATCGGTCAAACCGCATAACAACATACGTTGTTCCCTTTGTCATCGGTATATTACTTGCCCGAGATTTGATCGTCGGTATCTCAATACCTAGTTCAATCTCGTTACCGGCAAGTCTCTTTACTCATTATGTAATGCATCATCCGCAACTAACTCATTAGTCACATTGCTTGCAAGGCTTATAGTGATGTGCATTACCGAGAGGGCCCAGAGATACCTCTCCACAATCGGAGTGACAAATCCTAATCTCAAAATACGCCAACTTAACAAGTACTTTTGGAGACACCTGTAGATCACCTTTATAATTCCGTTTGGAGATGGCGCCTCCCCTCTCCTCTCCTCTCCTCCTCCCCTCCACCTACTCCACCGAAAATCATGTCGATCTCTAGATTAGTTCACGATGGACAGTCTTCTCCACTGGGATTTTGCCCCTGGGCTTGCCCTTGCAGATCAGGTGAGGAAAAAAATTTGGATCCACGGTGCACTTCTCTCCTTATCGTGACCATCAAGAGTTTTTTCTTGTGGTTACTTTCTCTTCGGCCTCATTCCCGCTCACTGTGGACTCGGTGGGTATTGCGCTACAATGCTGCATTGGCGGTATCAGTTCTGGTTTCAAGGTGAAGCCAATCAATCCGCGTGCTTTCAAATTTTCGGTGCCAATAATAAAGTGGGGCATTTTATCTATGGTCTCAAAGACCGAGTGTGGCCAGATTTTATATGTCATTTTCATCTATTCAAGGGCCGTTATACTCGAGCTCCAATTTCTTCTGATTGTTGGCATGCGGACATGACTTTGACTGAGCTTGATCATCGCCGCTCTATGGCCGTTGCATCCAAACTGGATTTCTTTACACCCGCACCCATTGATCAGGAATCATCACGAAGAGAATTCAGTAAGTTTACATTGACCCCGTTGACAAGCATGAATTTCTCTAACTCCAATGCTGCTGAGGCTTCTTCTTCTATGATCTTGCCGGATCACTCTGCGCCCAATGATCATGACAAAATCAAATTTGGCGAATTTGTCGCGAGCATTAATGACAAACCGACAGTCACGGTGGACAATAAGCACAACTCCTTAATGGACATTTATCTCCGACAGGCGGATTTGGAAGATAATAATAGCCCGGATTTTTTGTGTCTGGGCGCTTTTAAATGCCCAATCAGGATGCCTTATCCCCGCCTGCCGCAGAGTTTCCTGGCCTCCGCTTTCAAATACGCCCCGGCCCATTCTAGTTGGCCTCCTATCTTTGGGGCCCGTCACAAGGCGGACCTGGCCCAAGCCTGTTATTCCCAAGAGGAAATTGAGAATGTCGCTCTTAATTGGGCCTCTCTGTGCTCGAAATGCTTACAATGGGGACACCAGAAAATACATTGCCATGCTCGGCTTATTTGCATTTATTGTTCCTCCCCTGATCATAAGGTATTTGACTGCCCCTCCCGATCTTTACCAAAGCATCAAAATCCTTTAATAAATAACCATGAGAGAGCAATCCCCAATGTCGGATTTCCTGCCGATATATTACCTATTTTGAATAAACAGCTCAGACCGCGAAATACCGTCAGATGTTCATCTTGCGGCCACTATGGGCATTTGGAACGTGCCTGTCTCAAAAGGCAATTTAAACAGAAAAGGAGGTGGGTCCCGAAATTGCCGCGGCCTTCCCATCCTACCCCTCACGTTCCAACTTCTGTCGCGATTTCCCAAGCATCACCGCCCATGCTCATCCATTCGCCCACCCTGCCACCTTTGCTCCGTTCCACTGCAATGGCCAACTACCCCCTCAACCCCGTCCCATTCCTACCGCCGGGCTTCGCCGTCGAGCCAGGTCCGGCGAACCGCGTCGTCCGCAGCGGCTTGGTGGTTGGCCCGATACCTCCCCTCAACCATGACTATCTGGCAATAGCGGAGACGAGCCACTACGTCCCTCTGCACCGCCGGGCCGCCATCCGCAACACCATCACAGGTCTGCTCCATGAAGCTCAGCTTTTTACCACAGAGGTCAGCGATCATCCTTTTGGTATAGGGATCTTTGGATTTGTTGACTCGTTCATCAGAGACACTGCTGTGGCCACTCCCTTAGAATTAGAAGATGAAGATCTGCTGATAACCTTTGTTCCTCACCATGAATCTCTGAATCGCCGTACCACCACCTTTGGACCTGAGGTCTGGCTTATGTACTTTGGCTTTCCCTATGACTACCAGACCGACTACTACATCAATAAATCACTAGGTGGATTTGGATCTCTGGTTTCCTGGTACAACCCTAGGCAGGATTGTCGCTTCATGCTTATCAAAGCGCGTGTGATCAGGCTCAGACTTATCCCGAAGAGCTTTGTTGTTTGGCAGCTTGGGGGTGCCCGCGATTGCTGGACCGTGCAAATCACCATACTTCATAGCAGTGATTGGAATGCATTGCTTCGGAAGTGCCACCAGCTGGAGAAGAAGAACCACCACCTGATGGCAATCCCCACCCCCTTCATGGTCCTCATCTGACTGCGGAACAACTGTATCAAGAACAAGTTCATGCCTGGCTCGTGCAGAATGCTGCCCCTGAAAATGCACCACCGGTAGGTCAAGATAATGGTAATCAAGGATGGGGTGCCTGGCCTGAGCCCCCTGCTCCCCCTATGCCGCCTTTTCTGATGAATTTCCAAGCTTGGTTGACTGAACAGGGTCTCTCTGTGCAAGATGGTGTTGTTCCTGATGATAATACAGTGGACAGTGCTGCCCAGGCCTAGAATGACTCCATCATTGTCTCGGATGATTCTAGTTCTGAACATTCTCTGGCTTTGATTATGCTGCCTAGTGATATTGAATCACCTGCTGTTGTTGAGCGCATAAATGTCTCTGTGGAAATTCATGCGCATGGGATTCGTTTTGGTCTCTCCACTCAAGGTGAGCAACTCATGGCGCTCCTGCTAGCTGACCCTGTTCCTCGTCAGCAACTGAATACTATGATATTTGCGGCGTTGCGCCCACTACTGGCATCAGTTGGACCATGGAATGGTGGATATGGATTCAGAAATGACAATTTGCGTGTGGAAATACAAGTTGACCTGGGAAACACAGGGATTCAGTTTACACAGTTGCCAACTTCATGCCCCCCAGCTCCAGCGAATTCAGTACACATCTCTGAACTGCCTAAACCTGCTATTAACAGCAACAACACCCTGTTGGCTCTACCGACTTCGTTGGACACTCACATTGGTACCATTGCTACTGAGGGCCAAGACGTCTCTGAGATCAGCTCCCCCAATACTTCTCAGCAGCACTCCGACTCTACATTTGCCTTATCTGAACCTGGCTCCTTGGCTCTGTCTGCTGACAGTAATACTTCTCTGGATGAAATTCAGTCGGTGGCTGACAACACTATGGAAGAAGCTAGCATCAGGGCTACCAAGCAGCGCAAAGGAAAGCTTCCTGTTCCTGTGGACACTACTTCCCTTCGTCGCAGCAATAGATCGACCAAGTATGATGGATTTCGTGTCCCGCAGCCTTCTGACACGTGTCTGCCTAAATCCAAGGTGAAGCCCCGCATTAACCCTGCTGCTCAAGTTACTACAGACGACAACATGCCTCAAGTGCAAGATTCAGAAATCCCACCGCCAACGACAATTGAGTCAATGCAAGCTATTGGCACACAGTTGTGCGCTATTCCAGCAGAAGAACTGACAGTTGCTGCGCTCTCCAAGCCGGCGGATGGATCGACCTCCTCGATCTAGTTATCTTCCCTTTTTCATTTATGCCCCTTTTGCAAAATTGGAACATGTTATGTTGGAACATCTGTGGTCTTAATTCGTCAGACAAGCACCTAGATCTATCCAATGCGATCAACGTTAGTGGTTGCGCGGTTATTTGTTTGCAGGAATCTAAAATGCCGTACTTTGACGATTCCTCTCTTAAAGCTTTATGCCCCAAACGATTTGATCAATTTGCTTATATTCCATCACGAGGCGCTTCTGGTGGTATTATTACGATTTGGAATAGCCACCTTTTCACGGGACGGGTATTCTTATCTGAACCTTTCGCTCTGGGGGTGGAACTTACGTCAACCCAATCGGGCCATTGCTGGAAACTGGTGAATGTCTACGGGCCCTGTCAAGGTGAACAAAGATCCACATATACGCAATGGCTGTTTGACCTACACATACCCTCGACAGAGGATTGGCTCATTCTGGGTGATTTTAATTACATACGCTCCTCAGAAAATCATAATAAACCTGGCGGAGACATCCATGATATGTTCACTTTCAATGACTTTATACAAGAACAAAACCTTACTAAGCTACCTATAAAGGGCAGAAAATATACGTGGTCCAACATGCAGCAAAACCCTCTTTTGGAATAGCTCAATTGGTTTTTCACATCATTAAACTGGACTGCCAAGTTTCCAAACACCACGGTGACCCCCCTTGGTAAACTAGTATCCGATCATGTCCCCTGCTCTGTGGCCATTCAGACCTCCATACCACGAAGTAAGATTTTCAGGTTTGAAACCTATTGGATCGCACACCCAAGGTTTATGGATGTGGTGTCCCTGGCCTAGAATAAACCGATCAAATACAATAAAAAGTCTAATGCTGCCTCCCGACTGTGTCAAAAATTGAAGGCAGTTCGGCATGCTCTCAAACAGTGGAGCCGCCATATCTCTCGGCTGAAGATTGCGATTGAAAATAACAACAAAGCTCTAGTTGAACTCGACAATATTGCGGATCGGCGATCCCTTACTTTGCCTGAAGGTAATTTTAGAGAGATACTCAAAAGGCATCTGCTTCGCTTGCTACAATACCAAAAAGAACATTGGAAAAAACGTTGCACCATCCGATGGATTCAATTTGGTGACGAGAACTCAAAAAATTTTCAAGCAGTGGCCACTGAAAGAAAAAACTTTATAAAAACCTTGCAAGACCATCATGGAGTTGAAGGGAAGACCACACAGCAAAAGAAGCGATCCTGTTTGACACATACAAAGACAGACTAGGATTTTCTAACCCTCAACCGATGAAGTTTAACCTCTCACAAATGCTCCGACAAGAGGTTGATTTTCACACCCTGATTACCCCATTTACACATGCAGAAATAGACACAGTGGTCAAAGAAATGCCACCAGATAGGGCCCCAGGACCGGATGGGTTCAATGGAGCCTTCATTAAAGCTTGCTGGCCTATTATCAAAGATGATATTTATCAGCTATGTGAAGAATTCCATGAGGGAAACTTGAATCTGGAGAGTATCAATTATGGACATATCACTTTAATACCTAAGAATAATGCCCCTGTAATAGTCAATGATTTTCGCCCGATCACACTTCTGAACTGTTGCCTCAAGCTTATAACCAAGATACTTGCCAATCGACTTCAGAAAATTATTTTAAAGATTGTTCATCACAACCAATATGGTTTCCTGTATGGTCGATCCATCCACGACTGCCTGGCCTGGGCCTTCGAGTATATTCATCAGTGCCAGGCGTCCAAAAGGGAGATTGTGCTGCTGAAACTAGACTTCGCGAAGGCCTTTGATACGATCCAACACCCTGCGATGCTGCAAATTATGAAACACATGGGCTTCCCACCCCAATGGCTGAACTGGATGGAAAATATCTTCTCATCGGGCAAATCATCGGTGCTTCTCAATGGGGTGCCAGGTCGGCAATTCCCCTGTAAATGTGGAGTACGTCAGGGCGATCCACTGTCACCACTATTGTTTGTGTTAGCTGCAGACCTGCTTCAAACCGCTCTCAATGAGGCACTTCAAAACCACCTCATCCAACATCCAATACCACCAAAAGGAAGTGATCAATACCCGGTGATCCAGTACGCGGACGACACGATAATTGTTCTTCCTGCCTGCCTCAATCAGGCCACCAAGATCAAACAGATTCTTGAAGACTATGCTGCTTCTGTGGGTCTCAAAATAAATTTTCATAAGTCAACTTTAGTGCCCATTAACACCCCTCAGGAAATATGTGATGAGCTGGCAGCAATCTTTGGTTGTGTTCAAGCGACCATGCCTTTCACTTACCTGGGGCTGCCCCTAGGTACCACTCGACCTACGGTTTTGGACCTGACACCGCTTGTATGCGCAAGGCGTAAAGAAAGATTATCGCGCCATGTCGCTCATGTCCTACGCGGGAAGATTGGCCCTTTTAAACTCACTCATCACATCGCTGGCAATCTACCCCATGGGCACTTTGAGACTCCCTCCAAAAATCATTGAACAACTGGACAAGATCAGAAGATACTGCCTCTGGAACAAGAAAACTGAAAATGGAGAGAAATGTAACTCATTGGCTGCTTGGTCTATGGTTTGCCGCCCAAAAAAGTGCGGTGGCCTAGGGGTTCTGGACCTTCATATCCAAAATGACGCTCTGCTGCTAAAACTCCTGCACAAGTTTTACAATCAGCAAGACACACCTTGGGTTAGCCTCATCTGGAACATATATTACACAGACTCTGTACCCCATGCAACAGAAACCTGTGGATCCTTTTGGTGGCGAGACCTTATCTGATTAATGCCAATTTACAGAGGAGTAACTCAAGTCAATGTACACAATGGCAGCTCAGCCCTTTTCTGGAAAGATGACTGGAATCATTCTATCTATGAGGAAAAATACCCAAGAGCTTTTTCTTACTGCAAGAACAGTGACATTCAGGTCCAGGCCTTCCTTACCATTACGGACCTGGCAACAACCTTTCATCTCCCACTTTCTGTACAAGCCCATGATGAGCAACGACAAATTCAAAGGGAAGTTGCCAATGTGGTTCTGACAAACGAGAATGACACATGGATCTGCTGCTGGGGCGCACATAGTTTCAAAACGACTGCGTATTACGACTACTACTTCACAGACATAAAGGCACATGTGGCTTTCACCTGGCTGTTGAAAACTAAGTGCACGGCAAAAATTAAAGTTTTTGGATGGCTGCTCCTATCTGACCGCCTCAATACAAGGAACATGCTAAAACGGAGGCATTACAACATAGGTACAAACCTGGACTGCCTGCTTTGTGGCCAACACATTGAAGAAACAGTGGAACACCTTTTCTTCCACTGCTCGTTTAGCCAGTCCTGCTGGAGGAGATTGAACATCACATGGAGCAACCACAGTCATCGCCTCCACCTACTGGAAAAATTGAAGGAAAGACACCATCGCAAAATGATCATGGAAGTATTCCTCCTGGCAGCTTGGAGCTTATGGAAAGAACGCAACAACAACCATTTCAGGAACATACGACCGTGCATTGACACAAGGAAGGAAAGGTTCACTAATTACTTTCGAGATCTCCTACACAGACTACCTGACCATAAAAAACATATTATCCATGACACTTTGGCTGCTATACATTGATCCTATACATGAGGGGGGCTATATAGGAACCCTTGCTAAGGATCCTCCATTCTGTAATTTGGCTATGTAGATGTTTCTTTCATTGCTTCCCCCCCCCCACCTTGTACATATGTAACGAACTTGGTTGTTTGGTGGTAATACAAAAGCAGTAGGAGCCTTTCCTACTGTCCTAACCTTCAAAAAAAATCACCCAGTTACGTTGTGACGTTTGGTTGCACAAAAAGTTTTCCTCCGGTAAATGGGAGTTGCATATTCTCATAGTCATAGGAACATGTATAAGTCATGAAGAAAGCAATAGCAACATACTAAATGATCAAGTGCTAAGCTAACGGAATGGGTCAAGTCAATCACATCATTCTCTAATGATGTGATCCCGTTAATCAAATGACAACTCATGTCTATGGCTAGGAAACTTAACCATCTTTGATTCAACGAGCTAGTCAAGTAGAGGCATACTAGTGACATTATGTTTGTCTATGTATTCACACATGTACTAAGTTTCCGGTTAATACAATTCTAGCATGAATAATAAACATTTATCATGAAATAAGTAAATAAATAATAACTTTATTATTGCCTCTAGGGCATATTTCCTTCAGTCTCCCACTTGCACTAGAGTCAATAATCTAGTTCACATCACCATGTGATTTAACACCAATATTCACATCTGTATGTGATTAATGCCCATAGTTCACATCGTCATGTGATCAACACCCAAAGGGTTTACTAGAGTCAATAATATAGTTCACATCGCTATGTGATTAACACCCAAAGAGTACTAAGGTATGATCATCTTTTGCTCGTGAGAGAAGTTTAGTCAATGGGTCTGTCACATTCAGAGCCGTATGTATTTTTGAAATATTCTATGTCTACAATGCTCTGCATGGAACTACTCTTGTTAATTGCTCCCACTTTCAATATGTATCCAATTTGAGACTTAGAGTCATCTGGATCGGTGTAAAAGCTTGCACCGATGTAACTCTTTAAGACGGGATCTTTTATCACCTCCATAATCGAGAAATATTTCCTTAGTCTTCACTAAGGATATGCTTGACCGCTGTCCAGTGATCTACTCTTAGATCAAAATTGTACTCCCTTTCCAAACTCAGAGCAAGATATACAATAGGTCCAGTACACAGCATAGCATACTTTATAGAACCTATGACTGAGGCATAGGGAATGACTTTTCATTCTTTTTCTATTTTGTGCCATGGTCGGGTTTTGAGTCTTACTCAACTTCACACCTTGCAACACAGGCAAGAACTCCTTCTTTGATTGTTCCATTTAGAACTACTTCAAAATCTTATCAAGGTGTGTACTCATTGAAAAATATTATCAAGCATCTTGTTCTATCTCTATAGATCTTGATGCTCAATGTGTAAGCAGCTTCACCGAGGTCTTTCTTTGAAAAACTCTTATTCAAGTATCCTTTTATGCTATCCAGAATTTCTATATCATTTCCAATCAACAATATGTCATCCACATATAGTTTTAGAAATGCTACAGAGCTCCCACTCACTTTCTTGTAAATACAGGCTTCTCCAAAAGTCCGTATAAAATCATATGCTTTGATCAACTCATCAAAGCGTATATTCCAACTCCGAGATGCTTGCACCAGTCCATAGATGGATCGCTGGAGCTTGCACACTTTGTTAGCACCTTTCGGATTGACAAAACCTTCCGATTGCATCATATACAACTCTTCTTTAATAAATCCATTAAGGAATGCAGTTTTGACATCCATTTTGCCAGATTTCATAAAATGTGGCAATTGCTAACATGATTCGGACAGACATAAGCACCGATACAAGTGAGAAAATCTCATTGTATTCAACACCTTGAACTTGTCGAAAAACCTTTTGCGACAAGTCGAGCTTTGTAGATAGTAACACTACTATCAGCGTCTGTCTTCCTCTTGAAGATCCATTTATTTTCTATGGCTTGCCGATCATCGGGCAAGTCCACCAAAGTCCACACTTTGTTCTTATACATGGATCCCATCTCAGATTTCATGGCTTTCAAGCCATTTCGCGGAATCTGGGCTCATCATCGCTTCCTCATAGTTCGTAGGTTCATCATGGTCTAGTAACATGACTTCTAGAATAGGTTTACCGTACAACTCTGATGCGGACCGTACTCTGGAAGACCTACAAGGTTTTGTAGTAACTTGATCTGAAGTTTCATGATCAACATCATTAGCTTCCTCACTAATTGATGTAGGAATCACTGGAACTAATTTCCGTGATGAACTACTTTCCAGTTCGGGAGAAGGTACAATTACCTTATGAAGCTCTAATTTCCTCCCACTCACTTCTTTCGAGAGAAACTCCTTCTCTAGAAAGGATCCATCTTAGCAACGAATATCTTGCCTTCGGATCTGTGATAGAAGGTGTACCCAACAGTTTCCTTTGGGTATTCTATGAAGACGCACTTTTCCGATTTTGGTTCAAGCTTATCAGGTTGAAACTTTTTCACATAAGCATCGCAGCCCCAAACTTTAAGAAACGACAACTTTGGTTTCTTGCCAAACCACAGTTCATAAGGCGTCGTCTCAATGGATTTTGATGGTGCCCTATTTAAAGTGAATGCAGCTGTCTCTAATGCATAACCCCAAAACGATAGTGGTAAATCGGTAAGATACATCATAGATCGTGCTATATATCCAATAAAGTGCGGTTACGACGTTTGGACACACCATTACGCTGTGGTGTTCCATGTGGCGTGAGCTGTGAAACTATTCCACATTGTTTTAAATGAAGGCCAAACTCGTAACTCAAATATTCTCCTCTACGATTAGATTGTAGAAACTTTATTTTCTTGTTATGATGATTCTCCACTTCACTCTGAAATTCTTTGAACTTTTCAAATGTTTCATACTTGTGCTTCATTAAGTAGATATACTCATATCTTCTCAAATCATCTGTGAAGGTCAAAAAATAATGATACCCGCGATGAGCATCAACACTCATTGGACAGCATACATCGGTATGTATTATTTCCAACAAGTCAATAGCTCATTCCATTGTTCCAAAGAATGGAGTTTTAGTCATCTTGCCCAAAAGGCACGGTTCGCAAGCATCAAATGATTCATAACCAAGTGATTCCAAAAATCCATCTTTATGGAGTTTCTTCATGCGCTTTACACTGATATGACCCAAAGGTAGTGCCACAAATAAGTTGCACTATCATTATCAACTTTGCATCTTTTGGCATCAATATTATGAATATGTGTATCACTATTATCGAGATCCAACAAACTATTTTCATTGGGTGTATGACCATCGAAGGTTTTATTCATGTAAACAGAACAACAATTATTCTCTGACTTTAAATGAATAACCATATTGCAATAAACATGATCAAATAATATTCATGCTCAACGCAAACACCAAATAACATTTATTCAGGTTTAACACTAATCCCGAAAGTATAGGGAGTGTGCGATGATGATCATATCAATCTTGGAACCACTTCCAACACACATCATCACTTCACCCTCAACTAGTCTCTGTTTATTCTGTAACTCCTGTTTCGAGTTACTAATTTTTAGCAACCGAACAAGTATCAAATACCCAGGGGCTACTATAAACAATAGTAAGGTACACATCAATAACCTGTATATCAAATATACCCTTGTTCACTTTGCCATCCTACTTATCCACCAAATATTCAGGGAATTTCTGCTTCCAGTGACCATTTCCTTTGTAGTAGAAGCACTCAGTTTCAGGCTTTAGTCTAGCTTTGGGCTTCTTCACGGAAGTGACAACTTGCTTGCCATTCTACATGAAGTTCCCTTTCTTTCCCTTTGCCCTTTTCTTGAAACTAGTGGTCTCGTCAATCATCAACACTTGATGCTCTTTCTTGATTTCTACCTTCGTCGATTTCAACACGAAGAGCTTGGGAATCATTTTTTTCATCCCTTGCATACTATAGTTCATCACGAAGTTCCAGTAACTTGGTGACGGTGACTAGAGAAATCTGTCAATCACCATCTTATCTGGAAGATTAACTCCCACTTGATTCAAGTGGTTGTAGTACCCAAAAAATCTAAGCACATGCTCATTGATTGAGATATTCTCCTCCATCTTTTAGCTATAGAACTTGTTGGAGACTTCATATCTCTCAACTCGGGTATTTGCTTGAAATATTAACTTCAACTCCTGGAACATCTCATATGGCCCATGACGTTCAAAATGTCTTTGAAGTCCCGATTCTAAGCCGTTAAGCATGGTGCACTAAACTATCAATTAGTCATCATATTGAGCTAGCCAAACGTTCATAACATCTGCTCCTGCAATAGGTCTGTCCCTAGTGGTGCATCAAGGACATAATTCTTCTATGCAGCAATGAGGATAATCCTCAGATCACGGACCCAGTCTGCATCATTCCTACTATCATATTTCAACTTAGTTTTCTCTTGGAACACATATAAAACATAGGAAAGCAACAACGCGAGCTATTGATCTACAACATTATTTGCAAAATACTATCAGGACTAAGTTCATGATAAATTAAAGTTCAATTAATCATATTACTTACGAACTCCCACTTAGATAGACATCCCTCTAATTATCTAAGTGATCACGTGATCCAAATCAACTAAACCATGTCTGATCATCACGTGACATGGAGTAGTTTTGAATGGTGAACATCACTATGTTGATCATATCTACTATATGATCCACGCTCGAACTTTCTGTCTCCAGTGTTCCGAGGCCATATCTGCATATGCTAGGCTCGTCAAGTTTAACCCGAGTATTCTGCATGTGCAAAACTAGCTTGCACCCGTTGTAGATGAACGTTGAGCTTATCACACCCGATCATGACGTGGTGTCTCGGCATGATGAACTTTGGCAATGGTGCATACTCAGGGAGAACACTTTTACCTTGAAATTTAGTGAGAGATCATCTTATAATGCTACCGTCAAGCAAACCAAAATAAGATGCATAAAGGATAAACATCACATGCAATCAATATAAGTGATATGATATGGCCATCATCATCTTGTGCTTATGATCTCCATCTCCGAAGCACCGTCATGATCACCATCATCACTGGCGCGACACCTTGATCTCCATCGTAGCATCATTGTCATCTTGCCAACTATTGCTTCTACGACTATCGCTACCGCTTAGTGATAAAGTAAAGCAATTACAGGGCGATTGCATTGCATACAATAAAGCGACAACCATATGGCTCCTGCCAGTTGCTGATAACTTTGTTACAAAACATGATCATCTCATACAATAAAATTTAGCATCATGTCTTGACCATATCACATCACAACATGCCCTGCAAAAACAAGTTAGACGTCCTCTACTTTGTTGTTGCAAGTTTTGCATGGCTGCTACGGGCTGAGCAAGAACCGTTCTTACCTACGCATCAAAACCACAATGATAGTTCATCAAGTTACTTTTGTTTTAACCTTCTCAAGGACCGGGTGTAGCCACACTCGGTTCAACTAAAGTTGGAGAAACTGACACCCGCCAGTCACCTATGTGCAAAGCACGTCGGTAGAACCAGTCTTGCGTAAGCGTACGTGTAATATCGGTCCGGGCCGCTTCATCCAACAATGCCACCGAACCAAAGTATGACATGCTTGTAAGCAGTATGACTTGTATCGCCCACAACTCAGTGTGTTCTACTCGTGCATATAACATCTACGCATAAAACCAGGCTCGGATGCCACTGTTGGGGAATGTAGTAATTTTAAAAAAATCCTACGCACACGCAAGATCATGGTGATGCATAGCAATGAGAGGGGAGAGTGTTGTCCATGTACCCTCATAGACCGTAAGCAGAAGTGTTAGCACAATGCGGTTGATGTAGTCGTACGTCTTCATGATCCGACCGATCCAAGTACCGAACGTATGGCACCTCCGAGTTCAGCACATGTTCAGCTCGATGACGTCCCGTGAACTCTGAGCCAGCAGAGCTTCATGGGAGAGTTTCATCAACACGATGGCGTGATGACGGTGATGATGTTGCTATCGACGCGGGGCTTTGCCTAAGCACTTCTACGATAGGACCGAGGTGGAATATGGTGGAGGGGGGCACCGCACACGGCTGGGAGAGATCAACAGATCAACTTGTGTGTCATGAGGTGCCCCTAGCCTCAGTATATAAAGGAGGAGAGGAGGGGAGGGGCCGGCCCGCTCTATGGCGCGCCCTGGGGAGTCCTACGCCCACCGGGAGTAGGATTCCCCCCCCCCCTCCATGTAGTAGGAGTAGGAGTCAAGGAAAGGGAAAAGAGAAGAGAAGGAAGGAGGGGGTGCAGCCCCTCCCCTTAGCCCAATTCGGACTAGGCATTGGGGGGGCGCGCGGCCTCCCTCTCTCTCTTTCCCTTAAAGCCGAATAAGGCCATATACTCCCCGGCGAATTCCCGTAACACTCTGGTACTCCGATAAATACCCGAATCACTCGTAACCTTTCCGATGTCCGAATATAATCATCCAATATATCGATCTGTACATCTCAACCATTTCGAGACTCCTCGTCATGTCCCCAATCTCATCCGGGACTCGGAACTACCTTCGGTATATCAAAACACATAACTCATATTATAAATCGTCACCGAACATTAAGCATGCGGACTGAGGGAGTCCTAGACTAGGGGGTGTCCACATAGCCGAACTATCATCATTGGTCGGATTCCAAGACTATGAAGATACATGATTGAAGACGTCGTCCCATGTCCGGATGGGACTTTCCTTGGTGTGGAAGGCAAGCTTGGCGATACGGATATGTAGATCTCCTACCATTGTAACCGACTCTGTGTAACCCTAGCCCTCTCCGGTGTCTATATAAACCGGAGGGTTTTAGTCCGTAGGACACAACAACAACAATCATACCATAGGCTAGCTTCTAGGGTTTAGCCTCCTTGATCTCGTGGTAGATCCACTCTTGTACTACCCATATCATCAATATCAATCAATCAGGAGTAGGGTTTTACCTCCATCGAGAGGGCCCAAACCTGGGTAAAAACATCATGTCCCTTGTCTCCTGTTACCATCCGCCTAGACGCACAGTTCGGGACCCCCTACCCGAGATCCGCCGGTTTTGACACCAACATTGGTGCTTTCATTTAGAGTTCCTCTGTGCCGTCACAATTAGGAAGGATGTCTCTTCCCGTCTTTAAAGACGGTACCATTCTGAAGGAGCTTTGGCGCCGCCAAACTATCCGGCTAGGTGGTTTTCTTATGACCGCCTGTTCGGCCGCCGCTTCGACGATGACCTCTCGGGTCATCAAAAGTGATCTTCGCGTCAACTCGGAATTCACCGAGCAACTGGATCCGATGGAGTTCTCTTCCGTAAACGAGCTCTTGGATCGCATTGCCGCCCTGGGAGTCACCATAGACTACGATCAGATTGGGCTTAAAACCGATCTGAGAGAGATTAACTCTCCCCGGGTTACCCACCACGTTGCGGTGGTAGAGGAACAACGCGGCGACTCTTCTTCTATATTAAAAACCAGATATGTCTGAACTCTTTCCCTCCATGCCGGATTCCCGCGGAGGGACGGACGTCAATCAAGTACTGAACCTAAAGTCAGGCAGCGGACCAGATTCATTGGACAACGTCCAGCAATCCAAGCTTCCAAATTCGGAAACTTTTCGGCCCTTGAGCCTCAAGTTGGGCAGGGTTCCGGACTCAATTCCACCCGCCCACCCAAACAATAAGCGATCTATCTCAAATCCGGCAAGAGCCCACGGAAACAGTACATCATTACTGGGCCAGATTCCTCCTGGTTATGGACAGGATAAAGGACTGCCAGGGGGAAAGCGCAATCTCAATTTTCTGCAACAATTGCACGGACAAGGGAATCTCGAATGCCATAAGTCGCCGCGAAATTACACGCCACGACCAAGGCCCATAGTACTGAAAAGTATTGTGCGATGGAGAGTACCGAAAACCGAAACTAAGTTTTGGGACAATCCAGCTCCGAACACAACCCTAGTCCGAAACAAAAGGGTGCATCATGCTCAGGCACCCGGGACAAAAATCAAAAAGCAAAAACCCCATAAAGGGCACGGAACCATACTGGCGGGATGGCTCAGCGGACCTTGTAAAATCCATAGTACAAAGGGCGCCACTCCAACACATAGCCTTTGAGCATGTTGGATACTACGGCAGGTGGCCAAAAGTGGCGAAGAGCTTCTAGCCCCGGAGAACCAGCCCAACAGTACCAGTACGGTACTAACAGTCTTCGAGACTTTCGCATCAAATAATATGCAGAAAAGAACAATCCGCAGCCTCGCCGAAGTATACCAAGTAGCAACAACAAATCCATGGAGCGACACGGCTATCACCTTCAACGCCAGCGACGAACCTAAATTCCGAACATCCCGAGCACCAGCAGCATTGGTCCTCAGTCCAATAGTGGACGGCTTTCGTCTTACCAAGGTACTCATGGATGGCGACGGCGGATTAAACCTCATCTACGAGGAAACCCTTCGAAAAATGGAAATAGACTGGAGCCGCATTGAGCGAAGCAGCACAACCTTTAGAGGAATAATCCCTAGTCGGGAAGCACGCTGCACAGGAAAAATTACACTTGATGTGGTGTTCGGCTCGCCGGACAATTACAGGTCCGAGGAGGTCACGTTCCAAGTGGCCCCAATCAGCAGCAGTTATCACGCTTTACTAGGACGAGAGGCATTTACAATTTTCCAAGCCATACCCCATTACGGGTACATGAAGCTTAAAATGCCCGGGCCCAATGATCATCACTCTTGTCAGTGATCCGGACATAGCACTCCGCGCTGAAAATAAGACAACCGCACTAGCCCTAGAGGCACTATCCGAAGCCCTAGCGGCAGAGGAACTCACTGCGCTACGCTCCATGGTGAACAGGGACGATGTGATACTCGATAAGAGATCCAAGTCCACCTCTTTTAAACCAGCGGATGAAATAGTCAAATTCCAAGTCCATCCAACGGACCCCACAAAGACGGCTTCCATTGGGGCACAATTAAACCCTGATGTTGACGCTGCACTACGAGAATTCCTTTGGGAAAATTGGGACATTTTTGCCTGGCACCCTTCAGATATGCCAGGAATCCCACGCAGGCTGGCAGAACACAGCCTAAACATCCTAAAAGGATTCAAGCCAGTCAAACAGGCTCTTCGGCGATTTTCCGAACCCAAAAGACAGGCAATAGGAGAGGAGCTAGCCAAACTATTAGAACCCGGATTCATCAGAGATATAAAACATCCAGACTGGCTAGCGAACCTGGTGATGGTACCAAAAAAGGACAAATCATGGCGCCTTTGTGTCGATTTTAAAGACCTTAACAAGGCCTGTCCAAAGGACCCTTTCCCTCTTCCCCGCATCGACCAAATCATCGATGCCACCGCAGGGCACGATTCATTGTGCTTCCTCGACGCATACTCCGGATACCATCAAATCAAGATGGCGGAAACAGACCAGGCCACAACGGCATTCATTACTCCATACAGACCATTCTGCTTCAACACAATGCCCTTCGGACTCAAAAACGCCGGCGCAACATATCAGCGTATGATTCAGACATGTCTGGCTACCCAGATCGGCAAAACAATGGAGGCATACATAGATGATGTGGTCGTCAAGACCAAACACGTCGAAACTCTAGTAGAAGATTTGAGGCTCACATTCGACAACCTCCGAGCATATGACATTAAGCTCAACCCAGAAAAATGCGTCTTCGGCGTACCAGCCGGAAAGCTCTTGGGCTTCATTGTATCCGGTAAAGGAATTGAAGCAAACCCAGCCAAGATCCGAGCTCTGTCACAATTGATATCCCAAAAGACCTCAAACAAATACAAAAACTGACTGGATGCGTGGCAGATCTAAGCCGCTTCATCTCCCGCTTGGGAGAAAAGGCATTGCCCCTCTATCGCCTCCTCCGGCGCACCGAACTCTTTGAATGGACGGATGCTGCCATAGCCGGACTCGAAAAAATAAAGTATTGGCAACAAATCCGGTCCTGGCCCTGCCTAACCTGGGCGAACCGATGTTATTATATATCACGGCAACACATCAAGTTTGTCAAAGATTGCCGTCGAACGAGAAATGAAGGACACAAATTCCCTCTTCAAAACCAGTGTACTACGATCCACCGCCTTAACCCCATGCAAGTCCGGTATCCACATTATCAAAAGATAGCGTCTTGGCGGTGTTCATGGCATCCGGAAGCTGTCATGACACTACTTTCAAGAGTGTTCGATAACAATGGCCTCCAAAGTACCTCTCAACGACATTATAAACAACCGCGACGCGACGGGCAGGATTGCAAAATGGGCCATTGAGCTCTTACCATTCGACATAACCTACAAACCACGGCGAGCTATAAAGTCACAAGTTTTGGCTGATTTCATCGCCGAATGGACCGAAGCTGAACTCCCTAAAGAATACGGCGCATACTCCAATTGGATCATGCATTTCAACGGCTCCAAAATGTTGGCCGGCTTGGGGGCTGGTGTCGTATTGACGTCCCCAACCGGAGACACAGTTCAGTACATACTTCAGATAATGTACACGGACTCCAACAATGCAGCCGAATATGGGGCCCTCCTACATGGTCTCCGGATGGCAATCTCCATGGGTATTCAATGCCTAGAGGTGCGCGGGGATTCAAACCTTGCAATATCCCAAGTAAATGGAGACTTTGACGCCAAGGATCCGAAAATGGCAGCCTATCGTAACGCCGTCTTAAAAATGTCAGCTCGGTTCGAAGGACTCGAATTCCACCATGTAGCTCGGGATAATAACCAGGCGGCCGACGTGTTGGCACGCATCGGCGCAAAGCGCGACACCGCCCTCCAAACATCTTCCTGGAGTGGCTCTTTAAGCCATCCGTAGTATGGGAAGAGGAGTCCGGAAACAACAATCTGGAACCAACCGCACCGCCCAGCACCGAACATTCTGACACAATCGGCGGCTCAGCCAATGAAATAACACCTTCAGCCCATGAAATAATGGCAATCATTGCCCCGTGGACGGAACCATTCCTGGCCTACCTAATTAGGCAGGAACTCCCCGAAGACCAAAATGAGGCCCGCTGCATAGTACGGCGATCTAAAGCCTACAAAGTCCATGAGGGAGAGCTTTATAAGAAAAGCACAACCGGAGTCCTTCAAAGGTGCATCTCCAAAGAGGAAGGGCGAAATCTGCTGGCTGAAATTCACGCCGGACTTGGCGGGCACCACGCCGCAGCCCGGGCCCTTGTAGGAAAGGCCTTCCGTACAGGATTTTATTGGCCGACGGCCCGGGCAGATGCTCAGGACTTAGTCCAACGATCGTCGGTGCCAGCTTTTGCTAATCAAAGCCACATGCCACCCACCGCCTCAAAACTATACCCATCACCGGCCGCTTATGTGCAGGGGCTTGACATGGTTGGACCCCTTAAAGGGGGAACCCATAAGCAAAAATACCTATTGGTCATGGTGGACAAATTCACCAAATGGATAGAGGCCAAGCCAGTTAAAACGGCCGAATCCGGACCTGTGATAGACTTCATATCCGGCTTAGTACACCGTTATGGCGTCCCCAACAGCATCATCACCGATAACGGCACGAACTTCACGGCCGACGATGTCAAACTCTGGTGCAAAAATATGGGTATCAAGCTCGACTACGCTTCAGTCTATCACCCTCAAACTAACGGTGAAGTCGAACGAGCAAATGGTCTAATAATAAGCGGCATCAAACCCAGGTTAGTGCGGTCCCTCACGGAATCTAACACGCACTGGGTAGAGGAGCTCGACTCCGTACTCTGGGGGCTGTGGACCACGCCAAACCTTACTACCGGATTCACACCATTCTTTATGGTATACGGCACAGAGGCAGTTTTGCCCTGCGACATAATTCATGACTCACCTCAAGTGCGCATGTACAAAGAAAGAGAAGCCGAGTTGGATCAGCAGGACAGTTTGGATGCATTGGAGGAGGAGCGCGACGTGGCAAAGGCTCGTTCCGCATTCTATCAGCAGCAGCTCGAAGATATCAAAGCGAGGAAATACGGGCCAAAACTTACAATGTTGGCGAACTAGTTCTACGCTGTCGGACAAGAAAAGGACAAACTCAAGCCCAAATGGGAAGGTCCTTCATCATCGACCAAGTCGACCGATGGAGCATACCGTCGCAAAACGCATCGACAACCGACTCGAGCCGAACCCATGGAACGCAGCCCGCCTCCAAGATTCTACGCCTAGCGCCGGACTCAGAGTTCGTCTCCTTCCTCCGTCCACATTT
The DNA here is from genome assembly GCA_021437245.1 of Aegilops speltoides. Classification (NCBI taxonomy): domain Eukaryota; kingdom Viridiplantae; phylum Streptophyta; class Magnoliopsida; order Poales; family Poaceae; genus Aegilops; species Aegilops speltoides. Next base: position 418,522,789 of record CM038141.1, on the reverse strand, counting down.
TATACTTCAGTTGTCTTTTGTTTCTCTCTTTTCTCCCCCTTTTTTCTTTCATAAAGCCTTTGAGGGCTGATCTGCGCATTGTTCGCACACACTTGACGTGCTACTCGCACTCATTATACCTGGGACTTCTTTAACAGAAGCTTATTTATACGGACTTTATGCCCAACACATGTGTCAAACTTCCGCATGTACCTTTTATTCACCATTATATGCATCGATATGACTTAAGTTTTGGCCAAGCTGGGTTGCCTGGCTCCTGTGCTTACCCCTACGTTCCCGATTGTTCAGCTAGGAGGTAAAGGCGACCTCTGCGATTATTCTTGCGGTCGGTGGATGTGTACCTCGGTGGGTGAAGCCGAAAGCTAGCGTTCTTAAGGGAATATTCGGTCGGTGACTTGAAAGATGATTTCTTATTTATTTATTTATCTGCCCCCAGACGCTTTTCTGCTCTTTTCGCAGTCCGGACATGCACTTTAGGACATGCCTCCCAGGGAAAGGAACCCCTAACGGAACTATTCTCCCTAGAAGATGTTTCTTACTAACCATGTAATATAACATAACTAGTTGGGCACTTGTCTGATAAAGCACTAATGACCCCTACGCCTGGTCTCCATGCATGCCCCGGTTTTTTCATAACCGTGAGGGTATTCGGACACACTCCGGACTCTAGGGTCCCGAGGTTGAAGCGAAAAGGTCCGCAAAGACAAACGATCTACAATCCGGCTAGAAGGCATTATACATGTCATTTTAAATACATCGTCAAATTGACTGATTGTACTCCTCTTCAATCCCATCTAACAGGTTGTCTAATTTACAGTCCCGTTGGGAATACTTAGTGGCCAACTCTACTTGGCCATACATTAAGCTCACTGGGATCTCCTTCCCATCGGGCCCCACAGGTCCGACCTCGGCCATGTGGTTCGGATCCGCCTTCGTGTACCGCGTCTTCACCATGGCCCAGGCCTCCCTGGCGCCTTGACGGCAGGCCGATATCTTCCACAGACGGAAGCACTACCGTGCTCCCTACAGCTTCTCCACAAGCCCTCCAAGGCCCTCGGGTAGGGAGACGGACGGCCATAAGGCCTGGGCGACGCCACTCATCGCCTGTCGAACATGTTCGTGCAGTTGCACCAGCTCGGGAAGTTGGTCACCCGTTGAATCTGGCATTTCTCTCCAGGGTGACTGTGAGCACACCTCTGAGACACATTCTGTCAATCGACTTTCTCGCCGAACTCTTCTTTTCAAAAGAGTTTGCTCAAGCACTTCTTGTAGATGCCGCGAAGCCGCCGATTCTCCTTACGAAGTCGCATACTGGACCCAACATCTTTTAGTTCTTCGCCCAGCTGGGTGTTGGCATCTTGGAGTTTGTTTCTCTCCTGCTGCACCCTCATAAGCACCTTTTCACCGGCCTTCAGCTGACGTAGCAGATGTTGCTTGTCCGGATCTAGTCCGGCGCCCTCTGCAATATTATTGTCAGACTCATACGCACGCCGCACGCCATAAACAGCTTATCCTTTTTGAAATATGTCTTACCAGAGGGGGTCTCTACGGCTCCTCCTGCGGTGGCTAGTGCGGCCTCAAGTTGGGCCTTGCACTCTTGAAGCTCCTGGGACAGTTGGGTATTCTTCTCCGTAAGATCCTGCATATCAAATGATCCTTAAATCAGTTATTCTAACTACTTTAAGTCTTTGGGGCTACTGGCATATATAACTATTAAAACTCCTTACCCGTATGTCTTTCACATACTGCTCCGTGGCTCTGGTTAAACCATCTTGAGCGGCACGGAGGTGCGCGTCTCCCGCATTAAAGGCATTCAACGCCTCTGGGGAGAAACACGCGTCATGAAGAACAGTCCGGCGGCACCTATGATTCATGGCGCTCTCCACCTCAGACTTGGTGGCGGACAGCCTGTCGGCATCCTCCATTGGAGGAGCATCCGGCTCGCGCCTTGCACTCGCCTCCCCCTCCGGACGAGGTGTTGGAACCTGGCTGGCGAAGGCTTGGTTGGCAACCTGTCCGGGCACAGTCCGGCGAGCGCTCTTTCTCCTAGAAAAGTCATGAGCATTAATATTCCTCCCAGGAATCTTTCCCTTAAAATGGTGGCGGGCCATACCGTTGCAGCGACATTTCGATTCGTACCGCACCCTCTTCCTTTCTTTGGGCGAGCCCGACCCTTGTTGGTCAGCCGCCGCGGGATCGGCTTCCCGCCTTGAAGGCACCTCCTGCGAGACACCTTGGTATACGGTGGTAAAAAATAAGCACGGACGAAGTAATGGTGTTAGGACTCCGGTCATAGTTACCTGGGAAGCCGGAGATAAACCGGGGTAGTCAGCCGTAATGGCGACTAGAGCATTGTCCATGCTAAGTTTGTGGAAAACCCCGTCAATCAGCTCCACCTCTATGTCCGGATCCTCTCCGGAGGCCGGATCAAGGGATCTTTCTGGATCCTCGGGTTGTGGAGTCGGACTGTGTATGCCCTCCACATCCCGGCGCAGTTCCTGCGTCGAAATCATAAAGTAAGACACTTAACTTTGAAAGCACGGATTGGATAGATAAACGTCCGCTTACCCAGCTTCGAGGGTTATTCATGGAGAATCCGTTCAATGGACTCGTTTGGAGGAGGTCCTCCTTCTCCCCCTTGTACAAGCCGGACAGGATCTTCACCAGATCGGCGGCCGATCCCGGCCCCTTGCGGCCATGACGGGTGGCGTCATTCTCCCCGTTGAAATCCCACATGGGGTGGCCCCTATATTGGAGCGGCTGCACCCCTCGCATAATGCACGTGGCCATGACTCCAATCATGGTCAATCCGGAATGAACCAGCAACCTTATCCGGCCCATCAGATAATGGACGCTCCTGTCGTCTTCCCGTTGAGGGCTCCACGGGCACCAACTCAGGCGCTTCTTCAGAGGAGCGTTGCTGAACTCCGGGAGGCCGATCCGAACTAGGTCCAGCACTGGAGCGTCTTCCATATAAAACCATTCCGAAGGCCAGTCTTCGGACGCCTTCTTCGGGGTACCGGATAAATATCCGGTCCCGGCGATGTGCCATATTTCAGCTCCGCCCACTTGATATATCGACCCCTTGTTAGAACGGGGTATGAGGCAAAACAATCTCTTCCACAGCGCAAAATGGGGCTCGATGCCCAAGAACAGCTCGCAAAGAGCTACGAAGCCCGCGATATGCAAAATGGAGGCGGGCGTAAGGTGATGAAGCTGGAGTCCGTAGAACTCCAAGAGCCCCCGAGAAATGGATGTATGGGAAATCTGAGCCCCCTTATTAGATAAGGGACGAAGCACACCCGCTCTCCTTTGGAGGGATTGGGAGTGTTCTCCGCCTGCTTTCCGCCTTTGTAGGTGGCCAGCCCGGCTCGAACCGGGACCATGAAGGCCGGAGGAAGGTATCCCTCCGCTTGGAGCGTCACCAGCTCGCTGTGCGGGACTGAACATCTCCTCCAATCTCCTGGCTGAGGGCTGGGAGCGCGAGAGGAGGAGGCGCGTCGACGGTCCATGATGGAGTGGATTTTTGTCAGAAGCGCTCCGATGAGTACTCGCGGTAGAAGGATGGTGTGATTTGGATCTAGATTCTCGCCTCTCTTATAGGCAGCTTATTCGCGCGGCTTGGGGGTAAAATGTAAAAATACCCTGGCCTTTCGCATTCATACGACACGTGGAAGAGGGCCATTATTGGGCGTGGAAGCCAAGGAGCGCAATATTTATAAGGAAGCCGGACACTATTCGGCAAGCACATGGAGTTTGGAGGAGAACCCGCCTTGCAATGCCGAAGACAATATACGCGCCGGACTCATCGTCATTGAAGCCTGGTTTGGGGGCTACTGAGGGAGTCCTGGACTAGGGGGTGTCCGGATAGCCGAACTATCATCATCGGCCGGATTCCAAGACTATGAAGATACAAGATTGAAGACATCATCCCGTGTCTGGATGGGACTTTCCCTGGCGTGGAAGGCAAGCTTGGCGATACGGATATGTAGATCTTCTACCATTGTAACCGACTCTGTGTAACCCTAGCCCTCTTCGGTGTCTATATAAACCGGAGGGTTTTAGTCCGTAGGACACAACAACAACAATCATACAATAGGCTAGCTTCTAGGGTTTAGCCTCCTTCATCTCGTGGTAGATCCACTCTTGTACTACCCATATCATCAATATCAATCAAGCAGGAGTAGGGTTTTACCTCCATCGAGAGGGCCCGAACCTGGGTAAAAACATCGTGTCCCTTGTCTCCTGTTACCATTCGCCTAGACGCACAGTTCGGGACCCCCTACCCAAGATCCGCCGGTTTTGACACCGACACGGACCCTACGGGTTCGAGAACTATGTAGACATGACCGAGACACGTCTCCGGTCAATAACCAATAGCGGAACCTGGATGCTCATATTGGCTCCCACATATTCTACGAAGATCTTTATCGGTCAAACCGCATAACAACATACGTTGTTCCCTTTGTTATCGGTATATTACTTGACCGAGATTCGAGCATCAGTATCTCAATACCTAGTTCAATCTTGTTACCGGCAAGTCTCTTTACTCGTTATGTAATGCATCATCCCGCAACTAACTCATTAGTCACATTGCTTGCAAGGCTTATAGTGATGTGCATTACCAAGAGGGCGCAGAGATCCCTCTCCGACAATCGGAGTGACAAATCCTAATCTCGAAATATGCCAACTCAACAAGTACCTTCGGAGACACCTGTAGAGCACCTTTATAATCACCCAGTTACGTTGTGAAGTTTGTTAGCACACAAAATGTTCCTCCGGTAAACGGGAGTTGCATAATCTCATAGTCATAGGAACATGTATATATAAGTCATAAAGAAAGCAATAGCAACATACTAAATGATCAAGTGCTAAGCTAACGGAATGGGTCAAGTCAATCACATCATTCTATAATGATGTGATCCCGTTAATCAAATGACAACTCATATATATGGCTAGGAAACCATCTTTGATTCAACAAGCTAGTCAAGTAGAGACATACTAGTGACATTATGTTTGTCTATGTATTCACACATGTACTAAGGTTCTGGTTAATACAATTCTAGCTTGAATAATAAACATTTATCATGAAATAAGGAAATAAATAATAACTTTATTATTTCCCTAGGGCATATTTCCTTCATCTAGTAGCCAATCTGTTAGGTGAAATAGCTCTACACCGTTTTATACTCGATCTTTGTTGCTGTGATGGCCTTCGATAGTTCTATGGCATTGTGCTCGGCCTCATTAACTACTGAAACAGCCTGCCATAATTTAGCACTCAAATATGTTTGCTGAATTAGCTTTACATATATTTCTTTACTTAGATCTGCTCGTCCAAATATCTTGCCATAGCTTTAGACATCGACCTAGGTATTTTTTTCTGGACTTCATAAAAAAGCATATATGTTTTTCCTGTAATATATAGTAGAAGAACTAATTTGTATGTCTAACAGATGGACAGGACTTGGATAACTTCTGCTCGAAGATTCTCCGCTGCATATGTCGAGGGGGTTGAAAACTTCATGAACTTTATTAGACCTGAGTACGGTGGTCCGAAATCAAATGTGCTCTGCCCGTGTAGCAGTTGTATGAATTCAGTTACAAGACCCCAGTCAACTGTGCAAAATCATCTACACTTGTATGGGATGTCGGTCACATATACTAGGTGGGTTCATCATGGTGAAACTGTGAACATCAAAGTTATTGACTACGTGGAAGCAGCAGATCACCACCTTGATCTGCCTGATGCTCAGGTGGAAAGGAGGAGGAGGTGGTGGTGGCGGAGCCGGTGAGTTTGACCAACATTGAAACAATGCTACGAAATGCTCGTGCACTCCATGAACTTTCACCTGCAGAAGAAAAACGGTAGGCCTGCATGTTGGAACAATGCAATGTGGTTGTCACCCAAGGAAATAAGCTGTCAGTATTCTCAGCTATGGTCACCTTTCTTCAGGTGAAGACATCTGAGCGGATGACCAACAAATCATTCGATGCGATGTTGGCTGCTTCCCGCAAATCTTTCCCAGATGTATGCGAGCCTCCACACACCTACTGATAGAAATGAAGAATTTCCTTCGTGCGGTTGGAATTGGATATGATATGATCCATGTTTGTAAGAAGTTAATTGTGTTCATTAGGAAGGATTATGCCAACTTGTGTGAATGCCGAAATGCAAATCATCAAGATGGAAAGATGGCGATCTTTGTGAAGAGGATTCCTCATAATGTTCTCGAGACATTTTCCAATTATACCAAGATTGCAGAGGTTGTTTCATGATGTTGAAACAAGAGAGGATGTACTGTGGCATTCTAGGAACCAGGAGTATAGAGATCAGAATGTAATGAGCCATCCATCTCATGGTAGTGCATGGAAAAGCTTCAATTGTAAACACAAAAAGTTTGCTGCTGACCCGAAAAACATTAGACTTGGCTTAGCTTCAGATGGATTTAACCCATTTGGCCACCAGAGCGCCACATATAGCATGTGGCCAGTGCTTGTTATCCCTTACAACATGCCTCCAAATGTTTGCACCAAAGAATCAAACTACATGATGGCCTTGCTCATCCCAGGTCCAAAAAGTCCTAGAAAGGATTTTGATTTGTTCATGGAGCCTCTTGTGGAGGAACTTCAACAGCTATGGAGGGGTGTTCTCACTCGAGACCTATATAGCAGCCCACCAGCTGATTTCTTTCTGCATGCTATTATAATTTGGTGCATCCATGATTATCCGGCTTCGGGCGAACGACACATGGTTACAATGCATGTATTCATTGTGACAGGAATCCGCTGTCATACGCAATACTTAGCAAGATCTGTTACATTGGACACCGTCGTTTCCTTGCAGAGGACAAGCCACATCCTAGAAAATACCGAAGACATGTGTTCAATGCAAAGCATGAAAACCATGATGCGCCAAAGAGGCTCACCGCCAATGAGTTGCAAGTGGAATTAGAGAAGGTCAGGCATATTACACCCGGAAACCATCCTGGTAATGGTAGCGGGAAAAGAAAGCATGGCAGGTCAGAAGAGAGATTATTGTTTACCTGCGGGTCCACTTTGTGGGACTTGGAGTATTGGAAAGATTTGGATCTGTGGCATAATCTTGATGTGATGCACATCGAGAAAAATATATGTGACATCATTATCGGCACACTTCTTAATATTGAAGGCAAGACAAAAGATACCTTAAAATCTAGGATTGATTTGACACACCTGGGTATCAGACGGGATTTGCAGGTGCAAGATGAAGGTAAACCATGGGATATGGCACCAGCTGTCTACGTCTTGGACAGGGTAAGAAGAAAAGAATTCTGCGAGGTCCTGTGATGTGTGAGATTCCCACATGGATTTGCTTCCAACCCTGAAAGTAGAGTCGGGCAGATGGAAACAAGGTACAAGGGTTGAAAACTCATGACTGCCACGTCCTACTTCAAAGGGTTTTACCTGTTATCCTTAAAGGATTGGGCATACGACTTATCTGAGCAGATTGCAAGAGTTGGGACCATTCTTCAGGGAACTCTGCAGTAGAAATATCAGGATAGATGCTTTGGAGCGTCTTAGAGACAAGATACCAACTATCATATGCGATCTTGAGAAGATATATCCTCCAGCCTTCTTTGATGTGATGGTGCCTTTGGTTGTTCATCTAACTGATGAGGCACTACTTAGAGGTCCAGTACAGTATGGCTAGATGTACCCTATTGAAAGGCGTCTAGGCACTTTCAAGGGCTATGTTAGGAACAGAGCTAGACCCGAGGGTTCCATTGCAGAGGCCTACATTGCTACAGAAGCGTTGACATTCTGCTCAAAATATATTGAAACAGCTGATCAGCTTAGCAAAGAGGTGGGTGAAGACAATCCCGGGCTCAATGTTTTCGATTATTCTGTTCGAGATATAGGGAAGAGCCGACAAGAGGACAAACCTAAAGATTTGGACAAAATGGTTTGGTATGTGTTGAATAACTGTCCTGAGATACTACCTTATATCAAGTAAGTGCTAAGTACTGCAGCTTATACATCGTAATCTACTAAACTTGCAGCACATTCTTATATATTTAGATGTTTGACGCGATCACTATGTTGTGCAGCATCTACAAAAAGGAGTTACTGCTGCAAAATCCAAGAAACATTGACAAACTGGTTATGGCAGGATTTGCGAAATGGTTCAAGAGCCATGTAAGCTTTTGAACTGCACTGTCAGTTTTTTTAATATATTGAGTACATAAGATGATCAGCTTGTCTATTTTCTAACCATAGGTTAAAAAGATGCGGGAGGGTGGGCAGGTAGTTGATGATGCCCTTTACTCACTAGCAATGGGTCCTGATACTCGGGTAAGACATTATGAATCTTGCGTTGTTGGAGATGTGCGCTACAACACCCTTGCACGAGACGAAGGCAGGAAGACACAAAACAGTGCCATCATGAGCACGGATACGTATGACAAAGAGACAACTGAAATGTATGCTAACATAACAGACATTGTTCAGTTGCATTATATCTCCAGTTTCGAGGATCATCGGTGTGTGGTTCTGTTGTGCTGTCGTTGGTATAACCTGTTTTCCGGGATCGCAAAACCCAGAGCTGATGATTATTTCAAATCCATCAATGTCAAGGCGGCGTACCAGACCAACGAGCCTTTTATTTTGGCAAATCAAGCAACACAGATATTTTTCTTGGAAGACTCATTTGCACGTACCGATGACTGGAGAGTATTGCAAAGGTTTGAGCAGAGGAATTCGTTTAATGAAGTTGCACAACAAGATGATGCTTACACTGCTCCTGATGTACAAGATAACATAGATGTTCCTAATATCTTTGAGAACCATCACGTCAATAACGCCGGCGAAAAGATTGCCTGTCGTGCTATGGACATACAAGAGTTGATCAGGAAGAAGCCAACGTTCGAGGACGTTGAGGATGAAGAAGAAGATGACACAGTGGGGAATTACAATTCAGACTGATACACATGGCGAAGATGTTGACGCTACTATTGTGGATGATGATTACATTGCTTTTATCGTATTTGCCTATCAGAAGACGTTTTTTATCTACTATGTGAAATTGTGTTTGCTATGACAACTGAAACTGATGAACATGTTGTTTAGTATTTTGCTGTGAGAACATCACTTGTTATGTATGCTGATTTGTGTTTGGTGATTGTATGACGACTAAAACATGATGACATTGTTGTTTAGTTGTACTCATATTTGGCTATGAAATTTGAATTTGATGACATAGTTTGCTGTTGGACTGCAATTTGCTCGACGTATTTGAATGAGAACAAAGCTGACCCGACAGGGCCTCTGCTATTTATTTATTTATGAGCAAAATAGGATACCCCCTGATTTCCGTTAATAGAAATCATTAGATGTTCACAACACTACGCCCAGCCTGCTACATAGGTTTGATTCATTACTAGTTTCAGCAAAGTGCTCATGTCATAGCCACTGAATACATCACGAGTGCTACATACACTGCAAATAAAGAGACAATCATCCTACAGAGCACATCGATTTTGCTCATTATCTTCACAAGCTCTTTCATCTCCTCATTGCTGTCAATGTCGTTCAGCAGCTATTGCTTGGCCATGATCAGAGGAACTGCATCTTTAACCTTCTGCTCTGCATCTTCCTCTTTTGTTGTTCCTTCAGTTACTTGTCCAACACCCCAACCTGCTAGTATTGGGATTCCTCGGCTAACCAAATAATCAGCGTAGTTGCATTCCCCCACATCAGCAACTTCCCAGAAATACAAATCACACAAATCATCCCTTTTCTGCCCGAATTAAATTGGAAGATCATCAACCAAACTATTAAAAAAATCAGCAACTTAAAGCAGCAGAACAACACTTAAACATATTATTACCCCATGATTCGGGCATTTGTAGAAGACTCGGCCAGGGTTGAGGATTGTGGTTGAGACGCGACGGATGACTCTGCGTGATTTGCAGCAATGGCACCACACCAACGGCAGCGGGTTGCGATGAGCAACCGGCTGCGGTGCGCGTGCCGGCGGGGGTGTGATGAGACCCACGGGCGATGTTACGGGTGGCGACTTGGCGCATATCTGGTTGTTACCTACTGAAGAGCAGGTGGACGAGCAGCCAGCGAACATGGTTGTTGTGGCCAGAGCTTCTGATGCTAGGAAGAGTAAGTAGAGAAGAGGAGAAGCGAACGTTGGATATGTCAGTTTCATTACTTTCAGAGTAGCATAGCACCATATATAGTCATAGTCTAGGTTTGGATTCGAACCAACTACAGGAGCACATCTCTATTTTTCTAAAACTCGGCAACGTCTCTTTACTGATACACTAGCTTGTTCTGTACGCCTTTCCAAGTCTTTGATTTCTTTCCCTTTTTGCGAGGAAGGAAGGAGGACAAAATTGAGAGTTCCTGGGAATCGAACCCAAGACCTCTCGGTTGAAAACCAAGGGTGCTAGTCACTTATGTGGCGAACGTTCCCTGGGAGGAGGACGGCAAACGAACGCATTTTCCTCGCAGTTTTAGTTGCAACACAAGATCGAACAGTCGATGTTTCGGGAATGTTATCAGGCTAACGAGCCCAGTTTTTCTTTTCTTCCTATATATAAAAAAGTATGCTACTTGGTGTCGGCTTAGTCAACAAACGATTGTGCCAACCTTGACCGTTGGATTGACATTCAACGTCTGTCATGTTTCTTCAGTCTCTTCTTCCTCGAGCCGCCAAAGCCAAACCCGCGCTGGCAGGACCGCCTGCTCCCGCCTCCCACGGCTGGTTGTGCTGCCGCGCACGCATCGTGGCCACATCACACCCTAAAACTCTGCGCATCTTCCCCGGCTCCTGTTCATTCCCGTCCGAGGCCTCACCATCGTCCTCCACCTTGGTTCACTCGCCGCGGCGCCGCCCTCCGGTGTTGTCAACATGGTCAACAACCGAGAGGAATAAGGAGATGACTATACATGGTGAGGATGACAGTAGGGACCCAGCAGCGCGTGCAGTAATTTCTTTTCTTTGCGACGGAGAAGGGTATCAACTGGGTTTTGCGGGACCCGTGGCCCGTCTAGCCAAGGCTTTTATTTCATATGTTTAGCACATGACCAGCCTAGTTTGTTTTTTTTTCTGAAAATGGCTAGCCAGCTATTTTGTTTTTTGCAGAATAACAAACATAGGCCTACTTGCTTTTCTACGCCCTGCTGGGCCGGAAATCTTTCAAGACGAGGAGGGATGCATTTTGCCCAGAAAATGGGCTATAAGTAATAAGAAATGGGCTATAAGTAATAATAAATGGGTTGTAAAATGAAAAAATACAGCAAACAGGCAGTTAGTTCCAAAATATTGTTTTCTTTTGGATTTTGATATTTTAAATTTCATTGTTTTTGTTCAGGTAAAATTTCATTGAATTTAAATTAAGGTATATTTAGATTTAAAATTAATTTGAATCTGGCTAGAAATTTTGGGTTGTATGCTGTTTGGGACAGATTTGGAGGCTGGCTTGTGGGTCTACTAGGTTGATGTGTACTTTGGCTTTGTCAACTTAGTCCACAAACGATTCTAGCAGTAGTGACCGTTGGATGTTAATCCAACGGCCATGCTGCTTCTTCAATATCTGATCTTCTTGCTCCAACCGCCCAAACCAGCGCTGGGGGGACTGCCTGCTCCCGCCTCCTGTGGCCGGCTGTGTTGCCGCACAGGCCGCACCGCCCCACCCTACTTCATTGCTAGCCAGGCCATTCCTCTACTCACCCACGCCTCCTGTTATTTTCTGGCGACGGCAGACGGACCAGCAAACCCTCGTACTCCCCACCGTGTAGGCAACCATTGCCGAGTCCTCCCCAGCTCCATGTCGTTCCCTTCCTAGGCCTCGCCTTCATCCACCGCCATGGTGCTCTCGGCGCGGTCTGGTCAACGTGGTCAACGAACGACATCCATTGGACATGGATTGTACGTGGAGAGGCTGACAGCTGGGTCCACGGCCGCACACAAGGAACCTCCTTATTACGCGCAAAATAATGATTCCTCCACCTGACAGCTAGGACCCATCGGAAGGGCCACTGTATTTCGCGAAAAAAATGTTCCCCCCGCTGACAGGTCGGATCCACCAGCTATATCTTCGCACGCAAGGAAGTGCCTCCTTATTATGCACAAAAAAATGAATACCCCCTGCTAGCTGGGACCCACCATAGTGGGAGGATGACTTATGGGCCAACTAAGTTGACGGGGATGGAGGGCTTTGTCAACTTAGTCAATATGAACGATTCTAGCTCTAGTGACCGTACGATGTCCATCAAACGGCCGTAGTGCTTCCTCAACCTCTTGTCTTCTTGATCCAGCCGCCCAAACCAGCACCGGTCGTGCCACGTGCTCCTGCCTCCCATGGCTGGCTGTGATGCCGCGGAGGCCTCACCGCCCCTACTACTCCCACCGCTGGCCAGGCCATCCCTCTACTCACCCACACCCCCTGTTATTCTGCGGCGACGGCAGCCTCACACCGCAGCCGAACCAGTGAACCCTCGTACTCCTCCCCGCGCGGGCTTCCACTGCCGCGTCTTCCCCGGCTCCGCGTCGTCCCCTTCCTAGGCCTCGCTGTCGTCCACCGTCCTAGTGCTCTCGGCGCGGCGTGGTCAACATGGTCAAGGAACGACTTCCATCGGAAGAGTACTGTACGTGGAGAGACTGACAGCTGGGTCCATGGTGGCTGCAAGGAAGTGCCTCCTTATTACGTGCAAAATAATTATTCCTCCACCTGATAGCAGGGACCCACCGGACGGGCCATCGTATTTCGCGAAAAAAACATTTCCCCCCTAACTGCTGGGACCCACCAGCTACATCTTCACACGCAAGGAAGTGCGTCCGGGCAAAAAAACGATTCGTCCCCCGACTGCTGGGACCCACCAGCTACATCTTCACACGCAATGAAGTACCTGACAGTCGGGACCCACCTGGTCGAAGCGTATGTAGCATTGTCATTCTGGTCGCAAACGTGTATGTACATACTGGTCGATGTAGAGGCGCGCACGTGTCTTAGTAGAGGCGCGCACGTGTCATAGTAGAGGCGTGCATGTAGCATGTACACGTATGTACAACGGCCAGGGTGCAAGAAAGTAAATACGGCCACGCACGTACATACGGGCGGGGTCTCGAACGCCTACTCATGCATACATACGGCCAGGGCTCGTGTACATGGCTGGGTCGGAACGGAGAAAATGCGTCGGCGTCGTGTTCATGTTGAGGCAACGGAATGCGTCGTGTTCATCGGGAGGCAACGTAATGCGTCGTGTTCATCAGGAGGCAACGGAACTCGTGGGAGCCAACTGGCTTGGACGGAACAGGCGATGGAAACGAGGCCTGGCGTACAGCAGAACGGAGGAAACAGCCTTGTGTTCGACCGGCCACGTTCGAAATGGGATCCTGTTCATCAGGAGGGGTCTAGCATACCGCAAAACCGAGGAAACGGACTTGTGTTGGACCTCCTACGGTCGAAACGGGGTCCTATTGATTGGGAGGGGTGTGGCGTACCGCAAAAGCGGATTTAAACGGACTTGTGTTGGGCGCTACCGTCGAAGCGGGGTCTGTTCATCGAGAGGGTGTGGCGTATCGCAAAAGCAGGACTCCACGGATCTGTTCATCTCCACCGTCGACCTCCTCCAGCCTCCACGGGCTACTATTCATCCACCGTCGACCTCCTCCAGCCTCCACCTGCGACTATTCATCCACAGGCTCCTGTTCATCCAGCCTCCACTGCGCGCTACTCCACCGGCTACTGTTCAACCACCCTCTCCACGGGGCTCCTGTTCAACCACCCCTCCACGGGCTACTGTTCATCCACCCCTCCACCGTCTACTGTTCATCTAGCCCTCCACGGGGTCGTCCTGTTCATCCAGCCCTCCACGGGGTCCTGTTCATCCTGCCCCAACCGGCTCAATCGATCGGGGTCCTGTTCATCCAGAGGCAACACCACGGGGTCCTGTTCATCCACCCCCACCGCTCACTGTTCATCCAAACCCCCCCGCATAACTCTCACTGTTCATCCAAACGCCCCTGCAACACTCACTATTCATCCAGAGGCAGCATCGATCGGCTTCAGTTAGCAGCAGTAGCGAAGGAATCGCTCGATCGCTCGGGTTCAGTAACGCGTAGCCTACAGTGCAATCGCTCAGGTTCAGTTAGGCGACGCCTCGCTCGGGTTCATTTAGAGCCCAACGCCTCGCACACATGCGCGTACGTGTAAGAGAGAAACGTGCATCGCTCGGCCCCCGACCACCCACCATAACCGGGAACTCCCCGAAATTTTCCTCGCCCTCGCTTCTACCATGGTTATTTCCGTCATGGACGGCTCAAAGAATGTCATGCCACTACATCCCCGGCCCGCCCAGGACAAAAATCCCATTTTCAATCATGATTTTTTGACATAGAAGTAGGAGCCCACCACATCTATGATGATACTGGGTTTTGTCACAATTGTCGGCATAGAAGTGTCATAAGTATGACAGAAAAAAATTCGTTCGGCCCAAAATGTCACGGATGTGTCTTTTTTTTATAGTATCGCAGCCCCAAACTTTCAGAAATGACAACTTGGGTTTCTTGCCAAACCACAGTTCATAAGGTGTCGTCTCAACGGATTTAGATTGTGCCCCATTTAACGTGAATGCAGTTGTCTCTAAAGCATAACCCCAAAATGATAGCGGTAAATCAGTAAGAGACATCATAGATCGCACCATATCTAATAAAGTGTGGTTATGACGTTCGGACACACCATTACATTGTGGTGTTCCGGGTAGCGTGAGTTGCGAAACTATTCTGCATTGTTTCAAATGAAGGCCAAACTCGTAACTCAAATATTCTCCTCCACGATCAGATCGTAGAAACTTTATTTTCTTGTTACGATGATTTTCCACTTCACTCTGAAATTCTTTGAACTTTTTAAAATGTTTCAGACTTATGTTTCATCAAGTAGATATACCCATATCTGCTCAAATCATCTGTGAAGGTGAGAAAATAACGATACCCGCCGTGAGCCTCAATATTCAAGAAATCTGTTGCTTGCTCCATTAGTATGTATGATTTCCAACAAATCTGTTGCTTGCTCCATTGTTTCGGAGAACGGAGTTTTAGTCATCTTGCCCATGAGGCATGGTTCGCAAGTACCAAGTGAATCATAATCAAGTGATTCCAAAAGTCCATCAGAATGGAGTTTCTTCATGCGCTTTACACCAATATGACATAAACGGCAGTGCCACAAATAAGTTGCACTATCATTATCAACTCTGCATCTTTTGGCTTCAATATTATGAATATGTGTATCACTACTATCGAGATTGAATAAAAATAGACACCTCTTCAAGGGTGCATGACCATAAATAGAACAACCATTATTCTTGGATTTAAATGAATAACCGTCTCGCATCAAACAAGATCCAGATATAATGTTCATGCTTAACGCTGGCACCAAATAACAATTATTCAGGTCTAAAACTAATCCGGAAGGTAGATGTAGAGGTAGCGTTCCGACGGCGATCACATCGACTTTGGAACCATTTCCCACGCGCATCGTCACATCGTCCTTAGCCAATCTTTGCTTAATCTGTAGTCCCTGTTTCGAGTTGCAAATATTAGCAACAAAACCAGTATCAAATACCCAGGCACTACTGCGAGCATTAGTAAGGTACACATCAATAACATGTATATCACATATACCTTTGTTCACCTTGCCATCCTTCTTATCCGCCAAATACTTGGGGCAGTTTCGCTTCGAGTGACCAGTCCCTTTGCAGTAAAAGCACTCAGTCTCGGGCTTAGGTTCAGACTTGGGTTTCTTCACTTGAGCAGCAACTTGCTTGCCATTCTTCTTGAAGTTCCCCTTCTTCCTTTTACCCTTTTTCTTGAAACTAGTGGTCTTGTTGACCATCAACACTTGATGCTCCTTCTTGATTTCTACCTCCGTAGCCTTTAGCATCGCGAAGAGCTCGGGAATTGTCTTGTTCTTCCCTTGCATATTATAGTTCATCACGAAGCTCTTGTAGCTTGGTGGCAGTGATTGAAGAATTCTGTCAATGACACTATCATCAGGAAGATTAACTCCCAGTTAATCAAGTGATTGTTATACCCAGACATTTTGAGTATATGCTCACTGACAGAACTATTCTCCACCATCTTGCAGCTGTAGAACTTATTGCAGACTTCATATCTCTCAATCCGGGCATCTGCTTGAAATATTAACTTCAACTCCTGGAACATCGCATATGCTCCATGACGTTCAAAACGTCGTTGAAGTCCCGGTTCTAAGCCGTAAAGCATGGCACACTGAATTATCGAGTAGTCATCAGCTTTGCTCTGCCAGACGTTCACAATGTCCGGTGTTGCTCCTGCAGCGGGTCTTGCACCTACCGGTGCTCCCAGGACGTAATTCTTCTGTGCAACAATGAGGATAATCCTCAAGTTATGGACCCAGTCTGCGTAATTGCTACCATCATCTTTCAACTTAGCTTTCTCAAGGAACGTATTAAAATTTAAAGGAACAGTAGCACGGGCCATTGATCTACAACAACATAGATATGCAAAATACTATCAGGTACTAAGTTCATGATAAATTAAAGTTCGATGAATCATATTACTTAAGAACTCCCACTTAGATAGACATCCCTCTAATCATCTAAGTGATCACGTGATCCAAATCAACTAAACCATGTCCGATCATCACGAGAGATGGAGTAGTTTTCAATGGTGAACATCACTATGTTGATCATATCTACTATATGATTCATGCTCGACCTTTCGGTCTCAGTGTCCCGAGGCCGTATCTGCATATGCTAGGCTCGTCAAGTTTAACCCGAGTATTCTGCGTGTGCAGAACTGGCTTGCACCCGTTGTACGTGAACATAGAGCTTATCACACCCGATCATCACGTGGTGTCTCGGCACGACAAACTTTCGCAATGGTGCATACTTAGGGAGAACACTTGTACCTTGAAATTGTTGGAAATATGCCCTAGAGGCAATAATAAAAGTATTATTATATTTCCTTGTTCATGATAATTGTCTTTTATTCATGCTATAACTGTATTATCCGGAAATCGTAATACACGTGTGAATACATAGACCACAATATGTCCCTAGTGAGCCTCTAGTTGACTAGCTCGTTGTGATCAGCAGATAGTCATGGTTTCTGCTATGGACATTGGATGTCGTTGATAACGAGGATCACATCATTAGGAGAATGATGTGATGGACAAGACAATCCTAAGCATAGCACAAAGATCGTGTAGTTCGTTTGCTAGAGCTTTTCCAATGTCAAGTATCTCTTCCTTAGACCCATGAGATCGTGTAACTCCGGATACCGTAGGAGTGCTTTGGGTGTATCAAGCGTCACAACATAAGCGGGTGACTATAAAGGTGCACTACGGTATCTCCGAAAGTGTCATTGGGTTGACACGGATCGAGGCGGGATTTGTCACTCCGTGTAAGCGGACGGTATCTCTGGGCCCACTCGATAGGACATCATCATAATGTGCACAATGTGACCAAGGGGTTGATCATGGGATGATGTGTTATGGAACGAGTAAAGAGACTTGCCGGTAACGAGATTGAACAAGGTATCCGTATACCGACGATCGAATCTCGGGCAAGTACAATACCGTTGGACAAAGGGAATTGTATACGGGATCGACTAAGTCCTTGACATCATGGTTCATTCGATGAGATCATCGTGGAACATGTGGAAGCCAACATGTGTATCCAGATCCCGCTGTTGGTTATTGACCGGAGAACGTCTCGGTCATGTCTACATGTCTCCCGAACCTGTAGGGTCTACACACTTAAGGTTCGATGGCGCTAGGGTTATAAAGGAAGTTTGTATGTGGTTACCGAATGTTGTTCGGAGTCCCGGATGAGATCCCGGACGTCACGAGGAGTTCCGGAATGGTCCGGAGGTAAAGATTTATATATGGTAAGTCCTGTTTTGGTCACCGGAAAAGTTTCGGGTTTTTCCGGTAACGTACCGGGACCACCGGGAGGGTCCCGGGGGTCCACCAAGTGGGGCCACCAACCCTGGAGGGCTGGTGCGCCCCCCCACAGGGCCCAAGGCGCAGGAAGTGGGGAAGGGGGGCAAACCCTAGGGCAGATGGGCCCTAAGGCCCACCCTAGGTGCACCTCCCCCCTCCCACTCCCTTGGCCGCCACCCTAGATGGGTTTGGGCTGGCCGCCGCCCCTAGGGGTGGAACCCTAGGTGGGGGCGCAGCCCCCCCTCTCCCCCTATATATACTTGAGGTTCTAGGGGCTGCCAACACATGAGTTTTGACCTCTCCCTGGCGCAGCCCTACCTCTCTCCCCTCTCCTCTCTCGCGGTGCTTGGCGAAGCCCTGCAGGATTGCCACGCTCCTCCACCACCACCACGCCGTTGTGCTGCTGTTGGACAGAGTCTTCCTCAACCTCTCCCTCTCTCCTTGCTGGATCAAGGCATGGGAGACATCACCGGGCTGTACGTGTGTTGAACGCGGAGGTGCCTTCCGTTCGGCACTAGGATCTCCGGTGATTTGGATCACGACGAGTACGACTCCTTCAACCCCGTTCTCTTGAATGCTTCCGCTTAGCAATCTACAAGGATATGTAGATGCACTCTCCTTCCCCTCGTTGCTGGTTTCTCCATAGATAGATCTTGGTGACACGTAGGAAAATTTTGAATTTCTGCTACGTTCCCCAAAGTGGCATCATGAGCTAGGTCTATTGCGTAGATTCTTTGCACGAGTAGAACACAAAGTAGTTGTGGGCATTGATTTTGTTCAATATGCTTACCATTACTAGTCCGATCTTGTTTCGACGGTATTGTGGGATGAAGCGGCCCGGACCGACCTTACACGTACACTTACGTGAGACAGGTTCCACCGATTGACATGCACTTCGTGCATAAGTTGGCTAGCGGGTGCCAGTCTCTCCCACTTTAGTCGGAACGGATTCGATGAAAAGGGTCCTTATGAAGGGCAAATAGCAATTGGCATATCACGTTGTGGTGTTGCGTAGGTAAGAAACGTTCTTGCTAGAAACCCATAGCAGCCACGTAAAACATGCAAACAACAATTAGAGGACGTCTAACTTGTTTTTGTAGGGTATGCTATGTGATGTGATATGGCCAAGAAGAATGTGATGGATGATATGTGATGTATGAGATTGATCATGTTCTTGTAATAGGAATCATGACTTGCATGTCGATGAGTATGACAACCGGCAGGAGCCATAGGAGTTGTCTTAATTTATTGTATGACCTGCGTGTCATTGAACAACGCCATGTAATTACTTTACTTTATTGCTAACCGGTAGCCATAGTAGTAGAAGTAATAAGTTGGCGAGACAACTTCATGGAGACACGATGATGGAGATCATGATGATGGAGATCATGGTGTCATGCCGGTGACGATGATGATCATGGAGCCCCGAAGATGGAGATCAAAAGGAGCAAAATGTATTGGCCATATCATGTCACTATTTGATTGCATGTGATGTTTATCATGTTTATGCATCTTGTTTACTTAGAACAACGGTAGTAAATAAGATGATCCCTTACAACAATTTCAAGAAGTGTTCTCCCCTAACTGTGCACCGTTGCTAAAGTTCGTCGCTTCTAAGCACCACGTGATGATCGGGTGTGATGGATTCTTACATTCACATACAACGGGTGTAAGACAGATTTACACACGCGAAACACTTAGGGTTAACTTGACGAGCCTAGCATGTACAGACATGGCCTCGGAACACAGAGACCGAAAGGTCGAGCATGAGTCGTATAGTAGATACGATCAACATGAAGATGTTCACCGATGATGACTAGTCCGTCTCACGTGATGATCGGACACGGCCTAGTTGACTCGGATCATGTAATCACTTAGATGACTAGAGGATGTCTATCGGTGAGAGTTCATAAGATGAACTTAATTATCTTGAACATAGTCAAAAGATTTTTGCAAATTATGTAAAAGCTCGCGCTTTAGTTCCACTGTTTAGATATGTTCCTAGAGAAAATATAATTGAAAGTTGGCGATGGCGATTATGCGGACAGTAGAAAGCTTATGTCCTTAATGCACCGCTCAGTGTGCTGAACCCCAAACGTCGTTTGTGGATGTTGCGAACATCAGACATACACGTTTTGATAGCTACGTGATAGTTCAGTTAAACGGTTTAGAGTTGAGGCACCAAAAGACGTTTTCGAAACATCGCGGAACGTTGAGATGTTTCAAGGGCTGAAATTGGGATTTCAGTCTCGTGCCCACGTCAAGAGGTATGAGACCTCCGACGATTTTCTTAGCCTGCAAACTAAGGGAGAAAAGCTCAATCGTTGAGCTTGTGCTCAGATTGTCTAAGTGCAACAATCACTTGAATCGAGTGGGAGTTGATCTTCCAGATGAGATAGTGATGTTTCTCCAAAGTCATTGCCACCAAGCTGCTAGAGCTTCGTGATGAGCTATAACATATCAGGGATAGATATGATGATCCTTGAGGTATTCGCGATGTTTGACACATGAAAGTAGAAATTAAGAAGGAGCATCAATTGTTGATGGTTGGTGAAACCACTAGTTTCAAGAAGGGTAAGGGCAAGAAGGGATACTTCATGAAGCGGCAAATCAGCTGCTGCTCTAGTGAAGAAACCCAAGGTTGAACCCAAACACGAGACTAAGTGCTACGTAATAAGGGAAGAACCCTTTGGGCGGAATTACCCTAGATACTTGGTAGACGAGAAGGCTGGCAAGGTCGATAGAAGTATATTGGATATACATTATGTTAATGTGTACTTTACTAGTACTCCTAGTAGCACCAGGGTATTAGATACCGGTTCGGTTGCTAAGTGTTAGTAACTCAAAATAAAAGCTACGGAATAAACGGAGACTAGCTAAAGGTGAGCTGACGATATGTGTTGGAAGTGTTTCCAAGGTTGATGTGATCAAGCATCGCACGCTCCCTCTACCATCGAGATTTGGTGTTTGCGTTGAGCATAGATATGATTGGATTATGTCTATCGCAATACGGTTATTCATTCAAGGAGAATAATGGTTACTCTATTTATTTGAATAATACCTTCAATGGTCTTGCACCTAAAGGAATGGTTTATTGAATCTCGATCGTAGTAATACACATTTTCATGCCAAAAGGATATAAGATAGTAATGATAGTACCACTTACTTGTGGCACTGCCATGTAAGTCATAATGGTATAAAACGCATGAAGAAGCTCCATGTTGATGGATCTTTGAACTCACTCGTTTTTGAAAAGTTTGAGATATGCAAACCATGTCTATTGGTGTATACGCATGAAGAAACTCCATTCAAGATGGATCGTTTGGACTCACTTGATTTTGAATCACTTGAGATATGCCAATCATACCACATGGGCAAGATGACTGAAAAGCCTCGGTTTTAGTAAGATGGAACAAGATAGCAACTTGTTGGAAGTAACACATTTTGATGTGTGCAGTCCAATGAGTGTTGAGGCATGCAGTGAACATCGTTATGTTCTTACTTCACAGATGATTCGAGTAGATGTTGAGTACTTGATGAAACACAAGTCTGAATTATTGAATGGTTCAAGTAATTTCAGAGTGAAGTTGAAGATCATCGTGACAAGAGGATGAAATGTCTATGATATGATCATAGAGATGAGTATCTGAGTTCTGAGCTTTGTACGCAATTAATACATTGTGGAAATTGTTTCACAATTAATACCGCCTGGAAAACCATAGTTTGATGGTGTGTCCGAACATCATAGTTGCACCCTATTGGATGTGGTGCGTACCATGATGTCTCTTATCGAATTACCACTATCGTTTATGGGTTAGGCATTAGAGACAACCACATTCACTTTAAATAGGGCACCACGTAATTCCGTTGAGATGACACCGTATGAACTATGGTTTAGAGAAACCTAAGTTGTCATTTCTTAAAGGTTTGGGGCTGCGACGCTTATGTGAAAAAGTTTCAGGTTGATAAGCTCGAACCCAAAGCGGATAAAATGCATCTTCATAGGACACCCAAAATAGTTGGGTATACCTCCTAATTTAGATCCGAAAGCAATAAGGGATTGTTTCTTGAATCGGGTCCTTTCTCGAGGAAAAGTTTGTCTCGAAAAGTTGAGTGGGAGGATGGTGGAGACTTGATATGGTTATTGAACCGTCACTACAACTAGTGTGTAGCAGGGCACAGGAAGTTGTTCCTGTGGCACCTACACCAATTGAAGTAGAAGCTTATGATAGTGATCATGAAACTTCGGATCAAGTCACTATCGTACCTTGTAGGGTGACAAGGATGTGTACTGCTTTAGAGTGGTACAGTAATCTTGTCTTGAAGGTCATGTTGCTAGACAACAATGAACCTACGAGCTATGGAGAAGCAATGGTGGGCCCAAATTCCGACAAATGGTTAGAAGCCATGAAATCCGAGATAGGATCCATGTATCAGAACAAAGCATGGACTTTGGTGGACTTGCCCGATGATCGGCAAGCCATTGAGATAAATAGATCTTTAAGAACAAGACGGACGTGGATGGTAATGTCACCATCTATGAAGCTCGACTTGTGGCGAAGAGTTTTTTCACAAGTTCAAGGAGTTGACTACGATGAGATTTTCTCACCGTAGTGATGCTTAAAGTCCGTCGGAATCATGTTAGCATTAGCTGCATTTATGAAATCTGGCAGATGGATGTCAAAACGAGTTTCCTTACCAGTTTTCGTAAGGAAAGGTTGTATGTGATACAATCAGAAAGGTTTTGTCGATCCTAAGGATGCTAAAAGGTATGCTGGCTCCAGT
Source organism: Aegilops speltoides (assembly GCA_021437245.1). NCBI lineage: Eukaryota > Viridiplantae > Streptophyta > Magnoliopsida > Poales > Poaceae > Aegilops > Aegilops speltoides. Next base: position 418,500,026 of record CM038141.1, on the reverse strand, counting down.
GATCCTTCTAAGGACTGGAGTAAGCATCTCGGAGTTGGAATGTACGTTTTGATGAGATGATCAATGATTTTTGGGTTTATACAAAAGTTTATGAGAAACTTGTATTTCCAAAGAAGTGAGTGGGAGCACTATAGAATTTCTGATGAGTATATGTTATTGACATATTGTTGATCAGAAATGATGTAGAATTTCTGGAAAGCATATAGGGTTATTTGAATAGTGTTTTTCAATGGAAAACCTAGATTAGGCTATTTGAGTAATAAGCATCAAGATCTATAAGATAGATCAAAATGCTTAATAGTACTTTCAAATGAGCACGTACCTTGACATGATCTTGAAGGTGTTCAAGATGGATCAGTCAAAGAAGGAGTTCTTGCCTGAGATGTAAGGTATGAAGTTAAGACTTAAAAGCTCGACCATGGCAGAATAGAGAGAAAGGACGAAGGTCGTCCCCTATGCCTTAGACGTAGGCTCTACAATATGCTATCTTTGTGTACCGCTTAGGAAGTGTGCCTTGCCATGAGTCATATAGGGTACAAGAATGATCCAGAATGGATCATTGGACATGATCAAAAATTGTCCTTGGAATAAATAAGGACATGTTTCTCGATTATGGAGGTGATAAAGAGTTCGGTGTAAAGGGTTACGTCGATGCAATCTTTAACACCTATCCGAGTGACTCCGAGTAGCAAACCGGATACGTATAGTGGAGCAACCATTTGGAATAGCTCCAAGTGGAGCGTGGAAGCAGCATTTACAGAATGACCTAGAGATTTGCAAAGTACATACGGATCTGAATGTTGCAGACCCGTTGACTAAAACCTCTCTCACAAGCAAAACATGATCAAACCCCAGAACTCATTGAGTCTTAATCACATGATGATGTGAACTAGTTTAATGACACTAGTAAACTCTTTGGATATTGGTCACATGGCGATGTGACCTGTGAGTGTTAATCACATGGCGATGTGAACTAGATTATTGACTCTAGTGCAAGTGGGAGACTGTTGGAAATATGCCCTAGAGGCAATAATAAAAGTATTATTATATTTCCTTGTTCATGATAATTGTCTTTTATTCATGCTATAACTGTATTATCCGGAAATCGTAATACACGTGTGAATACATAGACCACAATATGTCCCTAGTGAGCCTCTAGTTGACTAGCTCGTTGTGATCAACAGATAGTCATGGTTTCTGACTATGGACATTGGATGTCGTTGATAACGGGATCACATCATTAGGAAAATGATGTGATGGACAAAACAATCCTAAGCATAGCACAAAGATCGTGTAGTTCGTTTGCTAGAGCTTTTCCAATGTCAAGTATCTCTTCCTTAGACCATGAGATCGTGTAACTCCCGGATACCGTAGGAGTGCTTTGGGTGTATCAAACGTCACAACGTAGCTGGGTGACTATAAAGGTGCACTCTGGTATCTCCGAAAGTGTCATTGGGTTGACACGGATCGAGGCTGGATTTGTCACTCCGTGTAAGCGAAGAGGTATATCTGGGCCCACTCGGTAGGACATCATCATAATGTGCACAATGTGACCAAGGGGTTGATCACGGGATGATGTGTTACGGAACGAGTAAAGAGACTTGCGTAGCGAGATTGAACAAGGTATCGGTATACCGACAATCGAATCTCGGGCAAGTACAATACCGTTGGACAAAGGGAATTGTATACTGGGATCGGTGAGTCCTTGACATTGTGGTTCATCCGATGAGATCATCGCGGAACATGTAGGAGCCAACATGGGTATCAAATCCGCTGTTGGTTATTGATGGAGAACGTCTCGGTCATGTTTACATGTCTCCCGAACCCGTAGGGTCTACACATAAGGTTTGATGGCGCTAGGGTTATAAAGGAAGTTTGTATGTGGTTACGAATGTTGTTGAGTCCGGATGAGATCCGGACATCACGAGGAGTTCCGGAATGGTCCGGAGGTAAAGATTTATATATGGGAAGTCTGTTTTGGTCACGGAAAAGTTTGGGTTTTTCGGTAACATCTTGGGACCACCGGAGGGTCGGGGTCCACCAAGTGGGGCCACCAACCTGGAGGCTGCATGGGCCAAGTGTGGGAGGGACCAGCCCGTGTGGTGGTGCGCCCCACATGGCCCAAGGCGCGGGAAGTGGAGAAGGGGGGCAAACCCTAGGGCAGATGGGCCCTAAGGCCCACCCTAGGTGCGCCTCCCCCCTCTCCCCTCCCTTGGCCGCCACCCTAGATGGGTTTGGGCTGGCCGCCGCCCCTAGGGGTGGAACCCTAGGTGGGGGCGCAGCCCCCCCTCTCCCCCTATATATACTTGAGGTTCTAGGGGCTGCCAACACATGAGTTTTGACCTCTCCCTGGCGCAGCCCTACCTCTCTCCCCTCTCCACTCTCGCGGTGCTTGGCGAAGCCCTGCAGGATTGCCACGCTCCTCCACCACCACCACGCCATTGTGCTGCTGTTGGACGGAGTCTTCCTCAACCTCTCCCTCTCTCCTTGCTGGATCAAGGCATGGGAGGCGTCACCGAGCTATCGTGTGTTGAGCAGCGGAGGTGCCGTCCGTTCGGCACTAGGATCTCCGGTGATTTGGATCACGACAGTCGACTCCTTCAACCCCGTTCTCTTGAACGCTTCCGCTTAGCGATCTACAAGGGTATGTAGATGCACTCTCCTTCCCCTCGTTGCTGGTTTCTCCATAGATAGATCTTGGTGACACGTAGGAAAATTTTGAATTTCTGCTACGTTCCCCAACAGAAATTTAGTGAGAGATCATCTTATAATCCTACCGTCAATCAAAGTGAAATAAGATGGATAAAGGATAAACATCACATGCAATCAATATAAGTGATATGATATGGCCATCATCATCTTGTGCCTTTAATCTCCATCTCCAAAGCACCGTCATGATCACCATCATCATCGGCGCGACACCTTTATCTCCGTCGTAGCATCGTTGTCGTCTCGCCAACTATTGTTTCTACGACTATGGCTACCGCTTAGTGATAAAGTAAAAACAATTATAGGATGATTGCATTGCATACAATAAAGAGACAACCATATGGCTCCTACCAGTTGCCGATAACTCCGTTACAAAACATGATCATCTCATTTAATAAAATTTAGTATCATGTCTTGACCATATCACATCACAACATTCCCTACAAAAACAAGTTAAACATCCTTACTTTGTTGTTGCAAGTTTTACGTGGCTGCTACGGGCTGAGCAAGAACCGTTCTTACCTACGCATCAAAACCACAACGATTTTTTGTTAAGTGTGTTGTTTAACCTTCAACAAGGACCGGGCGTAGCCACACTCGATTCAACTAAAGTTGGAGAAACTGTCACCCGCCAGCCACCTATGTGCAAAGCACGTCAGTAGAACCAGTCTCACGTAAGCGTACGCGTAATGTCGGTCCGGGCCGCTTCATCCAACAATACCCCGAACCAAAGTATGGCATGTTGGTAAGCAGTATGACTATTATCACCCACAACTCATTTGTGTTCTACTCGTGCATATAACATCTACGCATAAACCTGGCTCTGGTACCATTGTTGGGGAATGCAGAATTTCAAAATAATTCCTACGATCATGCAAGATCTATGTGATGCATAGCAACGAGTGGGAGAGTGTTGTCCACGTACCCTCGTAGACCATATGAGGAAGCGTCAAGTGACGCGGTTGATGTAGTCGAACATCTTCACGATCCAACCGATCAAGTACCGAAAGCACGGCACCTCCGCGATCTGCACACGTTCAGCTCGGTGACGTCCCACGAACTCTAGATCTAGCTGAGGTCGAGGGAGAGTTTCGTTGGCACGAAGGCGTGGCGACGGTGATGATGAAGTTACCGGCGCAGGGCTTCGCCTAAGCACTACGACGATATGACCGAGGTGGAATATGGTGGAGGGGGCACCGCACACGGCTAAACAATCAACTTGTGTGTCTATGGGGTGCCCCCTCCCCCGTATATAAAGGAGTGGAGGAGGGGGGAGGGCCGGCCCTCTATGGCGCGCCCTGGAGGAGTCCTACTCCCACCAGGAGTAGGATTAACCCCCGCCCCCCTTCCCTAGTTGGACTAGGAGAGGAAGGAAGGGGGAGGAAGGAGAAAGGAAAGGGGGGGGGCCGGCCCCCCACCCAATTCGGATTGGGCTTGGGGGCTCGCCCTCCACCTGGCCGCCTCCTCCTCTCTCCCACTAAGGCCCAATAAGGCCCATACACTCCCCGGGGGGTTCCGGTAACCCCCCGGTACTCCAGTAAATGCCCGAACTTACCTGGAACCATTCTGGTGTCCAAACATAGTCATCCAATATATCGATCTTTATGTCTTGATCATTTCGAGACTCCTCATCATGTCCGTGATCACATCCGGGACTCTGAGCTACCTTTGGTACATCAAAACACATAAACTCATAATACCGATCATCATCGAACTTTAAGCGTGCGGACCCTATGGGTTCGAGAACTATGTAGACATGACCGAGACACGTCTCCGGTCAATAACCAATAGCGGAACCTGGATGCTCATATTGGTTCCTACATATTCTACGAAGATCTTTATCGGTCAAACCGCATAACAACATATGTTGTTCCCTTTGTCATCGGTATGTTACTTGCCCGAGATTTGACCGTCGGTATCTCAATACCTAGTTCAATCTCGTTACCGGCAAGTCTCTTTACTCGTTCCTTAATGCATCATTCCGTAACTAACTTATTAGTCACATTGCTTGCAAGGCTTATAGTGATGTGCATTACCGAGAGGGCCCAGAGATGCCTCTCTGACAATCGGAGTGACAAATCCTAATCTCGATCTATGCCAACTCAACAAACACCATCGGAGACAGCTGTAGAGCATCTTTACAATCACCCAGTTACGTTGTGACGTTTGATAGCACACAAAGTGTTCCTACGGTATTTGGGAGTTGCATAATCTCATAGTCATAGGAACATGTATAAGTCATGAAAAAAACAATAGCAACAAACTAAACGATCAAGTGCTAAGCTAATGAATGGGTCAAGTCAATCACATCATTCTCTAATGATGTGATCCCGTTAATCAAATGACAACTCATGTCTATGGCTAGGAAATTAAACCATCTTTGAATAACGAGCTAGTCAAGTAGAGGCATACTAGTGACACTCTATTTGTCTATGTATTCACATATGTACTAGGTTTCCGGTTAATACAATTCTTGCATGAATAATAAACATTTATCATGATATAATAAAATATAAATAACAACTTTATTATTGCCTCTAGGGCATATTTCCTTCATCTTCATGTGGCTTTGCATGGCCTCTTCAGTGTGGGTCGGGGCGATGATCGCCTACGGCGAAGTCGGAGTCGTTTGCTCGGCGTTTTAAGGTTTGTGATGATGCCTACTAGGGGAGAAGTGATGACGATGAAGCATGCATGCTGTCTTGATGATGCCCTTGTTGGAGAGAGTGTGTGTGGGGTGTATCCAGTGTGTGCCACTCAGCGGTTGGCGATGGTTTTCGTTCGGTTTTTCATTAATTAACTAGGAACTCTTTTCTGCTTAATTAATGTATGGGGCAAATCTTTTACCTCTATTTCGAAAAAAAAAGGTTATTGATGTTTCTACAAAAAATTTACATTTCTCAAATATTGTACTACTATTTAAATTAAAAAAATATCATTACGTGTTCAAGAAATGTTCATGCCATGTTCAAAAATACTCATGTATCTTTTTTAAAAAATAACGATAGCATTCAAAAACAATGTTCACACATTTCAAAAAAAAAATCGTGCAGTTTTTAAATGTTATACAATGTAAAAAAAACATGTTTGCACAATTCAAAAAAGTAACATTCACAAAATATTCGTGATATTTTAAAAAATATGGATGCGTTTCAAAAATATGTCATGACAATTTCCAAAAACATGATGTAAAAAACAATTTGCGTAGTTCAAAAGTATTTCATAATATTCAAAAAAATATTCAATGTGTATTTGAAAAATATTTAACACGTATCCATTTTTTTCAAAACATGTGTTTGAAAACAAGTTCATCATGTATATTTAAGAAATGTTCAAAATTTCCGCCCATAGCCGGCGCAACCGTTTTTGCCAGTGCGAAACGCGCTTGCTAGTCCAGTCCACCCCAGGCCGAGGCCTTTACACGAAGAACTGAGGAGCGTCCCTGACTTGAAGACCAGTTCAGGAGCTACTAATGATGTCCTGACTAGGGGGTACTCACCACATCGTCTCCCGACCAGTGTGCCGGGCAAAGGAGCTCCTTGGCGATTCACTAATAGGCCACACCCAAACGACCCACGGCGTACACAAGTAGGATTCCCAAAGGCTTGGCGCGCGCACTCCAAGATCAGAAGTCATCTACACCACGATCTACCAAATACGTAGCTGACATATCTGTAACCCTAGACCCCTTGGTGCCTATATAAACCAGGGGGTAGGGCGCATAGAGGACACATAAGATCTCGTGGTAGAAACACATGTACTTTGTACTTCACCCCCGTCACTACAACAAAAGCAGGAACGTAGGGTATTATCTTTTCGAGAGAGCCTGAACCTGAGTTAAAAAAAACCTTGCATCTCTTGCTACCATCGGACTTAGGCTAGAGCTCTGGACCCCTTATCCGAGATTTGCCGGAATTGACTCTGACAAGAGGTACCCCAGCCGCACCAGAGATCAGACCTCAAGTTTGATGCCTCGGTGTCTCATTAATGTGATTGTCTTCTTGTGAGAGGAGGTGTTCCCGTCTATACCGAGGTGCCCGTGGTGGCTTCATAAGTCTTCAAGCTCTACAACTTCAACTCGATATCCAGTAGACATTTTTTTTTGTTTCCGTCAACAACGCCATGACTCGTCTTCCCCGCAAACTGCACAACTACTTGTCGTGGCCATGTTCCTCTCAAGTAGAACATCCCCTGGTGTGCTTCAAAAAAAAAACATCCCCTGGTGGAAGAGAACTTTTCGCAACGAAACATACGAGCTTACATCTCAAAAAAAGAAAAAGAACACATGCAAACTTTTGGCTGAAACTATACTTCATAATTTGGACCAATGTTTCTCCTCTCTGTGGCGGAACCTGTACACACATACGTACCCACCCCGGGCAGTGCTTTGTTTCACGTCGTCTTAGACGAGACCACCTGTGTAACGCCCGCGTGCGTCAAAAGGAGGGAACTTCCCACGGGCGCACGCGCTTGGCCGGCCCACTCTCCCTGTGAGCGATATTTTATTTCATTTTCTCTCCGTTTTTAGTTGGTTTGAGTGTCACGTCGGGTTTACTGTAAACGGCCCGTACTATAGCATCCAGTTTACTATATCGGTCGGTTTTTTGTTCGGTTTTTATTTTAAAAATACACATTGAACATTTTCTTAATATCCGATGGAAATTTTCTTGATATACAATGAACATTGTAATAATACACGATGAATCTTTTTTATATACGATGAACATTGTTGAAAAAACGTGATAATATACATTGAACAATTTTCGAATATGCATTGAACATATTGTAATATACGTTGAACAATTTTTTAATACATGGAACATTTGTGTAATATATGTTGAACAAATTTCAAAACACACAGTGAAAATTTCCGTAATTTTTGAACAATTTCTAATATACGGTGAACATTTTTATAATGCATGATGGACATTTTTTAGTATACTGTGAACATTTTCTTAATATATGATGAAAAAACTGTAATATGTAATGAATTTTTTATAATACACCAAAAATAAATAAAATGGAAAAGAAAGTAAACGAAATAGAAACAGGAAAATAAGAAAAGAAAAGATCAGAAAAAGGAAAAAAGAGCGAAGTGACCGTGGGCCGGCCCAAACTGGGTTGTCTGGACTCCACGCTTCAGCGAAGCCACGCCCTTCTTGATGCTGACAACATCGTTCCTCCAGTCTAATTGCAGCCTCATTGAGCAGAGATTGATACCGCGAACAAGGTATTTACAAAAGATTTCATTGTGATTCGTAGTCATAGGAGTTATTTTATCTTTTTTTGGATCTTAGGTCCAAAGCAGTGTACCTGTAATTGTTATCGGTATCAATAGAGTTAAAGATGTTTTTTTTAAAAAGCAATACATTTCTGAAATATGGTACTACCATTTAAATTAAAAAAATATCATTGCGTGTTCAAGAAATGTTCATGCCGTGTTAAAAAAATTCTCATGTATATTTTAAAAAATATGGATAGCATTCAAAAACAACGTTCACACATTTCATTAAAAAAATCATGCAGTTTTTAAATGTTATACAATGTAAAAAAACATGTTTTCACAATTCAAAAAAACATCATTCACAAAATGTACGTGATATTTTAAAAATATGTTGATGTGTTTCACAAATATATCATGACATTTTAGAAAAACACAATGTATTTGAAAAATATTTAGCACGTATCGAATTGTTTTTCAAAACATGTGTTTGGAAACAAATTCATCATATACTATATTTAAGAAATGTTCAAAATTTCCGCGCACAGCCGTCGCAACCGTTTTTGCCAGCGCTAAACGCGTTCTCCTCCAGTCCAGTCCACCAGGGCGAGGCCTATTCGGAAAAGCAGACCGGACTGAACTGGGCCGATGGGCTACCCAGCGTGGATCTTCTTATAGTACTACTAGAAGTCTTCCTCTTCCTTTAGATAAAGACAACAGCAGAAAAGAAAAAAAGGAAAGAAAAGGCAACAGAGAAATCCATCTAGGTCTCGGCGGCGGAGGCGGTTTGATCTCACCGCCGGCGATCTCCTCCTTCCTCACCACCCGCCCTCTCCATATCTCGCTCCAGTTACAGTACAGGTAACGCCGTCCTTGTGATTTACCCGGTGGGGATCCGCCACCCCACAAGGGGTTTCGCTTATTCCTGCTGTTAATTATATATCTGATCTGAAGCAGGAGTGGTCGATCGGTCGGTGGCCATGTCGTCCGCCAACGCAACCTGTTGTGTTTCTGGAGAATTTTGGATGTACGTATGCAGACACTACTTTTTTTTTCTTTTCTTTTTTTTGTGGATTCATATATGCAACTTTGGGGATATCCTACTTCACATTTGATCTAGTATGAAGGAATCAATAATATTTGAAGAACTTAAGATGCAATCAAGAGCTTGATGAAACGTATGACATAAAGTGAATGCCAATAGATTAGTATTCATACAGTGATTTTTTTATCTTAGACCAAACAAAATAAGCCTTAGATTTTCGGGCTGTCTGTGAGTGTGTGTGTGTGGGGGGGTAGAACTTAGACTATTGAACATTCCATTATAACAGCCAGTTTGGTGTAGTAATGTAAGGGCTTATTTAGAGAAGACTCTTAATCGCCATGTCTTCTAATTAGCTCAGGCAACCTTGGCTCCATTGTGTTTACATCATAATTTCTCTATGTCCATGCTTGCAGTGACGGCTCTGCCAGACTGCAGATAGGGGATGGTCCCGTTCCTAGACCATCATCGATTACTCTCAAGGAGTTTGGTGATCTGTGGGTAGCTGACGCCAAACGTCAGTTCAGTCTCAGGCCCAAGTCGCCGTCCCCTGATGAGAAGCTGAAACGCAGACAAGAGCGTAAGCGCAAGGGCTTGGTCATAGCGCTCAACACGTATGCCAAGCGAAACAACATTCAGGTATGCCAAAATAAATCATAATCAAATATTTATGTTTGCTTGCGTTTTTTTGCTTAACGGCCCGTATTAAGGTGTGTTTGAGTTATTATGGAACTAAACTTCTGTTGTAGTTCATTATTTTTACTACTCATGGTTGGCTAGAACATCCATGCAAATCATGCGATTTACTGCTGACCGGTCTGTTATACTCACATGTGTCGACCGCTTCTATTTCAGCTCTCTGAGTTGGAATTTGTGGAAGAGAAAGAGAGGAATCAAGTCGATGGATGCGCAGCACTATATGTGCACTCCAACTTTCTGGTGAAAGGTTCAGATGGCAAACATACTATGTTCTTTGCTGAGATGCGACCTGACTGCACACAGGAAGAGGATGTTGTTCTCTGCACACCTTTGGAAGAAAACAATTATGGTAAGTTGGTAACTATATACCTGGTGGAATCTCCATGATTTTCCGTTAGTCATATCATGTGCTAATGTATACATATATTTTTCCACGCATCAACAAGGTCATTGTTTCGGGTGCGATGATCGAGCAAAGGAGCTTAGGCATCCCTCGGGCGGTGGCTACTTGGGTGGACATAATGAGATGATTTTTCACTTGGAGGAGCTGGACAGTGATGATGACTGTTTTATGTGATGAGAGGAATCTATCCACCAACTAATCCGTTTGGTCTTGGTCTACTATATGCTGAAGGTCTGACAAGCAAGTGCCTTTTCGAGAAGTACCGTTGCAAGAGGTGATGCATGTGACATGTTATTGTAATATGTATCTTTAATATTAACTAAAATTATGCTCGAACCGGCGTAATAAATTATTGTAACTTAATGAGTATAGGATGATGTGTCCTAAGAAACTCCTGATTTGCGTATTTTAAACCTGCACTGGGAGTCGCAGTATTTCAAATTTTACTTGGTGTGAGATATTCTCTTTACTTGGTGTGAAAAGGGAGAGAATATTCGGAAAATGCCAATGAAGGCTGAGCTCTAGGGAGCTCGGTATTTAAAAAAAATTGAAAAGTCATATTTTCAAGTTTCAAAACAATTCGAAAAGAATTCCGTGGAAACATCTTTTTTCACTGGCTTGTGAAAAATCATTTGATTTTTTTGTATTGTGTAGGCTGTACAAAAAAGAAAAATTCGCCGAACAAAAGAGATTGGCCCATCCTAGAAATACGTTTTGGCTTTTTTCGGTACGCCATGTGTGGAAGTATGTAATTCCACGTAATACACATGTGTGATTGTTCACAAAAAAAATCACACTGTAGTAATTTGTTTATCCAAAGAGCTCGGCCTCTAAAAGCCCGCAAGAATATTGCCCTATTATCAAGTCAGTAGTGATTAGCCTTCAAAAGAAAGGGTGTGGATTAATGCTACTACATCTTTGTAGTACCTCTCTCTCAGTTTACAGGGCGTGCGCATACCCCTAGGTCGTCAATTTGACCAACCTAATACAAGTCATATATTACAAAAAATATACCAACATAAACTACATAGTTTCTATTTTCAAAAGGTATAATTTTTGTGTTATATAGTTTATTTTAGGGTGAGAAAATTGGCAACCTAGGTATACGCGCACGACTTGTAAACTGAGACGGAGGTAGTAAGTTGTAACGGTCTTTTGGGGTTCAAGCCCCTCTTTCGTTGTAATTTATGTCTTATATTGTCCAATGTGAACATCTATTTGTAAGTTTACTAATTTAATTTAAAAAGAGGATACAGAGGAGTTTGCGCAACAAGTTTTTTTTTTAGCAAAGTTTGAGCAACAAGTGAACTGAGAGGATTACAGTCAAAATAATCCATACATATTGAAGAGTGGAATTTTATCTGAGCAATCTTCACATGGCATTAGCTCAAAACAAAACGCCAAGGAGCTTTATCTGTGCGTAAGAGTGAGCCGTTTGGCAAGTCAGGTTAGAGATTCAGGAACACCTCTCCTGAAATCTATGAACAAGGACCTCATTGTTGCACGCCATCTCGCCATTCTCTTGCCTATTCTTTTGAAAGAGAAGTAATCCTGTTACCTTGTGATGTGTAATGAGTACCGAGAATATATGATAGGCTTTGCACTGTAAGTGTTACTGCCTTAAAAAACAACTTTTTTGCAAAAAATAAAATGCATACAAGTATAAAATAAAATGTCACAACGTCATCAAGCAAAGCGTGGTAGTTGGTTGCTATTATAAGCCCAACAAACTGAATAAAAACGCAAAAGTTGCTATATGTGCTGATTGTTCCTACTAGATTATACGAATGAGCAGCAGACATTAATCTCACGGAAAATAAATCCTTACATATGCAAGCTAATTTTTTCTTTAACTAAAAAATCCTACTGCCAGCCAAGCCTGCTAGTCTGTTGGACGCTCCATAAAATTCAACACAATAATGAAAAATGCTGGGAATCACCAGCTAGTATGTACAGAAAAATGAAAGGCAAGGCATTGCTAATTTCAACTGACTGACATAAGTTCTGCAGCTCTCTGCAATTAAGCAGACATTACAGTGAGGCTCCAACTCTGCTATAAGATACTCCTACTCCTATTGCTCTCCATCAGTACATCTGACATTACAGTGAGGTTCCAAATCTGTGATAACTGAAACATCTACAACCACATGTATGAGGGCTGTCAAGAACTCCTGTCAGATGGCTGCTTTACAAAAAGCGTGGGTATTCTATATCAGTGTCACTTTTAACATGAGCACCATCCTGCAGTACTCGATAACCTAAACACTAGCACGGTACAGATATTTGAGACAACTACAAGCTACTCGGCCAAAACCATCATCTCCCCACTTTTTACCGTACGAATTTTGAAAGATATAGTATGACAGCCCATCACTTGTCCTGCCGTAACCAACAATCACCACACAATGAGAACAGGCCTGCCCTGCAGGATTTGTTTCGAATGTTGCCCCCTTAGGGATGTCGTAGATATCATCGGGACCAAGCCTCTGATAATCGGTTGTGATTCTGAAATTCCCAATGAGGGCTATTCCATCCTCCAATAGCTCACGAGCCTCTTCAACTCTGGCTGTGTTGAGTTTCTCAAATTCCTTTATGCGATATCTTTGGAAACTCTGCAATAAAACAACCATTATAGGTCATGCACTGTTCAAGACAATGTTGGGTGTACAAATGACATGTATAAATAACTAGTTCAGACAAAAATAAAACTAGTTCAGAGTCTGTCGAGTGCACAAAATATCAGAAAACATACATGAAAGTTCACTTTTGCACTGTTATAGGCTTCTTCAGTTATGAGCACGCGGTGACAATCAGTGCTCCTGTCGCCCCTTCTCGAGCACTTACGGCAAGGGCCAGGCCCAGCCCACTCCAGGGCGGTCTGCCTTACCCGCCCGTGCCTAGTAATTATCTCGTGGGTACCCTTCAGGTCAACCCGACTTCACATCACTCGTGGGTACCCCTTTGGGCAAACCCATCTTTAGTATGGTTCTGTGATAAAGTCCATGTAACCGTGTGTCCATACACCAAAGTGGAACTCGAGGAATCACCCTCGATGGATTCCATTTGATGTAACCGTCAAGGTGAACTAAGGAGGAATCACCCTCGAGGCTGACACTTGATGTGTTGCACGATAGAGCCGTACCGGGAGTGGTCACTACTACGGGATGCTGCTAACGCAACACTATGATTAGAGACCCTTCGAAGAAACTGTGCGCGATGCAATAATCACAAACGGTGGTGTAAAAGAACCGTCAAAAAAGGTGCAAAACGTTTGCGATGGGGGAGCCATCAAAAACGGTTTAGATTTTAGTTGCGTGTGCGATCCAGGGCATACGGTTCAGTCCAATGAACTATTTGCGATCAGGCGGAACAAAAGAAACGGGCAGCCTGATGAAGGTGTGTGCGATATAGAGCATACAGTTCACTCGGATGAACTGTTTGTGATTACGCAACACAAAAAAAACAGTCAGCTAGATCAAGGTGTGTGTGATTGAGGGCATACGTTTCAAAAGGATTAACTGTTTGTGATTAGGCAACAGAACAGAAACCGGCCAGTCAAATCAAAGTGTCTCCGGTTGATGGCATACACTTTACATGGATGAACTGTTTGCGATTAGCCACAACAACTGAAACAGTTAGATAGATCAACGTGTGTGCGCTAGACGGGCACACACATCTATTATATATAAAAAGTATTTGACGGGTTAACCAATGAAAAGAGAAATAAGCTAGAAATTACCACAATAATTAGAATGGCTCCGGTTTGTAAGAAGACTGTACCAAAACTTGACCCAAATTGAATTAGTTTTTTACCATAAAATGTTGGTGCTATGACATAACACCATGCCAAGTTTCATGATTTTGAGGCGAGTTTTGGATTTTAAAACCAGGTTTCTCAATGTTTACTGTTGAGTCGACACCGCCCTGGATAGGATTTTTCCTCATGGGTCCCAAATGATAAATCCAAATATGTGACTACCATGCAGCTTTTCTTATTAAGCATTACAGCCCTTGGTGTGCAAGCTGAAAATAAGTTTGTGGGTGCTGGTGGGCACTAAAAACTTGTGGTTCTATAATGAACAAATATCTCAAGGATCCCGCGAGAGTGATGTTCTTTGCCTATGTTGTGAATGCTTATAATATTTATGTCTTAATTAAAGAAATGGCAAGCCATTGGCCCAGTATGAAAGAAAATATGGGTCAAAGCCGAGTTGAAAAGGGCAACAATATCTAACTCCAGCTAACAAACAATACAAAAGCACGAGGATTAATTGCTCATCAGGTTTAGACAAAATTCAGATTGAACAGGACAATGACATCTAACTCAACCAAAATTTTCGGCAGTCACAATCAAATGGATCAGTCTGATCCATAAAATCAAGATCAACGGCCATAAATTCTACTGGTCCATGATGACAAGTTGTTGTAAATAGAAGCCGAGCACGGTTAGAAGCCCTTAGGTCCACATGAAACTTCTTTTTATGTTGTTCAACACCTACAGCCGTAAGAAATTTCTTGTTGAAAAACTTAATCCTCACGGACAATAGTGCCCTTGCATTCGACATGAAGAGTGTGACAAAGCTAGTGTTTGCATTGTTGGATGCATATCCTTCCAGTGTTACTGTCTTCAAACGAATGTCGTGAGATCTGAGAAAATCTCGGTGCTTCTTGAACCATCGATTGGTTATACCTCTTTTTCCATGTGTTAGTGCCTAAATAGAGATGAAGATTGAAAACAATTAATGTCTAAAAGTGATTATGTTGAAAGAGTGATAGCTGGACGATTAATTATAGTATATTATATATGGGCTTTCAATGTGCGTGAAATCATCACCTTCATATACAAATTCTCCAAACATGGAAAGCATTGCAGGAAGGCAATAATGATATTGAGATCAAAACACCACATAGTGATATATAAGGTCTTGACAGAATCCACCAGCACTGATAGGATGGACAAGCGCTTCATTGAGCATAGAACATAATGTTAGCACTGAAAATGTACTCCAAGATGATACTTAACTTATGCGCACAAATGAAAAATGCAAATTACAAAAGTGTACGTGAATAATATACAATACCTCAATAGGTGTGGAGGCAAACACCATCTCGAACCATTCAAACGAATCACTAATTGCACCCAAGGTCTCCAATTTAGGCGCAGAGACCACAGTTATTTGTGAAGGTTTATAACAACAATTAAGGAGCAACCTTCGAAGTGAAGGGGTGTCTTCGATGATGAGCTCCTGTCCTTCAAAATGAATTCCAATGCTTACAAGGTGTGACGACTTTATTTTGAGACAAGGGATATGGATTCCGATTCCAAAAAAAGCACCAAACGCTGTAGTGCAGGGAACCTAGAGTGGATGATGCTGTGAAGTGAGGCCACCGACAGATCAACCAACACAAGCACAAGTTTTGTCAGCACTGACACTCGAAGCATTTGTGCCAAATAGTCTGCTAGATGGCACCGGGTCAAGGTGACGGTGTGGAGAGAGGGGGGAAACCATGAGATGGGCATCGGTGGTGAGGGCACAGATGCAGCTCTTGGTGGAAACCTATCACTATAATGGTAGAACTCAAGCTGCTGGAGTTTATCGAATTGACGGGATGTCAGGCAGGCGGCCACCGTGCAGGGTATGTCTAGCAGGTAGCATGCCGGGATGCTGATGCGTTGAACGGAGCCCCTGTGGGAGGAGATGAAGGCTCCGGGGAGTTCAGAACATCATCGACAGATAGCTAACGACAGTCGAGATTAAGAGGCCCGGTGCTCTACAAAGTGCGCCACCGAGATGCGAGAACTTGTGTGTGGCAGCCATCCTTGGTGGGGAGAAGGGAGATGATCTCCCCAAGGATTCCGTCCGGGAGATCGCTGATGCGGTCCGCCGGAGATTCTACTAGTTCCTCAGGTCCAGGGGGCGCTTCTGGCCGCACAGCCGGGTCAAAGATCTACATCCGGCGGCGGCGCTGGTCAGAGCTGTTGGGGAACGTAGTAATTTCAAAAAAAGCCTACACACATGCAAGATCATGGTGATGCATAGCAACGAGAGGGGAGAGTGTTGTCCACGTACCCTCGTAGATCATAAGTGGAAGTGTTATGACAACGCGGTTGATGTAGTCGTACGTCTTCACAATCGACCGATCCTAGTACCGAACGTATGGCACCTCCATGATCTGCACACGTTCAGCTCGGTGACATCCCACGAACTCACAATCTAGTAGAGCTTTGAGGGAGAGCTTCGTCAGCACGACGGCGTGATGACGATGATGATGAAGCTACCGGCGCAGGGCTTCGCCTAAGCACTACGACGATATGATCGAGGTGGATTATGGTGGAGGGGGGCACCACACACGGCTTGGAACAATCAACTTGTGTGTCATAGGGTGCCCCCTCCCCCCGTATATAAAGGAGCAAGGGGGGAGGCCGGCCGGCCTTGGGACGCGCCAAGGAGAGGGGGGAGTCCTCTTCCTAGTGGGAGTAGGAATCCCCTTTCCTAGTCCAACTAGGAAGGAGGAAGGGGGAAGGAAGGAGAGGGAGAGAGGGAGGAAAGAGGGGGCGCCGCCCCCTTCCTTGTACAATTCGGACTCCCAAGGGGGGGGCTGATACGTCCATTTTGCATCATGCTTTTATATTGATATTTATTGCATCATGGGTTGTTATTACACGTTATGTCACAATACTTATGCCTATTCTCTCTTATTTTACAAGGTTTACATGAAGAGGGAGAATGCCGGCAGCTAGGATTCTGGACTGGAAAAGGAGCAAATATTAGAGACCTATTCTGCACAACTCCAAAAGTCTTGAAACTCCCCGAAAGTCATTTTTGGATTTAATGATAAATATTGAGCGGAAGAAATACCAGAGGGGGGCCACCCACCATCCACGAGGGTGGGGGGCGCGCCCCCTGCCTCGTGGGCCCCTTGGCAGCCCTCCGGTGGCCATCTTCTGCTATATGAAGGCTTTTACCCTGGAAAAAAGAATAAGCAAGCTTACGGGACGAAACTCCGCCGCCACGAGGCGGAACTTTGGCGGAACCAATCTAGGGCTCCGACGGAGCTGTTCTGCCGGGGAAACTTCACTCCGGAGGGGGAAATCATCACCATCGTCATCACCAACGATCCTCTCATCGGGATGGGGTCAATCTCCATCAACATCTTCACCAGCACCATCTCCTCTCAAAGCCTAGTTCATCTCTTGTATCCAATCTTTGTACCAAAACCTCAGATTGGTACCTGTGGGTTGCTAGTAGTGTTGATTACTCCTTGTAGTTGATGCTAGTTGGTTTATTTGGTGGAAGATCATATGTTTAGATCCTTAATGCATATTAATGCCCCTCTGCTTATGAACATGAATATGCTTTATGAGTAGTTACGTTTGTTCCTGAGGACATGGGAGAAGTCTTGCTATTAGTAGTCATGTGAATTTGGTATTCGTTCGATATTTTGATGAGATGTATGTTGTCTCTCCTCTAGTGGTGTTATGTGAACGTCGACTACATGACACTTCACCATTATTTGGGCCTAGAGGAAGGCATTGGGAAGTAATAAGTAGATGATGGGTTGCTAGAGTGACAGAAGCTTAAACCCTAGTTTATGAGTTGCTTCGTAAGGGGCTGATTTGGATCCATATGTTTCATGCTATGGTTAGGTTTACCTTAATACTTATTTTGTAGTTGCGGATGCTTGCAATAGGGGTTAATCATAAGTGGGATGCTTGTCCAAGAAAGGGCAGTACCCAAGCACCGGTCCACCCACATATCAAATTATCAAAGTAAGGAACACAAATCATATGAGCGTGATGAAAACTAGCTTGACGATAATTCCCATGTGTCCTCAGGAGCGCTTTTCTCTATATAAGAACTTGTCCAGGCTTGTCCTTTGCTACAAAAAGGATTGGGCCACCTTGCTGCACCTTATTTACTTTCATTGCTTGTTACCCGTTACAAATTACCTTATCACAAAACTATCTGTTACCGATAATTTCAGTGATTGTAGAGAATACCTTGCTGAGAACCGCTTGTCATTTCCTTCTGCTCCTCGTTGGGTTCGACACTCTTACTTATCAAAAGGACTACGATAGATCCCCTACAATTGTCGGTCATCAAGAATCTTTTCTGGCGTCGTTGCCAGGGAGTGAACCGCCTTTGGTGAGTGGAACTTGGTAAGGAAACATTTATATAGTGTGCTGAAATTTACTGTCACATGTTACTATGGAACATAATCCTTTGAGTGGCTTGTTCGGGGTATCTTCGCCCCGGCCAGAAGAGCCAAGAGTTGCTCCTCAACCTATTGAACCTACTAAAAATGTTTACTTTGAAATTCCTTCGGGTATGGTAGAGAAACTGCTAGCTAATCCTTTTACAGGAGATGGAAAGTTGCATCCTGATTTACACCTAATCTATGTGGATGAAGTTTGTGGATTATTTAAGCTTGCAGGTATGCCCGATGATGTTGTCAAGAAGAAGGTCTTCCCTTTATCTTTGAAGGGAGATGCATTGACATGGTATAGGCTATGTGATGATATGGGATCATGGGACTACAAACGATTGAAATTGGAATTTCATCAGAAGTTTTACCTTATGCATCTTGTTCATCGTGATCGTAATTATATATATAATTTTTGGCATCACGAAGGAGAAAGCATCGCTCAAGCATGGGGGAGGCTTAAGTCAATGTTATATTCATGCCCCAATCATGAGCTCTCAAGAGAAATGATTATTCAAAAAAATTATGCTCGGCTTTCCCTCAATAACCGCTCCATGCTCGAGACTTCTTGTGTTGGGTCTTTTATGATGAAGACTATTGAATTCAAATGGGATTTATTGGAAACAATTAAACACAACTCTGAAGATTGGGATCTCGATGAAGGTAAGGAGTCATGTATGACAACTAAGTTTGATTGTGTTAAATCCTTTATGGATACCGGTGTTTTCCGTGAATTTAGCACTAAATATGGACTTGACTCTGAGATAGTAGCCTCTTTCTGTGAATCATTTGCTACTCATGTTGTCCTCCCTAAGGAGAAGTGATTTAAATATAATCCTCCCACTGAAGTAAAAGTAGTTGCACCTACTAAAGTTGAAGAAAAGACTATCACTTATAATGATCCTATTGTTCCTGTTACTTATATTGAGAAACCACCTTTCCCTGTTAGGATAAAGGATCATGTTAAAGCTTCAACTATAGTTCGTAAGAGTAATACTAGAACATATACACCACCTGAGCAAATTAAAGTTGAACCTAGTATTGCTATGGTTAAGGATCTCTTGGTCGATAATATTGATGGGCATGTTATTTACTTCTGTGATGAAGCTACTAGAATTGCTAGACCGGATGCTAAGAAACATAGACCTGTTGTAGGCATGCCTGTTATTTCTGTTAAAATAGATCATTGTTATCATGGCTTATGTGATATGGGTGCTAGTGATAGTGCAATACCTCATTCCTTATATGAAGAAATTATGCATGATATTGCACCCGCTGAAATAGAAGGTATTGATGTTACTATTAAACTTGCCAATAGAGATACTATTTCACCAATTGGGATTGTTAGAGATGTTGAAGTCTTGTGTGGGAAAGTTAAATATCCTGCTGATTTTCTTGTTCTTGGTTCCCCACAAGATGACTTTTGTCCCATTATATTTGGTAGACCCTTCTCGAATACCGTTAATGCTAAGATAGATTGCGAAAAGGATGTTGTTACTATTGGTTTGGGGGATATGTCTCATGAGTTTAACTTTGCTAAATTTTGTAGACAACCCCATAATAAAGAATTGCCTAGTAAGGATGAAATTATTGGCCTTGCTTCTATTGCCGTGCCTCCTAACGATCCTTTAGAACAATATTTGCTAGACCATGAAAATGATATGTTTATGAATGAAAGAAGGGAGATAGATGAAGTATTCTTTAAACAGGGACCTATTTGAAACACAACTTGCCTGTTGAAATCTTAGGGGATCCTCCACCACCCAAGGGTGATCCCGTGTTTGAGCTTAAACCATTACCTGATACTCTTAAATATGCTTATCTTGATGAAAAGAAGATATATCCTGTTATTATTAGTGCTAACCTTTCAGAGCAGGAAGAGGAAAGATTACTGAAAACTCTGAAGAAGCACCGTGCTGCTATTGGATACACTCTTGATGATCTTAAGGGTATTAGTCCCACGCTATGCCAACACAAAATAAAATTGGAGGAAGACGCCAAACCAGTTATTGATCACCAACGATGGTTAAATCCTAAGATGAAAGAAGTGGTAAGAAAATAAATACTAAAGCTCCTTGAGGCAGGTATAATTTATCCCATTGCTGATAGTCAGTGGGTAAGTCATGTCCATTGTGTCCTAAGAAGGGAGATATTACTGTCGTTCCTAATGATAAAGATGAATTGATCCCGCAAAGAATTATTATAGGTTATAGGTTGGTAATTGACTTCCGCAAATTAAATAAAGCTACTAAGAAGGATCATTACCCTTTACCTTTTATTGATCAAATGCTAGAAAGACTATCCAAACATACACATTTTTGCTTTCTAGATGGTTACTCTGGTTTCTCTCAAATACCTGTGTCAGCAGAGGATCAAGAAAAGACCACTTTTACTTGCCCTTTCGGTACTTTTGCTTATAGACGTATGCCTTTTGGTTTATGTAATGCACCTGCTACCTTTCAAAGATGCATGATGGCTATATTGTTTGACTTTTGTGAAAATATTTGTGAGGTATTCATGGATGATTTCTCTGTTTATGGATCCTCTTTTGATGATTGTTTGAGCAACCTTGAACGAGTTTTGTAGAGATGCAAAGATACTAGTCTTGTTTTGAATTGGGAGAAGTGCCACTTTATGGTTAATGAAGGTATTGTCTTGGGGCATAAAATTTCTGAAAGAGGTATTGAAGTTGATGAAGCTAAAGTTGATGCTATTGAAAAGATGCCATGTCCCAAGGACATTAAAGGTATAAGAAGTTTCCTTGGTCATACCAGTTTTTATAGGAGGTTCATTAAGGACTTCTCTAAAATTTCTAGGCCTCTGACTAATCTATTACAAAAAGATATTCCTTTTGTCTTCGATGATGATTGTGTAGAAGCATTTGAAATACTTAAGCAAGCTTTGATTTCTGCACCTATTGTTCAGCCAGCTGATTGGAATTTACCCTTTGAAATTATGTGAGATGCTAGTGATTATGCTGTAGGTGTTGTTCTAGGACAAAGAGTTGATAAGAAACTAAATGTTATTCAATATGCTAGTAAAACTCTAGACAGTGCCAAGAGAAATTATGCTACTAGTGACAAAGAGTTGGCCCATTAGTTCCCCTGGGGGTTCCGATAACCCCCCGACACTCCGATGAATATTCGGTGACCCTTGGAACTCTTCGGGTGTCCGGATATAGTCGTCCAATATATCAATCTTTATGTCTCGACCGTTTTGACACTCCTCGTCATGTCCGTGATCATATCCGAGACTCCGAACTACCTTTGGTACATCAAAACACATAAACTCATAATACCGATCGTCACCGAACGTTAAGCATGCGAACCCTACGGGTTCGAGAACTATGTAGACATGAAGAGACTCATCTCCGGTCAATAACCAATGGTGGAACCTGGATGCTCATGTTGGTTCCTACATATTCTACGAAGATCTTTATCGGTCAAACCACATAACAACATACGTTGTTCCCTTTGTCATCGGTATGTTACTTGCCCGAGATTCGATCTTTGGTATCTCAATACCTAGTTCAATCTCATTACCGGCAAGTCTCTTTACTCGTTCCGTAATACATCATCCCGTAACTAAATCATTAGTTACATTGCTTGCAAGGCTTATAGTGATGTGCATTACCGAGAGGGCCCAGAGATACCTCTCCGACAATCGGAGTGACAAATCCTAATCTCGATCTATGCCAACTCAACAAGTACCATCGGAGACACCTGTAGAGCACCTTTATAATTACCCAGTTATGTTGTGACGTTTGGCAGCACACAAAGTGTTCCTCCAGTATTCGGGAGTTGCATAATCTCATAGTCATAGGAACATGTATAAGTCATGAAGAAATCAATAGCAATCTAACATATAAAGCCTCCTAGAGTACCCGCTATTCCAGCGCTCTCGCGTTTTGAAATCAATCCTGCACGTTCAGTTCGCCTCGCTGGCTACGGTAACAGTAGTTTTCGTCGGCCTGGTAAAGATCCGCCCGCTCGTTATTCTGTACGCCGCGTGATCAGCCCAGGAGCAGCTGATGGGTGGCCCAGGCTTGCGCGTGGGCCAATCTCGCAGCGACATGGGCAGTGTGTGTCTCTGTCGATGAAAAGCAGGGGCGGGTCGCTCGTGGGCTGTGGAAAATTGATCGTGGGTTGTCAGGGCATTTTTTACCGTCCTCGTTCGCACCCGGCGGCGGCGCCTCCGCTTCAGCCGCATCGGGCCTATCTGTCGGTCTCGTTGGTGCGCGGCTTAGAGAGGGTAGCGAGCGAGCGGGCGGCCTGGGCGAGGGCACGAGAGAAAAGAAAAAGGGAAGCCGCAGCGAGAGAAAAGAGCAAAAGCAGCCAGACCTAGCCCGTGCCCCGCAGTCGCCTCGTCTCTCTCGCTTGCCGCCGCTTCCACCTCCTCTCCTGCCGCCGCCGCCGACGCCTCGGCCTCGGCCGGCCCGTGCTCTGCGGGCGCCCGTTGGCCTTGATGCGGCCTCGGCAGGAGGAGCTCGCCCTCGAGTAGGACTCGACAGGAGGAGGGGAGCAGTGCCTCTTCTCCTCCCCTTCGCTTCTCTCCTCCCCACGATTCTAGATCGGGCACAAGTCACCACCATACAAGAGCATGGGTTGCATGATCTTCATGGTGGGCGTGGAGGAGCAAGGAGGGAGGAGGATAGCGATGGGGGAAGGAGAAGCAAGGTTGGAGCTCCATGCTACGTTGGCGGGCGGCTCGAGTGGATGACTGGTCGTCCGTTGCGCGCCGGCTGTCGTCCCCGTCCCCAATCTGGGATGCCCATGTATGACCTCGTTATTTGCCTCCCCCAATCCTTTTTCGATTTCTCGATCTATGTCAATCTGTGCAGATGTGAGAAAGAAGAGGATATTTCTCTCTCTCTCACACACACAATCACGTATGTTCCTGTGTTATCCTTGGATGCACACTTCTTTTTTTGTTATACATATCAGCCTATGTTTGCACTGCTCTTGAACACAATCACGTCTGTTCTGTGTTCACCGGTGGCGCTGCTGGGTAATAAATTTATTTGATCTTTCTCCAACTGTTTTTTACCATATCAAACTACTGCAGCATACTGATTTTCTCTCACCTAAATTAACATAGATGGTTCAGGTGACTTATCCTGTTTGTCTTTGCATGAATAAACCAATAATCCTATAGTATTCTTGTTCAGTGATATTAATTACAATTTGCACTGCTCAATTTTTTTTTACAATTTGCAAGAAGAGAGATAAATGTGATGTACAGGTTTTTGCTAATAATAGGTGCTCACTTGTTTCTAAATAATTGATCCCATCCTTTTATTATTATGCATAACTGATAGTTGTAGGTTTTACTGTTGTTCTCTGCAAAATCAGCGTGAGTGCTTGATGTTACCTCCATCAGCTGATGAGGCGAGGCTGCTGCTGCTGAAAAATGGTGCTGCTACCGTTAGAAGGCAATGGAGAGGCATTCCGTGGACCAACTATGGTGTGGTTCAGATGTAAGTTTCAGTACATCTGATGTTTGAATCTTCTTTAAAACCTAACATATCAGTTTTTGGCTTTGAATATGGAGCTTCTGTTCACATGAATACATGTTGTTTATTTCCTATAAGTGTGCTTTGTTATCCATTCCAATTTATGCCATGGAGTCTCTAATATTTGTTTAATTCGAGTTTTCAGATTTAGAAATCTTTCTGTTTCTATCTTTCTTGATGCTCTGTCAGGGTGGACATGGTCCGGGCCGGTCCGGTCCCGGTCCGAGCCGCCGTTTGGACCGGACGCCGGCGGTCCGGGCCGGACCGGACCGAGCTGTGCAGCGGTCCTGATTACAGGGACCGGACCGGCTGGCATGAAGCTCGGTGCGGACCGGCGGTCCTGGCGGTCCTAGCGACGTCGAGTCACTGCCATGTGGGCCCAGCGCATCGGAGTGGTGGTCGGAGTAGCAGCACGGTGGCCGGAGCCGAAGAAGAAGCACCTGATGCACGGCGGCGCGAGAGAAAGGCACGGGAGAGAGAGGGAGCATCATGGCGCGAGGCAGAGGCGTGGTGGCACGAGGGAGAGAGGGGGAGCAGCCGCGCGAGGGGACGACGGCGAGAGGTAGAGGCGCGGCGGCGCGAGGTTGTGCCGGGGAGACGAAGTCGAGGAAGATGGCGGCGCAGGGGAGGAAGAGGGGCGGCGCGAGCGAGGAAGAGGAGGCAGTGGCTGTTCGCTAGGTCACGCACGCACGATATATGTGTTTGGGCTCTTCTGATTAGGTTTAATTGGGCTGGGCCTTCGGTCCTCCGAGCCGGACCGAGCTTTAACCGGACCGGACCGACCGAATTTCGGTCTCGTTTTCACGGACCGGACCGAGCATATTATCTAGCGAGCCAGGACCGTACGGTCCGGCCCATAACGGGCCGCGGTCCGGGCCAGAAGCCCGCTCGTCCCGTCCACCCTGAATGCTCTGTGATGAGCTCCCAAAAAATGTTTTATTTTTGTTGATTACTGGCGGTGTCATTTTAGCTAGATGGTTTCACGGAGGTCTCATTCGAACCGACGTTGTGGTTTATCCTCTTACAACTATTAGTATTTGCTTAAAAGAAAGATCAAGAAAGGGCTACTTTTAATTGGAATTAGTTATGCTAGAAGACATGGTCAACTTACTCCACCACAGACTCATTTTTTAGGCAGTAGGGTGAAGATGAGAAATATCACCAAAACAATTGAGGGAAGTAAGGATGCCTCATAGGCATGTTTTCACTGATGATAGAACAGAATAATTATCCCAGGTAATATAGGTTTGTAGAGCAGCAGTGGTTTACGCATATGCAGATGGCTGCAGTTTGTTGATCGAACATTACAACTTCAATGTTATGTTATTATGTGCTCACCATGTTTATCATTCTTTTTTTCAGTGTTTAAGGAGTGGAAACTATAACCTTGTCAAATTCTGCACATAGCCATTATGACGACACCTTTATGCTGTAGGTTAGTAACACACGTGCCTTTTGTCTTGGACCATTCTTGCGTTGCAGATTTTTTGTTGAAGGTTGTGTTTGGATTAGCTTTCCTATTCGATATACAATATAATTTTTATTGCCGAGGTGTTTGTGGATTCCATCGATTGTTTCTATACCATGTTCATTGTGCATAGTTCATTTTATAGGTGATGCCAAAGACTCATAACTTTATAATCCATGCATGTGTGTTTTACTTACTTGTTACCATTACCTCTATTTGTGCATGGCATAGATTGTCAATATTTAAGTTGATACACTAAGACGGAGATGTGGAAAGCTTGCCACGGAGGCACACAGGCTTGCTGATTCTGTTTCTGGATTCGTCCTTGAGAGGAGACCGAAGCTAACTTCAACATGCATCAGGTGTGCATCCTCTATTCGTTGTGTTTATCTCCCTAATTGACCTTGAGCTTTGTACATTTTGGTACATACAGTTAGTTACTTAGTTTATTTGCAGTTGACGATGGTCAGATCACATACATGCTTGGTTTTACTCAACTTAGTAGCTTCCATTCAGTAAGCAGCCAGACCTAATTTGTGAAAATTAGGCCAAAGGAAAGACCGCCTTCCTTTTTTGTGCACATAAATACTTCTGGTTACAATATGTGACCAAATTAAGTAAACTTATACAATACTTTTCTTCATTGTTCCGCTTACGGAAACTCAACTGATGTTGTGTTAATATATTATATTCATCTTTAAAGGCCTTGTGGTCGCTTGCCATTGTTGTGCAGTAATTTCTCGCCGAAACACTGGTCCAAATTTAAGATTGGTTTCGCTGGCGCTGCATGTAAGCGGGGTCTACTAATTGTTCTATTGGCTTTGCTCCGGTGAGTTCTTCCTCATATACCACTTTGATGATTTTGCCACCATATGGTCGACCTGGTCTTATCAAGGTTCATCATGGTTTTCGTGGTAGCGTGACTGGCTCACAGTACATAATTGTCTGCCTTCTCCACCAAATGTATGTGTTATGATATTCTGTAAGGCTAGGCACACCCTAGGTTCTTTAATGCTTTTGATCTAGCTTGTTATGAGATAATTAAAAAATCGTGTTTATTTGCTCACGAGCAAGATGATGATCTCAAACCAATGACTATTTGCCCCTTTTAGAGTTTCTACCATTTAATTGTGTTGTTGTTTCCCTTAATAGAATATTTGCTAATAGTTAGACTACCTTGTGATTATTATTCCTATGGGTAAACAAATATATGATTATTCATATTGCATAGCTTGAACATAAGCACATGACCTGTCTTCTGCATTGGTGGCTAAAATTGAGATACTTATGCTTGTTGATGCCTTCCCTTTTGTAGTAAAATCCATGCTTCCAGCATATGTAGAACATTAGATTTTATTGGTTGTTTGTTTTCAGGGTTTGGAAAATTTTGCAGCTGCATTTAGTTAAAGGCGTTGTCTCAAGTGAGCATGAGCAATATCTGCTTCTTTATGTTGTGTGGCACCAAGTTTCTGTAATTTAGATGGTTCTGTCTTTTCAGTTCTGAAAAAGGGTGTGTGTGTTGTTTAGTTGACTATAATTCGTCGTAGGAGCTCGAGCTGAGGAGCGCGACCTCGATCCGGACTTGGCAGGAGGAGGGAAGGAGTAGCCGCGACAGACGACGCGCCTCGCCACAACCTCCGCTATACCAGGCGCCATCTCATTCCCCATCTCTTCTGGTTGCACATCCTCCCGTGAGTTCATTCTTCTAATCCCCTTCCTCTCTCGATTTGATCTGCAGGAGAGAGAGAAGATAAGAGGGAGAGAGAGAAGGAGGAGAGGAGGGAGAGGAAAGGGGGTGCGGTGGCAGGGAATTCGTCGTCGGATGCGTCCTATATGTGGTGATGATCTCCTACTTTATTTTCTCGATTTGTGTTTGGTTCTTCCTTTCTTTCCAACTTAGTAATCGTGCTCTTGCTTTTCCTTTGGTCTCTATTGTTGATGAGTGTGTTCCCATCCAGTCGATGGTGGGGTTGATGCGCCCGTCGATTCGGTGATCCGCTGGCTGAGCTCATCTTCTCAATGGCCGGCTGATGTTCTATGGTAGTCGTAGCCATTGTATGTGGTGGCGCAGTTGCTGATGTACAGGAGGCGTCCGTGGTGTCAGTTCTCCATCATCCATGCTTATCTTCTGTATGCTCTAGCAGCCAGGTGACTACATATTACCTTTTCTATCAGTTCAGCTAAGCATTAGCAGACATTCAGTGTGCTTCTCATTGTTCTCTGAGGATTTTGAATTGGATTGATTTCGTGTGCTTCTTAGTTTTTGGCAATAGAGGTGTAGGAACAAGAGAAGAGAGACACAAATCCCTTATTGTGATTCATGACACCTAAGTACTGCCAGATACACTGTTGTTACTATGGCCAACACTTAGATTTTGTTACATATATGAGTCGGGAACACATAGTGATTCTAATTATCGAGTAAAGTCATTTATATAGACTGATTAGTGTGATGTGTTTATGATTTTTTCGAGGGCACCTAAGCTGAAATGCGGTGGGTGTGGCGGCATAAACAAAATTTGTGCAATTTCACTTTAACTTCAAACTGCTGTTGGTGAGACTGCCATGTCAGGAACTTATGTACTTACAATACGTTCAGTTAGATTAGAAAATGTCATCTCACTTAAAAAATAACATCTCATTTCTTCCCCTTGATTCAGTTATGAAATCTACTGTACGTTCAGACTCTGAAGTAGTTATGCGAGAGTAGAAGAGGTTTGTAGCCTCTGCTGCTGGTGGACTGACTATTTTATATGGACTAAGGCTGGAACTGAGGGTAGTGCTACTCTATGCTGGGCAGCAGTAACTTAGGTCCTGCGCTTTTGAAAAATTGACACACGGACTAAATATACACATTTGTTTTTTCTCACAGTTTGTGCTCACACCAAATCAAGCTTTTCAAAGCATTATTCCAGTGTTGTTTCTTCCTCTGCTAATTTTTAGATTGCTGTTTTTCTTGGTGACCTTTCTTGATCTGTGCTAATTTGTGCAAGAGATTTTTGGAAAACACGAATTCTTCTACTTTACTAAAACTTGGATCTCCGTTACGCATGAGTTGAGCTGCCTTATTCCTAGGCATCAATAAACTAGATGATTTGCCAGTAGAAACAATTATAACTGGAAAAAATGCATGGCTGGATGTGCTTTCTCTTGACACTGAGCAGTGGATAAATATTCTGGCTTATTTCCTTTTTGTATTTGAACGCGATGTAAGTGTGGAAATAAGAAAGAGACTATTTAGAGCTCTCTGTCCTTTTTTTTTCTTTGTGGCTAATCTCTAACTACCCTATGGACTGTAGTAATCACTTTCTCTTTTTACCATCAGCAGGATTTAATTGATGGAGTCCTGCTGCTAAAGGACGTGAACAGGAAGTCCTATCGCTAGATGTTTACGGTCCGAATTGCAAGGATCTGGGAGTACATGAGTACAGACCCTATCGAATTCTATAGCTCTATTCATTGGCACACCGGTTGATCAATTTTGAGGTAATAAAGCGAAGTTGTTATCTGGAAAATACTTACCTGCTTAAAGAAGGTCGAAATAGAAAAATAGTTGGCATAATTTCTATGTATACAATATACTAGCTTTCATATCTACTTTGGACACTAGATGTCACATCAAAATTCTGTGCCTGAAGCGATAGCTGCAGAAGAAAGGTACCAAACAAGATTAACTATTTCTATGCTTCTCAAAATACTTTAGTATATGCACATAATATCACAGTATGAATTATTGTGTGGGAAGTTTGCTTTTTCTACCATCACGGAATAATAATTCATTTTTTAATTTGATACGTTCCGCGTCCAATTAACTATTTTGTGTTGGTGTTTATACCATTTCTGATATGACATAGTTTTCTTTGTTTCTTGAAGATGATGGTCATTCTTCTCCTGTTTGATATGGCCGTCCGTCAGAGAGTCAGATTACCCAGGTCATCCATTCATGGCATCTTCTTGTGTTCATGGAAGATTTGGTACTTTTTTGCTTTACGAACCGAACAAATGTGTAGCCGTCGTTGAATATGCAATATTTGAACTATTCTTATGTAGTACAAAAATGTCAGTTCTATGTAATGTAATGTAGTTTCTTTAGCTTCTGGGTTTGCAAAGGGAAACATGCTATTTTAGGTGATTGGCCAGAACAGCACAACCATCATCATAGTATGTTACCTATTCAGATCGCCAAAGTTCGGCTCCCAAAGTTTAGTTTTAGGGTACTTTACTTCAATCATTGCTGATACTTAATACCCATCACCGAAAGCACTGGGTGGCATCTGAATCACTTTTCTTCAAGTAATTAAATTCAGTTGTTATGCAACAATTTGTTCCCAATTTTATGAATGCCTAACTTTATAAATATCCTGTTGGTTTCTTTCCTGCTTTATTGACTACTCATATGCGCCATTGGTTCATATCCATGTGTTGTAAGGCGTTAGTGCTCCATTAAAACAGCTTTCTTCAGTTAAATGTGGTTCTAAACCAGTTTGTACAGAAATATGGTTGTTCAGTACCTATATTTCCTTTTGTTAGACGCGCTTCTAATTTTGGATTGTGCTTGTTGAGTGCGATCATTTTTGTACGGATCATGCACAGGTAACTGCCCCATTGGAGAGCGCAGATGGCGTGGTTATATTGTGGGTGTTGATGAGCAGGGGAGGGTGAGGAGGACGAAGGTAAGGGAAGGAGCAGTGAGTCTGGTGATGGGTCGGGGCCACCAGTCGAGGGAGGGGAGGGGAGGACGGCCGCTCCTCGCCTCATTTGCTGTAGCGTCGCCGTCGGATCCGTTGCTCCTTGTCCGCCGCGACACAACTCATGCTACGACAGCTCGCGGCTCCTGCTTCTTTCCTTGCATGCTAACCACCTCACCAGATTGGTGTTGAACATAACAAGGTATAAGGCCATCCATACTCATTTTCCTTCTCTATATTTTTTCTTGTTCATATCTGTAAAAACATTGTGCTGGTCATGATTGATTTGAGTATAATGATTTTGTAAATTAGATGCGGAGGCATGCTAGAGACTTCATATTTCTTTATTATTGTCATAGTGATTAACAGAACACGGAATGGAATACATTTCTGTATTTTGCCCTGCAGGAAACTTATGGTGCTATGATAATTTGAATGTAATAAGCAATTCCCTCTCTGTGCGTGTGTGCTTGTATGTCTTTCCTGCTTTATTTCAGTATATGGAATGGCTATATTTACTTCAATGTTTGTACCTTGCTGCATCGAAATTATTAGTTAACTACAAGACCTTATTTTTGTGGGTGAAGAATAGCACACTTGCTCTTTTGTTGTTTTCGACGGGTTGCCAGATTATCGATAGAGAGATACACATATAGGTTAAGCTATGGCACATTTGTTGCTTTACGCTATCTTTAGATCCAGTTTATTTGACACGCGTTTGAAATGTATATTTAGCATAATGATAATACTGCATTTCCTTGGGGACCTTAGTTTTGGTTCTGTCCTTGCTCATATTATAAGTAAAATATGAACACTTCATGTCTCCCACCGGTTTGTGATCAAAGGAAGATCCATGAACCCTTTGTGTCTCCAGCCGGTTTAGATCATAGGAAACTATGGCACAATGCATTGCCAAATTTTCTGTTATCAACATCAGTGACGGCAGTAATGATGGCGGGTCTTCTGAATCACTTCCTCAGCTTAACAATGTAATCTCACTCCGGCGACGCAGCAAATACAAACCAGCTGTTATCAACATCGGTCATGGTAGTGGTAAGTGCAACCTGCTAATTTTCCCTTTTTAACCTCCTACTTATATTCACCTTTTAGGCATCTTACTGTTCAAAATTACACAGGCCCTTCACATCATCGCAAAAAAGCACACATCCGATGGTATGTAACCATCTACCTGTGCCACTGTAATACCATTATGCCTTATTTAATTTGTTTTCCTATAGATGCTAATCTTTCAAAAACCTCCTATAATTATAAACATCAGCACCTGCAATTAAGCCCATGATCCGTATGTGCAAACAATATTTTCATTTGACCTTCTAATACCAGTACATACTTATGCTTACACCAGCCATTTTAAAAATCATTCGTAGGGGAACCTGGCTGGAAGCTTTGATGATCATTGCACATGGGGTAACAAAGTGAAGCTTTACAAAGATCAAGTCAGAGAATCGAAGTGTCTCATCGCTGCGAAAAAATTACACATCAATTGTTACATTTGCCACATGAGCCTTCAAGTACCTATGGAAGTATACCATGCAAGCATTATGCGACAATGACACTGCTTATTCGTACGTTCACACCTTCTGAAAACCAGTCAGACTAAGAAGATGACTAAATAAGCTCTACAACTGCCTATGTATGTGTTTCTGTAAACGATCTACCTCACTCTACTATATGTGATAAATTCACATTGCATTATGTTTGTAGCTACATCCCCTACCTATTCACTACTAACTGGGTTCTTGCGCCATTGGCGCAACCGGGTCATCTAGTATACTAAATGATCAAATGCTAAGCTAACAGAATGGGTCAGGTCAATCACATCATTCTCTAATGATGTGATCCTGTTAATCAAATGACAACTCATGTCTATGGCTAGGAAACTTAACCATCTTTGATTCAACGAGCTAGTCAAGTAGAGGCATACTACTGACACTCTGTTTGTCTATATATTCACACATGTACTAAGTTTCCGGTTAATACAATTCTAGCATGAATAATAAACATTTATCATGATATAAGGAAATATAAATAACAACTTTATTATTGCCTCTAGGGCATATTTCCTTCAGTCTCCCACTTGCACTAGAGTCAATAATCTAGATTACACAGTAATGATTCTAACACCCATGGAGTCTTGGTGCTGATCATGTTTTGCTCGTGAGAGAGGCTTAGTCAACGGGTCTGCAACAATCAGATTCGTATGTATCTTGAAAATCTCTATGTCTCCCTCCTTGACTTGATCGCGGATGGAATTGAAGTGTCTCTTGATGTGCTTGATTCTCTTGTGAAATCTGGATTCCTTTGCCAAGGCAATTGCACCAGTATTGTCACAAAAGATTTGCATTGGACCCGATGCACTAGGTATGACACCTAGATCAGAAATGAACTCCTTCATCCAGACTCCCTCATTTGTTGCTTCCGAAGCAGCTATGTATTCCGCTTCACACGTAGATCCCGCCACAATGCTTTGCTTAGAACTGCACCAACTGACAGCTCCACCGTTCAATATAAACATGTATCCGGTTTGTGACTTAGAGTCATCCAGATCAGTGTAAAAGCTTGCATCGATGTAACCATTTACGACGAGCTCTTTGTCACATCCATAAACGAGAAACATATCCTTAGTCCTTTTCAGGTATTTCAGGATATTCTTGACCGTTGTCCAGTGATCCACTCTTGGATTACTTTGGTACCTCCCTGCTAAACTACTAGCAAGGTACACATCAGGTCTGGTACACATCATTGCATACATGATAGAGCCTATGGCCGAAGCATAGGGAACACCTTTCGTTTTCTCTCTATCTTCTGCAGTGGTCGGGCATTGAGTCTGATCAACTTCACACCTTGTAACACATGCAAGAACCCTTTCTTTGCTTGATCCATTTTGAACTTCTTCAAAACTTTATCAAGGTATGTGCTTTGTGAAAGTCTAATTAAGCATCTTGATCTATCTCTATAGATCTTGATGCCCAATATATAAGCAGCCTCACCGAGGTCTTTCATTGAAAAACTCTTATTCAAGTATTCTTTTATGCTATCCAGAAATTCTATATCATTTCCAATCAACAATATGTCATCCACATATAATATTAGAAATGCTACAGAGGTCTCACTCACTTTCTTGTAAATACATGTGTCGGCGTCAAAACTGGCGGATCTCGGGTAGGGGGTCCCGAACTGTGCGTCTAGGCGGATGGTAACAGGAGACAAGGGACACGATGTTTTTACCCAGGTTCGGGCCCTCTCGATGGAGGTAAAACCCTACTCCTGCTTGATTGATATTGATGATATGGGTAGTAAAAGAGTGCATCTACCACGAGATCAAGGAGGCTAAACCCTAGAAGCTAGCCTATGGTATGATTGTTATAATGGTTATATGTCCTATGGACTAAAACCCTCCGGTTTATATAGACACCGGAGAGGGCTAGGGTTACACAAAGTCAGTTACAATGGTAGGAGATCTACATATCCGTATCGCCAAGCTTGCCTTCCACGCCAAGGAAAGTCCCATCCGGACACGGGACGAAGTCTTCAATCTTGTATCTTCATAGTCTTGGAGTCCGGCTGACGATGATAGTCCGGCTGTCCGGACACCCCTAGTCCAGACTCCTCAAGAGCCTGAACCAGGCTTCAATGACGATGAGTCCGGCGCGCATATTGTTCGGCATTGCAAGGCGGGTTCCTCCTCCGAATAGTTCATAGAAGATTGTGAACACCAGGATAGTGTCCGGCTCTGCAAAATAAATTCCACATTCCACCGTAGAGAGAATATCATGTACACAAGTTCCATCTGCTGACGTGCTTTGTGGCATGACGTCATGCCACTACCAAGCCTTTACTTGAATCGTTTTTTATTATACCACCTCAGCGCGTTTAGCGAAGCGGTTTCCTTGGAACGTCTTGTCGAAGTAGAGATCGTGTTCCCCTTATTCCGGGATTCTCATCAATACGGACGTGGGTAACCCAATCGTGCCCGTCGCCACGCCCCCTCTATCGGAGGCGAGTCCCGAACAGTCACGAGGACGACTCTTGGTATTCTCCCTCTTTATAATGGGACCAAGGCTCGTTTCTTTTCTTCAATCGCCAATCGAATATGTTCCTTGCCCCGAGTTCCAACACCCAAAGCCCCAGATTCGAGCGCTTTGGACCTTCAACAATGTCTGGCTCCGACCTGCAGGGCCGGTGGATGCCTTCCTCTGTCATGGAAGAGGACGTGCTAAAGCTGCGAGAAGCCAGGTACTTAACCTACGAGATTTCGCATAGGTTGCCTGCCAAAGGGCAAGTCATTCCCACTCCCGAGCCCGGCGAGAGTGTTGTGTTCGTGTCCCACCTCCGTCGGGGTTTAGGCTTCCCGACGGATCCTTTTGTGAGAGGGCTCATGTTCTACTATGGGTTTTAATTCCATGACCTGGCTCCAGAGTCCATCCTCCATATTTCCTCATTCATTATCGTCTGCGAGGCCTTCCTCCGCATCACTCCCCACTTCAGTTTGTGGCTCAAGACCTTCAATGTGGAGATAAAGATGATTGAGGGGTGTCAAGATGAATGCGGCGGGGCGGTTATAAGCGGAAGGGTCGATGCTCCATGGCCCAAGGGCTCTTTTCAGGAGGAGCTCGGCCTGTGGCAACAGGAGTGGTTCTATATCACCGCTCCTAGGGGCAGCAAGCAGAAGCCGCTGCCCATCTTTTGCTCGGGCCCTCCACATCGGCTGATGTCGTGGGTCAACCAAGGGCTCAGCTGGGGGCCGTCAAAGGACGTACCCCTACTGCAGGGCCGGATTCAAGACCTCAGGAGAGAGAGATCAGTTTGGTGACGGTGATGCAGGTTATGCTGATTCGGCGCCTACTGCCCTGCAAGTGTCGCCCCCTCCGTCTGTGGGAATTCAATCCCGAGGGGCCGCGAGCTCTTCAACATTTCATGGGTACAACACCCGTGGAGATGTATAAACTGTTCTTCGGATCACAAGAAATGTGTCCGGAATTAACCGAGGATTCTGGCCTAAGCTTCAATCACCCAGATACACAAGTAAGTAGCTCCGTGTCCGGACATACCGTTCATCTGCCTTTCTATGATTCGCTTTTTGAGTAATTGCCCTCTAAACGGGAGTGGATAGCGCAAGCAAAACTGATACGGTGTCCGGCCCCCCTCCCAGAGACCGCGCCGGATCCCGTGCTGGTCAGGATGCTGGAGGTTGCACCTTCGGAGGAAGGCAAAGGGGAGAACAGAGGAACTACCACCTCAACCAAGGAGGCTTTTGAGGAAGGGGGGATCGAGAATCCCTCCTTCCAGGGGGAGAAGAGGACCGCCTCCGAAAACCCAGAGGCCAAAGCCCCGAAACGGGGGAAGAGATCTTCACCAGAGGGTCCAGCGTCCGGAGAGGCTCCGCCGCCTGATCTCCCCTAAAGAATCAGCCCTCCAATGAGCCGTAAGTAGAAAAAAGGGAGTTTTGTAATAAGGACATCCCTATTAGTGCTTATGAGGATAACTTAAGTTTTACCTTGTAGTTCGGATCTCCGTCCTTCTCGAGATGAGCTCGTCTTGGGAACTCCGTCCGGAGATGATGGAGAGCGAGACGCCTCCATCTGCTGCCCCATCGGATAGGGCGGACGAGTCTCAAGTAAATCACGGAGGGTGTCCCGAGTCCGCAGGGCGAATAGTTCGGCACCAAGCGGTGTGCGGCCGGGAGCTGAAGGATCTGCTTGAGAGGCGTCCATCTCGGAAGGTCACCGTACATCGATGAGTACGGTGATTGAAAAATTTCATCCGCCAAGGCGGATTTATGGTGCCGTCAGGAGTTTGCTGGCGGGGTTTGAGGTACGTAAAAATGACATACCCTTTTACAGTTTTACACATAAAGTGCGCCCTGTATAGATAGTAGCCCCTGAGACTCGGTAGGGTGTCGAAAATGACAGTGTGCCGAGGATCAAAATCCCAAGTATTGATTCACGCCTTTCCTAAGCAGGTGACGGATAGTTCGATGGCTAGCCGGACAGATGGAGTTGCCGAACTGAAGCGGCAGCTCGACGTTGCGGATGCGGACATCGCGCTGGTCAATAAACGACTTGACGTGTCACAAGGTATGTTTATTCTCCGTGGTCACCTAGTAAGGGAGCCGAAACCCACTCCTTACAACATGTATGTTCAATGCAGATGGTGCCGCTGTTGTGGAGAGCCTTCGGGCAGAACTTGCTCAAGCCAAGGAGCAAGCCAGAAGGAGTGATGCGGATGCCTCGAGGGCGGCCGAAGAGTTAGAAGCCAAAAGGGCTGCACACTGCTGAAGCAGGGAGGAGATGGCCGAAATGGCCGTGAAGTTAAAAGATGCTGCCGACCGCAATGGGGTTCTTGAAAAGGAGCGCCTAGCGGAGCGAGTAGACCTGGGGAAGGCCACCGCCGAAGCCAAGGATGCCCGTTCTGCAATGCGGGCTATAAAGGAGGAGCTGCGCCAGGCCGGAGACATTGTGGCTGGCAAGCCCTTTTTGCTGCGCCGAAGGTTTACAGATCCAAAGTATGCTCAGCTTGGCCAGCTGTGGGGTCCGGAGGATCCTTATATGGACTTAGCGGCGAGTGCGGCAGATGCCGTTGTGCACTTCCGAAGTCAGAAGGATCACAAGACGGAAGAGCTATTTTGGTCTCAATTCCATAGTCCGGAGCGTTCACTTCCGCTGACCGATCGGTTGGCCGAGTGGGCTGAGCTGAATAGATTGTCCGGACTTGCCATGACGGATATCGTGACTCATGTGCGGCGGATAGGCCAAGCCAAGAGTTATTTTGGCTTATTGCAGCAATTTCTTGGGGCGGTGCCGCATATCAAGGCGATGAAGCGGTCAGCCTGCATAGAGGGTGCACGGATGGCCCTCGCCCGTGTGAAGACACATTGGACAGAGATGGATGCCACCGCTGTTGCGACCCAGGGTTCGGACGAGAGCCGGTTACCCGTCGAGCACTATTTTGGGGAAGTTCTGCGTGGTGCTCGTGTAATAGAGTCGCAGTGCTCAAAGAATGTCACGTTCAAATGAACGTTTTGGTTTGTAAAACGATGTTTATGATGTAAGCGCTTTTTGGTACTTGTGCGTTCAAGTATTAAAATATCTCATGTGCGGCCGTTTATGTATACGTGTGTATAACCTGAAAGATGGCAGTCGTCGGCTTCAGCCCCCACGCACAAGGTGCAGGGGTGTTCGCAAAAATAGCGCATTTTCACACTTAATCCGATGTCTCGGTCTTGTAAAGGAGGTGGTAGCGTAGCAAACGAGGCAACCGGACTATAATGCTTTATCACTTTCACGTAGCCATAGGAGTTCGAGGGTGGGGCTACGATATAGCCCCTAGGGGCACCGCGCTCTCTGAATTCGGGGCGCGTATGTGCCTGACCGGGAAATGGTCCTTCGTCAAAGCGGAGGAATTCTAAACATTCCGGTAGTCGATCGAGTGGTTGACCAGTCTCCCGCTGCATCATGACAGTCAGTTTTTGGCTTTCTCTACTGAGGTGCTCGCCCGGCCGAACCGGGGCACAATCGCGGTAGTTCTCCTGGTGCCGCGTTAGCCGATGATACGGAATGTAAGGCAGCAAAACACTGGAGCCGGGCAAACCCAACATTTGACCAAAGACATGATTCAGAGCTGATGCATATAAGGCCTAACTCGAGACGCGAACACTCCCTAAGGTATTCGGTCTTTATGATAGCGGGCGAACAATGCCCTAAGCCCCTAGTGTCCGGTACACGCAAGGTCTTCGACGCGACCGATGCCAAAACGTCGATCTCCTCTCCGGTTATAACGAAAACCAGGGGATATATAGCAACAAGAGACAAGAAAAAGGTTTACGCAGGTCTTAATCAAAAGAATCCTTGCAACGGGTCCCTACTGCACGTCTGCGCCTGTGTCTCCGTTGTGCTGTATCCTGGACGGGTGTAACACGTTGTTCATCTGTAAAAGAGAGGAACTTAGATTGAAAAGTAATTGTGCAAAAAATGAATTAAAAATCAAAATATGAATAAATGAATGAAGCTGAGCTTATATTAGCTCACACGCACAGCCCCTTGTAAAGGGGTGTTCGGCTAGGGAGCCCCTAGCTTATTTTATGCCGGACTCGTCTAGCCGTGTCCGAGGTCTTAAACGACCTTTTAATGAGATGATGCCGCGTGGACCGGGCATTTTAAGTGTAAGAGACGCGTAGTGTGGTATTGCGTTAAAGCGGACAAAAGCTTTACGTCCCAATAGTGCTTGATGGCTACTTTTGAATGGGGCGACATGAAAGATTAGCTTTTCGCGTCGGAAGTTGTCGGGTGACCCGAACACAACTTCTAGTAGCAAGGAGCCCGTGCACTTGGCGTAGGGGCCTGGCGTCACTCCTTTGAAGGAAGTGCGGCTATGTCGAATTTTAGTAAGGTCTATCCCCAACTTGCGGATTGTGTTCGGATATAGCAGGTTTAAATCGTTGCCGCCGTCCATCAGGACTTGTGTAAATTGTAGTCCGTCGATTATAGGATCCAATATCAGAGCATTCCATCCTGCATTTCGAATACTTCTGGAATAATCCAGGTGATCGAAAGTAATTGGTTTTGACATCCAATCTCGAGGTTCCGCTGGGGTGGACCGTGCGACGCCTACTTTGGCGGGTGCCGCCTTTGTTGTTACGTATTATCACATGAAGTGAATTTACTGTTTTGACTTCTTGTGGGAAAGTCTTCATTTTCGGTGCTCTGCTGGTGGGGTTCGTCATCATCCTCGCTTGCGCCGAGCCCTTGTGTTCGGCGTTGAGTCGGCGGACTATTTGAAAACCCAACAGTCTCGGTGGGTGTGGTTTGCGAGCCTTCCGGAGGTTGTGGATTTGACATATCCGATCCAAAATTTTGTTTAAGCTGGATAGCTCTTCACCGTTGTCCTTAAGGCGGTGCTTTGTTGTTGTCATGAGCTTTTGAATCCGGCGTTGACCGCCGTATTCTTGGGCTTTTTCTTTATTTCGCGCTGATCCTTTGCGTCGTGATTTTCCGTTTCCATCTCTGATCTCGGATGTACTCGGGTCGCTGGTGCTGCATCTTGCTAGCCAGCTGTCCTCCCCTGCGCAAAAGCGGGTCATGAGGCTTGTTAGCGCGGCCATAGTTCTCGGCTTCTCCTGGCCGAGGTGTCTGGCGAGCCATTCGTCTCGGACATTATGTTTAAAAGCTGCTAGGGCTTCGGCGTCCGGACAGTCGACTATTTGGTTCTTTTTGGTAAGAAACATGTTCCAGAATTTGCGCGCTGAATCTCCGGGTTGTTGAATTATGTGACTTAAATCGTCTGCATCCGGAGGTCGGACATAGGTCCCTTGAAAATTTGCTCTAAACACATCCTCGAGCTCTTCCCAACTTCCAACAGTATTTTCTGGGAGGCTTTTGAGCCAATGCCGAGCTGGCCCTTTGAGCTTGAGGGGTAGATATTTTATGGCGTGGAGATCATCTCCTCTAGCCATGTGTATGTGCAGTATGTAATCCTCAATCCAGACTCCAGGGTATGTTGTACCGTCGTATGCCTCTATGTTTACGGGTTTGAATCCCGCTGGAAATCATGATCCAGCACCTCATCGGTGAAACATAGTGGGTGTGCGGCGCCCCTGTATTTAGGCGTGTCGTTATCTTCAAGCATGCGGCGTGTTGTGTTGCTTCCTGGGGCCCTCTTTTTTGGCCCGTAAAGACCTGACTGGGCCATCTGTTTTGTGAGGATCGTGTGTCGTCTTGTGTGCGGTGCCGCTTGTCGCTTTGGGCCTATCATCTGGTCGTCTATCCGGCCAGGCGGCTTCTTTGCTTTTTGACTGTGGGGGCTCTATGGCCTCCTCGTCGAATTCTGGCAGCAGCTTGCGCTTCGGGTAGCTCTTTGTTTGGTGGCTATTGTCATATTTGTCCGCGGTCTTGAGTACTTTGCTCCACCTCATTCTGAGTATGTCTTCCGTTGTTTTGAGCTTCCGTTTTTCCTTTTTCCGACTTTTTGCAGTGGCGACAAGTCTTTTGTGAAGGTTCTTATGCTCCGGTGGTGTGTCCGGCGTGAGGTCGTCTGGACTGTTGGTTTCGCCGGGCATGGATTGATTATCCGATTCGTCCTGCTCGGATGGCTGCTTGGTTGCGTGTTCGTCGTCCACTGGTATGCCCTGCTCTATTGCTGGGTCATTAGGAGTGCTGTTTTTGTCGAGGCGGGACTTAGGGCAGCGTCTGCGTCGCCATTTCGGTTGTTTGTTGGCGGAATTATTCTTTGCCGTGTCCCGTTGTCCCTCGTTATCGCTTCCTTTTGGGGTGTCCACCATGTATACATTATGGGTTGCGGTGGCCTTCTAGTGCTCGGTAGGCGCTGGTTCTTGGTAGTCTCCGGCATCGTCGTCCATACCGTCGATGTCTTTGGAGTCGTAGTCTAGCATGTCAGTTAGATCATCGACAGTGGCTACAAAGTGGGTGGTGGGTGGGCCTTGAATTTCTTCGTCGTACGCATCCCAACCATCCTGACCGTAGTCCGGCCAGGGTTCTCCTGATAGCGAGAGATGCTATAGCGAATTTAGAATGTCGCCAAAGGGTGAGTGCTGAAAGATGTCCGCGGCGGTGAACTCCATGATCGGCGCCCAATCGGATTCGATTAGCAAGGGCGCAGGAGGTTCGGAGTCCGGCAAGGAGTCCGGCGCCTCGGAGTCACGAGCTTTATAAGGGACAAGGTCAGTATTCGGCTCCATCGCCATGGAAGTTGCAACTCCCGAGGCGGTGTCCAGCCACCTGTCCTCGATCTGCACGGTCGGCTCCGAACTATGGGTCAGAGCGGACTTGTGTGCGGCCTCCAGGGTACTGTCCGGCGGCAGAGCTAGATCATGCCCATCGTGATAGTCCGGCACGCTCGGCTGTGGCTCGACTCCATCGAAGATCAAGTC
Source organism: Aegilops speltoides (assembly GCA_021437245.1). NCBI lineage: Eukaryota > Viridiplantae > Streptophyta > Magnoliopsida > Poales > Poaceae > Aegilops > Aegilops speltoides. The sequence continues at coordinate 418,459,173 of CM038141.1, read as the reverse complement.
CCCGCGGATGTCAGCCATGAAGTTTAGGCTTCCAAACCTGACCTGATGGCCAGGGGCGTAGCTTTCGATCTGCTCCAGGTGGCCAAGTGAATTGGCCCGCAGTGCGAAGCTGCCGAACACAAAGATCTGTCCGGGGAGAAAAGTCTCACCCTGGACGACGTTGTTGTTGATTGAAGAGGCCATCAAGCCTATCGGTGACGACATAGAGGAACTCTCAATGAAAGCACCAATGTCGGTGTCAAAACCGGCGGATCTCGGGTAGGGGGTCCCGAACTGTGCGTCTAGGCGGATGGTAACAGGAGACAAGGGACACGATGTTTTTACCCAGGTTGGGCCCTCTCGATGGAGGTAAAACCCTACTCCGCTTGATTGATATTGATGATATGGGTAGTACAAGAGTGGATCTACCACGAGATCAAGGAGGCTAAACCCTAGAAGCTAGCCTATGGTATGATTGTTGTAATGGTTGTCATCCTCACGGACTAAAACCCTCCGGTTTATATAGACTCGGAGAGGGCTAGGGTTACAGAGTCGGTTACAATGGTAGGAGATCTACATATCCGTATTGCCAAGCTTGCCTTCCACGCCAAGGAAAGTCCCATCCGGACACGGGACGAAGTCTTCAATCTTGTATCTTCATAGTCCTGGAGTTCGGCTGACGATGATAGTCCGGCTATCCGGACACCCCCTAGTCCAGGACTCCCTCAGTGCATACTCAGGGAGAACACTTGTACCTTGAAATTCAGTGAGAGATCATCTTATAATGCTACCGTCGAACTAAGCAAAATAAGATGCATAAAGGATAAACATCACATGCAATCAATATAAGTGATATGATATGGCCATCATCATCTTGTGCCTTTGATCTCCATCTCCAAAGCACCGTCATGATCACCATCGTCACCGGCGCGACACCTTGATCTCCATCATAGCATCGTTGTCGTCTCGCCAACTATTGCTTCTACGACTATCGCTACCGCTTAGTGATAAAGTAAAGCAATTACATGGCGATTGCATTTCATACAATAAAGCGACAACCATATGGCTCTTGCCAGTTGCCGATAACTGTCACACCCTGCATTTTGTAACATTTCATTTTTATTAATAAAGCATGAAAATTTGGACCAACAAAAACTTTTTGCATTATTTGACTTTTATTGGAGTTGGTTTTCTCTCTGTGTTTCCATTCAAGGGCTTCTTGAAGTCAACTACTCTACCCTCTATATTCCATCTCCTTACCCCAAGCTCCTGACCAATGACCATGCCATGTGAATAGTGCTATATGGGATTTTCTTACAAAAATAATATGGCCGAAAGTATTTTCTAAAATTAGTTTTCCAAAACCCCGAATTGAGGTTTGCAATGCAAGTACTTGATTAAGGGCAGTAAAGATCTTTCAAAAATATATTTGACTCCTATTAGATACAGGATGCCCGGGAACCACAAAAATATAATTTTAAAAGTTCTTGTTCTATTTTGTTTAAAGGCTTTTCTTAAGGCCGAAATGGTCTTTAATAGGAAAAATTACTTTCTGTTTCAAAAATATTTGACAAAATTTAGGAAACTCATAGGACATATATTGTCCATATATAAGAGTTTCAACACCTGGTCATGTTCAAAATATTGGTCAAATCCCTCTAAAACCCTTTCTGGATATTTCAAGCTTTTGAAATATTTACAAAGGAAATATTCCCCAAAAATTCCAGGAAAATTCTATCATGTCAAATATGACATATCTGATGATCTTGCCAAGTCTCATGACTTGGAGAACAAGATAACATCATCAAAACCCCTCAAAACCATTTCTGTCCAATCTAAAGTTTGATCAACTTTACATTGCCAAGTATGTCCAAATGTGCTCAAACTTGGTGGACATGCTTCATTGGTCTAATGATGCATCTGGACCAAATGGCACAGGTTGGAGAAGAGGAACTCTTGATCAAAGTGCCTCAAAACCCTCTCTGGCCAGAATCAAGTTTGAACCACTTTGCACTACCAACTTTTTCTCCAAGACCCCAACTTTGGTGAGCCTGATCATGTGACCAAATAAGGCTACCACACCAAGTGGCACATCAAGGAGAAATGATTTACCCCACTGGATCTACACAAATCCATTTCTGCCCATTTCTAGGGTTTGCAAAAGTTGCATTGGCAACTTTGTCCAAATAAGCTCAAAATGGGTGGAAGGCCCTAAATATATGTGACATTTCACCCCTTGGAGTATCTTGGCCAGTGGGAGTCATTAGCCTACTCAAAACTCCATCAAACACCTTCTGGCAAAATACTAAAAAGCCTATTTTTGCCACTTCCACTAATCTCCTTGAGTTCATCTTTTTGCCACAACCCCTCCTCACTTCCCTCTGTCACTTAGACACTTTTCTACCCGAGGAAGCAATGTGGAGGAAGGGGGGAATCAAGTTTGTCCTCTCTGGACAACAGTTTCTCTTCTCTCTCACAGCCTTCTCTCTCTCCTTTTCGCACCCCAGAGCATCCAGGCTCTTTCGTGTCTTGCCCCCGCCTTTGTTGCTTCCAGACAGAAGCAGGCTGCAGCCGCTGAAAAACCCATGGATGCCGGCCAAAGTCGCGCTCTGGGCGCTGCCAGAGCGCCGACCGTTGACGCCGCGCCTCCCGACCGCCTCGTGCCTTCCCATCGCGCCAGCTGATGTGCCTCGACGTCTGCAGCACGCCGCCGTGCAGTCCCCGCTGTCTCCCCCTCTCTCTCCCCTCCTGCAGCGCGTGCCCGACGCCGCCGGCTCGGCCAATGGCCGGCCTCACACGCTTGGCGCGCAGAGCCCTCCCCCGCTCTCTCTCCTTCTCCCTGGCGCCCTACTCCATCCCCACAAGCGCCGTGGACAGCCCCAACTCCTCTCCCTCGGCCTCCAGAGCGGATCCCGCGGGTGCCCGTAGGCCACGCCCACGGTGAACCGCGGCCAGCCTATTTAAGGCGCTCCCGAGCCCTCCTCTTCCTCCCTGTCGCTCCTCCACGCACCCAATCCACCTGGATCCACCCACTCTCTCAGAGCCGCCGAGCTCGAGATCGAGCTCGAGCTCCGCCGCCTCTGGTCGCCGTCGTCAGGGGTACAGGCCTCCTCCGTCCCGTTCTCCCTCAAACCGGACTCCCTCGCCACCGATACTTTCCCTCTCTTTCCCTTCGTTTTGCAGCTGGGAGCGGCCGGAGCCACCGGCGCCCAAGCACCTCCGCCATGGGACCTCGTCGCCCGTGGCAGAGCCACCCGGCGACCGTCTCCACCACCACCCGAACCGCGACTCGCTCCCGAGTCCAACGGTAGTCTCCGCTCCCCTTCCGTGCCTCAGATCTCCATGGGCGAAGCTCGCTGTCGCCTCTGGCCGGAGGTAGGCGACGGCCGCCGTGGGGCGGCCGGTCGACCTCACGCTCGACGGGTGGGATCCACCGTCGAGTTTAAAAAACGTATACCTCTGAGACCGCCGTCGGCGAGGCGTATTCAGCCTTTACGCCTTCGACGTGGCGGCCGCGTGGGCTGGGTTTCCCCCTGGGCCTGCTGCTGCTGTGGCCTCTCTGGCCCAGTGGCACAGCGCCATTTTTCTTTTTCCTTTTCTGTGATGCTTCCAAATATTCCACAGGGCAGAATATTAATCCAAATGCATTGATTCCAATTTCTAAATTCCTAGAATATTGCAACCTATTTAATGGTGCAACTTTCACTCAAATCCAACCACTTTTTCTTCTCTGTAAATATTTAAATGTGGTTTTTAGCATTTAAATGAGCCTTTGAAAATCCATAACTCCTATTTTGCTGCTCCAGAACCAAAACCAAAAGTTGCCCCCTTCCTAGCCTTCCTTCTAGTATTTTACAAAAATAGGTTGACATTTTTGTGAGCACTTTGACTTTTCTGTTTTTATTATTGCCTTATTTTTCCGTTGTTTTCTTGCAACGTTAGATCCCGTATTTGACGAGGTAGCTGAGGAAGAAGGAGGAGCAGGGCCTGAGGACTTTGAAGATCAAGCCAACCAAGGCAAGCAGCCCTTTGACCATGACTATGATGCCCTTTTATATGCATGTCATTTTTAGCTCTTTATTGATGATGCATTGGAATCATGATGAGATGGTGAACCACGTGGGTGGTTGCCACGATTACATTCCTCGTTGGTACTTGCATTGTGCATGGCCCTACCTTCTTATGAGGGTCATGCCGGTGGGAGTAGATAGGACGCGAAAGTAGATGCTACGCAAAGAGGGATGGGAATATGCATGGTAAAGGAGGCAAAGTGATTTCAAAAGTATTTTCGAAAACCCCGTCGGGTGCCACTCATGCCCGAGGGAGATGATGAGATGGGTGACCACTTGATGACGAAGTGGTGTGCCAAGCAAAAAGGGAGTGTGGTTTTCAAAACGGATTGGTCGGAGTTGCGACCGTTACTCCAACCTTACATGCGCGACCACTCTACCCTTATATGGGAAAGGGCATTATTGAGTACCTAGACCGATACTAGCTTGGAGCCCGCATTACTAGTGACGGGGGAGAGTTGGTGCTCTCTCTTGGGACGGGGTCGTGCCAGGTAGGGCGGCCATGACCATCTTTATGGGGCACCGGACACACCGTTGGTACCCCGTGCCAGTGGTATGTGATGGAAATGGGAGCAAGGCTCCATGAAAAGGTTGTTGAAATGTTGGGCACGGGGGTTACTGCCAATCGAGTGGACTCCATGTTAGTGTCGTCTAGGGAAAGGTAGTGATCGGGTGCTTACCCCGGGTATTTGAGGTACCGCGGGTCGTGGTTTGACACGGAAGTTCCCCGGATCTAGTGGGTAAAGTGTGCAACCTCTGCAGAGTGTAAAACTATTCGAATAGCCGTGTCCACGGTCATGGACAGTTGGGTAACCGCTCTTGGGCTACGTCCACTTGTTTACAAATCCGGTGTGTGTGAGGTGATGGTGTTGTCATGGATCAAGTCCAGGACTTGACACGATTGAGATGGGTTGGTGCCCACTCCGTTTATGATAAATGGGTTGGTGCCCATTCTATTTATGTTGATGTCTGTGACCAGTTCTCATGGTTACTGGAATTCTCTTGATGCATGATTTATAGGATGTTGAACATGTCCTGCACTCAAAACTAGCTTTATGCAAAACTTTACCTATGTCATGCATTATCGTACCTTGAACCAAATCATGGGTTGCTTGCGTAGTACATTCAAAGTACTCATTGGCTTGCCCTTGGTTATTTAATTGACGGGCATGGGAGAACCGGAGTTCAAGAAGAGTTCTTTGGAGCGATCATGCGAACTAGGACGCTTCCGGTCGAGAATGCCTGTAGGGTTAAGGCAGATGGCATGGGTTCTACTTATCGATGATGTTTTCCGCTGCTATGTTTCATTTGATGTTCAGCCCTTAGGGCTTTATCGATGTAAGTCTTGACCTTGATGGTCACTATTTGTGTAAGACGGTATGTATGGATGTAAGACTCTTGTTATTCAGCTTCTGTGTGTTCAGTGAGCATTGATCTCTGGGATCACTGTACACGTGCATTCGGTGATCACGACTTGCAGTCGGGGTCCCCACAGAGCTGGTACCAGAGCCATCTGTTGTAGGAAGCCTTAGTTAGCATGGACGTTAGTTAGAGCGAGACTATCCCTAGATTACCCATATACCCACGTTTTATGTTAGCATCCCAAACACAGGTCACATTCCTTTATTGACCCTTCCCCTCCACTTTTTGTAGATGGCGCGCCGTGCAGAGGACTTCGACCTTTGGGTTTCCGTGCTTCTTGAGGATAGCCTCGGGAAGTGCCAGTCACCCGAGTCCCCACTTTCTCCTACCACGAGCTTTGGGTCGACAAGCACCAAGAAGGAGTATCACGTGGAGGTAGTCGTGAGGCGAATGGCGCCCGACGAGCTGGTTCTTTGAGGGACCCCAGATGGCGACACTGCTTCTCGCCGTGGAGAGCTGCTGCCCTCAAGGCACCGACTGCGTCTCGAGATCTCTGCCAGAGATGGCGAGAGAGCCACCACTCGTTACCTGCCTTATCGTAAGGAAGGTGATGACCAGAGCAGCGCACCAGCACCACCCTTGGACGAGGGACTTCCTCTCCGCTTCCAGACCTATTTCAGCTTGTGTCTTGTGATGCAGCACAACACCTGGCCTCGGAGTCGACGGAGCTTCGGAAGGAACTCCGCGAGACCAAGGAGCTCCTCCGCATAGTTCAGACGAAGGCGGACAGGATCAAGAAGGATGGAGCACCCCCCGGACAGCCCGCGATAGCTTATCGAGGCGGACGACCCCCACAGGTCGCACCTGCCGAGGGAGCACCTCAGCCACGCCGTATGACGGCAAAGGAGTACCGCAACCTCTTCAAGACGCCACCAGCAAAGCAGCGCCGTGTTCAGCTCCTTCACTCCCCCGCTTCCTCAAGCGATGAGGAGACCAAGACAGATGAAGATGAGGAGGAAGACCCAGAGGAGCCAGAATACCCGACCGAGCATTCCACCACTTAGACTCCGTTCAGGACTAGGATAGGCTAGCTCGTAGCCTATGGTAGGATAGGTCGTGTACCCCTTTTGCGAAGTCGAGTCTTTGTAATGGTTCTTATGAAACCATGTTATGTTGTGTTTGCTTTCAACTTGCTTTGATGAAGTCGTATTTTCCTTCGGAACTTGTAAACCACTACATTTCCCATTTGGTTTAATGCATGAGTTTGGCCCTTCTGGCCTTTGTTTTACTTAAATTGTGTCACACCACCCCCTTACTAGGCATTCCATCTATACTGCTTTCCCTCATTGTTGTTCCCTATCATGAGACCTTGACCGCTCCAACAGGATGCCTGTTGTAACACGTACTGGTACCTCTACCCAGCCGCAAGAAGCCGGAGGTTCTGCTGAGGCCGGAGCAGAGATGAGAGCCAAGATAGGATGTAAAGGAGTCGGGATTACCATTAACGGGGTAGACTTCCTAGCAGACCTTATCATCCTAAAGTCACAAGGCTTGGATGTGATCTTGGGAATGAATTGGCTCAGCAAGCACCAAGGCTTGATTGATTGCGCCAACCGGACGGTCACTATGACCAATGACCGAGGAGTCGAAGTCAAATTTGCTTCCAACCCCTCTTCTGCTCAAGCCAACCAAGTCAACTGTCTGACTGAAGTTGGGTTGGAACAAGTGTCGGTAGTATGCGAGTATCCCGATGTTTTTCCTGATGAGCTACCAGGAATGCCTCCTGATCGGGACATTGAGTTCATCATCGAGCTCATACCGAGCGGGACCCATCTATAAGAAGCCTTATAGAATGGGATCGGAGGAGTTAGCGAATTGAAGAAGCAGGTGGAAGAGCAGTTGAGGAAGGATTTATCCGCCCTAGTGCCTCCCCTTGGGGATCGCTTTCTGCATTTGTGGCAAAGAAGGACGGTACCATCCGCTTATGCATTGACTACCGCTCCTCAACGAGGTTACAATCAAGAACAAGTACCCGCTTCCCAAGATTGAAGATCTGTTTGATCAACTCAATGGGGCCAAGGTGTTCTCCAAGATCGACCTCGGATCTGGGTACTACTAATCGAAGATCGACCCCAAGATATTCGAAGGCGGCATTCAGTATCAGATATGGCTCAGATGAATGCACGGTCATGTCCTTTGGATTGACCAATGCCCCAGACTTATTTCATGTATCTCATGAATAAGGTCTTCATGGAATATTTGGACAAGTTCGTCGTTGTCTTCATTGATGACATTCTTGTCTTCTCGAAGTCGGAAGAAGAGCACGAGCAACACTTGAGGATGGTCCTAGACAAGCTTCGAGAGCACCAAGCTGTATGCCAAGTTCAGCAAGTGTGAATTCGGCTGCGTGAAGTTGGATTCTGGGTCATGTTCTAAGCGAAGAGGGATTGTCGATCGACCCGCTAAGATTGAAGCCGTGATGAATGGCAATCCCGAGCAATGTGAAGGAAGTCGAAGCTTCCTCGGACTCATGGGATATTACCGCAAGTTCGTTGAAGGATTCTCAAGCATTGCCCGACCCATGACTCAGCTCTTGAAGAAGGACAAGAAGTTGAATGGACGCCGAAGTGCGAAGAGAGCTTCCAGAGCTGAAGAAGAGGCTAACCACCGCTCGATTCGCCACACCAGATATACACAAGGAGTTTGTGATATATTGTGATCGTCAAGAATCGGATGGGAGGTGTTACGATGCAAGAAGGCGAGTCGTGGCCTACCTTTCAAGGCAACTACAACCTCACGAAGAGAACTACGCTACTCATGACCTTGAGCTAGCAGCAGTGGTTCATGCCCTGAAAACTTGGCGACATTACCTTTTGGGAAAGCGATGTGAGATATACACGGATCACAAGAGTCTGAAGTATATTTTCACTCAAAGGAATTGAACATGAGGCGAGAAGATGGCTGGAGTTGATAAAGGATTATGACCTCGGTGTTCAATACCACCTGGAAAGGCCAATGTGGTAGCAGATCGTTGAGCAGGAAGGCTTGCTCCTTGAATGCTATTTGAAGCACAAGCTGCCCGCCTTGTATGAAGAACTTGAAAGCTTGGGTTGGAACTGGTTGCACCAGGATTCTTGGCCAACCTCGAAGTTAAGCCTACCTTGATGGATGATATCAAGAAAGCTCGGAAGGGCATGAGAGTATTGAAGGCATCAAGAGGAAGATCCAGCAGGCAAAGCCTCGGGATTCACAGAGGATGAGGAAGGAATTGTGTGGTTTGGGAATCGCATCTGCGTGCCCAACAAGGTTGAGCTCAAGAACCTGATCTTGCAAGAAGCTCATGACAGCCCATATTCCATCCACCACGGAGGCACCAAGATGTATCAAGACTGAAGGAAAGATTTTGGTGGCACGGGATAAAAGGAGATTGCCACCTATGTTGCAAAATGTGACGATGCCGAGGGTCAAAGCTGAGCACCGGCGACTGTTGGATTACTCCAACCACTCAAGGTTCCCGAGTGGAAATGGGATAAAGTCGGAATGGATTTCATCATGGACTACCTAGGTCAAACAAGGGACATGACTCCATCCGGGTCATAGTTGACCATTTGACCAAGGTGGCCCACTTCATTCTGTCAAGACAACCTACAAGGGAACCAGTTAGCAGTCTCTACATCAACCGAATTGTGAGCCTTCATGGTGTTCCCAAGGAGATTGTGTCGATCGAGGAACCCAGTTCACCTCAAGGTTTTGGAAGAAATTCCAGAGGCCATGGGGACCAAGTTGTCCTTCAAAGATCGCTTTCCACCCACAGACCGGAGGTCGACCGAAGCGAGTGAATCAAATACTCAAGACATGCTCCGAGCACGTGTCTTAGCTTATGGAGCTAAGTGGGAGGATTGCCTCCCTTTCGCCGAAGTTCTCTTACAACAACAGCTATCAAGCCAGCCTTGAGATGGCACCATTTGAAGTGTTATACTGGGCGGAAGTGCCGACACCTCTCAAGCTGGTGGAGGCCGGAGAAGGACTTGTCTTTGGGCCACGATATCCTTCGTGAAGCGTATAAACCGGGAGCGTGAAGACTACCTTAGATCCGAAGTTCCGTATCTCTTTAAAGCCTAGTTTAGGAATCTCGGGGACGAGATTCTTGTAAGGGGGGTAGGTCTGTCACACCCTGCATTTTGTAACATTTCATTTTTATTAATAAAGCATGAAAATTTGGACCAACAAAAACTTTTTGCATTATTTGACTTTTATTGGAGTTGGTTTTCTCTCTGTGTTTCCATTCAAGGGCTTCTTGAAGTCAACTACTCTACCCTCTATATTCCATCTCCTTACCCCAAGCTCCTGACCAATGACCATGCCATGTGAATAGTGCTATATGGGATTTTCTTACAAAAATAATATGGCCAGAAAGTATTTTCTAAAATTAGTTTTCCAAAAACCCCTGAATTGAGGTTTGCACTGCAAGTACTTGATTAAGGGCAGTAAAGATCTTTCCAAAAATATATTTGACTCCTATTAGATACAGGATGCCCAGGAACCACAAAAATATAATTTTAAAAGTTACTGTTCTATTTTGTTTAAAGGCTTTTTCTTAAGGCCAGAAATGGTCTTTAATAGGAAAAATTACTTTCTCTGTTTCAAAAATATTTGACAAAATTTAGGGAAACTCATAGGACATATATTGTCCATATATAAGAGTTTCAACACCTGGTCATGTTCAAAATATTGGTCAAATCCTCTAAAACCCTTTTCGGATATTTCAAGCTTTTGAAATATTTACAAAGGAAATATTCCCAAAAATTCCAGGAAAGTTCTATCATGTCAAATATGACATATCTCGATGATCTTGCCAAGTCTCATGACTTGGAGAACAAGATAACATCATCAAAACCCCTCAAAACCATTTCTGTCCAATCTAAAGTTTGATCAACTTTACATTGCCAAGTATGTCCAAATGTGCTCAAACTTGGTGGACATGCTTCATTGGTCTAATGATGCATCTGGACCAAATGGCACAGGTTGGAGAAGAGGAACTCTTGATCAAAGTGCCTCAAAACCCTCTCGGCCGAATCAAGTTTGAACCACTTTGCACTACCAACTTTTTCTCCAAGACCCCAACTTTGGTGAGCCCTGATCATGTGACCAAATAAGGCTACCACACCAAGTGGCACATCAAGGAGAAATGATTTACTCCACTGGATCTACATAAATCCATTTCTGCCCATTTCTAGGGTTTGCAAAAGTTGCATTGGCAACTTTGTCCAAATAAGCTCAAAATGGGTGGAAGGCCCTAAATATATGTGACATTTCACCCCTTGGAGTATCTTGGCCAGTGGGAGTCATTAGCCTACTCAAAACTCCATCAAACACCTTCTGGCAAAATACTAAAAAGCCTATTTTTGCCACTTCCACTAATCTCCTTGAGTTCATCTTTTTGCCACAACCCCTCCTCACTTCCCTCTGTCACTTAGACACTTTTCTACCCGAGGAAGCAATGTGGAGGAAGGGGGGAATCAAGTTTGTCCTCTCTGGACAACAGTTTCTCTTCTCTCTCACAGCTTCTCTCTCTCCTTTCTGCACCCCAGAGCATCCTGTGCTCTTCTGTGTCTTGCCCTCGCCATTGTTGCTTCCAGACAGAACAGACGCAGGCAGCCTTGTGAAAAACCGCGGATGCCGCCAAAGTCGCGACTGAGCGCTGCCAGAGCGCCGACCGTTGACGCCGCGCCTCCCGACCGCCTCGTGCCTTCCCATCGCGCCGGTGATGTGCCTCGACGTCTGCAGCACGCCGCCGTGCAGTCCCCGCTATCTCCCCCTCTCTCTCCCCTCCTGCAGCGCGTGCCCGACGCCGCCCGGCTCGGCCAATGGCCGGCCTCACACGCGCGGGCGCCAGAGCCCTCCCCCGCTCTCTCTCCTTCTCCCTGGCGCCCTACTCCATCCCCACAAGCGCCGTGGACAGCCCCAACTCCTCTCCCTCGGCCTCCAGAGCGGATCCCGCGGGTGCCCGTAGGCCACGCCCACGGTGAACCGCGGCCAGCCTATTTAAGGCGCTCCCGAGCCCTCCTCTTCCTCCCTGTCGCTCCTCCACGCACCCAATCCACCCCTGGATCCACCCACTCCTCTCCAGAGCCGCCCGAGCTCGAGATCGAGCTCGAGCTCCGCCGCCTCGGGTCGCCGTCGATCTGCGGGTACAGGCCTCCTCCGTCCCGTTTCTCCCTCAAACCGGACTCCCCTCGCCTCACTGATACTTTCCCCTCTCTTTCCCCTTCGTTTTGCAGCTGGGAACGGCCGGAGCCACCGGCGCCCGAAGCACCTCCGCCGCGGGACCTCGTCGCCGGCGAAGCAGGCCACCCCGGCGACCGTCTCCACCACCACCAGAACCGCGACTCGCTCCTGAGTCCAACGGTAGTCTCCGCTCCCCTTCCCGTGCCCTGTATCTCCGCCGGCGAGCTCGCCGTCGCCTCTGGCCGGAGGTAGACGACGGCCGCCGTGGGGCGGCCGGTCGACCTCACGCTCGACGGGTGGGATCCACCGTCGAGTTTAAAACGTCACATACAAGACCTGACCGCCGTCGGCCGAAGGCGATTCGCCTTTACGCCTCGACGTGGCGGCGCGCAGGCTGGGTTTCCCCACAGGCTGCTGTCTGTGGCCTCTCGGCCCGAGGGCACAGCGCCATTTTTCTTTTTCCTTTTCTGTGATGCTTCCAAATATTCCACAGGGCAGAATATTAATCCAAATGCATTGATTCCAATTTCTAAATTCCTAGAATATTGCAACCTATTTAATGGTGCAACTTTCACTCAAATCCAACCACTTTTTCTTCTCTGTAAATATTTAAATGTGGTTTTTAGCATTTAAATGAGCCTTTGAAAATCCATAACTCCTATTTTGCTGCTCCAGAACCAAAACCAAAAGTTGCCCCCTTCCTAGCCTTCCTTCTAGTATTTTACAAAAATAGGTTGACATTTTTGTGAGCACTTTGACTTTTCTGTTTTTATTATTGCCTTATTTTTCCGTTGTTTTCTTGCAACGTTAGATCCCGTATTTGACGAGGTAGCTGAGGAAGAAGGAGGAGCAGGGCCTGAGGACTTTGAAGATCAAGCCAACCAAGGCAAGCAGCCCTTTGACCATGACTACGATGCCCTTTTATATGCATGTCATTTTTAGCTCTTTATTGATGATGCATTGGAATCATGATGAGATGGTGAACCACGTGGGTGGTTGCCACGATTACATTCCTCGTTGGTACTTGCATTGTGCATGGCCCTACCTTCTTATGAGGGTCATGCCGGTGGGAGTAGATAGGACGCGAAAGTAGATGCTACGCAAAGAGGGATGGGAATATGCATGGTAAAGGAGGCAAAGTGATTTCAAAAGTATTTTCGAAAACCCCGTCGGGTGCCACTCATGCCCGAGGGAGATGATGAGATGGGTGACCACTTGATGACGAAGTGGTGTGCCAAGCAAAAAGGGTGTGTGGTTTTCAAAACGGATTGGTCGGAGTTGCGACATCATATCCAACCTTACATGCGCGACCACTCTACCCTTATATGGGAAAGGGCATTATTGAGTACCTAGACCGATACTAGCTTGGAGCCCGCATTACTAGTGACGGGGGAGAGTTGGTGCTCTCTCTTGGGACGGGGTCGTGCATGTAGGGCGGCCATGACGATCTTTATGGGGCACCGGACACACCGCTGGTACCCGTGCGGTGGTATGTGATGGAAATGGGAGCAAGGCTCCATGAAAAGGTTGTTGAAATGTTGGGCACGGGGGTTACTGCCAATCGAGTGGACTCCATGTTAGTGTCGTCTAGGGAAAGGTAGTGATCGGGTGCTTACCCCGGGTATTTGAGGTACCGCGGGTCGTGGTTTGACACGGAAGTTCCCCGGATCTAGTGGGTAAAGTGTGCAACCTCTGCAGAGTGTAAAACTATTCGAATAGCCGTGTCCACGGTCATGGACAGTTGGGTAACGCTCTTGGGCTACGTCCACTTGTTTACAAATCCGGTGTGTGTGAGGTGATGGTGTTGTCATGGATCAAGTCCAGGACTTGACACGATTGAGATGGGTTGGTGCCCACTCCGTTTATGATAAATGGGTTGGTGCCCATTCTATTTATGTTGATGTCTGTGACCAGTTCTCATGGTTACTGGAATTCTCTTGATGCATGATTTATAGGATGTTGAACATGTCCTGCACTCAAAACTAGCTTTATGCAAAACTTTACCTATGTCATGCATTATCGTACCTTGAACCAAATCATGGGTTGCTTGCGAGTACATTCAAAGTACTCATTGGCTTGCCACTGGTTATTTAATTGACCAGGCATGGGAGAACCGGAGTTCGAAGAAGAGTTCTTTGGAGACGATCATGCGAACTAGGACGTTTCCCAGTCAGAATGCCTGTAGGGTTAAGGCAGATGGCATGGGTTCTACTTATCGATGATGTTTTCCGCTGCTATGTTTCATTTGATGTTCAGCCCTTAGGGCTTTATCGATGTAAGTCTTGACCTTGATGGTCACTATTTGTGTAAGACGGTATGTATGGATGTAAGACTCTTGTTATTCAGCTTCTGTGTGTTCAGTGAGCATTGATCTCTGGGATCACTGTACACGTGCATTCGGTGATCACGACTTGCGAGTCGGGGTCCCCACAATAACTCCGTTACAAACATGATCATGTCATACAATAAAATTTAGCATCATGTCTTGACCATATCACATCACAACATACCCTATAAAAACAAGTTAGACGTCCTCTACTTTGTTGTTGCAAGTTTTACGTGGCTGTTGTCGGTGTCAAAACCGGCGGATCTCGGGTAGGGGGTCCCGATTTGTGCGTCTTAGGCTAATGGTAACAGGAAGAAAGGGACACAATGTTTACCCAGGTTCGGGCCCTCTCGATGGAGGTAAAACCCTACTTCCTGCTTGATTAATATTGATGATATGAGTAGTACAAGAGTAGATCTACCATGAGATCGTAGAGGCTAAACCCTAGAAGCTAGCCTATGATGATTATGATTGTAGTTGTGATCGGCCTTCTAAGGACCAACCTCTCCGGTTTATATAGACACCGGAGAGGGCTAGCGTTTACACGGAGTCGGTTACAAGGAAGGAAATACAATATCTGGATCGCCAAGCTTGTCTTCCACGCAAAGGAGAGTCCCATCCGAACACGGGACGGAGTCTTGTATCTTCATAGTCCAACAGTCTGGCCAAAGTATATAGTCCGGCTGTCCGGATACCCCCTAATCTAGGACTCCCTCAGTAGCCCCTGAACTAAGCTTCAATGACGATGAGTCCGGCGCGCAGTCTTGTCTTCGACATTGCAAGGCGGGTTCCTTCTCCGAACTCTCCAAGGTAATCATCGAACACGTAAACCATGTCCGGATCTGCAAAATGATCTTCACATACCATCGTAGAGAGAATGATATTTCAGCTGACAACTTTTTAGATGACGTGATATGTCATTACGTTCGGGTCATTATTCGAACCGTTTTCCCACAACCAGCCACAGCGCATATTGCGAGGCGGTTTCCTTGAGACATCTTGTCAAAGCAGAGATCGTGTCCCCTTATCACGGGATTCTCATCAATACGGGTATGGGTAATCCCACCATGCCATCAATCGTGGCGCTTGGGAAGTAAGCGATTCTCAACGGGCGAGTGAGGAGGCGCACCGCTTTCGTCGCCTTTATAAAGGGATAAGGGCTTCCCATTCTCACCCATGCCTTCCTCCTCCTTTGCTCATCCTTACCTCCTCGAGCTCCAGCGCCCTAGTCCAAGTCCTCTCCGCACAGCCGAATATGTCCGGAGCAGGAGGCAAGTGGGTGGCTTCCACCGTGAAGGAGAAGCATGTCGCGAATATTTGGGCGGCCAGATACTTGGCCGCAGACATAGCGCACCGGCTACCGGACGATGGGCAGGTCCTTCCTACCCCGGGACCCCATGAGAGGGTCGTGTTTCTCGCCCACTTCGTCCATGGACTGCGGTTTCCACTTCATCCCTTCGTCCGCGGGCTCATGTTCTACTACGGGCTAGATTTCCATGATCTAGCCCCAAACTTCATCCACAACATCTGGGCGTTCATCGTCGTATGCGAGGCCTTCCTCCGCATCAAGCCTCACTTCGGCCTGTGGCTGCAAATCTTCTGCGTGAAGCCGAAGATCGTGAGCGGCCAGCAAGCAGAGTGCGGAGGGGCCATGGTGGGCAAGATGCCTAATGTCACCTGGCTTGACGACTCCTTTGCGGAGACCGTGAAAGGGTGGAAATCGAGGTGGTTCTACATCACCGAGCCGCGTGGTGCCAACTAGGTGGCGGCCCCTGAATTCCGATCCGAAACCCCCATGCGGCTTACCTCCTGGGAAAAGAAGGGTCTGGCCTGGGGCGAACCTACAGAGCTGACCGGACTCCAAAACTGCATCAAGATCATGAAGGACAAGAACATCAAGCTTGTCAATGTGATCCAGGTCATGCTCGTTCGCCGGATTCTTCCGTGCCAAAGGCGGGCATTTAATCTGTGGGAGTTCGTCCCGGCCAAACACCAGACGCTTCGGAGGCTCTACGGCATGATGCATAAAGACACATGGAAGGTGTTGTTCAAGGCCTCCGAAGTACCTCCTCCCACATCCGAGGACCGTGGACTTCATGCCGTGCAGCCTCCTCGTCCGGTGAGTTTTCTGACTACCACCGGATTCAGCTCTTCCCAATATATTCCTGGGGGAGTCTTAAGCAATTGTGCATATTTGATCAGGATTATGTGGAGACAGTGGAACAGATTGACTGTCCGGCTCTGCTGCCAGAAGGCCAACCGACGCTCTCCTGACGGAGATGCTAATCCCGTCGCCCTACAAGGCGCTGGAAAAGAAGGCCCCGGGGGCCAGGAAGGGTCTCCGGCGTAAGGTCGTATCGGAAGCGTCGTCCGAAGACGACGAGTCACACTAATCCCCCGAAGGGGAGGAAGAAGAAGAAGCGGCCGTCCCATCCGGAGAGGATGGGGGCCTGAGAAGGCGGACTAGGGGGGCGTGAAAGGCCCCCAACGCAAGGCCGTCATACCCTCGTCGTCCGACAACGACGAGGCAGATTCCTCCCGCGGAGGCGGGGGGAAGAAAGAGGAAACTTTGCCTCCCCGCACTGGGGAGGAGAAAAAGAGTAAAGCCGCCCCGGAGGGGAAGGCTGGGACGTCCAAGAAGGGAAAGGTGTCCCTTCCGGACTACTCCGCCACGGCCGCCCATAGCGAGAGGGGTGGCTGCCCAGGGGGGAAGCCCCTAGCAGGATTGTAAGTATCCGCACTCTATCGTGAATTTACTTCATAGTCTTTTTATAACGCCGAACATATATGCAGTCCGGCCAGGGTTCATCCCGAGGTATCGTCTTCGGATGGGTCCCTGAGCGATTCAGCGATGAACTCGCTCCCGACGGCCACTACCCCTCAGGCCGCGGATGACACAGAGGTGTTGTCCCGAAGGCTCCCAGAGCGGGGGGAGGTGACTCTGGAGACGCCCCAAGGCGGAATTCCAGATGTCAGACACGCGGGGTTCAAGATCCCTACGGATCGTGTTGATGAGAGCCGCAGTAGGCCGGGCTCTCAGCCGAACACTGTCCTAGAACCTCCAATGGTTCCGGACTCAGGCGGGCAGCCCCTCGTTAGGGAGGGCGAGCCGTCCGTGCCAAGGACTTCCATTACGCCCGAGGTGTTGGATTATCTACTGGAAGCACTTCGCGGCGCTTCCATGGATGAAGAGCACCGTACTCTTATGAGTGCGGGGTGATTCAGAAGGTTTTGTCCGCCAAGGGCGGACTAACCGAAGCTTGCACCAGCCTGCTGACAGGCTTTGAGGTAAGTAATAAAAATGTGTGAAATTACCACGCGATAGGTAGTAGCCCCTGATACTCTGTTTGGTGTTCGGAAAGAAAAGCCAAATGGAGGGTCAATTATAATCCGCAGGAGTCTAATAATAATTGTGCATGTGAATAAGCAGGCTGTGCTGCTTGCCGCTGCTGTCCGCACAGCCGAGGTCGCCGGACTAAAGCGGGACCTGGAGCAGGCGCAGGGAGAGCTCGACCTCACGAAGAGGCAGCTTGAAGAGAACAAAGGTGAGTGATTCCCCGCTCTCATATAATGAAGGATAGATAAAATTGGTTATTCTAACGATGAAGCATCGTGACTATGTAACAGAGGCCACCATCGAAGTGGCGCCTCTGAAGAAAGCGTTGTTCGAGGCCGAAGACAAGGCGGCCTTGGAATGCAAGGAGCGCGAAAAGCAAGATGCTAGAGTGGGCGAGGTACAGCAAGAGCTCCAGGAGCTCGGCAGGAAGTTCGAGTCCATGGAGCATGATCTTAAGATGAAAGAGGCCGAGCTTGCAAAGGCTCTTGCGAGCATGAAAGACGCTAAGGCCGAAGCCAACAAGGCACAACAGGAAATCCAGGCAGCCAAGAAGATAGCGGCGCGTAAGACAATCTTTATGCAAAGCAAACATGTGGAGGAGGCGTTTCTTTTACTTACCCGAATTCGGAGTTCTCTAGGGGCATTCGCAGATCTGCCACATAGCATATCAGATGCCACGGAGTTCTACCATGCCAAGGAGGGGAGCTCAACGGAGAAGTTGTTCTGGTCCCAATATGCTGGGGCCGAACACCCAATGCCTCTGAGTGACCAACTGAAGTAGTTGGTCGAACTCCACAGGGCGGCCGAAGTGGCTATGAAAGATTTCATAGTCCGGATGTGGCCTGGTGAGCCCCTACCCACTAGCTACTTCGGCCTTATCAAGCGGATGGTGAATGCCTATCCGCGGCTTGAAGTTATCAAGCGATCCATTTGCATTGAGGATGCCCGCCGGGCCTTTGCCCGCGCGAAGGTGCATTGGGGCAAGCTGGATGCGGAGAAGCTGGTGAAGGGCGGGCCGCCGGAGGGCAAGGCGCATCGCTATCCCGAGAAGTATTACGATGGCGTTATGAAGGGCGCTCGTCTCGTGGCCGATGAATGTACCAAGGACACGATCATTGAGTAAATGTACCTCTGTCGTTGTTGTAATATTAAGACGAAGTTACTTGCGCTATGTAGCACTGTTTGATTTAAAATATTACCTTCTGTGCGGCTGTTTATAAAATTCTGAAAGTAGGCCAGTCGTCGGCTTCCACCCCCACGTAACTAGTACCGGGGTGTTCCTGGAAAAACCCAGATACTCTTTACCCAAATTTTTGGTCCCTTAAGGAGGTATCCGGAGAAGCGAACAAGGCAATCGGACTATGCGGCTTTATAACTTTCACTTAGCCATAGAAGTCTACAATTTTAAATTTCGGCGAAGCCCCTAGAATTCGGAAGGCCGAATTGGGGCGCTATATATGCCTAGATCGGACGAAGCCGATTCCTCGCCTAAAGCCGAAAAATCTTTAAGGATTTTAAGACCTCTTGAACAGTGACCAGCTCTCACCGCATCATGCCGGTCAGTTTTTGGCTTTCTCTACTGAGGTGCTCATCCGGAAGAACCGGGATACAATCGCAGTAGTTCTCCCTGCGCTACCTTAGCCGATATAATGGAACGTAAGGTACCAAAACAAGGGAGCCAGGCAAACCCAACTATTGACCCAAGACGTGATTCAGAGCTGATGCATATAGTGCTATAAGTTCGGGGTGCCGCACTGTTGAATGTGTTCGGACTTGTTTTGCCGTATTATGAGGTGCCATAAGAAGCCCTGGCAAAATTGATCGTACCAAGGTGTACGGATGCAATATTAAATAAACATTTGTAAGAAAAAATGCTCAAATAATAATAAGAAGTTGACGCTATATATGATCTCCCATTGATGAATAATACGTTTAAGCGTATGTTTGCAATGGGTGCGTTTAAGCGGTAGTAAATAGGACTATTTAACATGTCCTATCCAAGGGCAGGTTGCATGTAGGTATATAAAACAGGTATAACGATCGTGAACAGATTCCACCTGGGTATTTCCTTTTGTGCGCAAAGCCTGTTGCCTCCTTGGTTTTCTCTCCTATATAAGTCCGACAATCCGGCTCTTCTGAAGAGGCTGCCCTAAAGCAATGTCCTGAAAGATAAAAAGGGAAGGTTATGAAGGTATGTTGCGGTGATACCGCACTGTTGACTGAGTCACTGTTGCGCCTCCGCCTATGCCCATGGTATTTTGAGTGCGTAATTGTGTATGCGTGGCATGAATGCTGCTTTGATGGGTCTTAAGCGGAGGCGGGACTGCTAGTCACGCTCTTTGCGTGCCTGGTGATCCTGTTGCGGGGCGCTCCGGACTTGCTTGACGGTGCTCGAGGTTGTCATCGCCGGATTGGTGGTTTGTTGGAGGAGGCCGCATTGTACTTCTGCCGTGAGGGCTGCAGTATGCTCTTCTGTACGGAGAGAGCGGTCCATATTTCCGTTGACTGTTATGACCCCGCGCGGTCCTGGCATCTTGAGCTTGAGGTATGCATAGTGTGGTACCACATTGAATCTAGTGAATGCGGTTCGTCCGAGCAGTGCGTGGTAACCACTACAGGAAGGGACGATATCGAAGATTAACTCTTTGCTTTGGAAGTTATCCGGAGATCCGAAGACCACTTCCAATGTTATAGAGACCGTACAACGGGCCTCCACTCCAGGAATTACACCTTTGAAGGTGGTTTTGGTGGGCTTGATCCTTGAAGGGTTGATGCCCATTTTGCACACTGTGTCCTGATAAAGCAGGTTCAGGCTGCTGCCGCCGTCCATAAGGACTCGCGTGAGGTGGAATCCGCCGATGATTGGGTCTAGGACCAATGCGGCTGAGCCGCCGTGACGGATGCTAGTAGGGTGATCCCTACGATCAAAGGTGATCGGACAAGCTGACCATGGGTTGAATTTGGGGGCGAATGGCTCCATCGCATAGACGTCCTGTAGTGCTCGCTTCCGTTCCCGCTTGGGAATGTGAGTGGCGTAGATCATGTTGACCGTTTTCACCTGGGGGGAAATTTCTTATGTCCCCCCGTGTTCGAACGCCGGGGCTCTTCGTCATCATCGCTGTGCAGGCCCTTGTCCTTGTTTTTGGCATTTATTTTACCGGCCTGTTTGAACACCTAGCAATCTCTGTTGGTGTGGTTGGCTGGCTTGTCTGGGGTGACATGAATTTGGCACGAGCGCTCCAGTATGCGGTCCAGACTGGTCGGTCCCTGATTATTTCTTTTGAACGGCTTCTTCCGCTGACCGGATTTGGATCCGCTGAATCCGGCGTTGACTTCCATGTCTTCGGTGTTGTCACTATTGTTCCGTCGCTTGTGTCTATTGCGCCGTGGCTTACCGTTATTGTCACGGATGTCCGAAGTGCCAGAATGTGGCGTGGTGCTGCTGCGAGCCAACCAACTGTCCTCGCCCGCGCAAAAGCGGGTCATTAGTGTTGTCAGGGCTGCCATGGACTTGGGTTTTTCCTGGCCGAGGTGTCGGACGAGCCACTCGTCACGGATACTATGCTTAAATGCCGCCAGGGCTTCGGCGTCCGGACAGTCAACTATTTGGTTCTTTTTAGTTAGGAACCGAGTCTAGAATTTCCTGACTAACTCTCCGGGCTGTTGAGTAATGTGGCTCAAATCATCGACGTCCGGTGGTCGCACGTATGTGCCCTGGAAGTTGTCGAGGAACGCGTCTACCAGGTTTTCCCAACTGCCAATGGAATTTGCGGGCAGGCTATTTAGCCAGTGCCGGGCGGGTCCTTTGAGCTCAAGGGGGAGATACTTGATGGCGTGTAAGTCGTCTTCGCGGGCCATGTGAATATGGAGAAGGAAATCTTCAATCCATACTGCGGGGTCTGTTGTGCCATCGTATGATTCGATGTTTACGGGTTTGAACCCTTCTGGGAAATCATGATCCATCACTTCACCGGTGAAGCAGAGGGGGTGTGCGGCGCCTCTGTGCCAGCTATGTGGCTACGCAGTTCGAATTGGTCTGGGTGGCTGTGTTTGGCCTGGCCGGACTTGTTTATGGTGTATCCGTCACGATGGTCATCGTCGCGTGCTGGGGCGCGCCCCCGCAATCCGTAGATCGATCTTGGTTGTCCTGCTTTGTTTTCCAGTATATCTTACAGGTCTTGCCTATTGCCCCGGGCCGTAGTGTATTGGCATGGGGGTGCGGGCTGGTATTCGGGCTGATATGCCGTTTTATCCCGGCCGTGTGGTGGCCGGTCAGCCGTGTGGCGCTCGAGTCCGTATTCCTCGGCTGCCAGGACCTCAGTCCACCTATCTGTGAGCAGGTCTTGATCAGCTTGGAGTTGCTGCTGCTTCTTTTTTAGGCTCCTCGCAGTGGCCATAAGCCGACGCTTGAAGCGCTCCTACTCCACAGGATCCGCAGGCACGCCGAACTCGTCGTCGCCGAGGCTAATCTCTTCTTCGGAGGGGGGCATGTAGTTGTCCTCCACCGGATATCCGTCGGTCACCTATTCGTCTTAGCTGACCTGCTCATCTTCATGCTCGGCCTACTCGAAGGCGGGCTGATCAGGGTTGTATTCCTCTTTGGCACCATCCGGATTGTTTTCGTCTCCTGGGCCAGTATTGCTGTGGCGGGGCTTAGAGCGGCGCCGACGACGCCCATGCTTTGTTTTTCTCCCTGAGGGGTTATCCTCCGTTGCCTCATCACCATTGGTTTCCTTCGGAGTGTCCACCATATATATATATATATATATATATATATATATCGTATGAGGAGGTGGCTGCCCACCGCCCTGTGAGCGGTGGTTCCTGTACTTCTCCTGCATCGTCGTCCATACCGTCGATGTCTTCGGGGTCGAAATCAAGCACGTCGGTTAGATCATCGACCGTGGCAATAAAGTGGGTGGTGGGTGGGCAGTGAATTCTGTCGTCTGCTTCCCACTTGAGCCGGACATAGTTTGGCCAGGAGTCTCCTAACAAAGAGAGAGACTTTAATGAGTTTAGCATGTCGCCAAAGGGCGAGTGCTAGAAGATATCCATAGCGGTAAGCTCCATTACCGAAGCCCAACCAGGCTCGGCGGGCTCGGGAGCGCGCGGACTGGAACCTACAACCGGATACAGGTCCGGGGGTCCAGAGCCACAGGCTTCCTTAGAAGTGAGGCCTGTGTTCGGCTCTATCGCCGATGAGTGTGCGGCCTGTGGGGCGGGGTCCATCCACCCGTCCGTGGGCCACGTAGTCTGCTCTGGATTTAGGTCCAGGATTACTGAGGGGGTGATATCCCGAGCACTGTCCGACAGCAGGTCTAGACCGTGCCCATCGTGACCGTCCGGCACTCCTGGCACAGGCCCGATTCCATCGAAGATCAAGTCTCCGCAGATATCGGCCGTGTAGTTCAAGTTTTTGAACCTGACCTGGTGGCCAGGGGCGTAGCTGTCGATCTGCTCTAGATGGCCAAGCGAGTTGGCCCGCGGTGCGAAGCCGCCGAACACGAAGATCTGTCCGGGGAGAGAAGTCTTGCCCTGGACCGTGTTGTTGACGATTGAAGGCGCCATCAAGCTTTGCAGCGACGACACAGAGGAACCCTCAATGAAAGCACCAATGTCGGTGTCAAAACCGGCGGATCTCGGGTAGGGGGTCCCGATCTGTGCGTCTTAGGCTGATGGTAACAGGAAGCAAGGGACACAATGTTTACCCAGGTTCGGGCCCTCTCAATGGAGGTAAAACCCTACTTCCTGCTTGATTAATATTAATGATATGAGTAGTACAAGAGTAGATCTACCATGAGATCATAGAGGCTAAACCCTAGAAGCTAGCCTATGATGATTATGATTATAGTTGTGAGACCAACCTCTCCGGTTTATATAGACACCGGAGAGGGCTAGGGTTTACATGGAGTCGGTTACAAGGAAGGAAATAAAATATCTGGATCGCCAAGCTTGTCTTCCACGCAAAGGAGAGTCCCATCCGGACACGAGACGGAGTCTTGAGTCTTGTATCTTCATAGTCCAATAGTCCGGCCAAAGTATATAGTCCGGCTATCCGGATACCCCCTAATCCAGGACTCCCTCAGCTGCTATGGGCTGAGCAAGAACCGTTCTTACCTACGCATCAAAACCACAACGATATTTCGTCAACTATGTGTTGTTTTAACCTTCAACAAGGACCGGGCGTAGCCACACTCGATTGAACTAAAGTTGGAGAAACTGACACCCGCCAGCCACATGTGTGCGAAGCATGTCAGTACAACCAGTCTCGCGTAAGCGTACGTGTAATGTTGGTCCGGGCCGCTTCATCCAACAATACCGCCGAATCAAAGTATGACATGTAGCAGTATGACCAGTATCACCCATAACTCACTTGTGTTCTACTCGTGCATATAACATCTACGCATAAACCTGGCTCGGATGCCTCTGTTGGGGAACGTAGTAATGTCAAAGATTTTCCTATGCACACACAAGAACATGGTGATGCATAGCAACAAGAGGGGAAAGTGTTGTCCGCGTACCCTTGTAGACCGTATGCGGAAGCGTTATGACAACGTGGTTGATGTAGTCGTACGTCTTCACGCTCGACCGATCCTAGTACCGAACGTATGGCACCTCCACGATCTACACACGTTCAGCTCGATGACATCCCACGAAATCACGATCCAGTAGAGTTTCAAGGGAGAGCCATGTCAGCACGACGGCGTGATGACGGTGATGATGAAGCTACCGGCGCAGGGCTTTGCCTAAGCACTACGACGATATGAGCAAGGTGGATTATGGTGGAGGGGGGCACCGCACATGGCTTGGAACAATCAACTTGTGTCATAGGGTGCCCCCCTGCCCCCGTATATACAGGAGCAAGGGGGGAGGCCGGCCGGCCTTGAGGCGCGCCAAGGAGAGTGGGGAGTCCTCCTTCTAGTGGGAGTAGGACTCCCCTTTCCTAGTCCAACTAGGAAGGAGGAAGGGGGAAGGAAGGAGAGGGACAGAGGGAGGAAAGAGGGGGCGCCCCCCCTTCCTTGTCCAATTCGGACTCCCAAGGGGGGCACGCGGCCAGCCCTAGGCCCTTTCCTCTCTCTCTCCCACAAGGCCCATGTTGGCCCATTAGTTCCCCCGGGGGTTTCGATAACCCCCTGGCACTATGATAAATATCCGGTGACCCCCGGAACTCCTTCGGTATCCGAATATAGTCGTCCAATATATCAATCTTTATGTCAACCATTTCGAGACTCCTCGTCATGTCCGTGATCATATCCGAGACTCCGAACTACCTTCAGTACATCAAAACACATAAACTCATAATATTGATCGTCACCGAACATTAAGCATGCGGACCCTACGGATTCGAGAACTATGTAGACATGACCGAGACTCATCTCTGGTAAATAACCAACAGCGGAACCTGGATGCTCATATTGGTTCCTACATATTCTACGAAGATCTTTATCGGTCAAACCGCATAACAACATACGTTGTTCCCTTTGTCAACGGTATGTTACTTGCCCGAGATTCGATCGTCGGTATCTCAATACCTTGTTCAATCTCGTTACCGGCAAGTCTCTTTACTCGTTCCGTAATGCATCATCCCGTAACTAACTCATTAGTTACATTGCTTGCAAGGCTTATAGTGATGTGCATTACCGAGAGGTCCCAGAGATACCTCTCCGACAATCGGAGTGACAAATCCTAATCTCGATCTATGCCAACTCAACAAGTACCATCGGAGACACCTGTAGAGCACCTTTATAATCACCCAGTTACGTTGTGATGTTTGGCAGCACACAAAGTGTTCCTCCGGTATTCGGGGGTTGCACAATCTCATAGTCATAGGAACATGTATAAGTCATGAAGAAAGCAATAGCAATATACTAAACGATCAAATGCTAAGCTAACGGAATGGGTCAGGTCAATCACATCATTCTCTAATGATGTGATCCCATTAATCAAATGACAACTCATGTCTATGGCAAGGAAACTTAACCATCTTTGATTCAATGAGCTAGTCAAGTAGAGGCATACTAGTGACACTCTGTTTGTCTATATATTCATACACGTACTAAGTTTCCGCTTAATACAACTCTAGCATGAATAATAAACATTTATCATGATATAAGGAAATATAAATAACAACTTTATTATTGCCTCTAGGGCATATTTCCTTCAGTCGGCCCCCTTCCTTTCTCCTTCCCCCTCTTTCTTCTACTCCTAGTGGGACTAGGAAAGGGGGAGTCCTACTCCCACTAGGAGGAGGACTCCTCCCCCCTTGGCGCGCCTAGAGTGGCCGGCCGGCCTCCCCCTCCCTCCTTTATATACGTGGGGAAGGGGGCAGCCTAGAACACACAAGTTGATTGTTTTTCAGCCGTGTGCGGTGCCCCCCTCCACCATAATCCACCTCGGTCATATTGTCGTAGTGCTTAGGTGAAGCCCTGTGTTGGTAGCTTCATCATCACCGTCATAACATCGTCGTGCTGATGAAGCTCTCCCTCGAAGCTCTACTGGATCGTGATTTCGTGGGACGTCACCGAGCTGAACGTGTGTAGATCGCGGAGGTGCCGTACGTTCGGTACTAGGATCGGTCGATCGTGAAGACGTACGACTACATCAATCGTGTTGTCATAACGCTTCCGCTTACGGTCTACAAGGGTACGTGGACAACACTCTCCCCTCTCGTTGCTATGCATCACCATGATCTTGCGTGTGCGTAGGAATTTTTTTGAAATTACTACATTCCCCAACAGTGGCATCCGAGCGAGGTTTATGCGTAGATGTTATATGCACGAGTAGAACACAAGTGAGTTGTGGGCGATAATAGTCTTACTGCTGACCAGCATGTCATACTTTGATTCGGCGGTATTGTTAGACGAAGCGGCCCGGACTGACATTACGCGTACAGTTACGTGAGACTGGTTCTACCGACATGCTTCGCGTCCAGGTGGCTGGCGGGTGTCATATTCTCCAACTTTAGTTGAATCGAGTGTGGCTACGCCCGGTCCTTGTTGAAGGTTAAAACAACACATACTTGATGAAAAATTGTTGTGGTTTTGATGCATAGGTAAGAACGGTTCTTGCTAAGCCCGTAGCAGCCACGTAAAACTTGCAACAAAAAAATAGAGGACGTCTAACTTGTTTTTGCAGGGTTTGTTGTGATGTGATATGGTCAAGACGTGATGAGATATAAGTTATTGTATGAGATGATCATGTTTTGTTGAAGTTATCGGCAACTGGCAGAAGCCTTATGGTTGTCTCTTTATTGCATAAGATGCAAGCGCCAAATAATTGTTTTACTTTATCGTTATGCAATAGAAATAGTTGCAAGAGCAATAGTTGGCGAGACGACCATGTGATGACACATTGATATAGATCAAGATGATGGAGATCATGGTGTCATGCCGGTGACAATGGAGATCATGACGATGCTTTGGAAATGGATATCAAAGGCACAAGATGATGATGGCCATATCATGTCAAATATTTTGATTGCATGTGATGTTTATGTTTTATACATCTTATTTTGCTTAGTTCGGCGGTAGCTTTATAAGATGGTCCCTTACTAAAATTTCAAGGTATAAGTGTTCTCCCTGAGTATGCACCGTTGCGACAGTTCTTCGTGCTGAGACACCACCTGATGATCGGGTGTGATAAGCTCTATGTTCACATACAACGGGTGCAAGCCAGTTTTGCACAGGCAGAATACTCGGGTTAAACTTGACGAGCCTAGCATATGCGGATATGGCCTCGGAACACTGGAGACCAAAAGGTCGAGCGTGAGTCATATAGTAGATATGATCAACATAGTGATGTTCACCATTGAAAACTACTCCATCTCACGTGATGATCGGACATGGTTTAGTTGATATGGATCACGTGATCATTTAGATGACTAGAGAGATGTCTATCTAGGTGGGAGTTCTTAAGTAATATGATTAATTGAACTTAATTTATCATGAATTTAGTCCTGATAGTATTTGCATAACTATGTTGTAGATCAATTGCTCGCGGTGTAGCCTCCCGTTTATTTTTAATATGTTCCTAGAGAAAAACTATGTTGAAAGATGATAGTAGCAATGATGCGGACTAGGTTCGTGATCTGAGGATTTTCCTCATTGCTGCACAGAAGAATTATGTCCTTGATGCACCGCTAGGTGATGGACCTATTGCAGGAGCAGATGCAGACGTTATGAACGTTTGGCAAGCTCGGTATGATAAATACTTGATAGTTTAGTGAACCATGCTTTACGGCTTAGAATCGGGACTTCAAAAATGTCTTGAACGCCATGGAGCATATAAGATGTTCCAAGAGCTGAAATTGGTATTTCAGACTCATGCCCGGGTCGAGAGGTATGAGACCTCTGACAAGTACTTTGCCTACAAGATGGAGGAAAATAGCTCAACCAGTGAGCATGTGCTCAGATTGTCTGAGTACTGCAATCGCTTGAATCAAGTGGGAGTTAATCTTCCAGATAAAATAGTGATTGACATAGTTCTCTAGTCACTATCACCAAGTTACTGGAACTTCATGATGAACTATAATATGCGAGGGATGACGAAAACAATTCCGGAGCTCTTCGTGATCCTGAAGATAGAAATCAAGAAAAGCATCAAATGTTGATGGTTGACAAAACCACTAGTTTCAAGTAAAATGGCAAGGGAAAGAAAGGGAACTTCAAGAAGAATGGCAAGCAAGTTTCCACTCCCATGAATAAGCCCAGAGATAGACCCAAACCTGAAATTGAGTGCTTCTACTAGAAATGGTCATTGGAAGTGGAACTGCCCTATATATTTGGTGGATAAGAAGGATGGCGAAGTGAACAAAGGTATATTTGATATACATGTTATTTATGTGTACTTTACTAGTGTTTATAGCAACCCCTCGGTATTTGATACTGGTTCAATTGCTAAGAGTAGTAACTCAAAATGGGAGTTGCAAAATAAACAGAGACTAGTTAAGGGCGAGGTGATGATGTGTGTTGGAAGTGATTACAAGGTTGATAAGATCACCATCGCACACTCCCTTTACCTTCGGGATTAGTGTTGAACCTAAAATAAATGTTATTTGGTGTTTGCGTTGAGCATGAATATGACTGGATCATGTTTATTGCAATACGGTTATTCATTTAAGTCAAAGGATAATTGTTGTTCTATTTATATTAATAAAACCTTCTATGGTCATACACTCAATATAAATATTTTATTGAATCTCGATCGTAGTGATACACATATTCATAATATTGAAGCCAAAAGATACAAGGTTAATAATGACAGTGCAACTTATTTGTGGCACTGCCATTTAGGTCATTTTGGTGTAAAGCGCATGAAGAAACTCCGGCGATGGACTTTTGGAATCACTTTATTATGAATCATTTGATGCTTGCAAACCATGCCTCATGGGCAAGATGACTAAGACTCCATTCTCCGAAACAATGGAGCAAGCAACTGACTTATTGTAAATAATACATACTGATGTATGCGGTCCGAGGAGTGTTGAGGCTCGCGGCGGTATCGTTATTTTCTGACCTTCACAGATGATTTGAGCAGATATGGGTATATCTACTTGATGAAACATAAGTCTGAAACATTTGAAAAGTTCAAAGAATTTCAGAGTGAAGTGGAAAATCATCGTAACGAGAAAATAAACTTTCTACGAATTGATCGCGGAGACGAATATTTGAGTTACGAGTTTGGTCTTCAATTAAAACAATGTGGAATAGTTTCACAAATTCATGCCACTTGGAACACCATGACATAATCGTGTGTCCAAACGTCATAACCGTACTTTATTGGATATAGTGCAATCTATGATGTCTCTTACCGATTTACCACTATCGTTTTGGGGTTATGCATTAGAGACAACTACATTCATGTTAAATAGGGCACCGTCTAATCCGTTGAGACGACACTGTATGAACTATTGTTTGGCTAGAAACCTAAGTTGTCATTTCTTAAAGTTTGGGGTTACAATGCTTATGTGAAAAAGTTTCAACCTGATAAGCTCAAACCCAAATTGGAGAAGTGCGTCTTCATAGGATACCCAAAAGAAACTGTTGGGTACACCTTCTATCACAGATCCGAAGGCAAGATCTTTGTTGCTAAGACTGGATCCTTTCTAGAGAAGGAGTTTCTCTCGAAAGAAGTGAGTGGGAGGAAAGTAGAACTTGATGAGGTAATTGTGCCTTCTCTCGAGTTGGCGAGCAGTTCATCACAGAAATTAGTTCTAGTGATGCCTACACCAATTAGTGAGGAAGTTAATGATGATGATCATGAAACTTCCGATCAAGATACTACCGAACATCGTAGGTCAACCAGAGTATTTCCGCACCAGAGTGGTACGATAATCCTATTCTGGAAGTCATGTTATTTGACCATGATGAACCTACGAACTATGAGGAAGCGATGATGAGCCCAGATTCCGACAGATGGCTTGAGGCCATGAAATCTGAGATGGGATCCACGTATAAGAACAAAGTGTGGACTTTGGTGGACTTCCGAATGATCGGCAAGCCATTGAGAATAAATGGATCTTCAAGAGGAAGATGGACGCTGATAGTAGTGTTACTATCTACAAAGCTCGAATTGTCGCAAAAAAAAGGTTTTCGACAAGTGCAAGGTGTCGACTACGATGAGTTTTTCTCACTCGTAGCGATGCTTAAATCTGTCCGAATCATGTTAGCAATTGCCACATTTTCTGAAATCTGGCAAATGGATGTCAAAACCACATTCCTTAATGGATTTCTTAAAGAAGAGTTGTATATGATGCAACCAGAAGGTTTTTTCGATCCTAAAGGTGCTAACAAAATATGCAAGCTCCAGCGATCCATCTATGGACTGGTGCAAGCATCTCGGAGTTGGAATATATGCTTTGATAAGTTGATCAAAGCATATAGTTTTGTACAGACTTGCGGTGATGCATGTATTTACAAGAAAGTGAGTGGGAGCACTACAGCCTTTCTAATATGTATATGTGAATGACATATTGTCGATCGGAAATGATGTAGAATTTTCTGGAAAGCATAAAGGAGTGTTTGAAAGGAGTTTTTCAAAGAAAGACCTCGGTGAATCTGCTTACATATTGAGCATCAAGATCTATAGAGATAGATCAAGACGCTTGATAAGTTTTTTCAATGAGTACATACCATGACAAGTTTTTGAAGTAGTTCAAAATGGAACAGTCAAAGAAAGAGTTGTTGCCTGTGTTGCAAGGTGTGAAGTTGAGTATGACTCAAAGCCCGACCACGACAAAAGATAGAGAGAGAATGAAAGTCATTCCCTATGCCTCAGCCATAGGTTCTATAAAGTATGCCATGCTGTGTACTAGACCTATTGTATACCCTGCCCTGAGTTTGGCAAGGGAGTACAGATTTGATCTAGGAGTAGATCACTGGACAGCGGTCAAAATTATGCTTAGAGGACTAAGGAAATATTTCTCAGATATGGAGGTGATATAGAGTTTGTCATAAAGAGTTACTCCCTTTATTCCTTTATCTAAGGTGCATTTTTTTACAAAAATTTCACAATGTAAGGTGTATTTGTTGTAATCTCACATAATCTCTCTTTTACCCCTCCACCGGCACATACATGGTAGCTATCCTCCTGATGCTAAAATCAAGCCAAGCACTTAATGCATTTTTGGGGGAAAAAAGGGCCCCATCATTAATTAGGAAAATGTATATCCTCCCGTCCCATGCAATCCCATTATTTTAGTGTTGCCTCCTTGAGAACGTAGAGAACATCTTTCTCTACCTGATCTAAGCCTTCTCCTGAGAACAGAAAACATCACATGAACAAACTTCTCAACGGATGCCCTTTCTCTTCCACCATGGATCCGTTCACGCTAGAGGAAGATAGGTTCAACTCGTTGCTGCATGTTTATAGCCAAGA
The DNA here is from genome assembly GCA_021437245.1 of Aegilops speltoides. Lineage (NCBI taxonomy): Eukaryota > Viridiplantae > Streptophyta > Magnoliopsida > Poales > Poaceae > Aegilops > Aegilops speltoides. Next base: position 418,427,996 of record CM038141.1, on the reverse strand, counting down.
GGATGATCCCACTATGGAACTGTTCAGTCAGGTGGAAGAAATGGACGAGACCTTGGGCCTGTTTAGTGAGGTGCAATACCACGACCGATGTCTCGCCGAGGACTCGTCGCCTCTGTTGTCCGACGTGAAGCTCACCGACCAGATTTTGCATGATGCAGCCACGGCCGACAACGGCGGTGTTCAACAACCGGGTTATTGCGCACACATGGTGCTCGACATCCGGTCTGTAACTTCTTCCAAGGCGGGAATCGCCACCGTCAACGAGGTCGTGAACTGCACGGTGTCCGAACCGTACGCCGCATCGGCCTCTTCAAGCATGCCATGTCAAGGAATGCTCCGTGCACTGACCTTTGCCGTATGTACGGAATATCCGTCATGTCAAATAACATCACCGATTTTTGGTTAGTCCCACTTATACATTTGCTCTTATCCATCATATCTGTACATGTAGTATGACATGCCTTGTTCTAACTTTTGGTGCCACAACTAGAGGCGTCGATCAAGCGGAGCACCAATATGGCGAGGAGAACGATAAGAGCAACGCGGTAAATGACAAGTCCATCAAGAATGATGATGTGGATAGCGATGCTGAGACCATCGATTCAGAGTTTGAAGCATTGCAAGCTGCCAGAGCAAGTGAAGTGTGTGTGGAACGATTTTATGCCCCAGATTGAATGCCGGACTCAGTATCCCCAGGAATGGAATCATATAGGGATTTCATACTAAAGTCCTTGATGACATCGTATGATCCAAAGATGATGAAGGAATGACCACATAATCAGTGACGCAACTACTCTTTGCTTAGCACTAAATGTTTGGTGTGATTTCATAAATTGTCAATGTGCCCAAAGTCTTTTTTGTATTGCATGAGTTTGTTAAGTGACATCATACTTTAATAATGGCCTGAATGAAGCTCATTTTGTTGGTTACAGTTACTTGCAACATTCTACTCTCAATGCAAGCTTTGATACCGATCTGGATGACTCTAAGTCACAATCCGGATACATATTGAAAGTGGGAGCAATTTAGCTAAAGTAGCTCCATGGAGAGCATTGTAGACATAGAAATTTGTAAAATACATACGGATCTGAATTTGGCAGACCCATTGACTAAACTTCTCTCACAAGCAAAACATGATCACACTTTAGTGCTCTTGGGTGTTAATCACATAGCGATGTGAACTAGATTATTGACTCTAGTAAACCTTTTGAGTGTTGGTCACATGGTGATGTGAACTATGGGTGTTAATCACATGGTGTTGTGAACCATTGGTGTTAAATCACATGGCGATGTGAACTAGATTATTGACTCTAGTGCAAGTGGGAGACTGAAGGAAATATGCACTAGAGGCAATAATAAAGTTATTATTTATCTCCTTATTTCATGATAAATGTTTATTATTCATGCTAGAATTGTATTAACCGGAAACTTGATACATGTGTGAATACACAGACAAACAGAGTGTCACTAGAATGCCTCTACTTGACTAGCTCGTTGAATCAAAGATGGTTAAAGTTTACTAGCCATAGACATGAGTTGTCATTTGATTAACGGGATCACATCATTAGAGAATGATGTGATTGACTTGACCCATTCCGATAGCTTACACTTGATCGTTCAGTATATTGCTATTGCTTTCTTCATGACTTATACATGTTCCTATGACTATGAGATTATGCAACTCCCGAATACCGGAGGAACACTTTGTGTGCTACCAAACATCACAACATAACTCGGTGATTATAAAGGTTTTCTACAGGTGTCTCCGATGGTACTTGTTGAGTTGGCGTAGATCAAGATTAGGATTTGTCACTCGATTGTCGGAGAGGTATCTTTGGGCCCTCTCGGTAATGCACATCACTATAGGCCTTGCAAGCAATCAGACGAATGAGTTAGTTGCGGGATGATGCATTATGGAACGAGTAAAGAGACTTGCCGGTAAAGAGATTGAACTAGGTATTGAGATACTGATGATCGAATCTCGGGCAAGTAACATACCAATGACAAAGGGAACAACGTATGTTGTTATGCGGTTTGAATGATTAAAGATCTTCGTAGAATATGTGGGATCCAATATGAGCATCCAGGTTCCGCTATTGGTTATTAACCGGAGACGTGTCTCGGTCATGTCTACATAGTTCTCGAACCCGTAGGGTTCGCACGCTTAGCGTTTGGTGACGATCGGTATTATGATTTTATGTGTTTTGATGTACCGAAGGTAGTTCGGAGTCCCGGATATGATCACGGACATGACGAGGACACTACTAGAGAAAAGCTTACCAGTAGCGCTGGTTTTTGCTAGCGTGGCGCTGAACCAGCGCTCTTCGCTACGGGCGCCTCTGATTATTTTGTAGCAGATGGGCTTCTAGACCAGCGCTACTGGTAAGTTCAAGTACTAGTAGCGCATTTTTAGGACAGCGCTACTGCTAACATTTATGTCTTTTTTTTAATATTTTGGCGTTGTACATGTTTAAATAGATATATCTTTTATACAATAACAACTCATCATGAACTAGTCTGTTTAAATAGCATATTCATTACCACTAGTCATCACCACCTAACAATGTTCGTCAATGAGACGTCATATATATAACAAGTTGGTCACTAGTCATAATCACAACTCCTCATCCTCCTCATCAACTCTAACACATTATAGCACATAATAACACATTCTACCTAGGACCTACTCCTCTCATAGGACCTACTCTACCCTCTCTTAGGTAAAATATCATAAAACAAGATAGGCATTGACTCTTCATTTAGGAAACTGAACTCTCCATAATGAAGAACGGAGATCATCCTGTCTCCAAGTCTTGGCCTATGCACAATGTTGCTTCCAAATAGCTTTCTACGATGGTTGAAACATTTTTTCCAATCTTTTATTATCATGGCTTCCTCGCTTTTAGAAATCCGGTATGGACAGGAGTGATGTGGATACTGTGGCTGACCTGGCCGTGGTGGCCGTAAGCTCATAACATCAACGCGACCTCTTGGCAACATCAGATGAGGCACACAATCCATCGGGATTTTCTATTCAAAAACATAGTAATAACTTTGTAGTTAGCAATGTAGTTTAGTTTTAGAAAAAATTATGCAAAAGATGCACGGATGTCGTAATAGTACAAAATCTTACCATGATATCTCCATTGATGTTACCGTAGCACACCGCGTGCACTAGTGGCACATATGGACCATAATTTTGAGGAATTCGATAATAGCTATTGTAATTCTCAAGATCAGTAAAAATGTGATCAGACCATCTTTCTCCTTATAAGTTAATTGTGCTTCATAATTGTAGTAGTAGGTTCTGTCTACCATCTTCCGTACATTTTTTGAAGAATGAAAATAAGCTGTCAATGGAAATAAGCTGTCAAATATTTTGAAATAAACAATATAAATTACTTAGTAAATTTGTTTAAGAAACTCACACAGTGGTAGAATTGGAAGCGTGTCAACAAGGACCCACATGGTCATATCATTTTCGTCGATGTCAGGATCACCAAGATCGAAGGTGAGAAGCATACCCTCATGAAAGTCATACGCCTTGGAAAGGGCTTCCCAATTCGGGCAACCAAAATTGGATGAGTTCACAAAATTGTATAGTTTTATAGCAAAATCATAACCATGATGGGTCCTTAGTTGAATTATCTTTGTCTTCGTGCTTTCATGATCTTCAAACCCCATCTTCTCCAAGACATAGCATCTTGCATGGCATGGGATAAGCTAGTCGAATTGTAAAAGACGGAAATTACACGTTGAAGAAACAGAGAAGTCATGCAAAAATAACAAAAAACACTTGCCATTGTTGTGTACCGTATCAACATCGAAGGTCTCTTGGAGCTTGATGCTGAAGCGCCGACCTTCTACCAGGTGAGGCCCGTCACACATACCGCGCTTATCTTTGCAGTAAACGCACATAGCAAATTCCCTTTCGTCGTCAGACATTTCCTAATAGGTAATTAATAATCCATCATCGAATACATATATAGTAGTTTGTAGCAAAGATCATCATATAAAAACTAAAACACCTAAAATTTGTAGTTTGTAGTAGTTTGTAGCAAAGATCATATAATAACTAAAACACCTAAATTTTTTAGTTTGTAGTAGTTTGTAGCACAAACCGCGCTCATCTTTTGCATTCAATAAGCAAATAACTAATAGGTAATTAATAAGCCATCATCGAATACATATATAGTAGTTTGTAGCAAAGATCATCATATAATATCACTAATACATCTTGAATAATAGCTCCTCTAGGTTCAGTGTGCCGCGGTGGACACCCAAAGAGAAGGAACCATCACCGGATCATAGCTCCGGTGAGATCCCCAAAGAAACTGCCAGGTATGAGAACCAGCCGTTCGCCAACTCAACCAAGTAGCGCTGGACGTGCGCGTTCTCCTCCGTGACACGGTGTTGCACCACCTGCGCGGGGGACTCAAGCCTCCTCACCGATGCAGGCCCACGTGACCGCCACCAAAGAAGCTCCGGGTCGACGACGGGATGGCTCTTCACTAAGCTGCGCTCACCAGAAGGTAGCACAACCCAGTACCAGCCGACGGAGCCCAGTCCCGTACATGGCCCCTCGGCTCAACCAGGAGTCCTCCGCCGAGTCGACGACGAGGATGCGGGATAGGCATCGTCGATGTCGACAACAAAATTAATAAACACTTAGCAAAATTTGGCATGACCTTTGCTAAAAACTGGACATATCGAGCGCCTGAAATTTGCTAGAACGTAAACGAATCGACATTTCTCGCAAAACATAGGCCACTCGGAAAAATATGACATGTCCAAAATGTGACATGTCCACTGCAAGTTTGCATATAACAGGAAAAATTGCTTTAACTAAAATAATAACAACAATTGCTTTAACTAAAAAAATACCTAGAATTCTGTTAACTACACCTAAAACAACTAAAACACCTAAAATTCTGTTAACTACACCTAAAACAACTAAAACACCTAAAACTCTTTTAAATACACTTAAAACACCTAAATTCTATTAACTACACCTAATTAAAAACCTAGCTGAATTTTTGTCCTAACTTTAAAACCTAGCTAAATTTAAAAACCTAGGGTTCATACGAATTAACTAGGGTTCATACCTATTCTGTCCTAGCAAGGGTTCAATCATAACCTACATTACTCTAATAACCTACATTTTTTCAACTACATAGGATTCAAAATAACTACTCTAATAACTATTAGTAGGGAGGGAGGGAGGAGGAGGAAGGAGGGAGGAGTACCTATTGGTGGAGGAGGGCCGGTGCAGGGGCCGGGGCAGCGGGCGGAGGAGGAGGCCGACGCAGGGGAGCTGGGTGGCCGGCGGGAAGGAGGCCGGCTGGGGAGGCTGGGCGGCGGTGCGCAGCGAGGGCGGCCGATGCAGGAGGAGGGCTGCTGGGGGGGACGGCAGGTGTGGGTCGGGTGTGTGGGGGGTGAGGGAGGAGTGCGGAGTGTGAGTGAGAGATGAGGCCGGGCCGGGAGGCGCGCGGGCCGGGGGAGGTAGTGGGCTTAATAGCAGCATGGGCAACGGGCCAGCGCTACTGCTAAGCCCACTAGCTGTAGCGCTGGTTGGGCGAAAAGCACTGCTAATATTTACTGATCAGGGGGTGTGGTGTTTTACACTTAGCAGTAGCGTGGGGCTAGATAACAGGCGCTGCTGCTAATAGTTACCAGTAGCGCTCTTTCTAGGCAGCGCTACTACTAACTTCTAGTAGCATGGGGTCATAAACAAACGCTACTGGTAAACTTCTATCTATAAGCTTTTTCCTAGTATTGGGAGTCTCGAAATGGTCGAGACATAAAGATCTATATATTGGAAGGCTATTTTGGACATCGGAATGGTTCTGGGTGAGTTCAGGCATTTACTGGAGTATCGGGGTTACCGTAACCCCCCCGCGTGGAGCATATGGGCCTTAATGAGCCTTAGTGGAAGAGAAGAGAAGGCACCCTAGGATCCCCCCCCTCCGCAAGCCCAATCCAAATTGGGTGAGGGGGTCGGCCCCCCTTTCCTTTCACCTTCCCCCTCTTCCTTTTATTCCTAGTGGGACTAGGAAAGGAGGAGTCCTACTCCCACTTGGAGGAGGACGCCTCCCCCCTTGGCGCGCCTAGAGAGGTCGGCCGGCCTCCCCCTCCCTCCTTTATATACGTGGGGAAGGGGCACCCTAGAACACACAAGTTGATTGTTTCCAGCCGTGTGTGGTGCCCCCTCCACCATAATCCACTTCGGTCATATCGTCGTAGTGCTTAGGCGAAGCCCTGCGCCGGTAGCTTCATTATCACCGTCATCACGCCATCGTGCTGATGAAGCTCTTCCTTGAAGCTCTACTGGATCGTGAGTTCGTGGGACGTCACCGAGCTGAACGTGTGCAGATCGCGGAGGTGTCATACGTTCGGTACTAGGATCGGTCGATCGTGAAGACGTACGACTACATCAACCGCGTTGTCATAACGCTTCCGCTTACGGTCTACGAGGGTACGTGGACAACACTCTCCCCTCTCATTGCTATGCATCACCATGATCTTGCGTGTGCGTAGGAAATTTTTTGAAATTACTACGTTCCCCAATAGTCGTGATGGCTGCCATTCGTGCCGACCCCCAGATCTTGGAGGAGCACCTCGCCATCGAGGCCACCGTTGACGCCTCGCGCGCCGATGTCGCGACGCGATTGGCTCCTTTAAACGACAGTTTGTGGCGTTTTATCGAGGCCACCGTCGGTGCCTCCGACGAAGACTACGAGGTGTTTTCTCGGCGTGCATGTGCTTACCTCATCTCGAGAGCCAGTAGGTTGGTGCCTGGAGCGGCTCAGGCAACTCACCACTACAACAAGGGCACCCACTATGCGGAGTCCTCGCTCTCTTCCATGTCCAACAAGCCAATCATCATCGATATCTCCGACAATGAGGAGTAGCTTGTCTTATTAGCTCACTATAAGGACCCATGTTCAGTTTGCTAGCTACTGCCTTTCCTTAGCAAATTCTAGTGAATTGTGCTATCTACTTTCACCATGCAATCTTCTGCTATAGTGTATATGTTCTATATGTCGTGCAATGTGGTGTTCAATTAACTGCTTGGTTCAATTTTGCAAATGTGATGTTGTCGGGGGTTGGGTTCGACTTATGCCAAAGGATGGCTAATCATGGTGGGGGCGAGTAGAACGTCGCCGGTGCCTGGAAACGGGATGAGGCGAAGACATGCACGCCGCGGATCTTACCCAGCTTGGGGCTCTCGAGGAGATAACACCCCTACTCTCGCTCTCTGGGGTCTCGCATGATCACTAAGGCAAAGTGAGTACAAGGTTGCTCCTTGAGCTGTATCTGGAGGTAGGAGAAGGCAAGGCTAGCTATCTCCTTCCTATATGATCTGGTCTAGTGCTAATGGATCCCAACCCTTTGCATGGGTGCCCTGGGGGGTTTATATAGGCCTACCCCCAGGGGTACAATGGTAAAACCGGCTGGGCGCGGGTCCCAGCCGTCTGTCTCTCAGGCCGCCGTCTTCTCCGCCGACTACTGGGGCCCGCCGACAGGTGGGTCCCGCCGACTTGCCTGGTACGGGGCCGACAGCCCCTGATCACTCTAGTCGTGCTTCTAATGACGCTGGCTTGGTCATGGGGTCATGGCAGCAGTGCCGCCACCTGACGAGCAATCACTGTTGCCATTCCTCGTCATGTCTGGTTAATGGCGTGTGGGGCCCGTGGGAGGGGCCGGCTGACTCCTGGGGGCCGACTCCCAACGGGTCCGTCTTGTGGCGCTCTTGCCGTCCTCTGTACTCCCGCTGACTGGTGGGACCCGCCATCTCTGGGTCGTATAGACAGGCCGTCGTGGGCACAGGGCTCCGCCCCCATGGGCTGATGTCAGGGCTGGCATGGTAACAGTGCCACGCCCGACGGAGATCTCCGTCAGTATGGCGCACTGTGGCCATGCTTGCCCTCAATAAAACAGGGTGGTTGGAGTTGCAGGCCGACTCCCTATAGCCGGCCTTTTCGGAAGTCGGCTTATCTTGGAGTCGCCTCTGGGACTCGGCTTATCTTGAAGTCGCCTCTGGGACTCGGCTTATCTTGGAGTCGCCTCTGGGACTCGGCTTATCTTGGAGTCGCCTCTAGGACTCGGCTTATCTTGGAGTTTCCTCTGGGACTCGAGGGGCGCAGCCTGCCCCGATGTCTTGAAAGGTTCTGGGGCTCGGGTTAGCCTACCTGTGGCCCATTACTCGGACAGTAGTCCCCGAAGCTGGTGAGGCTCCGAGGGTGATACGTCGTGGGGCCTCAACAGTTTCATTCTTCTGGTGGTGGAATCTGGGCCTTGCTCGCCATCTTCCTTCAGGCCGACTAGCTGGAGTCGGACTCGTAGAGGGCTGTCTTGCCCCTCGAAGGGTTTGAAAGTTGCAGCGGGATCCAGGCGGCGTGCCTCATACGCTTCCACACAGCCGCCCGTTGCGGACCCATCACGCGGTGCCACGCGGCAGGGACAGTCTGCCCACCCACGCGCGCGACGGGACAGGCCGTCAGGCGGGGCCCGCCACTACCGTGCCTCGGCATGCGAACGGATCCGTTGCGGCCGAGCGGACGGTTGGGGTTCCCACGTCGTTACAGCGCGCAGTAACTTCGTGGGGTAAATCGTGGGGGGCGTGGGGCCCTGCGCGCAGTTAATCCCATGCCCGCCCCATCGGCTTCTCAGCCCGTAGGCCTATAAGTAGGCGGGGGGAGCAGGACGGCGAGGCACGCGCGCCCATCTTCCCCCCGCTCCCCCCCCCTGCTTCCTCTTGCTTCTTCTTCCTCTTGCCGTCGTCGCACCAAACCGTGCCGCGCCCGCAGCGATGAGCTCATCCTCCGCCGTTGCGGCTCCTGTCGTGTGTTCCGGCGTGTGGGACGGCTCCGAGGTGGACGACGACCTCATCGAGCTCCTCCGTAAGACGCGTCGGCTCCTCGGCACAAACCTGGTGCGAGCCCGCGCCGCGCCGGTGAGGGAGATAAGGCCGGCGCCGGAGGAGGGCGAGCGGGTCATATTCCGCTCGCACCTTATGCGCGGCCTGGGGCTGCCGGCGAGCGGTTTCTTCCGCTCCTTCTTGGAGTTCAACGGGCTCCAGCCGCACCACCTTACTCCGAACACGATGGTGCTGCTGGCTGCCTTCGCCACCCTATGCGAGGGCTTCCTCGGCATTCTCCCCACCATCGAGCTGTGGGGAGAATTCTTCCAATCCAAGCACGGCATGCACGTCGCCGGCGTGCCAGCTCAGTGCGGCGCCTTCATCGCGATGGGAGGTCGACAGCCGACAATCCATTCCCCGCCATCCCGCTGATCAAGTCGGTGAAGATGTGGCAGCGGTCATATTTTTACGTGAAGAACGTCGCCCCTGAAGGCGACTGGGTCAAGCTGCCGCCCTACGAAGCCGGCGCGCCGGCTGGAAGGCTTCCCAGCTGGTCCCACCGGGTCAAGATGCTGACTCCCGCAGGTGCCGCCGCCGTCGCGCGACTCCGAGTGCTGATGCAGTCGGAGGGCTTGGTCGGGGCCGACTTGCTGGCCGCCTTCGTGGCGCGCCGAGTCCTCCCTCTCCAAGGTCGACCTCATCTGATCAGTCAGGAACGACCACCGGGACCCGAGTCGGATGTGCACCAGGGACATGCCCCACGCGGAGGTGGCGAACATGGTGAACCACATCGCGAACTGCGAGCTTGCGGTGGATTGGCAGTTCGGCAAAGAGCCGTACTCGCGCGCCAACCCCCCGCCGGTGGTAAGTCGTATCTTTTTGTTCCTTTGTTTTCTTTTTGCAGCCGAATCCGACTTCTAATCTTCTTGGTTTCTTCGAGTCAGAACCCCCTCATTCAGCCTGCAGCCGGCGCCTCGGGACCGCCCTGTGAGTTCTTCCCTGAGCGAGCGGAGAGCGACGTCGACAACCCCGACTTGGGGGCGGCGGCGATGGAGGCCGACGCAGAAGGCGGAGGAGGAGGGGCAGGAGACGGCTTCAGGCCCTCGACCACCTTCGCCTACTGGCCTGATGACGACGCCGAAGGGGAAGTCGCCCCGTGCCACCAACCGAAGGTCGGCCAACCAGGAGCGAGTTCCTCCGCCGGCTTGGCCGGTCAAGTCGGCGCGAAGAAGCGCCGGGCCGGGCCGAGTTCGCTCGGCGGCCGGCCGAAGAAGTTCAAGGGGGCGGCCGCCGCGACCAAGCAGGAAGAGGTGGTCGCGAAGGCCAACCGCTTCCGCAAGGAAGTAAAAAGGCCGCCACTTGTCTCTGCGTAAGTGCTCCATCTTTGACTTGCTTTTTTCTGTCGAAACTTGCCATAATTTCTTACATGCCTTCTCCGCTTCAGGGCCCTCCTTTCCCTTGAGAGGGTCGCCGTCCCCTCCATCATGGGGTCGGCCGAGACGTCCGCCAATACTCGGCGGATTGACCCCGCCGCCGACCTCTGGGAGGCGACGGAGCAAAACGCGCAGGAGAAGTGCGACGAGGAGGAGGCCGACCGTCTGGAGAAGGCGGCGGCCTCCGCCCAGAAGAAACTGGAGGAGGCCGAAGCCGTCGTCGCAGCAAGACAGCGGGCTAAGGAGACCACGCACCGCCAATCGGCGTTGCTCGTCATCCCGTTGAACTCCGCACCGCCGCCCCCAGAGTTCACGGGGCAGACTGGAGAAGCCGGCAGGGAGAACCCCATCATGGAGAAGGACGGCGGTGAAGCCTCCACGTCGGACACGGCCGTGCCGCCACCGCCGCCTCCGCCGCCGTCTGGGAGTGCGCATGGTAAGCAGCCGGTGGGCCCGCCGGTGCCGCCGACTGAAGACGAGGCCGTGGCGAAGCTGCTCCTTCAAGTCGCCTCGCCAGCGCGCCGCCACCTTGAGAAAGCGACTACGGCGCCACGGCCCTTGGAGACCGGTGCCGCCAGCTCGGCCATCCCAGACGCCGAGGCGACGAGCACCGCGCCCATTGGGTGGGTGCGAGGAGGCGGCAACGGCCCACTGAACCAGGCGCTCCTAGACGTCCAGGCGAAGCTGCGAGCTGAGGGCGATGCCATCCAGAGCTGCACCAAGGCGCATCTGGCGTCGCGAGCAGCCATCCGGGTATGCTTCCTTCTTTGACTTTGTTTTTATCGCTCTTCTCTATGGGGCGCGCTGCTGCCCAGGTGTAGTCTCGAGTTTGGACGCCAGCTGAGCGGCGTCCGGAACTCCATCTGGCGAGTTCCATACATTTATCTTTATCTGAAATGCTTATTACAGGAGTATCACAACCTCCGCGTCACTGCCTTCAACCGCAATGTTGAGGGGCTGGGCAAGCGGACTGCCGACTTGTCAGAGAGCCAGAGTGAGTCCTTCTTCTTTTTTGCGAAGTAGCACCTCCGTGGGCTGTAGTAGTCGAGATTCGGCCGATCACGAAAGCGATCGAGCCGGATCTTCCAGGCGACCTTCTTTGTTGAAGACTTGACGTCTTTTCCTTTTTCGTTCTTCAGAGGCCAATGCCACTCTTCAGCATCGGCTGGGCGAGGCCAATACCACCTTGCATGCCAAGGGGGAGGAATGCAACAAGCTCGCCACGGAGCACGACCTGCTGGGTGCGCAGCTGGCGGAGCAGAAGGAGCTGCTCAAGAAGGCGCAGGACGAGGCGAAGAAGAGAGAGACCACTCTCCTGGCCGAGTTCGAAAGCGAGCGCTCCTCCTAGACCGACAAGAAGGAGATGCTGACCTCCGGTTTCCATGAGATCGAGGACATCGTCGACGGTGAGTTTCTTTACTTTCTTTCTTTGAGCCGCTGACTATAAGTCAGGCCGACTCCTGACTCTTTGTCTTGCTTCTTTTTTGTTTTTGGCAGATTTCTTCCCTGGCCATTCGCAGGCGGTCACTTGAGCCATCGAAGCTGATCGTGAAGCGCGGAGAGCAAATGGCACGGAGATCGCCGCCAACGCCCCCCTGACCATCGATGAGCAGCTTTTGAGCATCGAGACTCATCTCGCGCGGCCCATTAGTCAGCTGCTTGACTTCAGCGTGTCGGTGCCCAGCAATCGCCGCCGCGGGCGAGACTTGCGGTTCTGCGCTACTCGGTCGGACTGCCGACTGGCTGGAGGTCGCGGCTAGCCGTCTTGAGGCCTGGAAGGGTTCCTTGGCCCGGGCTGGAGCGCGCCGGGCCTTGGAATTCGTCAAGGCTTGGTATCCGGGGCTGGACCTGGACTGGCTGGCCGCGTTCCGGTCAAAGGCCCAGGCAGAGCTGGTGGCTGTGGAAGGCGCCCTCGTCGAGCGTGCGGCAGCGATTGCCGATTATACCGACACCAGCGTCTTCGTCCCTGAGCGGGCCGCAAATGGCGAGGAGGTGCCGCCGGAGTGGTTCGGGATGAACCCGGACTACGACGAGGACTCGGCGTAGGTAATCGGCTCCAGCGCCGAGGAGGAAGGCGAGGCGGAGGATGGAGGCGAGATGGAGGCGCCAGAAGACGGAGCGGGCGACCAGCCTCAGCTCGACCGCGCCTCCAGCAACGAGCCGCGTCCGACCGAGCCGACTGCCGCCGGAGGCGATCAAGCTGAGACTGCCCAGCCGACCGCCCCGGCGCCTGACACCGCCGTCTCCTCCGACCCTCCGAACCCGTCTGCCGCTTCTTAGGCTGCCATCTTGCCTTTCTTTTATCTTCTTTAATAGTATTTGAAAAAACTTGTTAATTTGCACAATTCCACCCGCGGGTTGTATTTTGAACTTCTGTTTGAAGATTCGGCCAAGGGCCTATGTTATGTAAATATTTATCCGACTTCTATCTTTCCTTGCTCATCGCTCTTTTGGCTCTTTCCTTTGCCGCCTTCCCTCAGTCGCCGCTTTGCCAGACGGACAACCGCTCTGCGGACTGCCGCTGGGTCAAATGCTTGGCTACTTTAGGGAAGGCAAGTACTTGGCCTTCTTTAGAGTCTTTTAACAAGTTGGATAGAAGGCGGCAAGCCAACTATTCAAGAGTCGGCTCTGCGAAGAGAGGCTGGAAGCCGGCTTGGGCTCTGTTTATGCTTTGAGTCCTTAGCCATTTTTCGTGTGGGCGCCCATTCTTCCTTACTCTCTGCCCACCAAGCATCGCTTCTGCTGAACTCATGACTTCGACAGAGACGGCTTAGGCACCGCACACTACTTGTCCGACTGCAGGAAGCATTTTCATAGCGCAAGGCGGCGAGTCCCCGGGCCGACTAGTCGAACCCGGTGCTAAGCGGCGTAACAAAGAACAGCATACTCGAAGGCATAATTCTTATCATACAGATAACAAAAAGGGTAGTCCCCGAGCTCGTCTCGGGGGGGCCCGAAGTCTCGGTACTTTAATGCAAAGGATAGTGTGGTACATACAGCGTCAACTGTAAAATCTTCGGAGAAGATTTGCATTCCATGGCTGTTCCGACTCTTTGCCGGAGTCGTCTCTCTTGCGTGCTCGGGGCTTCTGAGCGTCGATCAGGTAGTAGGAGTCATTGCCCAGCACTTTGCTGATGATGAAAGGGACTTCCCAAGGCGCCGACAACTTGTGCTGGCCGGCTGTTCGCTGGATCAGTCGGAGCACAAGGTCGCCCTCTTGGAAAGATCTCGGCCTGACCTTCCTGTTGTAGTATCGGCGCAGGCTCTGCTGGTAGATGCTAGACCGGCTGAGTGCCAATAGCCGGCCCTCTTCCAGCAGATCGACGCTGTCTTGACGTGCTTCTTCTGCTTCCTCCTCGGTGTACATGGTGACTCGCGGAGAGTCGAACTCTATGTCCGTTGGGATGACGGCTTCAGCACCGTAGACGAGGAAGAAAGGCGTGAAGCCGGTTGACTTGTTTGGAGTCATGCGTAGACTCCAGAGGACGGATGGCAGCTCCTCAAGCTAGCAGCCGGCCGAACGCTCGAGTGGTTCGACCAGTTGAGGCTTGATGCCAGATAGGATGAGGCTGTTTGCTCGCTCCACCTGGCCGTTTGACTGTGGATGGGCAACGGACCCTAAGTCCAGGCAGATGCCCTGTGTCGCGCAGAAACGGGCCAAGGCGCCTTTGGCAAAATTTGTGCCATTGTCGGTGATGATGTTGTGTGGTATGCCGTACCGAATTGTGATGTCGGAGATGAAAGTCACTACAGTCGGACCATTCAATTTATTGATGGGCTTTACTTCTATCCACTTGGTGAACTTGTCCACCGCGACAAGTAGATGAGTTAGGCCGCCTCGTGCCGTCTTGAATGGTCCCACCATGTCCAGGCCCCAAACCGCGAAGGGCCAGGCGATGGGGATGGTCTTGAGTGCCGAAGCCGGCTGAAGCGGCTTGGAGCGGAACTTCTGGCACCCCTTGCATCTTTGGACTAATTCCTTGGCCTCTTCTAGGGCAGTTGGCCAGGGGAAACCGTGCCGAAAGGCTTTGGCGACGAGTGCTCTTGAAGCCGCATGGTGGCCGCACTCGCCTTTATGGATGTCTCTGAGAATTGCTTGGCCTTGCTCTGGCTCAACACAGCGCTGGTAGACACCAGTGACGCTGCGCCTGACCAGCTCTCTGTTGATTATGGTGTAGGCTGCCGCTCGGCGTTCCACTTGCCGAGCCAAGATTTCATCGGTTGGCAACTCTTTGCTCACTAGACACTTGAGGATGGGCTGTGCCCACGAGGGTGCTGCTATTTCTTCAATCGCCACCACTGCGACTTGGACAAGGGCGGCTGGGCTGGGAGGCGGCGGGCTGGAGTCCGCGGCCGCTTGCTGGATTGACGAAGTCCCCGGGCCGACTAGCGCAGTCCCCGGGCCAGGTTATGAACTCCCCGGGCCGGCTTCGACTGCGGCGTTCTTGGAGCCATCTGTAGGAATCCTTGTGCCGTTTGCTGGGGCTCTTGAGTCGAATCCGACTTCTTCGGGGGGAGCCGGCACAAAGATGGAGTCTGATTCTGGTGAAGGCTTGATGGACGGCTTGAGGAGGCGCTGAAGGGCGACGCCGGATGGGATTGCTTGGCGGGTGGAGCCGATTCGTGCCAAGGCGTCTGCTTGGTCGTTGTCATTCATAACTCGCACCCCTCAAAATATCCGTTGAGTTGCTGCACCAGGAAACGGTAGCTCGCAATGTTTGCATCGCGTCGCCAGACGACTGCTGGACCACCAAATTGGAGTCGCCATAACACAGGGTCCGATGAATGTCGAGTTCTTTGGCAAGCCGGAGCCCGTGAATGAGTGCCTCGTATTCGGCGACGTTGTTGGAGGCAGCGAAGTGGATCTGCAACGCATACTTGAGCTTGTCGCCTTTAGGGGAAGTAAGGACAACGCCGGCTCCCAAGCTGGTGCGTATCTTGGAGCCGTCGAAATGCATCCGCCAATGGGTGGAGTCGGGCGCTGGCGGCAGGTACTGGGTCTCGGCCCGGTCGACAAGGAATTCGGCCAGCGCTTGTGACTTGATGGCGGTGCGGGGCTGGTAGTAGATGGTGTAGGGAGCCATCTCTATGGCCCATTTGGCCACTCGGCCAGAAGCATCTCGGCTTCCGATGATCTCGGCCAGTGGGGCGGTGCAAACCACAGTGATTGGATGCTCTTGAAAGTAAGGCTTCAACTTCTTGGCGGCAAAGTGCACGCCGTAGCACATCTTCTGGTAGTGGGGGTAGTTCTGCTTGGAGGTCGACAATACCTCGCTCAGGTAATACACTGGTCTTTGGACAGGTAGCGCCTTGCCTTCCTCCTTGCGCTCCACTATAATGACTGTGCTGACTACCCGGTTGGTGGCGGCAATATATAGGAGCATGGGCTCTTTAGGAGTCGGAGCCGCCAACACAGGGGGAGTAGTCAACATCTTCTTTAGCTGGAGAAATGCTTCATCCGCCTTGTGGTTCCACTCGAAAAAGGTGGTCTTCTTCATCAATTGGTATAAGGGGAGAGCTTTCTCGCCCAGCCGACTGATGAATCGACTGATTGATGCCAAGCAGCCGGTGAACTTCGGCACATCTAGCAGTCAGCTGGGTACCTCCATCCTCACTATGGCCTTGATCTTCACAGGGTTGCACTCTATGCCGCGTTCAAAGACCAGGAAGCCAAGGGGTTGGCCGGCTGGTACTCCAAAGACGCACTTCTCAGGGCTGAGTTTGATCTAGAATCGATGCAGGTTCTCAAAGGTTTCCTTGAGGTCTTCCAGCAGCGTTCCACGCCTTTCCGTCTTCACCACCACATCGTCTACGTAGACGTGGGAGTTTCTGCCGAGTTGCTTGAGGAGGCACTTCTGCATGCAACGCTGAAAGGTGGCGCCGGCATTCCTCAAGCCGAACGTCATGGTCAGGTAGCAGAAGGCTCCGAACGGCGTGATGAAGGCGGTCTTCAGTCTGTCTGCCGGGTTCAGCTTGATCTGGTGATATCCTGAATATGCATCTAAGAAACTCAACAGCTCGCATCCGGCTGTGGAGTCTATCACCTGATCAATTCTCGGCAGAGCAAACGGGTCCTTGGGGCAAGCTTTGTTGAGGCTTGTGTAGTCAATACACATCCGTCGCTGCTTGTTCTTCTTCAGCACTAGGACTGGGTTTGCTAACCATTCTGGAAAAAACACCTCCATAATGAACCCGGCTGCCAGGAGCCGGGCTATCTCTTCTCCAACAACTCTTCTCTTCTCTTCTGACAGGCGGCGCAAGGGCTGCCTAACGGGCTTCACATCAGGTCGGACATGTAATTTGTGCTCGGCGAATTCCGTCAGTACACCTGGCATGTCTTTAGCGGACCATGAAAAGATGTCTCGATTCTCACAAAGGAAATCGACGAGCTCGCCTTCCTATTTGCTGTCAAGGTTTGCACCTATGTCATCGTACCTCTCTGGGTGCTCCGGGTCCAAGGGTATCTTCTTTGTTTCTTTGGCTGGCTTGAACGAACCCTCAGCTTCCGACTCCTTGGGGTCGGGCGACATCTCTGGCTGCTTTCCGGCCATCGCCACGACCCGATCAAGGAGCCGCTTCTCAGCTACGATTACCAGGGACTCGGCCAACCGACTGCTCTCAGCCGCACAAGCGGACGACTTTCTGTAGTCACCAGCTATGGTCAAAATCCCCTTGGAACTCGGCATCTTCATCTTGAGGTAGGCATAGTGGGGGACCGCCATGAATTTGGCCAAAGCAGGTCGGCCAAGCAACGCGTGGTACGGGATTTCTAGGTCCACCACTTCAAACCAAACTGGCTCTCGGCGGAAATGATCTTTGTCTCCAAAGAGGACGTCTATCAGGATCTTGCCGATTGGTGAGCAGGAAAGGCTAGGTACAATGCCATGGAACACAGTCCGGCTGCTCTGGAGCTGTCTTTGCTTGATTCCTAACTTCTCCATGGTATCCTTGTACAGGATGTTGATGCTACTGCCTCCGTCTATCAGCACTCGCGAGAAGCGAGCGGCCCGTCTATCTGTGGCCAAGGTGGCACTCAAAACCAGGGCGTAGGAGCCTGGATTTGGCATCACCTCTGGGTGATCAACTCTGCTCCAACTGATAGGCTTCTCGGACCAATGCATAAATTGGAGTATCTGATGCTACTGATTTTACTTCTTCTTCTTTGCTACCTTTCTTTGCATCGATCATCAACCACCTTTGGTGAACACCACATAGGCTCCGTGCTCTTCCGGGTACTCATCTCGTACTGCGCCGAATGGCCTGGCAGCCAGCTGTTGGGGCGGCGGTGGAGGCGGCGGCCCAGCAGGCGGGGGAGGAAGGAGGCCGTCTCCCTTGGCGATTCTGGTGAGCCAGTGGCATTTTCGGGTGGTGTTGTTTGACGGCTTTGCGCCGCCGTGGAACTTGCAGGGACCATCTAGAGTCTGCGCGTAAGAGAAGACCGGCAACAAGTTGGACTTGCCGCCTTTCTGTCGCTTGGTCGGAGGCTGCCCCTCCGACTGCTGGTCTTCGACTATCGCAACCTGCCGACTGCTGGAGGCCGACTGTTGGGCCTTGCGCTTGTTATCGTTCTATTGTTGTCGCCGACTGGCGTCTCCAGCTGGAGTTCTGGGAGCCTGAGGGGTCGCCTTGCCAGTCGCACTAACTTGAATCTCCATCTTCATGGAGGAGTCAGCCGTGGCATACTTGTCTGCTATGATTAGCAGCTTGTCGAGGGTTTCCGGCTCATCGCAGAGGAGCCTGTGCTTGAGGAGGGTGCCTTCTCTGCACCCGGCAGTGAAGTACTCGATAGCCTGCACCTCGTGCACGCCCTCGCATGAGTTCCGAAGCTCGGCCCAGCGCATGAGGTAGTCGCGTGTTAACTCGTCGGGGCCTTGCACGCACAAGGAAAGCTAGCGGGGCTTGGGAGGTTGCTTGTATGTGCTCGTGAAGTTACGGACGAAGGCTTCGGTGAAGTCGACCCAGCTATTGATGCTGCGGGGCTTCAGGCTATTCAACCATGTCCGGGCCGTGCCCTGGAGCATGAGTGGAACATACTTCACGGCATCACGCTTGTTGCCGTTTGCTATCTTGACGGCGTGGGTAGTCAACTAGCGATCTTCACGCTTCACGAGCGATATACTTGGGCATGTCTCGGGGGAGCGTGAACCCTTTGGGAAAGGGCTCGTCTCGGATGCGGGGACCGAAACAGGGCGGACCCAACTCGTATTCTTCTTCCAGTGCCAGTGATCAGTGGAGTCGATCGATCTGGTGGCGCGCGTCATTCTCTCCGACTCCCTCCCGGCGGCCAAGGCGGCCACCGAGAGTCGGATGCTCAACGGGCGGCGAGGAGACTCGCCTTTCTCTTCGGGGTGGGGGAGGCAGGTAGTCGCCCTGCCGTTCCACTGCTCTCGGGCGGCCGACTTGGTCGCGCTCAATGGTGATGCGAGTCTGACTTTGGCTGAGAGCCGGCTCTTTGTCTTTTCTTCCTCGGACTCCGCCAGTCGGCGTCCGAGACGTCGCGCCTTGATCTCGGCGGGGAGGTAGGTCGTCGTTTGGTTGCTGCGGCACCTCTGTGCGGCCACCGGCTGCGTTCTGTGCAGCAGCCACGTCGAGGAGCTGCTGGACTCACTCCGTCATTAGGCGGCGCTCTTCGCCTTCGAAGTTTTTCAGCTTGTCAGTCGCCGCCTGGGCGGCGCGGATGTTCTCCGCAAGTGTATCGTACACGGGGCGATTGGCCCCGAACAGGTTGGTGATGGTCACGCCGCGCTGCTGGACCGCGCCTAGGCGGCTAGGCCCAGTTGGAGCCGGCGAGCCGCCCACAGCGTGATCCATCTCACGCTGGTAGGCTTCTGACAAGCGCCTCATGCTTACCAGCTTCTTCGCGCCTTCGATGATCTGAAGGCGGCGCGCCTCCAGCGTCTCGGCGTCGGCATCTTCCGGAATAGGCGCGTTCAGGTCTCGTAGAGCCGCGTCGAGTGGGTCATGAGCTCCCTCACCGGAACGCTCGCCATGACTGATGACGAGCACCTCCGTGACGGTGCTTCCACCGCGCTCCTCGTGAAGGAGTGGCTCGTCGTGAACCACCTGCGTTTGTGGGAGCGCGTCGGCGGCGGCGGCCGGAGTCGACCAGCATCGGGTCGGTGGAGCCTACGGACTCCAAGTCCACGGCGGGCTCGTCGGTGACGTGGAGTTGGTCAAGGAGGCCCGTGAGGAGGTTCTCGGGGCCGCCCGTGCCTGCGTCGGATGCAGGCTCATCGGAGAGGCGAACCTCGCCGACAAGTTCTGCGAGGCAGCTAGCTGCGCAGGCGGCCTCCGCGCCGTGCAGCGCGTCGATGCAGACTCCGTCTGGCGAGCCTGGTTGGCTGCGCTCGCCAGGGAGGGAAAGGGTTCCCATCCAGAACAGATCTCCGGACGACGGTGCACCTCGCCCCACGGTGGGCGCCAAATGTCGGGGGTTGGGTGCGACATATGCCAAAGGATGGCTAATCATGGTGGGGGCGAGTAGAACGTCGCGGTGCACAGAAGCAGGATGGCGAAGACATGCACGCGGCGGATCTTACCCAGCTTTAGGGCTCTCGAGGAGATAACACCCTCTCGCTGCTTTCTGCTGGGGTCTCCGCATGATCACTAAGGCAAAGTGAGTACAAGGTTGCTCCTTGAGCTGTATCTGGAGGTAGGAGAAGGCAAGGCTCTCTCCTTCCTATATGATCTGGTCTAGTGCTAATGGATCCCAACCCTTTGCATGGGTGCCACAGGGGTTTATATAGGCCTACCCGGGGTACAATGGTAAAACCGGTGAGCACGAGTCCCGGTATGCATCTCTCGAGCCGCCGTCTTCTCCACCGACTACTGGGGCCCGCCGACTTGCACAATGCACGGGCCGACAGCCCTTGTCCGCCGCGGGCGAGTCTTGCCGATCACTGTAGCCGTGCTTCTAATGACGCTGGCTTGGTCATGGGGTCATGGCAACAATGCCGCCACCGACGAGGCGATCCATTGCCATTCCCGTCGTGTTCAGTTAATGGCGTGTGGGGCCCGTGGGAGGGGCTGGACGACTCCTGGGGGCCGACTCCCAACGGGTCCGTCTTGTGGCACTCTTGCCGTCTTCTGTACTCCCGCTGACTAGTGGGACCCACCGTCTCTGGGTCGTACAGACAGGCCGTCGTGGGCACAGGGCTCCGCCCCCAGGGGCTGATGTCAGGGCTGGCATGGCAATAGTGCCGCGCCCGACGGAGATCTCCGTCGGTACGACGCACTATGGCCATGCTTGCCCTCAATAAAACAGGGTGGTTGGAGTTGCAGGCCGACTCCCTATAGCCGACCTCTTCGGAAGTCGGCTTATCTTGGAGTCGCCTCTGGGACTTGGCTTATCTTGGAGTCGCCTCTGGGACTCGGCTTATCTTGGAGTCGCCTCTGGGACTCGGCTTATCTTGGAGTCTCCTCTGGGACTCGAGGGGCGCAGCCTGCCCCGATGCCTTGAAAGGTTCTGGGGCTCGGGTTAGCCTACCCGTGGCCCATTACTCCGACAGATGTTCAATTCTTCAGGGTGCAATATTTCCAAGTTGTTAAGCATGCTTGGTTTGGTTAACTGTCGGATCTCCTATTAGGAGTATGTTATATTGTTCAATTGGTGTTTAGTTAACTGCTTGGTTCATTTTGTGTGGCTTGGTTCACTTGTTGTGGTGTTTAGTTAACTCCTTGGTTCAATTCTGCAATGCGATGTTCAATTGTTGTGGCTGCATTCTGTTATTGTATACCATGTGAGGAATAAATCGAATTTGGATGTACTAAATACATGAGAAACAAATATAATTGCTATATTTCCAAGTTTTTAAGCATGCTTGGTTTGGTTAACTGTCTGATCTTCTATTAGGAGTATGTTATATTGTTCAATGTGGTGCTCAGTTAACTTTGGTTTATTTGTTGTGGTGTTTAGTTAACTGCTTGGTTCAATTCTGTAATGCGATGTTCAATTGTTGTGGCTGCATTCTCTTATTGTATACCATGTGAGGAATAAATCGAATTTGTTTGTACTAAATACATGAGAAACAAATACAATTGCTATATTTCCAAGTTGTTAAGCATGCTTGGTTTGGTTAAATGTCTGATCTTCTATTAGGAGTATGTTATATTGTGCAATGTGGTGCTCAGTTAACATTTGGTTCATTTTTTGTGTTGTTTAGTTAATTGCTTGGTTCAATTCTGCAATGCGATGTTCAATTGTTGTGGCTGCATTCTGTTATTGTATACCATGTGAGGAATAAATCGAATTTGGCTGCACTTAATACATTAGAAACATATACAAGTGCTATATTTCCTAGTTCCTAATCATGCTTGGTTTGGATAAATGGGTTTTCCATGTGGCTTGAATTAATCTGATGAATATGCAATGTGCTTATTTATCATCAACATATTTTACTGATAGCATGTGAACCCTTACTTAACCTGATGACTAACTACCTTATATGTGTTGCAGGGAAACAATGGGAAGCACTGAGGTTTACAAGATGGTACTAACTATTATACCTTGCCTTTTTGTATTCCTTTACCCCATTTCCAATATAGAGAAGATATTTATGTGCATCCTTGTTTTCAGGCTTCACTAATGATTACCTCTCAAACCACCTCTGTGGTCAGGAGGCGAGGAAAGTTTTCTACAACACCCACGGTTCAATATTGAAGTGTTCCTGAAGAGGTCGAAGGATGGACGGTCAATCATCCACAGGCACTGGCCTAAAGTTGCAAAGACCTTCAACAGGAATGAAGGCTCAATATTTGCCTTCTGCTTCAGCAGTTTTCCAGATGATATGCATCTCTCTATGTACCGTCTATGATGCTAATTTCGAAAGGTTCTAGATGTTGCATGTGAAAATTGTTGCTGGTGCAGTTGTGTAATGGGGTAGCTGAGTGCTGAAGCTATATCATGTTGTACTCCGATGTATTTCAATTATGAAATCATGCTTCCTTAATATGGAAATGGAATATATTATGTGCTTAATATGAATGTCAATTAGATTAGTAAATAGATTATTAATAATAGGCCAATTAGCCCGCTAATTGGCCAATTAGCTTGCTAATTGGGTTTTCCTATTGCAAACGGTTAATGAGAAAACACCGTGGGTGATGACCTAAGGCAACGCACATAGTTTCTAGGAATAAACCGTGTTGGATCAATGAACAATCACACATGACATTCTCTTCAAAACTGTTTGTGTTATGCCACCTTGTGTAAACATTTTCCTTATAGTGACTGTGTGGGATGTATATACGAACGGAAACGTTTAGTGGTGACAGACTGTGTGGGATGTACTTACGACCAGAAATGATTTTGCCTGTATAATTGTATTTTTAGCACTCATGCGTATATACGTATTTGAGTGCTGATCGCATTACTACGACCTCATTTTGTCGAGCGTGTGTGCCAGGAGGGCATATCCCCAATGGTTTCTGGGTCGTGTGGGAAGTACCACCCTATCGCCCACACTCACTTAGCGACGGTTCCAAATGTCGTCGCGGAAAGGGGTCAAAAACCATTTGTTTAGGACCGACGAGCACAAGTGGGTGAAGGACGAATCACCCTCGACAAACCACGACCATTAGCTACACTAGAGAGTTATCATCAGGAGTTCGTTACGAGGTATCACCCTCGGCACTCGATAGCTCTGCAGAGTCATACAACTAAAGGGGTTGAGGTGATGTGTCGGGCCCTGAACGTCGATCACGTTGATCGAGTCATCTGGTAATACAGCGGGGGCAACAGGGACAAGGTGAGGGGTCACTGATGGATCACTAACCGACCTATACTAAGCATTTGGGATAAGCAGGTAAGGTACAAAGCATGTTACAAAAGCAGGCTATGCATCAGAATAGGAGCAAAATCTAATGCAAGCATGAGAGAGAATGAAATGGGTGATATGGGATGATCAAGGGGGTTTGCTTGCCTGAAAGCTTTACTGCAAGTGGCTGGACGTCAAGGGCGTAGTCGTACCCAGCAGCAGCTTCGGTCTCGGTGTCTACTGGAGAGAAGAGAGGGGAAAACAATAAATATGAAGCAAACAGATGCATCACTTTGCATGACATGTCAATATGCAGTGCTAGGGATGACCTAATGTAGTACTACACGTTGCAGACGGAGAGGGAAAACATCCGGAGGGGTTTTCCCGACGTTTGGCATTTTCTGGGCATATGAAAGAGAGGGGACGCTTCCATGTTAATCATGCTAGAGGCATGTGACAGATGAACAGATTGCATATTCAGATTGTTGTATTTTTTGAGGAATTTTCATATATAAATTATTTTCATCTGACTTATGGATTAATTTATATGATTTTTCAAAGATGTAAACATATTCTAGAATTTCCTGAAATATTATTAATTTGAAGTTTATTCAGTAATTGCTATGTGTACCCAGAACTGTACCCAACTGACCAGCAGAGAGGCTGACCAGTGGGCCCAGTTGACTGGGTCAACTACCCAGTTAGTAGAGGCTCACTCGGGGGGCCTCTGCTGCGTCAGCAGGTCCAGTCAACAGTCAACAGGACCGTTGACTAGTCAATACTGACCAGTGGAGCCCTTGTGTAAGTGATACATATTTTAACAGTGGGTTTAGTTAAATTAAAATATTGTCTCGGGTTAAATTAGTGTCCTTGGGCCCATGGATCAGTGAGCAGTTAGGGGAGTGGGTTAGTGTTAGGCAGGGGTTAGCACCTTAATCTAAGCCCCGACGAGTGGGGCCCACATGGCAGTGACCCATCACCGGTTTTGGACATCGGACGTGCGCCGGTGGTCTCAGTCGACCACCCGAGATGGCGGCGACGGGATCGCCCGCCTGAGCGAGCAAGCAGGCGAGGTGAGCTCCATTAATTTGGCGTGCGAGCGCGTCGATCTCATAGCGCCCGCACGAACAGCCAAAATCGGTGGCAAAGCAAGGCGAGCAGCGGCGAGCCTTGCCAACGGCAACGGCGCTATACTACATGGCTTGGCAAAAGAGCAAGCATTACGCGTTCCTGGGGACCCAACGAACTCGGTGACACGCTCGGACGCAGGTTTCAACGGACGAAGCCGCGGGCGCGACATGGCCGGCGGAGCGGAGCTTTGGGCATGGTGGCAGGGGTAGCTAGAGGCAACAAGGCGAAGGGGAGGCAGAGGGAAACGTGCGGAGCTCACCGAGGAGGCACACGTAGGCCCAGTGATAGTTTAGGAGCCACAGGCTGACCGGAGTGGAAGGAGGTTGCCGATGTCGAGCCGAGGGAGAAAGGTGGGGCGATCTGGCGCTGGGAGGCTCCTCGGCTCGCGCGAGTTTACGTAGCAGTAGCGACGGATGACGACATTGGCGTTGGACCAGTCGGAGGAACACGGGGGAGGCGGTCGCCGCGGTGGACAATAGCAGGCAGCGACAGTGGACTCAGGGCTTATCCTCCTCGCACTAGTGCAGAACCGGGCTTTAGCGCCGGTTCGTAAGGGCCTTTAGTGCCGGTTCTACAACCGGCACTAAAGAGTGGAGACTAAAGCCCCCCCCCCTTACTACCAGTTCGGCATGAACTGGCGCTAAAGTGCCACCACGTGGCACGAGCCAAGCCCGGATGCTGGTAAACCATTAGTACCGGTTGGTAACACCAACCGGTACTAAATGTTTGGGGGGGTTATTTTTTATTTTCCATTAATTTTGTGTTTTCCATTTAATTCTTTTTTGTTTGCTGGTATTTTACGATACTACATATTGTACACGTTATGCATATATATAAATAGATTTTCTCGTAGAACACATATATATATATATATATATATATATATATATATATATATATATATATATATATATCATCGAATGTCTCACAACCAACACCATTAATTATTCACACATACACATGTATATATATATACAATTTCTCCTACATGTTGCCTTGGTGCCTTCGGAGCACGATGACAAGTGGTTCATGGGGGCGGTAGCGGGTAATAGTATTCTCCTTTGGGATCTATGACCTGGTCGAGCAAAAATTCCGCTATTTCCTCTTGAAGTGCTAGTATGCGCTCCGTTGGTAGGAGCTGCTCCTGCACATCTCTGAACTGTTAAGAAGGAGATCAATATGCATGTGTATTAGTTGTGTGACTAGATATCGATAATGGTGTAAAATTTTGTGAATGGTGTTCGACAAACGTACCCAGGCCTGTCTTTGAGATCTACTCCTTTCGGAAGCCATCATGCGAATGTTCTCGCAAACGTAGTATGCACACAGATCATTCCCCGACACCTGCTTCAGGGCCTTTACGAGAATGGAATTGAATCAGATAATGATTAATCAAGCATGATAACTAATTAATGGTATTGAAACAAGAATTAAAGAGATGGTAGCTAGCTAGCTAGTACTACTTAATTAATTACTTACCTTTGGTCGATACCAAAACAGCTTTTTTGCCCATTTGCCTGGAGTCACCTTGATGAACTTTGCCCAAGCCCTGCCCGCCGGCAAAGAAAATTAATAAAGGGGTTATTAAATAGTTCATACCAGGAAATGACGAACTAAATAGGCGAGATATAGTTAATAATGATTGAAATTACATTGACTATCCCTTCAAGATGGTGTAGTCACTTTCTTTTTAAGTAGTGAGTCCGATGCTTCAACTTTTCCTTTGTCAACTTTAATGCCTAACAAGATCCGATGGAAAGCGCATGCGCTGCGTTTGCATGTCTTAATTAAGCGAGCATGTGCATAACACTAATCAACTACCGTAAACCCTATACACTTAATTATTAACATCTAGCTAGCTAGTAAGCAAAAACAGAATTTGTAGTACAAGACAGTGTGACTCACAGGAAGTTGTAAGGAAGTAGTATATCTTCATTGGTATTGAGGCGCTTGAAGAACTCTAGCATGCTTTCCTCTAAACTTGCTTGACAACTTGGAGTATTCCATGTGTACTCATTAATGGTATTTGGGTCAATGAACCCAATGCCATGGCGTCCAGATTTTTTTCATTTCATACATCTTCATCCTGCATATAATACCACAGAAAAGAATATAGTGAGGATAATTACATGTAATGATTGATCAAAATGATCACTACATCTAGCTTGAGACTTAAATTACAGAAAGAAATCACTAACAGACAATAGCAACTGACGAGAGATTAGTGCGTCTTGATTGTATAACTGAAATAGTTCTGAATATTCAACGGACACAGCTTTCTCACAGAAGTAATGCTCCTCCTTGACATTCACCATGAGGGACTCTCAATTGGAAATCTTGGTAATGTTCATGTACCATTGATGCAATTCATACATTCTCGTTGGGAGGTTCTTGACCTCGTCTGGCTCGACCAAAGGTTGGCCTTGGACATATTTCCGTTTTATTTCCTCCTCTCTAAGCGGAGACATGGGCTCGATTTCGAGGAGTTGTCCAACAGTGATCTTGAGCATTTCAGCCTGCATTATATGCTCCTCGGTTATTACCACATCGCCCAGTTGGGGAACATTAACGGTTTGCCCACAATAATATTGGACGCGCGTACTCTCATGTGTTGTTGGCACAACAAGCGGGGGGATCGATTGCGCCGCCTGTTCTCCCAGCTGGGGAACAGTTTTCCCGCATTTTTTGACAGCTGCTTGTTGGCTCGAGCTTGATCTCGCTTCCTTCTTTAGTCGTGCTTGATGTAGCTTCCTGAGTTGGTGCTCATAGTCTGAGTCAACAGGCTTGGAAGTTGGTTTTCTTGCCATATGAATAAAGTGGTCCATAACTTTCTCAGGCACTTTTTCTCTTGGCGGCGGTGTAGGTTTTGGTCCAAAATGGGCGTCCACTTTGGCCTGCATTATGGCTGCATTTTTCTCCTCGATCATCTCGTAAGGCCTCTGAGGAAGAGGAGCGAGGCTTGGACCATATTTATATCGCTTGTCTCCGCCTGTACTTCCTGTACTACCTCGACTCGTACCGCTACGCACCATAGCTGCGGTGTGTCTCTTCTGCTATTGCTGAGACGGCGGAGACGGCTGACGTGGTTGAGTTGGAGCAGGAGGAGTGTCCTGACGCTATGCCAGACTTGAAGCAGGAGGTGTGGCCTGACACGGTGTCGGACTTGAAACAGGACGAGTGGCCTGACGCTATGCCGGACTTGAAGCAGGAGTCTGCTCACACGTTCGTGGACTTGGAGGAGGTGGCGGACTTCGAGGAGGAGTCGGCTCACGCGTTCGTGGACTTGGAGGAGTGGGACTCTGCTGACTCGGTGGCGGACTTTGAGGAGGAGTCGGCAGACGCGGTGTCGGTGGACTTCGAAAGATGATGCAATCCTTTCTCCATAGGATGATAAGATGTATGGCATCTCCCAGTGTGCACTCGTCGTCACCTCCAGGAATGTCAAGCTATAGCCCCGAATATGGGTCCACCACTTTGTCAACCAACACACGAGCATAGCCCACTGGAATCGGGGTGCAATGGAAGGTTGCTTCGAGGGTAATTGTAAAAGCAACGGCGTCCGCCACCTTCATGGATATGTTCTTCATTTTGGAGTGTAGCTCACAGTTAGTGTTCTCTATGATGTCATCCACAGGGTATGTATCCAGCAGTGTGTCGCCCGGGGCGGAACCAACGCTGCTTCTCGGCATGGATGGGACGATACTATCCAATGCTGGACAATCATCCGCTTGTTGTTGCCGCTGCTAAGACCCCCTTTCCTGGCTAAGTGAGTCAATCTGCTGCTGCTGCTGGAATTTGAGTGCCAAGTCTGTGTGCCTTGCTTCTAGGCCTTGAAGGCGTTCTGCGTCCTGCTTCCTCTGCTCCTCCTCCAGCTTCCTCTTCTTCTCCTCCTCCATCTTCTTTCTTGCACGGGTCCTGTAGTCGTTGTTCCATTCCGAAAAGCCCTCATACCAGGGAATAACGCCCTTGCCTCGTGTTTTTCCCGGGTATTCAGGATTTCCCAGGGCGCGCGTAAGCTCGTCGTTCTCTCTGTTGGGCGTGAACACCCTCTTTCGAGCATCTTCTATTGCGTCAAGTAACTTTTGTTCGGCTCCTTTTAGACTTGCCTTCTTCGAAACCAGGCCTGTCTTCGGGTCCAACGCCCCCCCCCCCCATGCGCATAGAACCAAGTTCTGCACCTAGGGGGCCAGCTCCTAGTAACTGGAGTGACCCCTACATCCTCCATCTCTTGCTTAGACTTGTCCCACTTAGGCATTGCCATCGCGTAGCCACCTGGACCCAGCCTATATGGAACTGCGTCTTTTTTGCGGCATTGGCCTTGTTTTTTCTAGACCGTTCCTTAGATAATTCTGATTCCTTGAATTTCACGAAAGCGGGCCAGTGTTCCCTTTGCTTTTCCAGTGTTCCCTTGAATTCTGGAGTCTTACTTTCTGCAGCAAGGTAGTTGGCCCATACAGTTTTCTTGTGGGTGTTGAATGCAATTGCCATCTTCTTAAGAGCAGCGTCCTTGACTTCCTGCACATCTGCATCAGTGAAATAATCTGTTAGGGTGAAATGTTCCATTAGAGATTCCCAAAGCTTTTGTTTTGCTCTGCTGTCGACCCAAGTAACGTCTGGATGTTTAGTTTTTGGCTGTTTCCATTCTTGAATGGAGATCGGGAGTTGGTCCTTCACAAGAACTCCGCACTAACGAGTCCACTTGTTCGCAATGTTCTTAGGCGTGAGGGTTTCTCCATTAGCTTTGATGGAGTCGATATTGTACTTTACACCCTCCTTCAACTTTTTGCCCGGGCCTCGCTTTGTCCTGTTGTCTGTAGAAGCAGATTTGCTCGATCCGGAGGGCTGAAAGAAGAAAGATCGATTCATTAATATATCTTCAAATAAAAAAACATGTGATGATCACCAGATGCCTTCTTATATAAATATACCTCGCCAGTAGTGTTTGTTATTTCAAGATCAACATTGTCTGTGTCATCATAAACATTGTCTGCATCATCATAATCATAATCATAGTTCATGACTTCATCAGCTTGGTCATTGAGATCGAATATCTTATCATCACCTCCCCGGTATTGTTCAGATATTGGGAGCTGTCATCTGCTTCATTCAGATCATCTAGCCTGCGAGGGCTGCATATGATCTCGAACAATTCCTCTTCTTTCTCTCTGCCAGTATTGTCCGTCATAGCTTTTACTTAACTAATACAGAAGAAATATAAAACAATTTAGTATTCAAATTACAATGCATGGATGCAATCAATAAGGAAAAACTGAATCATGTAGTACATAATATGCATCACCTCAATTAATATATAACCTCGAATACATCGTCTCAAATAATATATATAATCTCGAATACATCGTCTCGAATATTATATATCGAATACATCACTAGCTAGGTACCTAATAAAGATCGAATACTACAGAAGAATCTAGGCCACTCGCGGTTCCTGGGACGCGGGCGGTGGACACCCAAAGAGAAGGAACCATCACACGATCATATCTCCGGTCATCTGCCCAAAGAACCTGCCAAGTATTGGACAACCTCACGTCCATAGCAGCCATGTAGCAATGGACGTGCTCGTCCTCCTCCCTGACACGGCGACGCACCACCTCCGGTGAGGCCGGCTCCCTCTACACCGAATGTGGCCCACGCGAACGCCACCAAAGGAGATCAGGGTCGACGATGGGACCCGAGGCCGGGTTCCTCACCAAGTGGCGCGCACCTCCAGGTAGCACCTCCTAGTGCCAGCCCGGCAGAGCCCAGTCCCGGACATGGGTCAACCGGACGTCGTCGCAAACGGGTCGACGGTGAGGATGCGGGTCGGGCATCGTCGCGAACAAATACTATATGCCCGCAAAAAGTAACATTTTTTAAATGATTGGATTGTGATAACTAAAATTCTATATGCAAATTCTAACAATTTGACATTAATCTAATTCATCTAACTAAAACTAATTCTAAAATTTCTAACATTTCTATATATATAACTAACATTTCTATAATATTTCTATAACTGAAAAACAGAAAAAATGCTAACATTTCTATAAAAATTTCTATAACTAAAAAACAGAAAAAATTTATAACATTTCTATATAACTAACATTTCTATAACATTTCTAATATTTCTATAACTAAAAAACAAAAAAATTTCTAACATTTCTATAGATATTTCTATAACTAAAAAACAGAATACTTTCTATAACTAAAATTTGTAACTAAAAAACTAATGTGTGTGTGTGTGGACATGGCGGCCGGGGCAGGAGCTCACCGGCGAGGCGCGGCGACGGGGACGGAGACGGGCGGTGACGACGGGGATCGGGACGGGCGGCAGGCGGGGGACGGGACAGGCGGGACGACAGACGACGGCAGGCGAAGCGCGAGAGGGCACGACAGGGGACGGGACGGCCAGGCAGCAGCAGCGGCGACGGGGCGGCGACAGACGCCGATGGGGACAGCGACAGACGGCGGCAGGGCATCGACGAGG
The DNA here is from genome assembly GCA_021437245.1 of Aegilops speltoides. Lineage (NCBI taxonomy): Eukaryota > Viridiplantae > Streptophyta > Magnoliopsida > Poales > Poaceae > Aegilops > Aegilops speltoides. Next base: position 418,397,327 of record CM038141.1, on the reverse strand, counting down.
GCGGAAGGCGCAGAGGAAAAAAGCGAGAGGAGAGATGAGAAACTGAATTTTTTTTAAGTGCTTTCTTATATAGAACACCCCTTTAGTACTGGTTGGAGCCATTAACTGGTACTAAAGGTCTGTTTTGGCCAGGCCAAGCGGTGGGAAGCACCCCCACTTTAGTACCGGGTGGTGGCACCAATCGGTACTAAAGACCCATCCTTTAGTACCGGTTGGAGCCACGACCCGGTACTAAAGGGTGTGCGCTACGACGTAGAAGTTTAGTCCCACCTCGCTAGTTGAGGAGCGCCAAGATCAGTTTAATAGCCCCGGCGCGGGCACTACATTGAGCTCCTCTCAAAAGCAGGCCTTCTAGGCCTACCTCTCCTACTCTTCCTGTGGGCCTACTGGGCTTGCAGGCCTGCACCTGGCCGAACTACAGGTTGGGTTTCTAGTCGTATGCAGGTCGCTCTGGCCTTGTAGGTGGGCTTTTTTATTTTCTTATTTTTTTGCTTTATTTATTTTTGGTTTATTTATTTTTGAGTTGTTTTTTTGCTGTATTTAGAGTTTCTTTGTGAATATTTTTGCTTTAGGTACAGAAAATTACAAACTTTCTGATAGTGCCGGTAGTTTTCAAATTTGAATAGTTTAAATTTTGAATTATTTGAAATTTGTGTGAATCACTAGTTTGTGAATAACTTAACTTTGAAAATAGATTCTTTTAGTGATTCCTTTTTCTTATGTTTAATATTAGTGTGTTTTATCATTATATTCAATTTGGTAATGCTTAGGTTATTTAAAAAATGAAATGCCTTTGTAACAGATGAGTTTTCGTCCGAAACTCTGATACTTCGAAAGAGATTGTCCATTTTATACACGAAGTGCATCAAGTTTTTGCGGTAACCCTCTCTACTTTTTTGCACATGCTATGTGGGTGAAATTATGATACCATGCCGACTTTCAACCTTTTCTGAGTTCATTTGAAATGCTTTTCAATTTCAAGGTCATTTAGCTGAAAAAATCAGTAAATGCATGAAAGAATTTGTTTGCACATAAAATTTCTTCGCGTTTCAAATGCCAAAATACATAACTACCCTAACTATTACAGAGATTCCTTCCTGGGTGTGAAACACATAAGAAAGTGATGATAGTGAAGTCGATCACATCCCAGATCTTTGGGTGTGAAACTTTTTCTTCGTGTGTGTCCCTTTGCGCCATAGCCATGGAAAATCTTCATCATTTAACTGGATTCTCGGGTCAATATTCACTGTGAATGGAGCAATTTCATCAAACTTTTCATAATCTTCTGACATGTCTGACTTGTCATCCACTCCCACGATGTTTCTTTTCCCTGAAAGAACTTTGTGGCGCTTTGGCTCATCGTATGATCCATTCGCTTTCTTATCTTTTCTTTTTCTCGGCCTGGTAGACATGTCTTTCACATAAAAAAACTGCGCCACATCATTGGCTAGGACGAATGGTTCGTCTGCATACGCAAGATTGTTGAGATCCACTGTTGTCATTCCGTACTGCGGGTGTTCCGTTACCCCGCCTCGTGTCATATTGACCCATTTGCACCGAAACAAAGGGACCTTCAAACCACCTCCATAGTTAAGTTCCCATATGTCCTCTATGTAACAATAATATGTTTTCTTTCCTGTGTTGGTTGTTGCATCAAAGCGGACGCCACTGTTTTGGTTGGTGCTCTTCTTATCTTGGGCGATCGTGTAAAATGTATTCCCATTTATCTCGTACCCTTTGAAAGTCATTATATTCGAAGATGGTAACTGGGACAGCGAGTACATGTCATCTTCAATATCGCCATCATGCATGGCACGTTTCTGCAACCAACCGGCAAAAGTCCTTGTTTGTTCACGTGTAATCCAGTCGTCAGACTGCTCCGGGTGTTTGGAGTGTAGAAAATTCTTGTCTTCCTCCATATACGGAGCCACCAAGGCGGAATTCTGTAGAACTGTGTAGTGTTCTTCAGTGAGATAATGCCCGTCCATACATATTATTTGATCCCCTCCTGGCGTGCCTTTTCCATCCAGTCTCCCTTATGCCGCGATTCAGGAACACCAATCGGCTTAAGGTCAGGAATAAAGTCAATACAAAACTCAATGACCTCCTCATTTTCATGGCCCTTCGAGATGCTTCCTTCTAGCCTAGCACAGTTATGAACATATTTCTTCAAGACTCCCATGAACCTCTCAAAGGGGAACATATTGTGTAGAAATACAGGACCCAAAACGTTAATCTCTTTGCAAAGGTGAACTAGGACGTGCGTCATGATGTTGAAGAAGGATGGTGAGAACACAAACTCGAAACTGACAAGACATTGCACCAAATCATTTTGTAACCTTGGTATGATTTCTGGATCGATTACCTTCTGAGAGATTGCATTGAGGAATGCACATAGCTTCACAATGGTTAATCGAACGTTTTCCGGTAGAAGCCCCCTCAATGCAACCGGAAGCGGTTGGGTCATAATCACGTGGCAGTCATGATACTTTAGGTTCTGGAACTTTTTCTCTGCCATATTTATTATTCCCTTTATATTGACGAGAAGCCGACGGTACCTTCATATCGAAAGCGGACATTCAAAGAAGATTTCCTTCTCTTCTTTGGTAAGAGCGTAGCTGGTTCGACCACGATGTATGCCGTCTTTTCCGTGCATACGTTGTTGGTCCTCCGTGCCTCTGGTGTATCTTTTGTCTTCCCATACACGCCCAAGAAGCCAAGCAGGGTCACGCAAAGATTCTTCGTCACGTGCATCACGTCGATTGCGGAGCGGACCTCTAGGTCTTTTCAATATGGTAGGTCCCAAAATATAGATTTGTTCTTCCACATGGGTGCGCGTCCGTCAGCGTCCTTCGGAACAGGTTGTCCGCCAGGACCCTTTCCAAAGATTACCTTCAAATCCTTGACCATATCATGTACATCAGCACCAGTACGGTGGCGAGGCTACGTCCGGTGATCCGCCTCACCTTTGAAATGCTTGCCTTTCTTTCTTACGGGATGCCTGCTCGGAAGAAATCGATGATGTCCCAGGTACACATTCTACCTACAACTATCCAAATATATACTGTTGGTATCATCCAAACAGTGGGTGCATCCGCGGTATCCCTTGTTTGTCTGTCCTGAAAGGTTACTGAGAGCGGGCCAATCATTGATGGTCACGAACAGCAACGTCTTTAGGTCAAATTCTTCCTGTTTGTGCTCATCCCATGCACGTACACCTTTTCCATTCCACAGCTGTAATACTTCAACTAATGGCCTTAGGTACACATCAATGTCGTTGCCGGGTTGCTTAGGGACTTGGATGAGCACTTGCATCATAATAAACTTCCGCTTCATGCACAACCAAGGAGGAAGGTTATACAAACATAGAGTCACATGCCACGTGCTATGGTTGTTGCTCTGCTCCCTAAAAGGATTAATGACATCTGCGCTTAGACCAAACCATACGTTCCTTGGGTCACCTTCAAACTCCTCCCTGTACTTTATCTCGATTTTTCTCCACTGCGACCCGTCAGTGGGTACTCTCAACTTTTCGTCTTTCTTACGGTCTTCTCTGTGCCATCGCATCGCCTTCGCATGCTCTTTGTTTTGGAACAAACGTTTCAACCGTGGTATTATAGGAGCATACCACATCACCTTGGCAGGAATCTTCTTCCTGGGGCGCTCGCCCTCGACATCACCAGGGTCATCGCGACTAATCTTATAACGCAATGCACCGCATACCGGGCAAGCGTTCAAATCCTCGTACTCACCGCGGTAGAGGATGCAGTCATTAGGGCATGCATGTATCTTCTGCACCTCTAACCCTAGAGGGCGGACAGCCTTCTTTGCTTCATACGTACTCTCGGGCAATTCGTTCTCCTTTGGAAGCATATTCTTTATCATTACCAGCAACTTTCCAAATCCCTGGCGAGATACACTATTCTCTGCCCTCCATTGCAGCAATTCTAGTGTGGTGCCCAACTTTTTTTGTCAGCTTCGCAATTCGGTACAACAATTTCTTGTGATCCTCTAACATGTGCTGCAACTTCTTCTTCTCCAAATCACTTGCGCAGTTTCTCTTTGCATCGGCAATGGCCCGACCTAGATCATCAGCGGGCTCATTTGATGCCTCTTCTTCAGCTTCTTCCTGCATTGCCGGCTCAGCTTCTTCCCCCATTGTTGTCGTTGTCCTCTTTTTCTTCATTTTCTTCCATCATCACCCCTCTTTCTCCGTGCTTGGTCCAAACATTATAGTGGGGCATGAAACCGGACTCAAATAGGTGGACGTGAATGGTTCTTAACGTAGAGTAATTGTGACCATTCTTACAGCCAGCACATGGACAAGGCATAAAACCATCCGCCCGCTTGTTTGCCTCAGCGGCAAGGAGAAAAGTATGCACTCCATTAATGAACTCGGGAGAGCATCGGTCATCATACATCCATTGTCGGCTCATCTTCATTACACAACACCGAAAAGACCAAATTAATACAAGTTCATACATATATATAGTTCATACAACACTTAAATGCAACAAACAAATAACTCTCTAGCTAAAGTATTTTAATGCAACAACAAACGCGATCAAGATTGCAACTAAGGTAACAATTGATCCAACAACATAATGATACCAAGCCTCACTATCAATGGCATATTTTCTAATCTTTCTAATCTTCAAGCGCATTTTCTCCATCTTGATCTTGTGATCATCGACGACATCGGCAACATGCAACTCCAATTCCATCTTCTCCCCCTCAATTATTTTCAATTTTTCTTTCAAATACTCGTTTTCTCTTTCAACTAAATTTAACCTCTCGACAATATGGTCGGTTGGAATTTCCGGTTCACATACCTCCTAGATAAAAATATCTATGTCAACTTGATGGGCATAATTTGTCATAAACACGAAATGCAACAACTAGTTTTAAAATAGAATATACCACATCTGAATCATAACAAGGACGAGGGCCGACGGGGACGGATATCAAAACCATGGCACTATGTATAACAAACAACGTACGGGTAAGATAATTATACGAGTAACTATATATCCAAATCACACAAACATCAATTTGGTAATGTAAAACATTCATGAACAAGAGCCTCACCACAAGGTGGTGCCGCTGACGGACAGTCTTGAGCGATCGGACGGTGGTTAGGACGGAGATTTAGAAGGCACTAAGTAAACCACACCTACATATGCAAACTAAGTGTTATTTTTGACCTTAAATTGCATATAAATCAAATACTAGCACATATAATTCCTCTCAAATTACTAAACTCACAAATTAATCACTATACAAAGCATTGCAAGAGCTAATCTAGCAATGAGAGATGAACGGACAAAGTTGCTAACCTTTGTGATCATGAATGGATGGGGGCCTTCAAATCTTGACAAAATTTTGGCAAAATGTGTGATGAGCTCGAGGAAGAGGGGAAGAACAGAGGAGGAGAGGGGAAAGGAGAAGAACAGAGCGAGCTCGGGTGGATGAAGGGTTTATGTAGGACGACCTTTAGTACCGGTTCGTAACACAAACCGGTACTAAAGGTGCTGGAGGGGCCCCAGACTGACAACATCCTGTCACCACTCACTTTAGTACCGGTTCGTGGCACGAACCGGTGCTAAAGGTTCGCCATGAACCGGTACTAATGAGAGCGGCCGGCTAGCCGTTGGAACTGGCACTAATGGACACATTAGTGCCGGCTCAAAATCAAACCGGCACTAATGTGCTTTATATTTGACCCTTTTTCTACTAGTGTCGACGGAGAGGACGAGGGGGATATTAGAGGAGCGAGGGAGGTGAGTGGGAGTGGCATGATCTCATCATTATGAAAGAGGGCATGTACAACGTGGTGCTTATGACGGGCGCTAAGGATAAATATCCCAGCCGTTTTGATAGCGCATAGAGAAATTCCTGGCGCCTACTAGCTCGCGACGCCAGACTTGGCACCGAGTGCTTCCAGTTCACCGGTAACTAATTTGATGAGAGAGAACAAGCGTCTCACAGGGCACTAGCGTTGGACGCCTAGGCGCTTACCCAGACGCTAAACATTGTTTTATTTTATTTTATTCCCTAAGCATCTATGCAAGCGCCTGCGCATTGGAGATGCCCTAAGACTCCAAACCTCGCAGCTCTAGTGGATTAAGTGTTTTCACCATGCCTGCTACCTTTGGGAATCGAGTTGTGGCAAGTACCATGCTTCCTTTGGTTTCCCCCTTTGTGAACGGAGCTAGCAGGGTCTTCCACTGATCCTGACCGTCACATTTCCATATATCATCCAAGACAATTAGAAACCTTTTGGACTTGAGACGGTGTGGTGTGCTATGGATTTCTGAAGCTAGTCTAAATTGGTTGTTTCATTTGCAACACCGTTGATTCCTTCTTGTTCAGGTATGCAGCCAAGGATCTCCCTGGTGAGCTTAAGCATATCGAATTCAGTCGATACACATACCCAGACCCTGACTTCAAAATAATTTTCATCCCCAGTATCACTATACGGCCTTGCATCATTGTAGAGGTGTTGGGTGAAAGTTGTTTTTTCCAATACCCCCGGACCAACTATAGGAAGAACAGAAAGAGTCCTTTCGCAGCTGATGATACGGTTGACAGTTTCCTCAAAAGTGTGTCTCCTACCATATAATGTACTCTATCTTGTATAATTGTGGATCCAATCTGAGGCCGGTGCAGGGTGATTGCCATGCTGCTGCTTGGGATATTGCCAAGCAAATCGGAGATGGAGTCACGGTGGGTCTGCATGTCCTGTAACACCGACTTGATTTTCCTTGAAGAAGATCACTGGGTGGAAACGTAACTTATCATCATGATCTTGGGCAGTCTGCCGGAGAGCATTGCGACCATGGCGAAGAAAATTGGCCTGGGTGGTGGCGTAGCTGGTGCCGTGGTGATTGTCATGGATCTGGAAGTAGTGGAGCTCATCCAGCAGGTCCTCCGCCTGGTCGGCGTTCCTGCTCAGCGCCGGCAGCAAGTCCTGCAGTCCAGGGTTGTGGCCGACGTCGCTCACCTGGGCGCTGTGCAGCAGGCCTCGCGTGTGCGCGAGCTGGGCCTTGATCTGCTGGGAGTTGTGGCCGAGCTCGAGGCTGTCCACGTAAGCCGCCACCGGGACGGCGGACAGCATCGTGAACACCTTGCCGAGGAGCGCGGCCGCCGAGCCGAGAGCCGCCGCCATCTGCACTCGGCCGGCCGCCGAGCCTCAGCTCCGAGCTCGGTCAACGCCGCCGGGGAGTGGTGTCGTGTGGGGAAGCATGGACAGGGGAGTGACGGGACTCTTCCCCGATGGCCCACGCCACCGTACGCCGGTCTGCACTCCGCTGGCCGCCGTAACTCGCGTCGCGGGGGCAATAATTGGGGGTTTGACGCCGGTGGGAGCTGCAGCTCTAGCGGTGTGGGGATTGCTTGGTGTTGATAGAAATTATTGGGACCCAAACTAATAATAATGCAAATCTTTTACAGGTACACCCCTGATGGAGATTTGGACATATTTCACCAGCATATTTGATCATCTTCTCTTGCCATCTATCTAAAGAATAGAGTACAGATCTGAGTTAAGCCTGACATGGTCGATCAGAAAACAAACAATTTACAAACTTCCAAATTTATATAGGTCTTATATATATTTCTTGCCTGTGATTTATACTTGCCGCTTTTTAAGCTTGTGGCTACTCCTGAATCTTTTAACCGTGGTTTATAGGAGAATAAATTTCAAGCGTCTTGTTAGCAAACGCAACAAACATTTCGTGAATTCCAATTGACCACAGGCAGATCAAATTAGGTCGGTGATTATATAGGAGAAACTTCAGGCACCTGTAAAAATAGCAAGCACGACAAACATTTCCTCAATTCCAGTTCCAACTCAACAACATTTCAAATAAGGTTCGATCATCATTACACAGACGCATTGCAACTAATTTGGGGTAGGCTATCTGTTGGGTTTCATCTGCATAAGAGTGGCTGAGTTTAACAAGTTGGCCTTTTGGTTTTCAACTGCATAAGAGTGGCTTTGTTTTAACAATAGACTATCTCAACCGTACTCTTTCACTCGGGCTTCAGGCTTCAGACCAGCCATGTAGAGATAATAGGCAGAGTTCAACCGTAATACAAATGAAACAATACAGGAAAAAGGAGACAGAGCAGTAGAGGCTACGGTGTAGATAACCAGATAGCATGCATATTAACCAAGGTGCATAACAGGTTCAAACATACAAGGTTCTTACAACACAACAGGTTGTAAAACAAACACCACAAAGCAAAGATTCAAACAGACAGATAACAGATAAAGCCACTCGGGCAGATCATAGGATAGTGCGCCTTGGGAAAGCACCAGGAGGCAGGCTCTAGTACTCGTCGCCCTCGTCACCGTCCTCACCCTCGTCAAACTCAGCACCAACTTCCTCATAGTCCTTCTCCAGGGCAGCAAGATCCTCACGGGCCTCAGAGAACTCTCCCTCCTCCATGCCCTCACCCACGTACCAGTGGACAAAGGCACGCTTGGCGTACATCAGATCAAACTTGTGGTCAATGCGGGAGAAGACCTCGACAACACTGGTGGAGTTGGAGATCATGCACACAGCCCTCTGGACCTTGGCAAGGTCACCGCCTGGGACAACACCGGGTGGCTGGTAGTTGATACCACACTTGAAGCCAGTGGGGCACCAGTCAACAAACTGGATAGTGCGCTTGGTCTTGATGGTGGCCACAGCAGCGTTGACATCCTTGGGCACAACATCACCACGGTACATGAGACAGCAGGCCATGTACTTGCCATGGCGGGGGTCACACTTGGCCATCATGGACGAAGGCTCAAAGGCACTGTTGGTGATCTCAGCAACAGACAGCTGCTCATGGTAGGCCTTCTCGGCTGAGATTACTGGGGCATAGGATGAAAGCATGAAGTGGATCCTCGGGTATGGCACCAGGTTGGTCTGGAACTCATTGACATCAACATTCAGAGCACCATCAAACCTCAAGGAAGCAGTCAGTGATGAAATGACCTGCACATTAGATGTTTAACCAATGTTTTAGATCTCAGTCAAACAATATTAGGAAGTGCAACCTATAACAAACATCAAAGAGAAAACATCTAGCCATGCAGAAACAAGAATGTACCTGAGAAACAAGCCTGTTGAGGTTGGTGTATGTTGGGCGCTCAATGTCAAGGGAGCGGCGGCAGATGTCATAGATTGCCTCATTGTCAAGAAGGATAGAGACATCGGTGTGCTCGAGGAGTGAGTGGGTGGACAAGACACTGTTGTATGGCTCAACAACAGATGTGGAGACCTGGGGAGATGGGTACACTGTGAACCCAAGCTTGGACTTCTTTCCATAGTCAACAGAGAGGCGCTCAAGGAGAAGCGAACCAAGGCCAGAGCCAGTTCCACCTCCAACAGCGTTGAAGACAAGGAATCCCTGGAGTCCAGTGCAGTTGTCTGAAAGCTTCCTGATACGGTCTAGGCACAGATCAACAATCTCCTTGCCAACTGCAATACAGCAACAAAAGTTAGCCAGATGATGAGCAAAAGTGTCATTACAAGTGAAGAGCACAGCACTTACTGGTGTAATGACCACGGGCGAAGTTGTTGGCTGCATCCTCCTTGCCACTGATAAGCTGCTCAGGGTGGAAGAGCTGGCGGTAAGCGCCAGTCCTCACCTCATCAATCACAGTGGGCTCGAGATCTACAAAGACAGCACGGGGAACGTGCTTCCCAGCACCAGTCTCGCTGAAGAAGGTGTTGAAAGCATCATCACCTCCCCCAACGGTCTTGTCACCGGGCATCTGGCCATCAGGCTGCACAAGGGGGATTAAACAGTGTTAAAGCTGCAGAGCTTAGCATACTACAATCGGTAGCAACACGACAAGAAAATGATCCTGAAGGCTTTACTAAATTGCTTGCATTACAGAACAGTTCACAGCAACAGAAGTATAGCAATTGATTAGAGATGCATTTCTCTACGAGCAGGTAGTGTACATGCCAGGATACATTAGATGCATGAACAGATATTCACCAGATCTAGCAGAATTCGAAGAGATCTACACAGTACAGCACAGAACAGATCAAACAAACGAGTGTGCGCCAGATCAGTGATGTTCTAACAAGTAGCAGACACACTGCAACCTATCTAAGAAGAGGCTTTTTCAAAAACGATGGATTCAGTTTTTGGAAAGACTGGTCAGATCCAAAACATGGAAAACCTATACAACCGCCCAAAGCAGGTGAGACTTGCATCGGGTCTGAGATCCGGTAAATCCACACCTAAAAATTCAAATTCGAACCGGCCGCGCCCTTCACAACACCAGATCGACCCACAGAATCGACCGCATGCACCCTACATTCCGTCAGATCCAGATTCACCCTTCTACCAAGCGCAGATCTGACCGGCCGCGGTCAGATCTGCGCCCAGATCCGGCCGACCGAGCACACCACCAACCACTAGAAACCCCAGATCCGACGATAAACACGACAGGCCAAGGGGAGAGAGGGGAGCGAGCGGATGGATCCGTACCTGAATGCCATGCTCGAGGCAGTAGAGCTCCCAGCACGCGTTTCCGACCTGGATGCCGGCCTGGCCGATGTGGATCGAGATGCACTCCCTCATGGCGGCGGGTGGGGGGGTGGTTGGTGGGCTGCGCCGCTGGCAAAATGGGGAGGAGGAGGGCGAAGGCTCGGTTGCGCGGAGAGAGGCGAGTACGAAGACGCCTTTCCCCACTCTGCTTAGGGTTTCCGCCCCCCGCTCTCGGCTCGTTTATATAGAGCGGAGCGGCACTGGCCGGACTGCGGGCGGAGGGGCGGGCGTTTTTGCATCCGCGCCCTCGCGTATGATTGGTGTGTGGTGTTTTGCATCCGCACCCTCGCGTATGATTGTGTATGGTGTTTTGCATCCGCACCCTCGCGTATGATTGGTCTATGGTGTTTTTGCATCCGCACCCACACGTATGAGTGCGAAAGTGCCTTTCTGCTCCCGAGCTCATTTGAGCTCGGTGAACAGTAAAATCGAAAAAAATTAAAAAATAATTCAAAAAATTCCAAAAAAAATCACAGAGAAACATTGACAAAAGTTTTAAGTGCTTGCAAAAATTCATCATGAAATCACATTCCTGTAAGGCGTGGCAAAAAAACAAATTCAGCCTCCAAAATGCTTTTGAAAGTAGCATTTTTAGAGTACCGATTTTGTTTTTTTGCCACGCCTTCTAGAAATGTGATTTCATAACGAATTTTTGCAAGCACTTAGAACTTTTGTCAATGTTTCTACCAAAAAAAATTTGGAATTTTTTGAATTTTTTTTGAATTTTTTTCGGTTTTACTGTTCACCCGAGCTCATATGAGCTCGGGTGCAGAAACTCCACGTCCGTATGAGTGAGGCTACTCATAGTGGGGAGTATCATATACTAGTATCATACATATGATGCTAGTATATGATACTACCTTCATAGTACATAGTATCATAAAATAGTATCATACTCCCTCTGTTCCTAAATATTTGTCTTTCTAGATATTTCAACAAGTGACTACATACGAAGCAAAATAAGTGAACCTACACTCTAAAATATGTCTATATTCATCTGTATGTGGTAGTTCATTTGAAACATCTAAAAAGACAAATATTTAGGAACGAAGGTAGTAGATGATCATATTTATTGCCATGCATGACACAAAGTAGCATAGCATTTAACATGATACAGTATCTATCTATGTTACTCTAACCATCTCTTTCTTTTTTAATTATGTGCCACATAAACATGTTTGCTAGTTCCAAGTGCATGTTACCGGTTATGTTACTCCCACTATGGCCAGCCTAATGTGTTTAGTTGGCATGGTGTGGAGTAGTTGGTATGTGTGTATTTTGTTATTCTGGAAATTTGACCTTCCTAACACGTTACGTTTCAAGAACATGGCAGATTGTAGTCGTCGTAAATTTAGGTTTACAGCCATGGCAAATTTGATTTTTAGCCATTGCAAATTTTTAATATTTTAGCCATGGCAAACTTACCTTTTTATTTTGCCATGGCAAATTCACGTTTTACATATATGAAAATTTTACTTTTTATCGCTCATGGCGAATTGACTTCTTGTTTTACTACACATCCATGGAAAATTTAACTTTCATCGCTTATGGGAAGTTTTGCACCATGATGATTTCACTTTATGAAACACGACATTTACTTTCATCACTTTTGTGAGAAGTTTTTGCTTCTATGACAATCCATGGTATCTTCTTTTTTGTTCTCTATCACGACAATTTTATTTTACTTTATTTTTTTACCATGGCAATTATTTCGTAGCATGGCAAGGAGCAACTAGTCTTGTCATGGCAATTTATTTAACTAGACCATGGCAAACTTGTTACATATACCATGGCAATTCTATTTTAGCATTTTTTTTCTTTCTGCAACCGACCATGGCAAACTAGCAATCCCATGTAGGGTTCTCCCAAAAACACTGCTTTTTATTTGTGGGAGATCAGGTTATTGTAAGTTTTCTATGTTACCATGTTTTAGAGATTATTATTATTATTATTTTGGCTATAGTCACATGGGATTTTCTGAATTTTGATCTACACAATATGACATTTTAAAAAATTTGATGGACTAATCACATGGCATTTTTAGGGGGTTTTGTGTTCTCTAGGACATGGCAAATTACATACATGACTGTCGGTAGAATTTGTAAGTAATATGTAATAAGTTTGCCATGGTATATGTAATAATTTTGCTAGATTCATTTTTTGTACACCACTTTTAACATGCCGTGGCTTTTTTATCGTCACATTTTTTACATTTTATTTTATTTTTTGCATCATCTCATGAAGCACAATGGTAGTTTCTAAATTTTCACGCATGACAATTTTAGTTTTGACAAACTTATTTTCTTTTAAGGCTTAGTCACAATAAAACTTGGCTAGTTTAAGGCTTAGTCACAATAAAACTAGGCTTTCTTTTTGGGCCCATATGTAGTGCCATCGAAGGGGGGGGGGGGTTGGGGACCTGATCATAGCGAACATTTTCGTTTGCTGGAACGAGCAATTCCAGATGAACCTTTTGTCATCCTATCGATCGTCAACGCCATATTGGCGTCCATAAAATTACAATCAAGTTCGTGGACCACTTAGCGACTACAAACACTGAAATGAGCCGTCATCTTCCTCCCTTTGCAGAGTCGAATAAATCTATTTGTAGTACATAGTCAAAAAGTTATTGTATTAAGGTCTCACAGGACGAGAACAACAATCGTTGTCGATGAGAAGCGTAGATCGAAAGGTCATACATGTAGAGACATGAACAGAAAATGATGGTCGGCTGAATCCATATGGATCTGCGGAGATGGACGTAGACTGGATCCAAGCAGATCCACCATAGAATAACGCTAACCGAACCCTGTAAGATCTCAGAGACACTGCTTCACACACCCTCCGTCATATTGGACACAGCGCCAGGGTGGACATGGGAAGTCAAAGACATTATTCCTATGGGACATTGCCACCACCTCACAACCCCAAACAAAAAACGCTAGCTAGCTACGCAAAACAAGAACGAATCTATTTGCATTGAATAGTAGGGCCCGTGCGGTGCTTGATAAGACATTATTTTAAACCCGCCACGTAGTCTAGAGATAGGAATAAAAAGTTGATGCACAATGATAATCCTTTAGTCTTATATCTAGTAATTGTGTATAGCTAAGGAAACAAAGGAATGCCAGGGTTTTCAACTGCATGGAACAATTTAGAAAGCCTTGAAGGTTAGTTCAACAAATCGTAGATGAAATCAAAGCTTTGAAAAAAGCACACATTGGAGAGGTAGGGCTGTATAGATTGGTGTCGGAGTAATGGGCCACGGGTAGGCTAACCCGAGTCCCAAAACCTTTCAAGACATCGGGGCAGACTGCGCCCCTCAAGTACCTACGGCGACTCCAAGATAAGCCGAGTCCCAGAAGGCGACTCCAAGAAAGCCGAGTCCCAGAGGGCGACTCCTGGATGAGCCGAGTCCCAAAGCGCGACTCCGAGAAGGGCCGAGTCCCTGAGGCGACTCTCGTCTCGGCCGAGTCCCAGAGGCGACTCCGGAAGAAGCCGACTATGGGGAGTCGGCCCGCGACTCCCAACCACTCGGTAATTAAAGACGAGCATGGCCACAGTGCGCCGTACTCACGGAGATCTCCGCCCGGCGCGGCACTGTTGCCATGCCAACCCTGACATCACCGGGCGTGGCCTCAGACCACGGCGCCTTGTGCAGACGGCCCAAAGACGGCGGGCCTACCGGTCGAGAGTATTGAAGACGGCGGCGGCCGAGAGTCGAACCCGTTGGGAGTCGGCCCCCGGCCGGCCGCCCTCCCACGGGCCCCACGCCGTTAACCAGATCTGACAGGGAATGGCTCTGATGATCGCCGCAGCGGTGGCACTGCCGCCATAACCCCCGACCAAGCTCGCGTCATTAGAAGCACGGCCTGATGATCTGCGTCAGCAAGACCGCCACAGGGGACGCTGGCCGACGCCCATGTACCGAGCGGTCGGTGGCCCTGTGAGTCGGCAAAGAAGACGACGCCGAGAGCGAGCAGTGGGACCCGCACCAACGGTTTTACCATTGTAACCACAGGGGTAGGCCTATATAAACCCCTAGGGCACCCATGCAAAGGGTTCGTGATCCAAGAGCATTAGATGTAACACACCGGAGGGAGAGAGCTAGCCTTGCCTTCTCCTTCCTCCGTAAAGCACTCTAGGAGCACCCTTGTACTCACTTTGCCTTAGTGATCATGCGAGACCCCCAGAGCAGCGCAGAGGGGTGTTATCTCCTGAGAGCCCCGGCCGGGTAAGATCCGCCGGCGTGCATGTCTTCGCCCATCCCGTTTCTGTGCACCGCGATGTCCTACTCGCCCCACCATGATAAGCCATCCTTTGGCATATGTCACACCCAACCCCGACATTTGGCGCCCACCGTGGGGCACGGTGCACCGTCGTCCGGAGATCTATTCGGGACGGAACCCTCTTCCTCCTGGCGAGCCACCGGCCAGAGCTCGCCAGATGGAGTCTCAGATCGACGGCAAGGCTGGGCGCCGAGGCCTTTGTGCGAAAGCAGCCTCGCCAACTTGTCGGCGAGGTGCGCTCCGACGAGCTCGTGATCCGACGCAGCACGGTGGCCCCGAGTCTTCTCGCGGGCCTCCTCGACCAACTCCACGCCACCGGCGAGCTCGCCGTGGACTTGAGTCCGTAGGCTCCACCGACCGATCTTTGGTCGACTCCGACGCCGTATCGCTTGACACTTTCCCCACCAACGTGGTGGTCTACGACGAGCCGCTTCCTCACGAGGAGAGTGGCGGAAGCGCCGTCACGGAGGTGCTCGTCATCAGTCACGATGAGCGCTCCGGTGAAGAAGCTCAGGACCCGCTCGCAGCGGCCCTGCAAGACCTAACTACGCCCATTCCAGAGGACGCAGACGCCGAGACGCTGGAGACACGCCGCCTTCAGATCATCGAAGGCGCCAAGAGGCTGGCGAGCATGAGATGCTTGTCAGAAGCCTACCAGCGCGAAATGGATCACGCCGTGGGCGGCTCGCCGGCTCCGGCCAGGCCGAGTCGCCTAGGCGCGGCCCGGCAACGCGGCACGACCATCGCCAACTTGTTCGGGGCTAAACGCCTCGTATACGCCACTCCTGCGGAGAACATCCGCGCCGCCCAAGCGGCGACTGACGAGCTAAAGAACTTTGAGGGCGAAGAGCGCCGCATGATGACGGAGTGAGTTCAGCAGCTCCTCGACGCGGTTGCTGCGCAGAACGCGGCGGGCGGCCGCGCTACAGCAACCGAACAACGACTTGCCTCTCGGACGCCGACTGGCGGAGCCCGCGGAAGGAAAGAAAAAGAGCCGGCTGTTAATCACAGTCGGACTCGCATCACCATTGAGCGCGACCAAGACGGCCGGCCGAGAGCAGTGGAGCGGCGGGACGACTACCTGCCTCCCCCACCCAGAAGAGAACGGCGAGTGTCCCCGCCGCCTGTTGAGCATCCGACTCTCGGTGGCCGCCTTGGCCGCCGAGAGGGAGTCGGAGAAAATGACGCCCGCCATCGAATCGACCAACTCCACCGATTCTAGCGCTGGAAGAAGAAGATGAGCTGGGTCCGCCTTGCTTTGGACCCCGCATCCGAGACGAGCCCTTCCCCAAAGGGTTCACGCTCCCCCGAGACACACCCAAGTACACCGGCTCCGTGAAGCCAGAAGACTGGCTGATAGACTATTCCACGGCCGTCAGCATAGCGAACGGCAACAAACGGGTTGCCGTGAAGTACGTTCCATTCATGCTCCAGGGCACGGCCCGGACTGTTGGAAATATGCCCTAGAGGCAATAATAAAAGTGTTATTATTATATTTCTTTGTTCATGATAATAGTCTTTTATTCATGCTATAACTGTATTATCCGGAAATCGTAATACACGTGTGAATACATAGACCACAATATGTCCCTAGTGAGCCTCTAGTCGACTAGCTCGTTGTGATCAGCAGATAGTCATGGTTTCTGCTATGGACATTGGATGTCGTTGATAACGGGATCACATCATTAGGAGAATGATGTGATGGACAAGACCCAATCCTAAGCCTAGCACAAAGATCGTGTAGTTCAGTATGCTAAAGCTTTTCTAATGTCAAGTATCTTTTCCTTAGACCATGAGATTGTGCAACTCCCTGATACCGAAGGAATGCTTTGGGTGTACCAAACGCCACAACGAATCGGGTGGCTATAAAGGTGCATTATGTATCTCCGAAAGTGTCATTGGGTTGGCACGAATCGAGGATGGGATTTGTCACTCCGTAAACGGAGAGGTATCTCTGGGCCCACTCGGTAGGACATCATCATAATGTGCACAATGTGACCAAGGGGTTGATCACGGATGATGTGTTACGGAACGAGTAAAGAGACTTCTTTGGTAACGAGATTGAACAAGGTATCGGTATACCGACGATCGAATCTCGGGCAAGTACCATACCGCTAGACAAAGGGAATTGTATACGGATCGATTGAGTCCTTGACATCGTGGTTCATCCGATGAGATCATCGTGGAACATGTAGGAGCCAACATGGGTATCCAGATCCCGCTATTGGTTATTGACGGAGAACGCCTCGGTCATGTCTACATGTCTCCGAACCCGTAGGGTCTACACACTTAAGGTTCGATGATGCTAGGGTTATAAAGGAAGTTTGTATGTGGTTACCGAATGTTGTTCGAGTCCGGATGAGATCCCTGACGTCACGAGGAGTTCGAAATGGTCCGGAGGTAAAGATTTATATATGGGAAGTCCTGTTTTGGTCAGGAAAAGTTTGGGTTTTATCGGTAACGTCTGGGACCACCGGAGGGTCCCTGGGTCCACCAAGTGGGGCCACCAACCCCGGAGGGCTGCATGGGCCATGTGTGGGAGGGAACCAGCCCGTGTGGGCTGGTGCGCCCCCACAAGGCCCAAGCGCAGGGAGAGTGGGAGGGCAAACCCTAGGGCAGATGGGCCCTAAGGCCCACCCCCAGCGCCTCCCTCTCTCCCCTCTAGCCGCCCAGATGGGATCTGGGGGCTGCCGCCACCCCTGGGGAGGGAACCCTAGAGGGGGCGCAGCCCCCTCCCCTCCCCCTATATATATTGGGGGTTTTGGGGCTGCAGAGAACACACGAGAACTTCTCCCTCTTGGTGCAGCCCTGCCTTTCCTCCTCCTCCTCTCTCGCGGTGCTTGGCGAAGCCCTGCAAGATTGCCACGCTCCTCCATCACCACCACACCGTTGTGCTGCTGTTGGATGGAGTCTTCCTCAACCTCTCCCTCTCTCCTTGCTGGATCAAGGCATGGGAGACGTCACCGGGCTGTACGTGTGTTGAACGCGGAGGTGCCGTCCGTTCGGCACTAGGATCTCCGGTGATTTGGATCACGATGAGTACAACTCCTTCAACCCCGTTCTCTTGAACGCTTCCGCTTAGCGATCTACAAGGGTATGTAGATGCACTCTCCTTCCCTCGTTGCTGGTTTCTCCATAGATAGATCTTGGTGACTCGTAGGAAAATTTTGAATTTCTGCTACGTTCCCCAACAGTGGTATCAGAGCTAGGTCTATTGCGTAGATTCATTGCATGAGTAGAACACAAAGTAGTTGTGTGCGTTGATGTTGTTCAATATGCTTACCGTTACTAGTCAAATCTTGTTTCGACGGTATTGTGGGATGAAGCGGCCCGGACCGACCTTACACGTACTCTTACGTGAGACAGGTTCCACCGACTAACATGCACTTGGTGCATAAGGTGGCTAGCGGGTGCCAGTCTCTCCCACTTTAGTCGGAACGGATTCGATGAAAAGGGTCCTTATGAAGGGTAAATAGCAATTGGCATATCACGTTGTGGTTTTATGAGGTAAGAAACGTTCTTGCTAGAAACCCATAGCAGCCACGTAAAACATGCAAACAACAATTAGAGGACGCCTAACTTGTTTTTGCAGGTATGCTATGTGATGTGATATGGCCAACAAGAATGTGATGAATGATATGTGATGTATGAGATTGATCATGTTCTTGTAATAGGAATCACGACTTGCATGTCGATGAGTATGACAACCGGCAGGAGCCATAGGAGTTGTCTTTATTTATTGTATGACCTGCGTGTCATTAAACAACGCCATGTAATTACTTTACTTTATTGCTAACTGGTAGCCATAGTAGTAGAAGTAATAGTTGGCGAGACAACTTCATGAAGACACGATGATGGAGATCATGATGATGGAGATCATGGTGTCATGCCGGTGACGATGATGATCATGGAGCCCCGAAGATGGAGATCAAAAGGAGCAAAGTGATATTGGCCATATCATGTCACTATTTGATTGCATGTGATGATTATCATGTTTATGCATCTTGTTTGCTTAGATCGACGGTAGTAAATAAGATGATCCCTTACACCAATTTCAAGAAGTGTTCTCCCCGATCGTGCACCGTTGCTCGGTTTCGTCGCTTCTAAGCACCACGTGATGATCGGGTGTGATGGATTCTTACGTTCACATACAACGGGTGTAAGACAGATTTACACAGCAAAAAACACTTGGGGTTAACTTGACGAGCCTAGCATGTGCAGACATGGCCTCGGAACACAGAGACCGAAAGGTCGAGCATGAGTCGTATAGTAGATACGATCAACATGAAGATGTTCACCGATGATGACTAGTCCGTCTCACGTGATGATCGGACACGGCCTAGTTGACTCGGATCATGTGATCACTTAGATGACCAGAGGGATGTCTATCTGAGTGGGAGTTCATAAGATGAACTTAATTATCCTGAACATAGTCAAAAGATCTTTGCAAATTATGTCGTAGGCTCACGCTTTAGTTCCACTGTTTAGATATGTTTCTAGAGAAAATATAGTTGAAAGTTGTGATGGCGATTATGCGATCGAGAGAAAGCTTATGTCCTTAATGCACGCGCCGATGTCTTTGAACCCCAAACGTCGTTTGTGGATGTTGCGAACATCGGACATACACGTTTGATAACTACGTGATAGTTCGGTTAAATGGTTTAAGTAGAGGCACCAAAGACGTTTTGAAACGTCGCAGAACATATGAGATGTTTCGAGGGCTAAATTGGGATTTCGGGCTCGTGCCTCACGCCAAGAGGTATAAGACCTCCGACGATTTTCTTAGCTCGCAAACTAAGGGAGAAAAGCTCAATCGTTGAGCTTGTGCTCGATTGTCTCGAGTGCAACAATCACTTGAATCAAGTGGGAGTTGATCTTCCAGACGAGATAGTGATGTTTCTCCAAAGTCATTGCCACCAAGCTGCTAGAGCTTCGTGATGAACTATAACATATCAAGGATAGATATGATGATCCTTGAGGTATTCGCGTTGTTTGACATCGCGAAAGTAGAAATCAAGAAGGAGCATCAATTGTTGATGGTTGGTGAAACCACTAGTTTCAAGAAGGGCAAGGGCAAGAAGGATACTTCATGAAACGGCAAATCACCGCTGCTCTAGTGAAGGAATCCAAGGTTGAACCCAAATCCGAGACTAAGTGCTTACGTAATAAGGGGAACAGCCATTGGAGCAAAGCATTACCCTAGATACTTGGTAGATGAGAAGGTTGGGTGGTCGATAGAAGTATATTGATATACATTATGTTAATGTGTACTTTACTAGTACTCCTAGTAGCACCAGGGTATTAAGATACCGGTTCGGTTGCTAAGTGTTAGTAACTCGAAATAAAAGAGCTACGGAATAAACGGAGACTAGCTAAAGGTGAGCTGACGATATGTGTTGGAAGTGTTTCCAAGTTTGATGTGATCAAACATCGCACGCTCCCTCTACCATCAAGATTATTATTAAACCTGAATAATTGTCATTGTGTGTTTGCGTTGAGCATAGACATGATTGGATTATGTCTATCGCAATACGGTTATTCATTTAAAGAGAACACTGGTTACTCTATTTATTTGAATAATACCTTCAATGGTCTTGCACCTAAAGGAATGGTTTATTGAATCTCGATCGTAGTGATACACATTTTCATGCCAAAAGATATAAGATAGTAATGATAGTACCACTTACTTGTGGCACTGCCATGAAAGTCATATTGGTATAAAACGCATGAAGAAGCTCCATGTTGATGGATCTTTGGACTCACTCATTTTTGAAAAGTTTGAGACATGCGAACCATGTCTATTGGTGTATACGCATGAAGAAACTCCATGCAGATGGATCGTTTGGACTCATTTGATTTTGAATCACTTGAGACATGCATATCATACCACATGGGCAAGATGACTGAAAGCCTCGGTTTCAGTAAAATGGAACAAGAAAGCAACTTGTTGGAAGTAATACATTTTGATGTGTGCAATCCAATGAGTGCTGAGGCATGCAGTGAATATCGTTATGTTCTTACTTCACAGATGATTCGAGTAGATGTTGAGTATATTTACTTGATGAAACACAAGTCTGAAGTATTGAATGGTTCAAGTAATTTCAGAGTGAAGTTGAAGATCATTGTGACAAGAGGATAAAATGTCTATGATATGATCATAGAGATGAGTATCTGAGTTACGAGCTTTGGCACGCAATTAAGACATTGTGGAAATTGTTTCACGATTAATACCGCCTGGAACACCATAGTGTGATGGTGTGTCCGAACATCATAGTTGCACCCTATTGGATATGGTGCGTGCCATGATGTCTCTTATCGAATTACCACTATTATTCATGGGTTAGGCATTAGAGACAACCACATTCACTTTAAATAGGGCACCACGTAATTCCTTTGAGACGACACCATTTGAACTATGGTTTAGAGAAACCTAAGCTGTCATTTCTTGAAAGTTTGGGGCTGCGACGCTTATGTGAAAAAGTTTCAGGTTGATAAGCTTGAACCCAAAGCGGATAAAATGCATCTTCATAGGACACCCAAAACAGTTGGGTATACCTCCTAATTCAGATCCGGAAGCAAAAGTGATTGTTTCTAGAAACGGGTCCTTTCTGGAGGAAAAGTTTCTCTCGAAATAATTGAGTGGGAGGATGGTGGAGACTTGATATGGTTATTGAACCATTACTTCAACCAATGTGTATCAGGGCACAGGAAGTTGTTCATATGGCACCTACACCAGTTGAAGTAGAAGCTTATGATAGTGATCATGAAGTTTCGGATCAAGTCACCGCCGTACCTCGTAGGGCGACAAGGATACGTACTACTTCAGAGTGGTACAGTAATCCTGTCTTGAAGGTCATGTTGCTAGACAATAATGAACCTACGAGCTATGGAGAAGCGATGGTGGGCCCAAGTTCCGACAAATGGTTAGAAGCCATGAAATCCGAGATAGGATCCATGTATCATAACAAAGCATGGACTTTGGTGGACTTGCCCGATGATCGGCAAGCCATTAAGATAAATGGATCTTTAAGAAGAAGACGGACGTGGATGGTAATGTCACCATCTATGAAGCTCGACTTGTGGCGAAGAGTTTTTCACAAGTTCAAGGAGTTGACTACGATGAGATTTTCTCATCCGTAGCGATGCTTAAGTCCGTCGGAATCATGTTAGCATTAGCTGCATTTATGAAATCTAGCAGGTGGATGTCAAAACGAGTTTCCTTACCAGTTTTCGTAAGGAAAGGTTGTATGCGATACAATCAGAAAGGTTTTGTCGATCCTAAGGATGCTAAAAGGTATGCTAGCTCCAGCGATCCTTCAAAGGACTGGAGTAAGCATCTCGGAGTTGGAATGTGCGCTTTGATGAGATGATCAAAGATTTTGGGTTTATACAAAGTTCATGAGAAACTTGTATTTCCAAAGAAGTGAGTGGGAGCACTATAGAATTTCTGATGAGTATATGTTGTTGACATATTGATGATCTGAAATGATGTAGAATTTCTAGAAAGCATATAGGGTTATTTGAAAGGTGTTTTTCAATAGAAAACCTGGATTAAGCTACTTGAACATTGAGCATCAAGATCTATGAGGATAGATCAAAAACGCTTAATGGTACTTTCAAATGAGCATATATTTTGACATGATCTTGAAGGTGTTCAAGATGGATCACCAAAGAAGGAATTCTTGCTCGAGTTGTAAGGTACGGGTTAAGACTTAAAGCTCGACCTCGGCAGAAAAGAGAGAAAGGACGAAGGTCGTCCCCTATGCTTTAGACGTAGGCTCTACAGTATGCTATGCTAAGTACCGCACCTGATGTGTGCCTTGCCGCTTGTCTGGCAAGAGGGTACAAAGGTGATCAAGGAGTGGATCACTAGATAGCGGTCAAAGTTATCCTTAGAGGAATAAGGATATGTTTCTCGATTATGGAGGTGATAAAGAGTTCGACATAAAGGGTTACATCAATGCAAGCTTTAACACCTATTCGAGTGACTCTGAGTAGCAAACCGGATACGTATAGTGGAACAACCATTTGGAATAGCTCCAAGTGGAGCGTGGAAGCAGCATTTACAATATGACCTAGAGATTTGCGAAGTACATACGGATCTGAATGTTACAGATCCGTTAACTAAAACCTCTCTCACAAGCAGAACATGATCAAACCCCAGAACTCATTGAGTCTTAATCACATGATGATGTGAACTAGTTTAATGACACTAGTAAACTCTTTGGATGTTGGTCACATGGTGATGTGACTGTCGAGTGTTAATCACATGGTGATGTGAACTAGATTATTGACTCTAGTGCAAGTGGGAGACTGTTGGAAATATGCCCTAGAGGCAATAATAAAAGTGTTATTATTATATTTCTTTGTTCATGATAATAGTCTTTATTCATGCTATAATCAGTATTATCCGGAAATCGAAATACACGTGTGAATACATAGACCACAATATGTCCCTAGTGAGCCTCTAGTCGACTAGCTCGCAGATCAGCAGATAGTCATGGTTTCTGCTATGGACATTGGATGTCGTTGATAACGGATCACATCATTAGGAGAATGATGTGATGGACAAGACCCAATCCTAAGCCTAGCACAAAGATCGTGTAGTTCGATGCTAAAGCTTTTCTAATGTCAAGTATCTTTTCCTTAGACCATGAGATTGTGCAACTCCGGACACCGTAGGAATGCTTTGGTGTACCAAACGCCACAACGAATCGGGTGGCTATAAAGGTGCATTACTGTATCTCGAAAGTGTCTGTTGGTTGGTACGAATCGAGATAGGATTTGTCACTCCGTAAATGGAGAGGTATCTCTGGCCCACTCGGTAGGACATCATCATAATGTGCACAATGTGACCAAGGGGTTGATCATGGGATGATGTGTTACGGAACGAGTAAAGAGACTTGCCGGTAACGAGATTGAACAAGGTATCGGTATACCGACGATCGAATCTCGGGCAAGTACCATACCGCTAGACAAAGGGAATTGTATACGGGATCGATTGAGTCCTTGACATCGTGGTTCATCCGATGAGATCATCGTGGAACATGTGGGAGCCAACATGGGTATCCATATCCCGTTGTTGGTTATTGACCGGAGAACGCCTCGGCCATGTCTACATGTCTCCGAACCCGTAGGGTCTACACTTAAGGTTCGATGACGCTAGGGTTATAAAGGAAGTTTGTATGTGGTTACCGAATGTTGTTCGAGTCCGGATGAGATCCCGGACGTCACGAGGAGTTCCGGAATGGTCCGGAGGTAAAGATTTATATATGGGAAGTCCTGTTTTGGTCACCGGAAAAGTTTCGGTTTTATCGGAACGCATCGAGACCACCGGAGGGTCCCGGGTCCACCAAGTGGGGCCACCAACCCCGGAGGGCTGCATGGGCCATGTGGGAGGGAACCAGCCCCTGTGGGCTGGTGCGCCCCACAAGGGGCCCAAGGCCAGGGAGAGTGGAGGGGCAAACCCTAGGGCAGATGGGCCCTAAGGCCCACCCCAGGCGCGCCTCCCCTCTCTCCCCCTCTGGCCGCCGCCCAGATGGGATCTGGGGGGCTGCCGCCACCCCTGGGTAGGGAACCCTAGAGGGGGCGCAGCCCCCTCCCCTCCCACTATATATATTGGGGGTTTTGGGGCTGCAGAGAACACACGAGAACTTCTCCCTCTTGGTGCAGCCTCGCCTCCTCCTCCTCCTCTCTCGCGGTGCTTGGCGAAGCCTCTGAGATTGCCACGCCTCCATCACCACCACGCCACAGTGCTGCTGTTGGATGGAGTCTTCTCAACCTCTCCTCTCTCCTTGCTGGATCAAGGCATGGGAGACGCCACCGGCTGTACGTGTGTTGAACGCGAGGTGCCGTCTGCTCGCACTAGGATCTCCGGTGATTTGGATCACGGCGAGTACGACTCCTTCAACCCCGTTCTCCTGAACGCTTCCGCTTAGCGATCTACAAGGGTATGTAGATGCACTCTCCTTCCCTCGTTGCTGGTTTCTCCATAGATAGATCTTGGTGACTCGTAGGAAAATTTTGAATTTCTGCTACGTTCCCCAACACGGACATGGTTGAACAGTCTGAAGCCCCGTAGCATCAACAGCTGGGTCGACTTCACCGAAGCCGTCATCTGCAACTTCACGAGCACATACAAGCGACCTCCCAAGCCACGCCAGCTTTCCTTGTGCGTGCAAGGCCCTGATGAGCCGACACGTGACTACCTCACGCTACCGGGCGAAGCCGAACTTTGCGAGGCGCGCACGAGGTGCAAGCTATCGAGTATTTTCATCGCCGTGCCGAGAAGGCACCTCTCAAGCACAGTGAGCTCCGTGACGAGCCGTAAACCTCGACGAACCGCTAGTCATAGCAGACAGCACGCCACGGCCGACTCCTCCATGAAGACAGAGATTCAAGTCAATGCGGCCGCAAGGTGGCTCCTCAGCTCCCGTAACTCCCCTGCTGAGACACCAATGGCGACAAAGAACAGAGCGACCACAAACGCAAGGCCCAACCACCGACTTCCAACAGTCGGCAGGTTGCGACAATCGAAGATCAACAGCCGGAGGGGCAGCCTCCGGCCAAACGACAGAAAGGCAGCAAATCCAATTGGTTGCCGGCCTTTTCCTATGAGCAGACTCTGGATGGTCCCTGCAAGTTCCACAATGGCGCGAAGCCATCAAACCATACCACCCGAAAGTGTCACTGGCTCACCTGAATCGCCAAGGGGGACGGCCTCCTTCCTCCGTCATTGGCCGCGCCTCCGCCGCCACCCTAGTAGTTTATTGCTCGCCCGGTCGGCGCAAAGGCAAGACAGTACCCGAAGAGCATGGAGCCTACGTGGTGTTCACCAGTGTGGCTGATGACCGACGCAGCAGACGGCAGCAGCAGCAAGAAGTAAATGCAGTGGCGACAAGCACTCCGGAGTTCATGCATTGGTCCGAGAAGCCTATCAGTTGGAGCAGAGCGGATCACCCAGAGGTGATTCCGAATCCGGGCTCTTATGCCCTGGTCCTAGGTGCCACCCTGGCCACTGATAGGCGGGCTGCCCGCTTTTCGAGAGTGCTGATAGACGGAGGCAGTAGCATCAACATCCTGTACAAAGATAGTATGGAAAAGCTAGGAATCAAGCAAAGACAACCGCAGCAAGCGGACCGTGGTTCCATGGTATTGTACCCGCCTTTCCTCGCCACCAATCGGCAAGATCCTCGATAGACGCCCTCTTCGGAGACAAAGATCATTTCCGCCGAGAGCGGATCTGGTTCAAGTAGTGGACCTTGAAAGCCCATACCACGCACTGCTTGGCCGACCTGCCTTGGCCAAGTTCATGGAGGTTCCTCACTACGCCTACCTCAAGATGAAGATGCCGAGTTCCAAGGGAATTCTGACCGTAGCCGGCGACTACAGGAAGTCATCCGCCTGCGAGGCCGAGAGCAGCCGGCTGGCCGAGTCCCCGTGATCGCGGTGAGAAGCTCCTTGACCGGGTCGGGCGATGGCCGAAAGCGCCGAGATGACCCCAAGGAGTCGGAAGTCGAGGGCTCGTTTAAGCCAGCCAAAGAGACCAAGAAGATACCCTTGGACCCGAGCACCCAGAGAGGTTGTCATGGGTACAAACCTTGACAGCAAATAGGAAGGCGAGCTCGTCGATTTCCTCCGTGAGAATCGAGACATCTTTGCATGGTCCCCCAAAGACATGCCAAGTGTACCGACGGAATTCGCCGAGCACAAGCTACATGTCAGGCCAGATGTGAAACCCGTCAGGCAGCCCTTGCGCCGCCTGTCAGAAGAGAAGAGAAGAGTTGTTGGAGAAGTGATAGCCCGGCTTCTTGCAGCCGGCTTCATCATGGAGGTGTTTTTTCCATAGTAGCTGGCAAACCCGGTTTTGGTACTGAAGAAAAACAAGCAATGGCGGATGTGCATTGATTACACAAGTCTCAACAAAGCCTGCCCAAAGGATCCGTTTGCCCTGCCAAGAATCGATCAGGTGATAGACTCCACAGCCGGATGCGAGCTGCTGAGTTTCTTAGATGCATACTCAAAGTTATCACCATATCGTGAACCCGCAGACAGATCAAGACCGCCTTCATCACACCATTCGGAGCCTTCTGCTACCTGACAATGACGTTCGGCTTGAGGAATGCCGGCTCCACCTTTCAGCGTTGTATGCAGAAGTGCCTCCTCAAGCAACTCGGTAGGAATGCCCACGTCTACGTGGATGATGTGGTGGTGAAGACGGAAAAGCATGGGACGCTGCTAGAGGACCTCAAGGAGACCTTTGAGAACTTGCGCCGATTCTAGATCAAGCTCAACCCTGAGAAGTGTGTTTTCGGAGTACCGGCCGGCCAGCTCCTTGGCTTCCTGGTCTCCGAACACGGCATAGAGTGCAACCCCGTAAAGATCAAGGCCATCAAGAGAATGGAAGTACCCAGCCGACTGTTAGATGTGCAGAAGTTCACCACTGCTTGGCGCCCATCACCGATTCATCATCGGTTTGGCGAGAAAGCTCGCCTTTGTATCAATTGATGAAGAAGACCACCTTTTCGAGTGGAACCACAAGGCGGATGAAGCATTTCTCCGGTGAAGAAGATGTCGACTACTCCCCTGTCTTTGGCGGTTCGACTCCTAAAGAGCCCATGCTCCTATACATCGCCGCCACCACCGAGTAGTCGGCCTGATCATCTAGTCAAACGCAAAGAGGAAGGCAAGGCGCCCCCGTCCGTGAGACCGGTATATTACTTGAGCGAGGTATCGTCGACCTCCAAGCGTAACTACCCCATTACCGTAAGATGTGTTACAAAGTGTGCATTTTGCCGCCAAGAAGTCAAGCCTTACTTTCAAGAGCATCCAATCATCGTGGTTTGCACGGCTCCACCGCCAAGATCATTGAAGCCGAGACTCCCGCCGAGTAGCCAAATGGGCCATAGATCCGCTCTTACACCATCTACTACCAGGCCGCGACCGCCATCAAGTCGCAAGCGCCGCCGACTTCCTCGCCGACCGGGCCGAGACCGAAGACTGCCGCGCACCGACTCCACCCATTGGCGGATGCATTTCGACGATCCAAGATGCGACCGCCCGAGCCGCATCGTCCTCACTCCCCCAAAGGCGACAAGCTCAAGTATGTGCTGCAGATCCACTTCGCCGCCTCCAACAACGTCGCCGAATACGAGGCGCTCATTCATGGACTCCGGCTCGCCAAAGAGCTCGGCATTCGCCGGATCCTGTGCTATGGCGACTCCGATTTGGTGGTCCAGCAGTCATCTGGCGACTGGGATGCCAAAGACGCAAACATGGCGAGCTACCGCTTCTTGGTGCAGCAACTCAGCGGATACTTTGAGGGGTGCGAGTTCCTTCACGTGCCAAGAAACGATAATGATCAAGCAGATGCCTTGGCACGAGTCGGCTCCACCCGCCAAGCAATACCTTCCGGCGTCGCCCTTCAGCGCCTCCTCAAGCCGTCTATCAAGCCTTCACCAGAATCAGACTCCATGTTTGTGCCGGCTCCTCCCGAAGAAGTCGGATCCGACTCAAGAACCCTAGACGACCCCAAGAATATTGCAGTCGAAGCCAGCCCGGGAACTGCGCTAGTCGACCCGGGGACTGCGCCAATCGGCCCGGGGACTGTGCTAGTCGGCCCGGGGACTTTGTCATTCCAGCAAGCGGCCGCAGACTCCAGCCCGCCGCCTCCCAGCCCAGCCACCCTTGTCCAAGTCGCTGTGGTGGCGGTCGAAGAAATAGCAGCACCCTCGTGGGCGCAGCCCATCCTCAAATTTCTCGTGAACAGAGAGCTGCCGACTGATGAGATCTTGGCTCGGCAAGTGCAACGCCGAGTGGCGGCATACACCATAATCAACAGAGAGCTGGTCAGGCGCAGTGTCACTGGTGTCTACCAGCGCTGCGTAGAGCCAGAACAAGGCCAAGCAATTCTCAGAGACATTCATCGTATGAGTGCGGCCATCACGCAGCTTCAAGAGCACTCGTCGCCAAAGCCTTTCAAGACGGTTTCTTCCGCCGATCGCCTGGAAGAGGCTAAGGAGTTAGTCCAAAAATGCAAAGGGTGCTAGAAGTTCCGCTCCAAGCCACTTCAGCCGGCTTCCGCGCTGAAAACAATCCCCATCGCCTGGCCCTTCGCAGTTTGGGGCCTGAACATGGTGGGACCATTCAAGACGCCCGAGGCGGCCTAACTCATCTGCTTGTTGCGGTGGACAAGTTCACCAAGTGGATAGAAGCAAAGCCCATCAAGAAGTTGAACGGTCCGACTGCAATGACTTTCATTGCCGACATCACGGTGCAGTACGGCATACCGCACAACATCATCACCACAATGGCACAAATTTTGCCAAAGGCGCCTTGGCCCGTTTCTGCGCGACGCAGGGCATCCGACTGGACTTAGCGTCCGTTGCCCATCCGCAGTCAAACGGCCAGGTGGAGCGAGCAAACAGCCTCATCCTGTCCGGCATCAAGCCTCGACTGGTCGAACCACTTGAGCGTTCGGCCGGCTGTTGTCTTGAGGAGCCGCCAGCCGTCCTTTAGAGTCTGCGCACGACTCCAAACAAGTCAACCGGCTTCACGCCTTTCTTCCTCGTCTACGGTGCCGAAGCCGTCATCCCGACGGACATAGAGTTCGACTCTCCACGAGTCACCATGTACACCAAGAGGAAGTCAAGAAGACGTCAAGACGGCGTCGACCTCTTTG
The DNA here is from genome assembly GCA_021437245.1 of Aegilops speltoides. Taxonomy (NCBI): domain Eukaryota; kingdom Viridiplantae; phylum Streptophyta; class Magnoliopsida; order Poales; family Poaceae; genus Aegilops; species Aegilops speltoides. Next base: position 418,367,798 of record CM038141.1, on the reverse strand, counting down.
GAAGAGGGCCATTGTTGGCACTCACCGGTCCGCATCTACCAGCAGAGTCTCGCGCCGATACTACAACCGAAAGGTCAAGCCGAGATCGTTTCAAGAGGGCGATCTTGTGCTCCGGCTGATTCAAATAACAGCCGCCAAGACAAGTTGTCGGCGCTTTGGGAAGGCCCCTTCATCATCAGCAAAGTGTTGGGCAACGGCTCCTACTACCTAATCGACGCCGAAGCCTCGGCGACAAGAGGGACGACTCGGCAAGGAGTCGAACGGTTATGGAACCCAAATCTTCTCCGAAGATTTTACGCTTAATGCAAGATGTACCACGCTATCCTTTGTGTTAAAGTATCGAGACTTTGGGCCCCGAGACGAGCTCGGGATTGCCTTTTTGTTATCGAGATGATAAGAATTAGGCCTCCGAGTATGCTACTCTTTGTTATGCCGCTGGCACCGGGTTCGACTAGTCGGCCCGGGACTCGCCGTCTTGCGCTATGAAATGCTTCTGCGATCGGACAAGTAGTGTGCTGCGCTTAAGCCGCCTCCTGTCGAAAGCCGCAGCTCGCAGAGCGACTGTTGGTAGGCAGAGTATAAGCAAGAACGAGCGCACACATGAAAAAATAGCTAAGGACTCAAGCGTATGCATAGCCCAAGCCGGCTCCCAGCCTCTCTCTACGGAGCCGACTCTCGAATAGTCGGCTCTCCGCCTTCTATCCCACTTGTTAAAAAACTCTAAAAAGGTGAAGTACTTGCCTTCCCTAAAGTAGCCAAGCATTTGACTTGCGGGCATCATGGAGTGGTCTGTCCGTCTGCAAAGCAATGACTATGGAAAGGCGGCAAAGGAAAAAAGCCAAAAGAGCAATAAGCAAGGAAAGATAGAAGGCAAATAGATATTTACATAAGCAAAGGCCTCTGGCCGAGTTCAAAATACACCCCGCGGGTGGAATTGTGCAAATTAACAAGTTCTTCAAAGACTATGAAAAACAGATAAAGTAAGGGCAAGACGGCAGCCTAAGGAGCAGCAGACGGGTTCGGCGGGTCGGCGGAGATGGCGGTGTCAGGCGCTGGGGCGGCCGGCTGGGCAGTCTCGGCTTGGGCGCCTCCAGCGGCAGCCGGCCCAGTTGGACGCGGCTCGTTGCTGGAGGCGCGATCGAGCTGAGGCTGGTCGTCCACCCTGTCCTCTGGCGCCTCCGCCTCGTCCTCGTCCCCCGCCTCGTCTTCCTCCTCGGTGCTGGAGCCGATCACCTCCGCCGAGTCTTCGCCGTAGTCGGGGTTCATCCCGAACCACTCCGGAGGCACCTCCTTGCCGTTCGCAGCCTGCTCGGGAACGAAGACGCCGGTGTCGGTGTAGTCGGCAATCGCCGCCGCGCGCTCGATGAGGGCGCTTCCACGCCGCCAGATTCCACAGGCCTCGACCAAAAGCTGCCACCGATTCAGTCCAGCCACGATACCAAGCCTTGACAAATTCCAAGGCCCGACGCGCTCCAGCCCGGGCCGAGGAACCCTTCCAAGCCTCAAGACGGCCGGCAGCGACCTCCAGCCAGTCGGCAGTTCGACTGGCGGTGCGCAGGGCCGGCATCCCTGGCCACAGGGCGGAGATCACCTGGGACCCGGCGCGTTGAAGACGGCGCAGCAACCGATGAGCCGGCCGCAAACGGGTTTCGATGCTCAGTAGTTGTTCATTGATGGTCAGCGGGGCGTTGGCGGCGATCTCCTCGCCATTCGCCCTCCGCGTCTCGCGATCAGCCTCGATGGCTTGGTTGACCGCTTGCGAGTGGCAGGAAGAAGTGCGCCCAAAAACAGAAGAAGCGAGAGGAAATCAGCGATCGGCCCGACTTTGCGGCAGCTTAAGGAAAGAAAGAAAAGAAACTCGCCATCGACAATGTCCTCGATCTCGTGGAAGCGAAGTCAAGATCGCCACCATTGCCGGTCGGGAGGAGTGCTCCATCTCGAACTCGCCAGAGGGCGGTCTCTTTCCTCTCCGCTCGCCCTGGGCCGCCAAGCAGCTCATTCGCTTCCGCCAACCGCTCGCCAAAGAAGTCGCGCTCTTTGGCGGCTGGCCGACTCCTCCTCCTTGGCGCGAAGGGTCCGGCCGACTTCGCCCAGTTGTTCTCAAGAGCGGCATTGGCCTCTGAAAAACAAAGAGAAAGACGTTAAGTCGTCGCAAAGAAAGATCGCCGGAAGATCCGCCCGATCGCTAGCGATCGGCCCGAATCTCGGGACTACAGCCCTTAGTGCGCCACGTGCGCGCATGAAAAGAAGAGGAACTTACTCGGCTCTCGGACAAGTCGGTGATCCACTTCTCCACCGCCAACGTTGCGGTTGTAGGCGGTGACGCGGAGGTTGTGGTACTCTGCAATAAAAATCGAGCGAAAACAAAATGAGGACTCGCCAGATTGAGTTCCGGCCGCTCACAAGCAGCCGCCCGAAACTCGGGATTACACCAGATGGGTCTTGTTGGCGCCGCCTACACGAGAAGGATGAGAAAAGGCAAACACAAAAAGAAAGACGTACTCGGATAGACGCCCGCGACGCCAGATGCACCCTGGTGCGGCCCTGGATGGCTTCTCCTTCAGCTCGCAGCTTCGCCTGCACATCCAGGAGCGCCCGGTTCAGCGGACCGTCGCCGCCTCCTCGCACCCACCCAGTAGGCGCAGCACTTGACGCCTCGGCGTCTGGGATGGCCGAGCTGGCGGCGCCGGCTTCCAAGGGGCGCAGTGAAGGAAATATGCCCTAGAGGCAATAATAAAGTTATTATTTATTTCCTCATATCATGATAAATGTTTATTATTCATGCTAGAATTGTATTAACCGGAAACATGATACATGTGTGAATACATAGACAAAACTATAGTCACTAGTATGCCTCTACTTGACTAGCTCATTAATCAAAGATGGTTATGTTTCCTAACCATAGACATGTGTTGTCATTTGATTAGTGGGATCACATCATTAGGAGAATGATGTGATTGACATGACCCATTCCGTTAGCCTAGCACTTGATCGTTTAGTATACTGCTATTGCTTTCTTCATAACTTATACAAAGTTCCTGCAACTATGAGATTGTGCAACTCCCGTTTACCGGAAGAACACTTTGTGTGCTACCAAACGTCACAACGTAACTGTGTGATTATAAAGGTGCTCTACGGGTGTTTCCGAAGCTACATGTTGGGTTGGCATAATTTGAGATTAGGTTTTGTCACTCCGATTGTCGGAGAGGTATCTCTGGGCCCTCTCGGTAATACTCATCACCTAAGCCTTGCAAGCATGTAACTAATGAGTTAGTTATGAGATGATGTATCACGGAACGAGTAAAGAGACTTGCCGGTAATGAGATTGAACTAGGTATTGGATACCGATGATCAAATCTCGGGCAAGTAACATACCGATGACAAAGGGAACAACATATGTTGTTATGCGGTTTGACCGATAAAGATCTTCATAGAATATGTCGGAACCAATATGGGCATCCAGGTCCCGCTATAAATTATTGACCGAGAATGGTTCTAGGTCATGTCTACATAGTTCTCGAACCCGTAGGGTCCGCACGCTTAACGTTACGATGACAGTTTTATTATGAGTTTATAAGTTTTGATGTCTTGAAGTTTGTTCGAGTCCGGATGAGATCACGGACATGACGAGGAGTCTCAAAAGGTCGAGACATAAAGATTGATATATTGGAAGCCTATATTTGGACATCGGAATGGTTCCGGGTGAAATCGAATTTTATCAAACACAGGGGTTACTGAACCTCCCGGGGATATTGGGCCTTAGTGGGCCAAGAGGGAGAAGAGGAGGGCGGCCAGGCAGGCAGGCGCGCCCCTCCCCTAGTCCGAATAGGACAAGGAAGGCGCCCCTTTCTTCCTCTTTCCCCTTCCCCTTTCCTTCTCCACTAAGGAAGAGGGGAGTCCTACTCCCGGTGGGAGTAGGACTCCTCAGCGCCGCCCTAGGGGCCGGCCGCACCTCCCCCCTCCCTCCTTTATATACGGGGGCGGGGGGCACCCCATAGACACACAAGTTGATCTACGGATCGTTCCTTAGCCGTGTGCGGTGCCCCCTTCCACCATATTCCGCCTCGGTCATATCGTCGCGGAGTTTAGGCGAAGCCCTACGCCGGTAGAACATCATCATCATCACCACGCCATCATGCTGACGGAACTCATCTCCGGAGCTCGGCTGGATCGGAGGCCGGAGATCGTCATCGAGCTGAACGTGTGCTGAACTCGGAGGCTCCATACGTTCGGTGCTTGGATCGGTCGGATCGTGAAGACGTACGACTACATCAACCGCGTTGTGCTAATGCTTCCGCTTACGGTCTATGAGGGTACGTGGACGAACACTCTCCCCTCTCGTTGCTATGCCATCACCATGATCTTGCGTGTGCATAGGAAATTTTTTGAAATTACTATGTTCCCCAACAGTGGCATCCAAGCCTAGGTTTTATGCATTGATGTTATATGCACGAGTAGAACACAAGTAAGTTGTGGGCGATACAAGTCATACTGCTTACCAGCATGTCATACTTTGGTTCGGCGGTATTGTGAGATGAAGCGGCCCGGACCGACATTACGCCAGACGCTTATGCGAGACTGGTTTCACCGCTACGAGCACTCGTGCTTAAAGGTGGCTGGCGGGTGTCCGTCTCTCTCACTTTAGCTGAATCGAGTGTGGCTACGCCCGGTCCTTGCGAAGGTTAAAACAGCACCAACTTGACGAACTATCGCTGTGGTTTTTGATGCGAGGTAAGAACGGTTCTTGCTAAGCCCGTAGCAGCCACGTAAAATTTGCAACAACAAAGTAGAGGACGCCTAACTTGTTTTTGCAGGCATGTTGTGATGTGATATGGTCAAGACGTGATGCTATATTTTATTGTATGAGATGATCATGTTTTGTAACCGGTTATCGGCAATCGGCAGGAGCCATATGGTTGTCACTTTATTGTATGAAATGCAACGCATCTGTAATTGCTTTACTTTATCAAGAAGCGGTAGCGATAGTCGAGAAGCAATAGATGGCGAAACGACAACGATGCTACGATGGAGATCAAGGTGTCGCGCCGGTGACGATGGTGATCACAACGGTGCTTCGGAGATGGAGATCACAAGCACAAGATGATGATGGCCATATCATATCATTTATATTGATTGCATGTGATGTTTATCCTTTATGCATCTTATCTTGCTTTGATTGACAGTAGCATTTTAAGATGATCTCTCACTAAAATTATCAAGAAGTGTTCTCCCTGAGTATGCACCGTTGCCAAAGTTCGTCGTGCCGAGACACCACGTGATGATCGGGTGTTATAAGCTCTACGTCCATCTACAACGGGTGCAAGCCAGTTTTGCACACGCATAATACTCAGGTTAAACTTGACGAGCCTAGCATATGTAGATATGGCCTCGGAACACGGAGACCGAAAGATCGAGCGTGAATCGTATAGTAGATATGATCAACATAGTGATGTTCACCATTGAAAACTACTCCATCTCACGTGATGATCGGTTATGGTTTAGTTGATTTGGATCATGTGATCACTTAGATGACTAGAGAGATGTTTGTCTAAGTGGGAGTTCTTAAGTAATATGATTAATTGAACTTAAATTTATCATGAACTTAGTACCTGATAGTATCTTGCTTGTCTATGTTTGTTTGTAGATAGATGGCTCGTCTTTGTTGTTCCGTTGAATTTTAACGCGTTCCTTGAGAAAGCAAAGTTGAAAGATGATGGTAGCAATTACACGGATCGGGTCCGTAATTTGAGGATTATCCTCATTGCTGCATGTAAAAGTTACGCCCCGAAGCACCGCTGGTGCCGAACTCTTCTGGCCGATGCAACCGACGACGTTAAGAACATCTGGCATAGCAAAGCTGATGACTACTCTATAGTTCAAGATGTGCCATGCTTTACGGCTTAGAACCGGGTCTTCAACGACGTTTTGAACGTCATGGAGCATATGAGATGTTCCAGAGTTGAAGTTAATATTTCAAGCAAATGCCCGGATTGAGAGATATGAAGTCTCCAATAAGTTCTATAGCTGCAAGATGGAGGAGAATAGTTTTGTCGGTGAACACATACTCGTAATGTGCGGGTATAATAATCACTTGATTCAACCGGGAGTTAATCTTCCCGATGATAGTGTCATTGATGAATTCTCCAATCATCGCCACCAAGCTACAAGAGCTTTGTGATGAACTATAATATGCAAGGGATGAACAAGACTATTCCCGAGCTCTTCGCAATGCTAAAAGCCGCGGAGGTAGAAATCAAGAAGGAGCATCAAGTGTTGATGGTCAAAAAGACCACTAGTTTCAAGAAAAAGGGCAAAGGGAAGAAGAAGGGGAACTTCAAAAAGAACGGCAAGCAAGTTGCTGCTCAAGAGAAGAAACCCAAGTCCGGACCTAAACCTGAAACTCGAGTGCTTCTACCGCAAGCGACCGTCCTCGAAGCGGAACTGCCCCAAGTATTTGGCGGATAAGAAGGATGGCAAAGTGAACAAAGGTATATGTGATATACATGTTATTGATGTGTACCTAACTAGAGCTCGTAGTAGCACTCGGTATTTGATACGGGTTCATTGCTAATATTTGCAACTCAAACAGGACTACGGAATAAGCGAAGCATCGCCAAGGACGAGGTGACGATGCACGGGAACGGTTCCAAAGTCGATGTGATCGCGGTCGGCACGCTACCTCTACATCTACCTTCGGATTAGTTTTAGACCTGAATAATTGTTATTTGGTGCCGCGTTGAGCATGAACATTATATCCGGATCTTGTTTAATGCGAGACGGTTATTCATTTAAATCGAGAGAATAATGGTTGTTCTATTTATATGAGTAATATCTTTTATGGTCATGCACCCTTGAAGAGTGGTCTATTTTTATTGAATCTCGATAGTAGTGATACACATATTCATAATGTTGAAGCCAAAAGATGCAGAGTTGATAATGATAGTGCAACTTATTTGTGGCACTGCCGTTTAGGTCATATTGGTGTAAAAGCGATGAAGAAACTCCATACCGATGGACTTTGGAATCACTTGATTATGAATCACTTGGTACTTATGAACCGTGCCTCATGGGCAAGATGACTAAAACGCCGTTCTCCGGTACTATGGAGAGAGCAACAGATTTGTTGGAAATCATACATACAGATGTATGTGGTCCGATGAATATTGAGGCTCGTGGAGGATATCGTTATTTTCTCACCTTCACAGATGATTTGAGCAGATATGGGTATATCTACTTAATGAAGCACAAGTCTGAAACATTTGAAAAGTTCAAAGAATTTTAGAGTGAAGTGGAAAATCATCGTAACAAGAAAATAAAGTTTCTACGATCTGATCGTGGAGGAGAATATTTGAGTTACGAGTTTGGTTTACATTTGAAACAATGCGGAATAGTTTCGCAACTCACGCCACCCGGAACACCACAACGAAATGGTGTGTCCGAACGTCATAATCGTACTTTACTTGATATGGTGCGATCTATGATGTCTCTTACCGATTTACCACTATCGTTTTGGGGTTATGCTTTAGAGACGACCGCATTCACGTTAAATAGGGCACCATCAAAATCCGTTGAGACAACACCTTATGAACTGTGGTTTGGCAAGAAACCAAAGTTGACGTTTCTTAAAGTTTGGGGCTGCGATACTTATGTGAAGAAACTTCAACCAGATAAGCTCGAACCCAAATCGAGAAATGTGTCTTCATAGGATACCCAAAAGAGATCATTGGGTACACCTTCTATCACAGATCCGAAGGCAAGACATTCGTTGTTAAGAATGGATCCTTTCTAGAGAAGGAGTTTCTCTCGAAAGAAGTGAGTGGGAGGAAAGTAGAACTTGATGAGATAATCAGATCTACTCCCTTATTGGAAAGTAGTTCATCACGAGAACCGGTTCCTCGTGACAACTACACCAATTAGTGAGGAAGCTAATGATATTGATCATGAAACTTCAGATCAAGTTTCTATCGAACCTCGAGGTCTACCAGAGTAAGATCCGCACAGTGAGTGGTACGGTAATCCTATTCTGGAAGTCATGTTACTTGACCATGATGAACCTACGAACTATGAGGAAGCGATGATGAGCCCAGATTCCGCAAAATGGCTAGAGGCCATGAAATCTGAGATGGGATCCATGTATGAAAACAAAGTATGGACTTTGTGTTGGAAATATGCCCTAGAGGCAATAATAAAAGGATTATTATATTTCAATGTTCATGATAATTGTCATTTGTTCATGCTATAACTGTATTATCCGGAAATCGTAATACACGTGTGAACACTTAGACCCAATGAGTCCCTAGTGAGCCTCTAGTTGACTAGCTCACAGATCAATAGATAGTCATGGTTTTCGACTATGGACATTAGATGTCGTTGATAACGGGATCACATCATTAGGAGAATGATGTGATGGACAAGACCCAATCATAAGCATAGCATAAAAGATCGATAGTTCGTTTGCTAGAAGCTTTGCCAATGTCAAGTATCTCTTCCTTCGACCATGAGATCGTGTAACTCCTGTTACCGAGGAGTGCCTTGGTGTATCAAACGTCACAACGAATCGGGTGACTATAAAGGTGCATTAGGTATCTCCGAAAGTATCTGTTGGGTTGACACGGATCAAGGCGGGATTTGTCACTCCGTATGACGGAGAGGTATCTCTGGGCCCACTCGGTAATGCATCATCATAATGAGCTCAATGTGACCAAGGTGTTGGCCACGGATCATGCATTACGGACGAGTAAAGTGACTTGCCGTGTAACGAGACCGAACAAGGTATTGGGATACCGACGATCGAGTCTCGGGCAAGTAACGCATCGATTGACAAAGGGAATTGTATATGTGGTTTGATCGAATCCTCGACATCGTGGTTCAACCGATGAAATCATCGAGGAGCATGTGGGAGCCAACATGGATATCCAGACCCGCTGTTGGTTATTGCCCGAGAGTCGTCTCGGTCATGTCTGCGTGTCTCCGAACCCGTAGGGTCTACACACTTAAGGTTCGGTGACGCTAGGGTTAGTAGAAAGTCAAGTATGTGACCACCGAATGTTGTTCGAGTCCTGATGAGATCCCGGACATCACGAGGAGTTCGGAAGGGTCCGGAGGTAAAGAATAATATATAGGAAGTGGTGTTTCGCCATCGAGAAAGTTTCGGGTTTCGGTGAAAGTACGGACCACCGGAAGGGTCCCTGGGTCCACCGGTGGGGCCACCTATCCGGAGGGCCCCATGGGCCAAAGGGGAAGGAACCAGCCCACAGGGGCTGGTGCGCCCCTAGGCCCACCTCGCGCCTAGGGTTGAAACCCTAGGGGGGCGCCCACCGGCTTGGGGGCACTCCACCCCTTGCCGCCGCCCCGGAGATTGGATCTCCGGGGCCGCCACTCTGTGGGGCCTATATAAAGGGGGGAGGGAGGGGGCTGCTGTACCAACTCCCAAGGCGCAGCCTCCCTCCCCAACACATCTCCTCCTCCGAAGAGCTCGTGAAGCCTCGCCGAGTATCGCTTCTCCACCATCACCACGCCGTCGTGCCGGTGGAGCTGTCTTCCTCAACCTCTCCTTCCCCTTGCTGGATCAAGAAGGAGGAGACGCCGCCGTCTCCGCACGTGTGTTGAACGCGGAGGTGCTGTCCGCTCAAAGCACTTGGCATCGGTGATCTGAATCACGCTCGAGTACGACTCCATCATCACCTTGCAAGCTTCGCACGCGATCTACAAGTGGTATGTAGATGAAATCTCTCTCCGTTACTCGTTGCTTAGATGAACTCATAGATGGATCTTGGTGAAGCCGTAGGAAAAATTTTAATTTTCTCGCAACGCTCCCCAACAAAGGGCATCATGAGCTAGGTCTATGCGTAGTTCTCTAATGCACGAGTAGAACACAATTTGTTGTGGGCGCTGATCTTGTCATCTTACTTGCCTCTACTAGTCTTTTCTTGCTCAACGGTATTGTGGGATGAAGCGGCCCGACCAACCTTACACGACGCTTACGTGAGACCGGTTCCACCGATCGACATGCACTAGTTGCATAAGGTGGTCAAGGGTGTCTGCTCTCCCACTTTAGTTGGAGCGGAATCGATGAACAGGCCCTTATGAAGGGTAAATAGAAGTTGACAAAATCACGTTGTGGTGATTCGTAGGTAAGAAAACGTTTTGCTAGAACCCAATCGCAGCCACGTAAAAGATGCAACAACAACTAGAGGACGCCTAACTTGTTTTTGCAGCGATTGATCATGTGATGTGATATGGCCGAAGTTGTGATGAATGATGAATTGTGATGTATGAGATCATGTTCTTGTAATAGGATTCACGACTTGCATGTCGATGAGTATGACAACCGCAGGAGCCATAGGAGTTGTCTTTATTTTTGTATGACCTGCGTGTCATTGAAGAACGCCATGTAAACTACTTTACTTCATTGCTAAACGCGTTAGTCATAGAAGTAGAAGTAGTCGTTGGCGTGACAACTTCATGAAGACACGATGATGGAGATCATGATGATGGAGATCATGGTGTCAAGCCGGTGACAAGATGATCATGGAGCCCCGAAGATGGAGATCAATGGAGCTTGATGATATTGGCCATATCATGTCACAACTATATAATTGCATGTGATGTTTATTATGTTTATACATCTTGTTTACTTAGGACGACGGTAGTAAATAAGATGATCCCTTATAAAATTTCAAGAAGTGTTCTCCCTAATCGTGCACCGTTGCTACAGTTCGTCGCTTCTAAGCACCACGTGATGATCGGGTGTGATGGATCCTTACGCTCACATACAACGGGTGTAAGACAGTTTTACACAGCGAAAACACTTAGGGTTAACTTGACGAGCCTAGCATGTGCAGACATGGCCTCGAACACGGAGACCGAAGGTCGAACACGAGTCGATGGAAGATACGATCAACATGAAGATGTTCACCGACGATGACTAGTCCGTCTCACGTGATGATCGGACACGGGCTAGTCGACTCGGATCGTGTAACACTTAGATGACTAGAGGGATGTCTAATCTAAGTGGGAGTTCATAATTTGATTAAGAACTTTATTATCATGAACTTAGTCTAAAACCTTTGCAAATATGTCTTGTAGATCAATGGCCAACGCTAATGTCAACATGAACTTCAACGCGTTCCTAGAGAAAACCAAGCTGAAAGATGATGGCAGAACTATACGGATCGGGTCCTAACCCGAGGATCATCCTCATAGCTGCCAGAAGCAATATGTCCTAGAAGGACCGCTAGGTGCCGCCCCGTCCAGAGAACCAAGACGTTATGAACGCTTGGCAAACTCGTCCGATGATTACTCCCTCGCTCAAGGCGGCATGCTCTACTGACTTAGAACCGGGCTCCAAAAGCGTTTTGAGCATCACGGAGCATATGAGATGTTCAAGAGCTGAAACTAGTTTTCCAAGCTCATGCCCGGTCGAGAGATATGATGTCTCCGACAAGTTCTACAGCTTGTAAGATGGAGGAGAACAGTTACGTCGGTGAACACATCCTCAAGATGTCCGGGTTGCACGACGTATGACCCAGATTGAACATTAACCTCCCAGATGAGGCGGTCATCGATGAATCCTCCATCGCCCCACCAAGCTACAAGAGCTTTGTGATGAACTACAACATGCGTGGGATGGTAAAGACCATTCTCAAGTGTTCTCGATGTCAAGTCAGCAGAGGCTGAAATCAAGAAAGAACATCAAGTGTTGATGGTCAATAAGACCACTAAGTTCAAGAAGGGCAAGGGTAAGAAGAACTTCAAGAAGGACGGCAAAGATGTTGCCGCGCCCGTAAGCCTGCTGTTGGGAAGAAGTCAAAGAATGGACCCAAGCCCGAGACCGAGTGCTTTTATTGCAAGGGAAGGGGCATCGAAGCGGAACCGCCCCAAATACTTAGCGGATAAGAAGGCCGCAACACCAAAGGTATATTTGATATACATGTAATTGATGTGTACCTTACCGAGATCGTAGTAACTCCCGGTATTTGATACCGTGCCGTTGCTCACATATGTAACTCACAGCAGAGCTGCGGAATAAACGGAGATCATGGCGAAGGACGAGGTGACGATGCGCGTCGGAATGGTTCCGTGGTCGATGTGATCGCCGTCGCACGCTGCCTCTACATTTACCTACGGATTAGTTTTAAACCTCAATAATTGTTATTTAGTGCCAAGTTTGAGCATGAACATTGTATCCGGATCTCGCTTAATACGAGATGGCTACTCATTTAAGTCCGAGAATAATGGTTGTTCGATTTATATGAGAGATATGTTTTATGGTCATGCTCCGATGGTCAATGGTTTATTCTTAATGAATCTCGAGCGTAATATTACACATGTTCATAGTGTGGATGCCAAAAGATGTAAAGTTGATAACGATAGTCCCACATACTTGTGGCACGCCGCCTTGGTCACATTGGTGTCAAGCGCATGAAGAAGCTCCATGCCGATGGACTTTAGAGTCTCTTGATTATGAATCGCTTGACACATGCTAACCTTGCCTCTTAGGCAAATGACCAAGACTCCATTCTCGGAACAATGGAGCGAGCAACCAACTTGTTGGAAATCATACATACCGATGTGTGCGGTCCAATGAGCGTTGAGGCTCATGGAGGATATCGTTATGTTCTCACTCTCACCGATGACTTGAGTAGATATGGGTATGTCTACTTAATGAAACACAAGTCCGAGACCTTTGAAAAGTTCAAGGAATTTCAGAGTGAGGTAGAGAATCAACGTGACCGTAAGATAAAGTTCCTACGATCGATCGTGGGGAGAATACTTAAGTCACGAATTTGGTACACACTTAAGAAAATGTGGAATCGTTTCACAACTCACGCCACCGAACACCTCAAATAACGGTGTGTCCGAACGTCGAATCGCACTCTATTGGATATGGTGCGGTCTATGATGTCTCTTACCGATTTACCGCTATCATTTTGGGGATACGCCTAGAGACAGCTACATTCACTTTAAATAGGGCACCGCCTAAACCGCTGAGACGACACCGTATGAATTATGGTTTGGGAAGAAACCTAAGTCGTCGCTTCTAAAAGTTTGGGGATGCGATGCTTATGTCAAGAAACTTCAACCCGAAAAGCTCGAACCCAAGTCGGAAAAATGCGATTCATAGGATACCCTAAGGAAACTGTCGGGTATACCTTCTACTTAAGATCCGAAGGCAAGATCTTTGTTGCTAAGAACGGATGCTTTCGAGAAAGAGTTTCTCTCGAAAGAAGTAAGTGGGAGGAAAGTAGAACTCGATGAAGTACTACCTCTCGAACGGGAAAGTGGTGCGCAGCAGAAACCGTTCTGTGATGCCCACACCAACCAAGAGGAAAACGTTGATGATGATCAAGGTACTTGGATCAAGTTACTAATGAACTTCAAGGTCCACGAGGACACGCTCCGCACAGTGAGTGGTACGGCAACCTGTCATGGAAATCATGTTGCTAGACAACAATGAACCTTCGAACTATGAAGAAGAATGGCGGCCCGGATTCCAACAAATGGCTTGAGGCCATGAAACCGAGATAGAATCCATGTATGAAAACAAAGTATGGACTTTGACAGACTTGCCGATGATCGGCGAGCGATAGAAAATAAATGGATTTTAAGAAGAAGACGGACGCGATGGTAATGTTACCATATATAAAGCTCGACTTGTCGCTAAGGGTTATCGACAAGTTCAAGGGATTGACTATGACGAGACATTCTCTCCCGTAGCGAAGCTTAAGTCCGTCCAATCATGTTAGCAATTGCCGATACTATGATTATGAGATATGGCGATGGACGCCAAAACGGCATTCCTTAATGGACATCTTAAGGAAGAGCTGTATATGATGCAGCGGAAGGTTTTGTCGATCCTCGAACGCTAACAAAGTATGCAAGCTCCAGCGATCCATTTATGGACTGGTGCAAGCATCTCGAGTTGGAACATTCGCTTTGATGAGATGATCAAAGCGTTTAGTTTATCTTGAGACTTATGGAGAAGCCTCGTTTATAAGAAAGTGAGTGGGAGCTCAGTAGCATTTCTCCTATTATATGTAGATGACATACTCTTGATGGGAAATGATACGAAACTCTGGACAGCATTAAGGCCTACTTGAACAAGTGTTTTTCAATGAAGGACCTTGGAGAAGCTGCTTATATATTAGGGATCAAGATCTATAGAGATAGATCGAGACGCCTCATAGGTCTTTCACAAAGCACATACCTTGATAAGATTTTGAAGAGGTTCAAATGGATCAGTCCAAGAAGGGTTCTTGCCTATGTTACAAGGTGTGAGATTGAGCTCGGCTCTACCACCCACCACGGCAAAAGATAAAGAAGAGATGAGTGTCATCCCTATGCTTCAGCCATAGGATCTATTATGTATGCCATGTTGTGTACCAGACCGATGTAAACCTTGCCGTAAGTTTGGTTGCAAGTACCCCAACAAGGAACACCGGACAGCGGTCAAGAATATCCTGAAGCACCGAAAAGGACAAAGGACATGTTTCTCGTTTATGGAGGAAACGAAGAGCTCGTCAGAAGGGTTACGCCGACGCTTAGCTTCGACTCAGATCCGATGACTCTAAGTCACAAACCGGATACGTGTATATGTTGAATGGTGGAGCAAGAAGTGTGGTACCGCAAGCGAAGCGTCGTGGCGGGATCTACGTGTGAAGCGGAGTACATGGCAGCCTCGGAGGCAGCGATGAAGCGATTTGGATGAAGGAGTTCATCACCGACCTAGGAGTCATACCCAATGCGTCGGGCCGATCAAACTCTTTCGTGACAACACCGAGCTATTGCCCTTGCCAAGGAGCCTGTGTTTCACAAGAAGACCGAGCACATCAAGCGCCGCTTCAACTCCATCCGTGAAAATGTTCAAGATGGAGACATAGAGATTTGCAAAGTGCACACGGATCTGAATGTCGCAGATCCATTGACTAAACCTCTCTCGCGTGCAAAACATGATCAACACCGTAACTCTATGGGTGTTCGATTCATCACAATGTAACTAGATTGGTGACTCTAGTGCAAGTGGGAGACTGTTGGAAATATGCCCTAGAGGCAATAATAAAAGGATTATTATATTTCAATGTTCATGATAATTGTCATTTGTTCATGCTATAAGCAGTATTATCCGGAAATCGTAATACACGTGTGAACACTTAGACCCAATGAGTCCCTAGTGAGCCTCTAGTCGACTAGCTCACAGATCAATAGATAGTCATGGTTTCTCGACTATGGACATTAGATGTCGTTGATAACGGGATCACATCATTAGGAGAATGATGTGATGGACAAGACCCAATCATAAGCATAGCATAAAAGATCGATAGTTCGTTTGCTAGAAGCTTTGCCAATGTCAAGTATCTCTTCCTTCGACCATGAGATCGTAACTCCCGTTACCGTAGGAGTGCCTTTGGTGTATCAAACGTCACAACGAATCGGGTGACTATAAAGGTGCATTACGGTATCTCCGAAAGTATCTGTTGGGTTGACACGGATCGAGGCTGGGATTTGTCACTCCGTATGACGGAGAGGTATCTCTGGGCCCACTCGGTAATGCATCATCATAATGAGCTCAATGTGACCAAGGTGTTGGCCACGGATCATGCATTACGGATGACGAGTAAAGTGACTTGCGTGTAACGAGACCGAACAAGGTATTGGGATACCGACGATCGAAGTCTCGCAAGTAACGCATCGATTGACAAAGGAATTGTATCTGTGGTTTGATCGAATCCTCGACATCGTGGTTCAACCGATGAAATCATCGAGGAGCATGTGGGAGCCAACATGGATATCCAGACCCATGTTGGTTATTGCCCGAGAGTCGTCTCGGTCATGTCTCAAGTGTCTCCGAACCCGTAGGGTCTACACACTTAAGGTTCGGTGACGCTAGGGTTAGTAGGAAGTCAAGTATGTGACCACCGAATGTTGTTCGAGTCCGGATGAGATCCCGGACGTCACGATGAGTTCGGAAGGGTCCGGAGGTAAATAATAATATATAGGAAGTGGTGTTTCGCCATCGGGAAAGTTTGGGGTTTCGGTAAAAGCACGGACCACCGGAAGGGTCCCGGGTCCACCGGTGGGGCCACCTATCCGGAGGGCCCCATGGGCCAAAGGGGAAGGAACCAGCCCACAGGGGCTGGTGCGCCTCAGGCCCACCTCGCGCCTAGGGTTGAAACCCTAGGGGGGGCGCCCACCGGCTTGGGGGCACTCCACCCCCTTGCCGCCGCCCCGGAGATTGGATCTCCAGGCCGCCACTTCTGTGGGGCCTATATAAAGGGGGAGGGAGGGGGCTGCTGTACCAACTCCCAAGGCGCAGCCCTCCCTCCCAACACATCTCCTCCTCCGTAAGAGCTCGGAAGCCTCGCTTGAGTATCGCTTCTCCACCATCACCACGCCGTCGTCTTTGCCGGTGGAGCTGTCTTCCTCAACCTCTCCTTCCCCTTGCTGGATCAAGAAGGAGGAGACGCCGCTCGTCCGCACGTGTGTTGAACGCGAGGTGCTGTCCGCTCAGACTTGGCATCGGTGATCTCAATCACGCTCGAGTACGACTCCATCATCACCTTGCAAGCTTCGCACGCGATCTACAAGTGGTATGTAGATGAAATCTCTCTCCGCTACTCGCTGCTTAGATGAACTCATAGATGGATCTTGGTGAAGCCGAGGAAAAATTTTAATTTTCTCGCAGCTTCCCCAACACTTTGGTTGACTTGCTCGATGATCGGCAAGCCATTGAGAATAAATGGATTTTAATAAGAAGACCGACGACGATGGTAATGTAATCGTCTATAAAGCTCGACTTGTTGCGTAAAGGTTTTCGACAAGTTCAAGGGGTTGACTACGATGAGACTTTCTCACCCGTAGCGATGCTTAAGTCTGTCCGAATCATGTTAGCTATTGCTGCATTTCATGATTATGAAATTTGGCAAATGGATGTCAAGACTGCATTCTTGAATGGATTTCTAGAAGAAGAGTTGTATATGATGCAGCGGAAGGTTTTGTTGATCCAAAAGGTGCTAACAAAGTATGCAAGCTCCAACGCTCCATTTATGGACTGGTGCAAGCATCTCGAGTTGGAATAGACGCTTTGATAGTGTGATCAAAGCATATGGTTTTATCTGAGACTTTTGGAGAAGCCTCAGATTTACAAGAAAGTGAGTGGGAGCTCAGAAGCATTTCTAGTTTTATATGTAGATGACATATTATTAATTGGAAATGATATAGAATTTCTGGAAAGCATAAAGGATACTTGAATAAAAGTTTTTCAATGAAAGACCTCGGTGAAGCTGCTTACATATTGGGCATCAAGATCTATAGAGATAGATCAAGACGCTTAATAGGACTTTCACAAAGCACATACCTTGACAAAATTTTGAAAAAGTTCAAAATGGATCAGGCAAAGAAAGGATTCTTGCTGTGCTACAAGGTGTGAAGTTGAGTCAAACTCAATGCCCGACCACAGCAGAAGATAGAGAGAAAATGAAAAATGTTCCCTATGCTTCAGCCATAGGCTCTATCATGTATGCAAAGCTGTGTACTGCACTGACGTATGCTTAGCAATAAGCTTGGCAGAAGATACCAAAGTAATCCAGAGTGGATCATCGACAGCGGTCAAGAACATCCTGAAATACCGAAAAGGACTAAGGATATGTTTCTCGATATGGAGGTGACAAAGAGCTAGTCGTAAATGGTTACGCCGATGTAAGCTTTGACACCGATCCGGACGATTCTAAATCGCAAACCGGATACGTGTTTTTATTAAACGGTGGAGCTGTAAGTTGGTGCAGTTCTAAACAAAGCGTCGTCGCGGGATCTACACGTGAAGCGGAGTACATAGTCGCTTCAAGCAGCGAATGAAGGAGTCTCGGATGAAGGAGTTCATTTCGATCTAGGTGTCATACCTAGTGCATCGGGACCAATGAAGATCTTTCGTGACAATATTGGTGCAATTGCCTTGGCAAAGGAATCCATATTTCACAAGAGGACCAAGCACATCAAGAGACGCTTCAATTCCATTCGGGACCAAGTCCAAGTGGGAGACATAGAGATTTGCAAGATACATACGGATCTGAATGTTGCGCACCTTGACTAAGCCTCTCTCACGAGCAAAACATGATCAACACCAAGACTCCATGGGTGTTAGAATCATTACTATGTAATCTAGATTATTGACTCTAGTGCAAGTGGGAGACTGAAGGAAATAGGCCCTAGAGGCAATAATAAAGTTATTATTTATTTCCTCATATCATGATAAATGTTTATTATTCATGCTAGAATTGTATTAACCGGAAACATGATATGTGTGTGAATACATAGACAAAACTATAGCCACTAGTATGCCTCTACTTGACTAGCTCATTAATCAAAGATGGTTATGTTTCCTAACCATAGACATGTGTTGTCATTTGATTAGTGGGATCACATCATTAGGAGAATGATGTGATTGACATGACCCATTCCGTTAGCCTAGCACTTGATCGTTTAGTATACTGCTATTGCTTTCTTCATAACTTATACAAAGTTCTTGCAACTATGAGATTGTGCAACTCCCGCTTACGGAAGAACACTTTGTGTGCTACCAAACGCCACAACGAATCGGGTGATTATAAAGGTGCTCTACAGTGTGTTTCCGAAGGTACATTTTGGGTTGGCATAATTCGAGATTAGGTTTTGTCACTCCGATTGTCGGAGAGGTATCTCTGGCCTCTCGGTAATACTCATCACCTAAGCCTTGCAAGCATGTAACTAATGAGTTAGTTATGAGATGATGTATTACGGAACGAGTAAAGAGACTTGCCGTAA
Organism: Aegilops speltoides; assembly: GCA_021437245.1. Taxonomy (NCBI): domain Eukaryota; kingdom Viridiplantae; phylum Streptophyta; class Magnoliopsida; order Poales; family Poaceae; genus Aegilops; species Aegilops speltoides. The sequence continues at coordinate 418,349,000 of CM038141.1, read as the reverse complement.
CGAGATTGAACTAGGTATTGGATACCGACGATCAAATCTCGAGCAAGTAACATACCGATGACAAAGGGAACAACGTATGTTGTTATGCGGTTTGACCGATAAAGATCTTCGTAGAATATGTAGGAACCAATATGGGCATCCAGGTCCCTCTATTAGTTATTGACCGAGAATGGTTCTAGGTCATGTCTACATAGTTCTCAAACCCGTAGGGTCCGCACGCTTAACGTTACGATGACAGTTTTATTATGAGTTTATCAGATTTGATGTACCAAAGTTTGTTCGGAGTCTCGGATGAGATCACGGACATGACGAGGAGTCTCGAAAACGTCGAGACATAAAGATTGATATATTGGAAGCCTATATTTGGACATCGGAATGGTTCCGTGAAATCGATTTTTTTAACACAGGGGTTACTGGAACCCCCGGGGATATTGGGCCTTAGTGGGCCAAGAGGGAGAAGAGGAGGGGCGGCCAGGCAGGCCGCGCCCCCCTCCCCTAGTCCGAATAGGACAAGGAAGGGGGCCCTTTCCTCTTTCCCTTCCCCCCTTTCCTTCTCCACCAAGGCAAGAGGGGGGAGTCCTACTCTGGTGGGAGTAGGACTCCTCCAGGCGCACCCCTAGGGGGCCGGCCGCACCTCCCCCCTCCCTCCTTTATATACGGGGGGGGGGCACCCCATAGACACACAAGTTGATCTACGGATCGTTCCTTAGCCGTGTGCGGTGCCCCCTTCCACCATGTTCCACCTCGATCATATCGTTGCGGAGTTTAGGCGAAACCCTGCGCCGGTAGAACATCATCATCGTCACCACGCCGTCGTGCTGACGGAACTCATCTCCGGAGCTCGGCTGGATCGGAGGCCGGAGATCGTCATCGAGCTTAACGTGTGCTGAACTCGGAGGCTCCGTACGTTCGGTGCTTGGATCGGTCGGATCGTGAAGACGACGACTACATCAACCGCTAAGCAGTTAACGCTTCCGCCACGGCTCACGAGGGTACATGGACGAACACTCTCCCCTCTCGTTGCTATGCCATCACCATGATCTTGCGTGTGCGTAGGAATTTTTTTGAAATTACTACGTTCCCCAACACGCGGCGACGAGACCGCCTTCGCAAGACGGCGGCGCGCCGGTGAGGCAACTTGAAGAAGCAGCCTTGCCACCGCCTCGTCCTCAGCCGACGGCACTAGAGGGCCCGCCGGCTGCTTGCCATGCGGCGGAGGCGGCGGTGGCGGCGAGGCCGTGCCCGATGCAGAGGCGTCGCCTCTGTCCCTCTCCACGATGGGGTGTTCCCCGCCGTCTTCTCCAGTCTGCCCCGTGAACTCCGGGGGCGGCGACGCGGAGCTCAGCAGGACGACTAGGAATGCCGACTGGCGGCGCGCGGCCTCCTCGGCCGCTGTTTGGTCGCAGCGGCGGCTTCGGCTTCCTCCAGCCTCTTCTGGGCGGAGGCCGCCGCCTTCTCGGCCTCCGCCTTCTCCAGGCGGTCGGCCTCTTCCTCATCGCGCTTCTCCCGCGCGTTCTGCTCCATCGCCTCCCGGAGGTCGGCGGCGGGGTCAATCCGCCGGGTGTTGGCGGACGTCTCGGCCGACCCCATGACAGAGGGGACGACGACCCTCTCAAGATAAAGAGGGGCCCTGAAGCAGAAAACAGGGTGAAAAAGATTCGGAAAGAATTCGTCAAAGAAAACAAGACAAAGGCGGCGAAGTCTTACGCAGAGACTAGCGGCGGTTTCTTCACTTCCTTGCGGAAGCGGTTGGCCTTCGCGACTGCCTCCTCCCGCTTGGTCGCGGCGGCCGCCCCCTTGAACTTCTTCGGCCGACCACCGAGCAAACTCGGCGCGGCCCGGCGCTTCTTCGCACCGACTTGACCTGTCAAGCCGGCGGAAGAACTCGCGCCCGGATGGCCGGCTTTGGGTTGGCAGTGCGGGACGATTTCCCCTTCGGCGCCGTCTTCTGGCCAGTCGGCAAAGGTCGCCGAGGGCCGGAGGCCACCTTCCGCTCCCCCTCCTCCGCCTTCGGCGTCGGCCTCCATCGCCGCCGCCCCCAAGTCGGGGTCCTCGACATCGCTCTCCGCTCGATCTGGAGCGTAGTCGCGGGGCTGTCCAGTGGCGCCGGCTGCGGGCGGGATGAGAGGGTTCTGACTCAAAGAAAAGCCAAGAAGATCAGAAGTCGGATTCGGCTGCAAAGAAAAACAGAAAACAAAGATATACGACTTACAGCAGGAGGGGGGTTGGCACGCGAGTACGGCTCTTTGCCGAACTGCCAATCTTCCGCGAGCTCGCAGTTCGCGATGTGATTCACCATCTTCGCCACCTCCGCGTGGGGCATGTCCTAGGTGCACATCCGACTCGGGTCTCGGCGGTCGCTCATCTGACTAATCAGATGAGGTCGGCCTTGGAGAGGGAGGACTCGGCGCGCCATGAAGGCGGCCAGCAAGTCGGCCCCGACCAGGGCTTCCGACTGCGTCAGCACCCGGAGTCGCACGATGGCGCCGGCGCCGGCGGGAGTCAGCGTCTTGGCCCGGTGGGACCAAGTGGGAAGCCTCCCAGCCGGCGCGCCGGCCTCGTAGGGCGGCAGGTTGACCCAGTCGCCTTCCTCGGCGACGTTCTTCACGAGAAGCACGAAGGCCGCCACATCTTCACCGACTTGATCAGCGCGATGGAGGGGAATGGATTGTCCGCGGTCGACCTGCGCATTGTGATGAAGGCGCCGCATTGAGCCGGCACGCCGGCGACGTGCGTGCCGAGTTTGGATTGAAAGAGCTCTCCCCATAGCTCGATAGTGGGGAGAACGCCGAGGAAACCCTCGCACAAGGTGGCGAAGGCGGCCAGCAGCACCACCGTGTTGGGGGTGAGGTGGTGCGGCTGGAGTCCGTTGAACTCCAAGAAGGAGCAGAGGAAGCCGCTCGCCGGCAGGCCCAGGCCGCGCATAAGGTGCGAGCGGAATATGACCCACTCGCCCTCCTGCGGCGCTGGCCTTATTTCCCCCGCCGGCGGGGTGCGGGCTCGCACCAAGTTCGCACCGGGGAGCCGGCGTGTCTTGCGGAGGTGCTCGATGGCGTCGTCGTCCACTTCGGAGCCGTCCCAAACACCGGAACGCAGGGCAGGAGCCGCGGCGGCGGAGGAAGAGCTCATCGCTACAGAGCGGTGCGGCGTGGTGCAGCGATGGCTGGAGGAAGAAGAAGCAGGAGGAGGCGGGGGAGCAGGGAGGAATGGGCGCGTGTGTCTCCCGTCCAGCCCCCCCGGCCTACTTATAGGCTCGCGGCCGAGAAGCCGATGGGGCGGCGTGGGATTAATCGCGCAGACCCCACGCCCCCATGATTTACTTCCACGGGTTACGCGCGCAGAATAACGCGGGAAACCAACAGCCCGCACGGCCGCAACGGATCCGTTCGCGCGCCGAGGCGCGGTAGTGGCGGGCCTCGCCGACGACCAGTCCGCGCGCTGCTGTGGGCAGGCAGATCGCCTTGCCACGTGGCGCCGCGCGACGGGGCCGAGGCGGGCGACCGCGGGAAGCACATCAGGCACGCCGCCTGGTTCCCGCCGCGACATACGAAACTCCCCAAAGGGCAAGACGGCCCTCGACGAATCTGACTCCAGCCGGTCGGTTCGAGCGTGACGGCACTCATAGAATCCGACTCCAGCCGATCGTCTTGGAGAAGGGCGGCCATCAAAGCTTGCTTTCCCCCATCCAAAGAATGAAACTGCTGAGGCGCACGACGTATCAACCTCGGAGCCTCACCAGCTTCGGGGACTACTGTCGGAGTAATGGGCCACGGGTAGGCTAACCCGAGTCCCAGAACCTTTCAAGACATCGGGGCAGACTGCGCCCCTCAAGTACCTACGTCGACTCCAAGATAAGCCGAGTCCCAGAAGGCGACTCCAAGAAAGCCGAGTCCCAGAGGGCGACTCCTGGATGAGCCGAGTCCCAAAGCGAGACTCCGAGAAGGGCCGAGTCCCTGAGGCGACTCTCGTCTCGGCCGAGTCCCAGAGGCGACTCCGGAAGAAGCCGACTACGGGGAGCCGGCCCGCGACTCCCAACCACCCGGTAATTAAAGACGAGCATGGCCACAGTCGCGCCAGACTCACGGAGATCTCGCCGCGCTGCACTATTGCCATGCCAACCCCGACATCAGCCTCGGGCGGGCCTGACCACGACGCCTTGTCTCAGACAGCCCAGAGACAGCAGGCCTACGGTCAAGAGAGAGTATTGAAGACGGCGGCGCGGCCGAGAGTCGGACCCGCTGGGAGGCGGCGCCCGGCCGGGCCGCCCTCCCACGGGCCCCACGCCGTTAACAGATGCACGGGAATGGCTATGATGATCGCTCGCAGCGCATCACTGTCGCCATAACCCCCTGACCAAGCTCGCGTCATTAGAAGCACGGCTACAGTGATCTGCAGCCGACAAGACCCACCCGCGGCGGACGCGGGCTGACGCCCACGTACCAGGCCAGTCGGTGGGCCCCAGGAGTCGGCAAAGAAGACGGCGCCTGAGAGACAGACGGCTGGGACCTGCACCCAACCGGTTTTACCATTGTAACCCTGGGGGTAGGCCTATATAAACCCCCCAGGGCACCCATGCAAAGGGTTCGCACCCAGTAGCATTAGATAGAACACACCGGAGGGAGAGAGCTAGCCTTGCCTTCTCCTTCCTCCAGAAACAGCTCTAGGAGCACCCTTGTACTCACTTTGCCTTAGTGATCATGCGGAGACCCCGTAGAGCAGCAGTAGGGGTGTTATCTCCTCGGAGAGCCCTGAAGCTGGGTAAGATCCACCGGCGTGCATGTCTTCGCCTCATCCCGTTTCCAGGCACCGGCGATGTCCTACTCGCCCTCACCATGATAAGCCATCCTTTGGCATATGTCGCACCCAACCCCCGACAATTGGTGAGAGAGTACTCTGAGTAGTCTAAGTGGTGTGGGTGTACCTATGATGATGTCCGCATCATTAGCTAGGTCTCTTGTAAACTGTTTTGCTCCCTTCCTTCTATAAAACTATGGTACACTTTTGGTGTACTCTAAAAAAAAAACTACGTGTAGCTAAATATATGTTGAGAGATATTGTTGCTAAGAGTTCGGATCTTAATTAAGAGAAAGCAAACTTTTATGATTTTTTTTCTTCTTTACCTCAATATTTATTCTACATGGCGCTCTTAAAATAGCAACATTGTATACACGTGTATGCGTTAAGGTGAATTATGAAGTCATTGCTTCGACCGGTGCAACAACCTCCTCATCATCTTGTACTGGATAACATTAATTGTTGCAATATAGTTGGCCACATATAAAGCCCCTGCTACTATACTATGATCCATAGGCCAAAGATAACAAGATCAGTGTATCAGTGTATCAGAGGCGAGCTAAACGGCAGAGGGAAAGGTAGTACAAAGTGTAGGCATAGGTGTGGGAGCTGTCCGTGAATTGTTGGCAACGATTGGCATATGTTCCACCTACCAATATCGATCACAAAGCCTGAATGAAGCCTTTGGGACAAGGAAGTGGATCCACGGTGTGCACAACTCACGTCATGTGTGTTGTGTCTTATGCTCCACGCGCTCCTTTTGATCATGTTTGCCTTCTTCCCCAACCAAATCAATATCTCTTCGTTTCATTCTAGCCTCATTCTAGGCCAGTGAGACTGTATCATTGTGGGGCGGGACATATGTCCTCTTTTCGTCTTCATTTTCCAAGTACCTATTCGTTCCACTGCGACGAACGGCTAGCACTGTCCAGGCATGAGCTTGTGCAACCACCCTGCGTGTGGGAGCTCGACATGTCTCTCAAGTCCACCCGGTTGTCCTTGAGATGCAAGATTTGGCCTGGCTTCTCTTTGCATGAATGTGTTAACTAGTCGAATTTTGGACATAAGGTAGCTTGGCACACCCAGTTGATTTTTTGTTCTAAATGTGTTAGTATTTGAGGGTGCGGTTTGAGCTATGAAAGGAAGAGAGCACAAGGGGGTTATGCACATAATTCTGTTTCAACGTGAGATTAAGGAAACAACATCCAGTTCAAACCAACATTTTTTGTGTGGGGCAATTCAAACCTACATTGGTAGCCCAGGCTCTTAGCTCCAAGAGCAGACTACTTTAGTATAGCAAGTCTTTTTTAGGAACAGAATTCACAGCTTATAGCGTTCTGTGTTTGTGGTATTCGTGTTGTACTACTTGCTCCCGGGTTTTTGAAAAGCTGGGCATCTGAAGGAAATGGTTTGGTATCTAAACATAGTGCTAACATGCATCTAGATCAAATGCAACCAGTTGTTGCCTCCATGTTCAATTCATTGGAGAACGAATCTCGCATTTTAAAGATGTATATATGCATTGTATTTTGAAATGGAGATCCAATAATTTTTCTCGGCTTTTGGGATGTTTTTTCATCATCAGTTAGTGGAGCCTGCCCAGAAGAGGAAGTGGTAGGTGAGGATATTCAGATTGATGGTCTCAGATTTCCAATTTTGCCATAAATGAAAGCATAACAGTAATGCTATAGGTAAGACATCTCATAAATTGAATGCAACCAAGGATATCCAAAACATATCAAATCATAGGCATTTACAATTGAGCATGCATTTGATATATGACTACTTGTTAAGTGTTCATGTCCATGGCAGCCGTGGATGTGCTGTGTGTGCCACACCATGATTCTGTCTCTCGGGGCGTTGCTATACCTCGCTTGATGAGTGACCGGGGGAAGGATCGCCTGAATGGAGGCCCGAGAGATGGGCCGGCCTGGCGCGCTCGGGAGGCCACGACCTCGTTTTTTTTTTGTTTTTGGCTTTTTTATTTTGTTCATACTTTCAAATTTTCCAAAATATATTACAAAAAACAATCTAGATAAAACATTTGAAAAATGCTAAAGTACCATTTGTAAAATGTAAAATGTTTTTTGGCATGGTAATACGTGTCTCATTCATATCATAAAAATCAAAATACAAGTCACGTAAGGACCGACATGACAAAACTGAAAAGACAACAAAACATCTGTGAGCTTGACACCAACGCCCGACACCTGCCTCCGGCACCATGATAAAAGCCACCGAAGAAAAGAATGATGAATCACCTTCTCACCCGAGCTCGACGCAGCTCCATCGCTGATATGCAGCTTTGCGGACCTCCAAGACGGCTCACCAAAAGTGAAGCTCTTGTCGTTGAATGAATCAGACCAGAGCAACACCGGACACGCCATCGAACTCCAAATCTAGCACCCCACCGCGACTAAGCCGCCGAAGGAGGAAACCATACATGCCATCCACGAACCATGAACCCAGCACACGTTCCATCTTCCAAATGTCATTGATACAAACCATAATCTGCATCCGCTCCTAGACTACCTCCCAAGCTCCATGCCGACGCTGGAGCAAACATCGTCGCAACGGCGGAGCCTGAGGACATAGGTCCAGCACGAGGATGCCGCCGCCGTCACGCCATATTTACTTGAACAGACTGGTTTTCAAATCCATCCCCAACCATAGGAACGATGACCTCGTCAGGGAAGGATTCGAAGAATTATTATTCAAAGGTCGCCATCATCGCCGCCAAGCCAAGACGATTTAACAACCAAAAACCTACACTACAACGGAGTAAAAACGATCCACACGCGTGGATCCGCCGCCCCTCCTCACCACCGACGACCGAGGTCACCGGTAGAGGGGAGCCGCCAGAGAACAGCGCAGGAAGATTGGCCTCTCCTGATGGCGGCTAGGGTTCCAGCCGCGAGGGACGAGAGGAAAACCCATTGTTAAATGTGTACAGTAAAAATGTTTCTCACGTATACGAAAAATGTATACAAAATAAATACAATGTGCACGAAAAAAGTTGATGATGTATTTAAAAAAGTTAATCGAGCATTAAAAATGGTAATAATCTATTTGAAAAATATTAAACGTCTATAAAAAATGTTCCTTATATATACAAAAAATGTAGAACCTGTATTAAAAAATTGAACATAAAAACATAAATTTTTCAAAATGTTGACCGTGTATCGAAGATGTTAATCATATATTTAGAAAATATGAACCCTGTATACTTTTTTTCCTGATATATACCAAAAATGTACAATGCGCCTGAAAAAGTAGTCATGAAACACAAAAATTTGAAAAATGTTAATAATCTATTAAAATATGTTAATGTGTACAAAAATCTTACAGATGTATGCAAAAGTTTGAATATGTATTAACTGTTTTAACATATAAACATAAATTTTAATTTTTGACCATGTATAAAAAATGTTAATAATATATTTTTAAAAATGTTAAACATGTATGAAAAAAATTGTTCTTGATATGTAAATGTACAATGCGTATGAAAAAATTAGTCATCCAAGATAAATGTTTAAATTGTCATTCATATATTTAAAAAAATGTTAAACATGTATAAACAAATATTCTTGATCCATATGTAAAATGTACAAACGTGCATGAAAATGTAGACATGTATTAAAGAAAAAACACCGAAGAAACGGAAGAAAGAAAGACCTCAAAAATTGGAAAACCCAAAAAATCCATGAAACCCCATGAGGGAACGAAGAAAACAAAGCAAAACCGAAGAAAAAAATACTGATGTAAACTAAGAAAGAAACAAACAAAACCAAAGAAAATAGAAAATAAAATAAAAACTAAAATGGAGAATGGAACAAAAAAAACAGGGGAAACAAAAGAAAAGAAAAAACCAGTAAAAGCAGGAGTAAGACAAGAAAACAATGAAAAAACAAAGGAAAAGCAAAAAAACCAAAAAAGCCCATGAAGAAACAAAAACCGGAAGTAAAGCGAAAAAGAAACAAAAAAGAACAACAAAGCACGAGCAAAATGCAGCGAGCAAACGAGCACGCAGCGAGCAAGTGCGCAGGGCAGACCATTACTACACAGAGCACGTGAAACCTTCAATGAGACATGAGCTACTCTCGCTGTCTCTTGTACATGAGGTTTGAAGAAGAGGGGTGGGCTTGCTGCCTAGGCCCTTTTGGGCTTAACTGCGCATGATTTTTGGGCCTTCTATTTTTATTTTCATGGTGCTTCTCATGTTTGCAATTTACTTGAGGGACCAAACATTACTAAAAAACCCATCAAAAAAAAATACTTAAAAAAAACTTGAGGGACCAAACAACCTCTAAATTTTCTCAAACTTTTTGTGTAGCCTCTCTGGGAATAACCAAACCCACACAAAAGTTTCGATATTTTTGAGTTTATATTTATATTTTATGTTGATATAAACTCAATTTTGTAATTAATTGGGGTTGAACCAGGTATTTCCAAAATTCATGAAATAAGTTTGGTAGCTGCCTAATAATACTTGAAGGCTGTGTGCAGTTTTTCAAGAGAAGTCACTATGTGGAATCCCTCCATTGTAATATAGCAAGATCTACATCTTTTATCAAATGAAAATCAATTAAACATGATGCTTATGTTGAACAATCAGTTCTCAATTACTACCATTTATCTGGGGTTGTTACAGTGGGAAGTTGAACGTCACAGATGGTACCCCCTCCCCCCATCCTCCTCGGCGTCGAGGTTCACATGAGGGCTCAAGTTGTTGGAAGAAACCTTTAAACAATTGATTTCTACTCCCTTCGTCCAAAAGCTTGTCCCTCAAATGGATGAACAAGCTTGGACACGTTTTTTCGGACCGAGGGAGTACATGCTAGAGAGCCCCTCACCGACAGACCTACCCCCTCATCTGTTCTTCCCATAGTAACATCAATATTATCCAAATTGGATGAGACGAGTGAATTATAAAATCAAAGTAAATATTTTTGATTCAGCGCATTATGAATGTGGACCGAGGGACTTATCGAGGGGAGGTCGTTTCACCGCATTCGCGTGGGACTCATACCGTATTTTGGGTTGTATTTGCCTATATGTGCTTGGTACTAGGGCCAATACTTGGGCGAACAACACCCTTTGGCACGACTCCCAGTTTCTGCAAGGGGAGTCACACGACTACAAAAATGAAGTCCACGACATGCATGGCTTATTATCGTGGCATGGTTGCATGGGTAAATTGTGCTAATGTGGCATGGCTGCATGCTTACAAAAATTTGGTAGTGGGAAAAAACATTACCTCCATCCTAAATTACGTGTCCTAGATTTGTCTAGATACGGATGTAGGGAGTATAGCTTACGAGTGGCATGCACGTGTCCTTCCAATGTGGCATGGTTGGATGGGTAAATTATTGCAAAATATGTAACCTATGATTGACATGAATAGGTGCTGATGTAGCACGGCAGCATGATTAGAAAAATCAGTCAGTGGACTGGAACTATATTTACTAGGGTTAATTAGATAGATAAATAATGGCATCACAATTCTTGCATGTTTGAAAATTGTCACCGCGTTTTTCATTCTTAAAATACACCGTAGAGCTTTCAAAAATGCCATAGGATGTCACTATAGAGCTTGGAAAAATATCACGAAAGAGTTTTATGAGAATTGCAGTGACATTTTTCGATTCGGCAATAATTGCAGGGGCATATAGTACCATCTACCCTGTTACTAGCGGACTCTTTTAGATGGGCTGGTAAACGCAGGCCTCAATGACAAGGAGAAGGCGGCGCCGATGCAGACGTCAATTCAAAACAAAATTGAATTGGAAGCTTCTCGATTCAAACGGCGCGGAGGCGGTCTCCTTTGCTGGGCCAAATAAATACACATAGCGGTCGAGCGGGGTACGTACATCGATGCCCCTCAGGATTTCGCGGGATCATTATGGGGATGCTGGCGCTCAACCGGCTAACGTCCGTGCGGCAGGATCGGCGCCGCCGGAAAATACAATCCCGTGGTAGTAAGTCGGATCGATCTTGCCCCTTCTTCTTCCCGATCTCGTATCCCATGTTTTCGTTTTGTTTATAAGACTTTTTCCGATCAATATTTATAACAAATTTTCATACTTGTTTATAAGTCATTTTTTCTAACTCACAATGATAACTAATTATTATGGTAAATTTAAACATTTTGTTTTATTAAAAATACATTTCTCAATAAACTACACCTTGAAACATTTTTAAATCAATTCATCTTCAATGCGATCAAATAAGAAATGGTGAAATTGCATGTCATTTGGATTAGTTTGTGAACCTTATATTAATGTAGCATATAAGCATGTGTGTCCCGTTAATTATTTTTAATAATTGTGTGGTATACAAATGTATTTCTATAATGAAGTTTACGAGTACATATATGCAAATAGAAACATCTGGAGTACACGAGATGTTTACAAGGAGTTTGGTACCTAATAATTGGCATGCTGCTTTATTCATTTTTTTGTTCAAATATGTGGAACATATTACAGTTCAATAATATGTGATGATATGCACATGATATGTACTTGGTATTCATATAGTATTACTTCCTTTAGTACAACTTCTAAGCATTCACCAAAAAGAGAGACTTGCATTTTAGGTAAAATTCCTTTATAAGGTGAATTTTCTATTACACACCCAGCCACATACTTTGGTTAGATATGCAATGATCTCAATATATTTAGGAGGCTCTTGGACTTGAAACTTTTTCACTAATAATCTGGTGTTTAATATGCACACTTATTGTAGTGTGTGTGTGTGTGTGTGTGTGCGTGTGTGTGTGTGTGCGCGCGCGCATGCGCTCTCCTCTCTTCGTCATTGGGGCCGAGGTCGCTGCCCTGTTTTCTAGGTCTATGGTTTCGCACTAATGTCAAGGAGCAACAAAACGAGATTGACCTTGGCTATGATGACTTGCATTCACTGAGGACAACCAGGAGTAGAGACTCAAATCTCAAGCCAAATAAGAGAAGCTCAAAGGTGCATCCCCATAGGACATTCCACACACGTATGTATATATAGCGTACTTTAGATAGTGCCTAGCTACTAAAGCTCTCCAGTGGATGATCCGCCTCAGTCATGATCATGGCGAGTTCGAAGACTTTTATCAGTTTATTTTCGGTAGAGGTGTCCAACTTCTTCTATCCTATCATCATAGATCATTACTTCTTCACGTTTTAGTTTGTAATTTACTCCCCCCATTTCTTGTTAGCCTGCATATAAAATTTGTTCAAGTGAAACTTTGCAAAATTTGAGTTAGTTTATAAAAAATATCAACATTCACAATATGAAATCGATATTAGTAGATACATCATCACATTAATTTTCATACTATATAGCTTTAGTATGATAGATGTTGATACTTTTTTGTAAAGAGTTAGTCAAACTTTACATAGTTTAACTTTGACTAAATTTTATAAGCGAACTAAAAAGAAACAGAGGGAGTACATTATTAGATATTAGACCGCCGACTACGTTGCATTGATTGGTGCTTGTTCAATATTAGAAATACATTGTATGTACATACTAAGTACCTAAATGGGGTCCTAGGACATTAGAGGCCCTGTGCAACCATACATGCTGCACATGCCCAGGGTCGGCCCAGGGTACACCAACCCCACGTTTCTTCAACTTCGTCACCACCCTACTACTCCTCCGTGACCCCCACACAGGCCTGGTCTCCTCTGAACTCAACCACTATTGCAGGATGCTGCTAACGCGACACTACGATCAGAGACCCTTCGACGAAATTGTGTGCGATGCAATAATCGCAAACGGTGCTGTAAAATAATCGTCAAAAAAGGTGCAAACCGTTTGCGATGGCGGGCACATCAAACATGGTTCAAATTTTAGTTGCGTGTGCGATGCTGAGCATACGGTTCATCCATACGAACTGTTTGCAATTAGACAAAACAACAGAAACGGGCAACCATATCAATGTGTGTGTGCGATATACGGCATACAGTTCGCTCTGATGAACTGTTTGCGATGATCGAGGTGAACACAAACGATTCGGCGTAACAAGCTGTGTGTGATACCTGGCAAACAGGTCGGTAATCATAATTGTGTGCGATCATTATAGACAACCCATACGGTCTTTTTTTGTGAATTGTGTGCTCGTCAGGGCACACAGTTTTAACAAACTAACCTGTGGGCGATAATGTAGAGATCTCTGTCGAATACTTATTAGTTATTAATAACCGTCTGCGACGAGATTGATAGGATAAACAGAGATAACAAATTAATATGAGTGAACGGAAACAGAGATATGTACAGTCTGCTTAATTTAGTCCTTGTTGTTGTTGTTGTTGTTGTTGTTGTTGTTGTTGTTGTTGTTGTTGTTGTTGTTGTTGTTGTTGTTGTTGTTGTTGTTGTTGTTGTTGTTGTTGTTGTTGTTGTTGTTGTTGGATGGCCCCGCGATATCGTCTTGGCGAGGATGCTTCTTGCCGCTGACGGTTGGCTTTTTATCGCCGCCGGCATCGTCATCGTCATTGCTGTCATCGTCCTCCTCCTCCTTGTTCGTCCATTTCTCCTCCTCATCATCATCCTTGTCCTCTTCTCCGTCCTCCGACGGCTCCTCGTCCGTCTGGTTGTCATCTGACGACTCCGGAGGCGGCGTCCCTTCCATGATCCGGATATAATCGAGGTCTGGGATCGACGCCGGACTTATGGAAGACGGGCAGGATGATTCTGATGTTGACCTATCATCAGGCGCCAGACTGCTGGCCGAACTATCGTCCTCGCTATCGCTCGACATGGCTGCAGAGTGTGTGCCAGTGTGTAGCGCAGCCTGCCGGGGACGATGAAGATGGTGGACACTTAAGCGGGGTATGCAGAGAAGAGGAAATGCCAATTGAAGCGAGGGATTATCTAACCGCTGATATAATCAACCGCAATTATTTGTACCCAGTCACTCCAAATTCCCAGGGTTGCGCAGGACTCCTATTGGCTGGTTTATTTTTTCAGGACAAAAAGAAGGAACGAGTTTTGGAATTATGCACCGGTACCGGTACGAATGGAGTAGGACAGTTGGCAAGCAATACATTGAGCTCTTCTTATTGATAAAGCTAGTCATAATCAAACTACAAAGGAAAAGAAAAAAGGCTAAGGAAAATATCTGCACAAATCTTCGCGTAACATCAATGGCATAGGACCTAGATGTGCATTACTTAGAGCACATCTAGATGTGCTTTAGCAATACTGTCAAACAAAACCCCTACTCATCATTGCAAATAGCGCATAGAACATGGCTAATGCGACAACCAGAACTACACATGCTAGTTCCTTCTTATCTCTTGCTTTCATCTGTTGCCTGTGATTGATTCTTTCTTGCTTCATCGTACTGATTGTGCATTCCTGATAAGCCAGTTTCTTCTTCAATTTTACGTTATCTTCTGCGAGCTTGGTGATATCACTCCGAGCCTTAGCATGCCATTCTTCATCCAGCCAGTTAACAAAGGCACAAGCCTCATATCCCTGCTAATGTTAAATAGTATTCAGGATGAGTGGTGGTATTAACTGAAGTAAAATGATGAACTTAGCACTAACTGTTGGTGTCAAAATCGGCCGATCTCGGGTAGGGGGTCCCGAACTGTGGGTCTGAGGATCGAAGGTAATAGGAGACAAGGGGACACGATGTTTACCCAGGTTCGGGCCCTCTTAATGGAGGTAAAACCCTACTTCCTACTTGATTGACTTTCATGAGTATAGGGGTTAGAAGAATTGATCTACCTCGAGATCGTAATGGATAAACCCTAGATGTCTAGCCTATGTGAATTCTGACGATCCTTACGGACAAAACCCTCGAGCTTATATATACACCGGAGGGGTACAAAGGCGGTTTACAAGGGTAGGAAACAATACACCCGGGCTCCAATCTTGCCCTTCACGCATCCAGGAGTCCTATCCGAACACATGGAATAATCTTCCGTTCTATCTTCACGGGCCATTAGCCTGACCCGTGTTCGAACAGGCCAGACACCTGAGGACCCCTGAATCCAGGTCTCCCTCAGTAGCCCCTGAACTTTCCTTCGATGATGATGTAGTATCTGGCTTATGACTTCGGCTTTGCAAGGTGGGTTCTTCATTATACTTCGGACCAACGACAGTCTGGCTCTGACCTTGATGTTCTACTTTTACGATTCCTTCCTGTTGTCGCTTGGATTTCTGCACACCGGGTGAATATGAATGGTCTGTGAGTTTTTGCAAATAAGCCCCTCACCACGCCCGGACAAAATCTATATAAGGAGATTTAGATCCCTAGATGCAATCCCACATCGCGCAAAAGAAAATCCGTCAAGATTAGCTACGAACAAAGCCTTCCAATATGGACAGTGCCCCGGGCTCCTCTTCGCGCCCCCATGGCCCTCAAGAGGGTGATTGGAAGAGTTGCTCAATGCCTCATCTTCAGCTGAGTCGACTCCAGACGCAGGGTTATCTTTCCCTCGCAGATCTCGTCTCCGTTCGAGCGGGTTTGGCCTCAATCGGTAACAATGTGATGGCTGAGAATTTCCCCAACCCTAATAAGGAGGAGAGGGTGTGCTTCGTCCCATTCCTGCTGCGGGGCCTAGGATTTCCAATCCATCCCTTTCTTAGGGGCCTATTGGAATTTTACGGCATCCAACTACACAACCTTACCCCATGTTCGATTCTGCACATCTCGTGTTTCGTTGCCCTCTGCGAACTGTTCTTAGGCATTAAGGCCCATTTTGAACTATGGAGGAAGTTCTTTTGCCTTGTTCCCCGCCATCGAGGAGGCTCCATATCTGAAGTGGGCGGTGCCGACGTATGGCGTATAGCCGGATCCGGATACCTCATAGGAACTCCCAAAGAGGTACCCACAGTGGTCTTCGGAGTGGTTCTATATGGATGATGTCCCACTGCCGGACCCAGCTCGGCGCGACCTTCCTGAATTTTCTAGCGCTCCTTTAAAGAAGCGTCTCAACTGGCATCCCCAAAGTCCCAAGGAGGAAGACAGTGCGGAAATAAAAAGGTTGGTTAGCAAGGTCAGGTTACTAGCCCATACCGAGCTCTCGATAGTCGAGGTTATGGCTATTGCAATAAAGTGGTGTGTCCAGCCTCTCCAATCCAGAGTAACTCCCGTATGGTATTACAATGGAGAAGATGATGCATCCCGTTACAGACGGAAGGGTCCGGATACCCCTGCCGAACTGGCCACAATCTTGGTCGATCTGTATAAGGGTGAAAAAGAAGATTTCCTCCGTTTAAACTGCCGGGAAGGCTATTCCATGTACAACCCTTTCGAATGTGTAAGACTTCGATTATTCGTGCTATTTTATTGCTGTCACGGTATGCTAATCCAATTTGTTCTTTTTTAAAACAGTCATGGCGGTAGATGATCGAGGACGTTCACTGTCCTGCTCCACAGCCAGAGGACCATAATCGCGACGAGGACCCTGACTTTCGCGAGGATCTGGATAAATACATAGAATTTGATGATGGGGTATTTTATCAAGCGAGCCCTGACGGCTTGGAAGTGGCTATCACCACCGACTACCCCCGCCCTTATCCCTTCTGCATTGTAAGTATTCGGAGGACTCTTAAAAGGAAGTCCCTACTCGCACCTTTACCCATTATACTAATCCAGATTTTAACAGGATCGGCCCTCGGCGGACCGTACCTCCTTAAGGGCGGCCCCTATGCATGGCAGCCGTTTGAAACGAAAGGGGCCCGGGAGCGCTGCAGAGACCTCACAGTCTTCCAAGAGGTATGTCCGCTTAATACATGCCTAGGCATGAGTCCGGATTGTTTAAAGTCTCCTTTTTATCTTTGATGTTAGGAAAAACAGGCGGCAGATGGTGGGAAAACGCCCTGTTAGCCAAATGTCCGTGAATCTGGTGCTGGACTCGCCAACTAGGACGAGAACCGATGCAATGCCAGGTCTGAATCTTTATGAGGATTCAGACGACGTCTCTGTCACGAATTCCGAAGTGGAGAGCGTGATGAATCACCGTTGACTGAAGGAAGCCGTGCGCACTCTGACCTTTTCCGAGCAAGAGTTTACCGCACTCAGCACGGTGGATGCATATATCCGAGCCGCTCGAGACAGACTTGCCGAAGTCACTTAGTTGTTCTCAAAGGACATACAGGTAAACGTTTATGCAATTTTGAATAGTCATCTGCTAGTAGCCCCCGAGACTTGAAGCGGTGAGGCGAACCGATTTAAGGATCGATACGACCTGCAGGTCCTTAAAGAGAAGAACACCGCGCTAGCCCAGGAGCTGAAAACAAACCAGGCGCGGCTGAATGTTGTCACCGCTGAACTGGCGGAGATAAAAAAGGCCGCAATGAGTGTATCCGGGAAGAAAAAACACGAGGAGGAAAAAGACAGACAATCCGTAGAGATAGAGAGCTTAAGGGCTCAGTTATCGGCCGTGCAGAAGGAAAATGAGAAACTAAAGGGCGACATATTCGGTATGTCTTCTTCTTATTTTTTGAAAGACCACCCCGGGGCTCATGTTTTAGTCCATAATTCAGAACGTGATGACTCTGTTGCTGCAGGCCTGTTAACTGGTCGACCGGAAGAAGAAGTATCTGGATTCCAAGGCAATGTGCTGAAGGAGCTGTCTGTGGTACACGCTCGGGCCCGGAAAGCCATGAAGAGTATGGTCAAGGCATTATGGCCGTCCGATACCCCTCTAGAAAGTATGGAGGGCTTGGCAAACCTGTTCAAAGGTGCCCGGCGCCGGTTTGAGCTATGGAAGACATCCGCCTGCCGTGAAGGTGCCAAGAAGCCTGGGCCATGGTGAAAACACGCTTCACCAAGCTAGATCCGAATCATATTGCCCGAGTGGGACCACGGGGACTAGACGGGAAAGAGATTCCAGTGAGTTTGGTGTATGACCAAGTAATGATAGCTACGAAGTATTCGCAGGAAGACTGTAGGTTAGATAGTCTTATAGATGGAATAGATAAGGAATAGGTGTTTGATTTAATGTAATAAAGTACGTGATGATCGACCTGTACCTTTATCCGAACATGAGAAAAGTTTGTCATCGCAGGCTTTCGGCTTTAACCTCCGGACCAAAAATGGTGGAGTGTTTTCGGATACTATTTTGAATGAAAAGAAACATTCACTATGTCTAGAAACCACACGACCCAGTCATTGTGCTCGAACAGACAAAAAATTTAGTTCAGGATGTATGTTATATTACATATGTAAGAAACATCTTCCAAGGAGCATAGTTCTGTTAAGGGTTCCTTTCCTTGGGTTGGCATGCAGTAATTGTGCATGCCGGGTCTTTCGTCAATATAGAAAAACTGTCCCGCAGTGTTAGAGTGGTTACAAGAATGTAACAATTTGTCATTTGATTGCCGACCAATTATTCTCTTAAGAACGCTAATTTTCGGCTTCACCCGTCTGAGGTACATGTTCGGATAACCCGGTTGTAACAATCCAGAGGTGCTCCCTTTAAACCCTAGCCGAACAATCAGGAACGTAGGGCATAAGCACAGGAGCAAGGCAAAAAGGATGTATATGAGCAAATGACACATATATTGTGAGCTCTAGTCTCAGAATAATAATAGGCTTCTATTTAAAGAAGCCCCCAGTCATGGTGGGGTGTGTACATTTAAGGATGCATACCCCTCAAGTGTTTGGCTTATTCGAACACATCCTGGAAACTGTATAAAAACGAGAAGAAATAGAAAAATTGAAGAGGAGAAAAAGGAACGAGAAAGAAGTATGGCTGAACTTATGCGTAGAATCTTTGGAGCCGAGCAGCGTTCCATGGATTCGGCTCTAGGCGGTTATGCGATGCATTACGAAGGCAGTAGGCTCCTCCAGTGAGAACTTCATCTATAATGAAGGGACCCTCCCATTTTGGTTTGAGCTTGTCCTTTTTTCTTCTATGGGAGGTGTAAAACGAGCTCACCGACATTGTAAGTCCTTACCCGCACTTACCTGCTTTTATATCTCCGAGCCTGTTGTTGATAGAGTGCGGAACGGGCTTTTGCAACATCGCGCTCCTCCTCCAGGCCATCTAGGTCGTCTTGCTGATCGAGCTTGGCTTCTCTCTCTTCATACATGCGCACTCGAGATGAGTCATGAATAATGTCGCAGGACAAGACAGCCTCTGCGCCGTACACCATGAAAAAGGGTGTGTATCCGGTTGTGCGATTGGGCGTGGCCCGCAGTCCCCAGAGTACGGAATTGAGTTCCTCGACCCAGTGTTTATCTGACTCCCATAGGGATGACACTAGTCTGGGTTTGATGCCGCTCCTTATGAGGCCGTTAGCCCACTCGACCTGACTATTTGTTTGAGGGTGATATACGGAGGCGTAATCGAGCTTAATGCCGAGGTTAGCACACCAATTCTTCACCTCATCGGCCGTGAAGTTAGAGCCATTGTCATTAATGATGCTGTGCGGGACGCCATAACGGTGTACGGCACCGGATATAAAGTCGATCATCGGCCCAGCTTCAACCATTTTTGCTGGTTTGGCCTCTATCCACTTAGTGAATTTATCCACCATAACCAGCAAATATTTCTTCTTATTGCTTCCCCCTTTAAGGGGTCCGACCATGTCTAGCCCCCAGACCATGAAAGGCCAAGTAATGGGGATTGTTCTTAGGGTAGTGGGCGGCATATGGCTTTGATTGGCAAAAAGCTCGCATCCGACACAATGCTGTACAAGGGCCTGTGCATCTTCTCGGGGCGTAAGCCAAAAGAAACCTATACGGAAGGCCTTACGTACAAGGGCCCGAGCTGCAGCGTGATCGCCACCGAGACTAGCATGTATTTCACCCAAGAGCTGCCATCCCTCCTCTTCGGAGATACATCTTTGAAGAACTCCAGTAGTACTTTTCT
Source organism: Aegilops speltoides (assembly GCA_021437245.1). Lineage (NCBI taxonomy): Eukaryota > Viridiplantae > Streptophyta > Magnoliopsida > Poales > Poaceae > Aegilops > Aegilops speltoides. Next base: position 418,329,384 of record CM038141.1, on the reverse strand, counting down.
TATAGAGTTCTCCTTCATGAACTTTGAAGGCTTCTGAGCATCGAACTATGCGACGTGCCTCATTCTGGTCATCAGGGAGCTCCCGCCTATTAAGGTAAGCTAGGAAAGGTTCGGTCCATGGGGCAATTATAGCCATGATTTCATGGGCGGAAGGTGTCATTTCAGTGCCCGAGCCCCCGATGATATCAGAATTGTGTTCGACATCTGGGGGTATGGTCGGCTTCGGACTAGTATTGCCGCTCTTGTCCTGCCATACCACGGATGGCTTGAAGATCCTTTCCAGAAAGGTGTTAGGTGGGACGGGGTCGCGTTTAGCGCCCATTCGAGCAAGGATGTCCGCTGCTTGATTACTGTCTCGAGCAACATGATGAAACTCGAGCCCCTCAAACCGAGCTGATATTTTGAGTATGACGTTGCAGTATGCCGCCATCTTTGGATCTTTTGCATTGAATTCTCCATTTATTTGGGATATTGCAAGGTTCGAATCCCCACGCACCTTGAGGCGTTGTATGCCCATAGAAACATCCATTCGGAGGCCATGCAGTAGTGCTTCATATTCGGCTGTGTTGTTGGAGTCTGTATACATGATTTGTAATACATAACAGACTGTGTCCCTAGTGACCCACAAGTGTAGGGGATCTATCATAGTCCTTTCGATAAGTAAGAGTGTCGAACCCAACAAGGAGCAGAAGGAAATGACAAGCGGTTTTCAGTAAGGTATTCTCTGCAAGCACTAAAATTATCGATAACAGATAGTTTTGTGATAAGGTAATTTGTAATGGGTAACAAACAATGAAAGTAAATAAGGTACATCAAGGTGGCCCAATCCTTTTTGTAGCAAAGGACAAGCCTGGAAAATTTCTTATATAGAGAAAAGCGTTCCCGAGGACACATGGGAATTATCATCAAGCTAGTTTTCATCACGCTCATATGATTCACGTTCGTTACTTTGATAATTTGATATGTGGGTGGACCGGTTCTTGGGTACTGCCCTTTCTTGGACAAGCATCCCACTTATGATTAACCCCTATTGCAAGCATCTGCAACTACAAAAGAAATATTAAGGTAAACCTAACCATAGCATGAAACATGTGGATCCAAATTAGCCCCTCACGAAGCAACGCATAAACTAGGGTTTAAGCTTCTGCCACTCTAGCAACCCATGATCTACTTATTACTTCCCAGTGCCTTCCTCTAGGCCCAAACAATGGTGAAGTGTCATGTAGTCGACGTTCACATAACACCACTAGAGGAGAGACAACATACATCTCATCAAAATATCGAACGAATACCAAATTCACATGACTACTAATAGCAAGACTTCTCCCATGTCCTCAGACAAACATAACTACTCACAAAGCATATTCATGTTCATAACCAGAGGGGTATTAATATGCATTAAGGATCTGAACATATGATCTTCCACTGAATAAACCAACTAGCATCAACTACAAGGAGTAATCAACACTACTAGCAACCCACAGGTACCAATCTGAGGTTTTGAGACAAAGATTGAATACAAGAGATGAACTAGGGTTTGAGAGGAGATGGTGCTGGTGAAGATGTTGGTGGAGATTGATCCCCTCCCGATGAGAGGATCGTTGGTGATGACGATGGTGATGATTTCCCCCTCCCGGAAGGAAGTTTCCCCGGTAGAACAGCTCCGCCGAAGCCCTATATTGGTTCCGCCAAGGTTCCGCTCGTGGCGGTGGAGTTTCGTCCCGTAAGCTTGCTTATGATTTTTTCTAGGGTAAAAGCCTTCATATAGCAGAAGATGGCCACTAGAGGGCTGCCAGGGGGCCCACGAGGTACGGGGGCGTGCCCAGGGGGATAGGGCGCGCCCCCACCCTCGTGGATGGTGGGCGCCCCCCTCAGGTATTTCTTCCGCTCAATATTTTTTATTAATTCCCAAAATGACTTTCGTGGAGTTTCAGGACTTTTGGAGTTGTGCACAATAGGACTCTAATATTTGCTCCTTTTCCAGCCCAGAATCCCAGCTGCCAGCATTCTCCTTCTTCATGTAAACCTTGTAAAATAAGAGTGAATAGGCATAAGTATTGTGACATAACGTGTAATAACAGCCCATAATGCAATAAATATCGATGTAAAAGCATGATGCAAAATGGACGTATCAACTCCCCCAAGCTTAGACCTCGCTTGTCCTCAAGCGGAAGCCGAAAACCAAAAAATATGTCCACATGTTTAGAGATAGAGGTGTCGATAAAAATAAAATACGGACGTGAGGGCATCATGATCATTCTTATAACAGCAACATATATATATATATATATATATATATATATATATATATATATATATATTGTCATATGATTTCTTATGCTCAAGTAACAATCTATTCACAATGGCAAGTATGAATCAGAAACCTCATTGAGAACCAACAAACTATGATCTCGGTCATTGAAGCAATTGCAATTTATCATAACATAAGAAAGAATCAATATAAGAGCTTTTCAGCAAGTTCACATACTCAACCATCATTTAGTCTTTCACAATTGCTAACACTCACGCAATACTTATGGTTATGAAGTTTTAATCGGACACACAGAAAGATAGGGGCTTACAGTGTTGCCTCCCAACGTTTTACCTCAAGGGTAATGTCAACAATAATAGTTCATGCTAACTTACATCCAATATATATATATATATATATATATATATATATATATATATATATATATATATATATATATATATATATATATATATATATCAGGATCTTTCCAACACGAGGTGCTTGCCAAAGGATAAAATGTAAAAAGGAAAGGTGAATATCACCATGACTCTTGTATAAGACATAGATAAAAGATATGCCCTTCGCAGAGGGAAGCAGAGGTTGTCATGTGCTTTTATGGTTGGATGCACGAAATCTTAATGCAAAAGAACGTCACTTTATATTGCCACTTGTGATATGAACCTTCATTATGCAGTCCGTCGCATTTATTGCTTCCATATCACAAGATCGTATAAAGCTTATTTTCTCCACACTTATAAGTCATACATATTTAGAGAGCAATTTTTATTGCATGCAACATGACAACTTACTTGAAGGATCTTACTCAATCCATAGGTAGATATGGTGGACTCTCATGGCAAAACTGGGTTTAAGGATGTTTGGAAGCACAAGTATCTCTACTTGGTGCAAGGAATTTGGCTAGCATGAGGGGGAAAGGCAAGCTCAACATGTTGGATGATCCATGACAATAAACTTTATTTCGGATATAAGAAAACATAACCCATTACGTTGTCTTCCTTGTCCAACATCAACTCTTTAGCATGTCATATTTTAATGAGTGCTCACAATCATAAAAGATGTCCAAGATAGTGTGTTTATATGTGAGAACCTCTCTTTCTTTATTACTTCCTATTAATTGCAACGATGACCAAAACTATGTTTGCCAACTCTCAACAATTTTTATGCATCATACTCTTTATATGTCAAGTCATTACTTTCCATAAGATCAATATGATCTCTTAATTTCTTTTTATTCTTCCTTTTACCCCCTCAAGATCATAGCAAGATAGCAAAGCCCTTGACTCAACACTAATCTTCATTTTCCAAGTACCTATTCATTCCACTGCGACAAACGGTTAGCACTGTCCAGGCATGAGCTCGTGCAACCACCCTGCGTGTGGGAGCTCGACATGTCTCTCAAGTCCACCCCGGTTGTCCTTGAGATGCAAGATTTGGCCTGGCTCCTCTTTGCATGAATGTGTTAACTAGTGGAATTTTGGACATGAGGTAGCTTGGCACACCCAGTTGATTTTTTGTTCTAAATGTATTAGTATTTGAGGGTGCGGTTTGAGCTATGAAAGGAAGAGAGCACAAGGGGGTTATGCACATAATTCTGTTTCAATGTGAGATTAAGGAAACGACATCAAGTTCAAACAAACAATTTTTGTGTGGGGCAATTCAAATCTACATTGGTAGCCTAGGCTCTTAGCTCCAAGAGCAGACTACTTTAGTATAGCAAGTCTTTTTTAGGAATAGAATTCACAACTTATAGCGTTCTGTGTTTGTGGTATTCGTGTTGTACTACTTGCTCCCAGGTTTATGAAAAGCTGGGCATCTGAAGGAAATGGTTTGGTATCTAAACATAGTGCTAACATGCATCTAGATCAAATCCAACCAGTTATTGCCTCTATGTTCAATTCATTGGAGAACGAATCTCGCATTTTAAAGACGTATATATGCATTGTATTTTGAATTGAGATCCAATAATTGTTCTCGGCTTTTGGGATGTTTTTTCATCGTCGGTTAGTGGAGTCTGCCCAGAAGAGGAAGTGGTAGGTGAGGATATTCAGGTTGATGGTCTCAGATTTCCATTTTTTACATAAATGAAAGCATAACAGTAATGCTATAGGTAAGACATCTCATAAATTGAATGCAACCAAGGATATCCAAAACATATCAAATCATAGGCATTTACAATTGAGCATGCATTTGATATATGACTACTTGTTAAGTGTTAAATTTGATGAGCGTAGTTGCCACTGCCAGCGAAGGGAGAGGGGGAGAGAGAGATAACGATGATGTATTATACTTGAGTAGGTTTCTGCATGTGATACATGGCCCACAAACTCATTTGGTATTTTTTAGTTCGAAAAGTGCAACAATCTCCTTGCCAACTTATGCTGCATTGCATTAATTGCTACAGTGTAGGCAGTTACATATAATGCTTCTCACAGGTGTTGGATCGATAGGGCCAATAGAAGAAGAACAATGCGACAAGAGCGAGTCTAGCCACCATGGGATAGAGGGGTGCAAAGTATAGGTATGGGTGTGGGAGGTTTCGGTAAAGTAATGGCTATGCAGGTTGCCTATTCCAGCGGAAAACTCAAAAGGCACAAGCTGAATGAAGCCTCTTAGATGTGAAAGCGGATCCTTGTTGTGCACAACGCATGTCAGGTGTGCCATATCTCCTGATCTGCATGCTCTGCCTCTCATAACCTAGATTAATCTCTCACCATGCCATCCCAACCTATTTTCTTGCATATGCTGTTACTATACTACCACTTTTCCGTCCTATGTCCTGGTTATATTTGCTAGGGTGAAACATGTGATCATCATGATTCACATTCCTTGGATGTACCATTGTTCATTCCAGTTGTGGCAACAATAACCACGGTAGCGCTTTCCATTCGTGTTAAGCAAATGTAGTTGTACAAGTATATTACAGGGACATTTTACACTAACTAACTAAATCATATTGTAAAGATTGTCTGGCGACGGGATTGATGGTTAACGACAGCAACCGTGGTGAGGAAGAGAGGTCGAGGGTGTCACACTTTAGGATTCTCAGCTCGATTCTCATGCCGAAGAGCTCCTGGCCACAGTTGCGATGAACGGCGTCGATGACTGTACTAGCGTGCGAGCTCACGTGTGTGAGCTACATGCCGCTCGAGCTCGACGCGGCTCCATCGCTGATATACAGCTTTGCGGACCTCCACCAAAAGTTGAAGCTCTTGTCGTTGAACGAATCAGACCAGAGCAACACCGGACACGCCATCGAACTCCAAATCTAGCACCCCACCGCGACTAGGCCGCCGAAGGAGGAAACCATACATGCCATCCACGAACCACGAACCATGAACCCAGCACACGTTCCATCTTCCAAATGTCATTGATACAAACCATAATCTGCATCCGCTCCTAGACTACCTCCCAAGCTCCACGCCGACGCTGGAGCAAACATCGTCACAGGGGCGGAGCCTGAGGACACAGGTTCAGCACGAGGATGCCGCCGCCGTCACGCCATCTTTACTTGAACAGACTGATTTCCAAATCCATCCTCAACCATAGGAACGATGACCTCGTCAGGGAAGGATTCGGAGAATCATTATTCAGCGTCGTCATCATCGCTGCCGAAGCCAAGACGACGAACAACCAAAAAACCTACACTACGACGGAGTAAAAACGATCCACACGCGTGGATCCGCCGACCCTCCTCACCACCGACGACCGAGGTCACCGGCAGAGGGGAGCCGCCCGAGAACAGCGCAGGAAGATTGGCCTCTCCTGACGGCGGCTAGGGTTCCAGCCGCGAGGGACGAGAGGAAAACCCATTGTTAAATGTGTACAGTAAAATGTTTCTCATGTATACGAAAAATGTATACAAAACAAATACAATGTGCATGAAATAGTTGATGTATATAAAAAAGTTAATCAAGCATTAAAAAAGGTAATAATCTATTTGAAAAATATTAAACATATATAAAAAATGTTCCTTATATATACAAAAAATGTAGAACATGTATTAAAAAATTGAACATAAAAACATAAATTTTTAAAAATGTTGACCGTGTATCGAAGATGTTAATCATATATTTAGAAAATATGAACCCTGTATATTTTCCTGATATATACCAAAAATGTACAATGCGTCTGAAAAAGTAGTCATGTAACACAAAAATTTGAAAAAATGTTAATAATCTATTAAAATATGTTAAGTGTGTACAAAAAATCTTAGAGATGTATGCAAAAAGTTTGAATATGTATTAACTGTTTTAACATATAAACATAAATTTTAATTTTTGACCATGTATAAAAAATGTTAATAATATTTTTTTTTTAAATGTAAACATGTATGAAAAAATTGTTCCTGATATGCAAATGTACAATGCGTATGAAAAAGTTAGTCATCCAAGATAAATGTTTAAATTGTCATTCATATATTTAAAAAAATGTTAAACATGTATAAACAAATATTCTTGATCCATATGTAAAATGTACAAACGTGCATGAAAATGTAGACATGTATTGAAGAAAAAACACCGAAGAAACGGAAGAAAGAAAGACCTCGACAATGGGAAAACCCAAAAAAACCATGAAACCCCATGAGGGAACGAAGAAAACAGAGCAAAACCGAAGAAAAAAAATACTGATGTAAACTAAGAAAGAAACAAACAAAACCAAAGAAAATAGAAAATAAAATAAAAACTAAAATGGAGAATGGAACAAAAAAAACAGGGGAAACAAAAGAAAAGAAAAAACCAGTAAAAGCAGGAGTAAGACAAGAAAACAATGAAAAAACAAAGGAAAAGCAAAAAAAACCAAAAAAGCCCATGAAGAAACAAAAACCGGAAGTAAAGCGAAAAAGAAACAAAAAAGAACAACAAAGCACGAGCAAAATGCAGCGAGCAAACGAGCACGCAGCGAGCAAGTGCGCAGGGCAGACCATTACTACACAGAGCACGTGAAACCTTCAATGAGACATGAGCTACTCTCGCTGTCTCTTGTACATGAGGTTTGAAGAAGAGGGGTGGGCTTGCTGCCTAGGCCCTTTTGGGCTTAAGTGCGCATGATTTTTGGGCCTTCTATTTTTATTTTCATGGTGCTTCTCATGTTTGCAATTTACTTGAGGGACCAAACATTACTCAAAAACCCATCAAAAAAAAAAAATACTTAAAAAAAACTTGAGGGACCAAACAACCTCTAAATTTTCTCAAACTTTTTGTGTAGCCTCTCTGGGTAATAACCAAACCCACACAAAAGTTTCGATATTTTTGAGTTTATATTTATATTTTATGTTGATATAAACTCAATTTTGTTATTAATTGGGGTTGAACCAGGTATTTCCAAAATTCATGAAATAAGTTTGGTAGCTGCCTAATAATACTTGAAGGCTGTGTGCAGTTTTTCAAGAGAAGTCACTATGTGGAATCCCTCCATTGTAATATGGCAAGATCTACATCTTTTATCAAATGAAAATCAATTAAACATGATGCTTATGTTGAACAATCAGTTCTCAATTACTACCATTTATCTGGGGTTGTTACAGTAGGAAGTTGAACGTCACAGATGGTACCCCCTCCCCCCATCCTCCTCGGCGTCGAGGTTCACATGAGGGCTCAAGTTGTTGGAAGAAACCTTTAAACAATTGATTTCTAGTCCCTCCGTCCAAAAGCTTGTCCCTCAAATGGATGAACAAGCTTGGGACAAGTTTTTTCGGACGGAGGGAGTACATGCTAGAGAGCCCCTCACCGACACACCTACCCCCTCATCTGTTCTTCCCATAGTAACATCAATATTATCCAATTTGGATGAGACGGGTGAATTATAAAATCAAAGTAAATATTTTTGATTCAGCGCATTATGAATGTTGACCGAGGGACTTATCGAGGGGAGGTCGTTTCACCGCATTCGCGTGCGACTCATACCGTATTTTGAGTTGTATTTGCCTATATGTTCTTGGTACTAGGGCCAATACTTGGGCGAACAACACCCTTTGGCACGACTCCCAGTTTCCGCAAGGGGAGTCACACGACTACAAAAATGAAGTCCACGACATGCATGGCTTATTATCGTGGCATGGTTGCATGGGTAAATTGTGCTAATGTGGCATGGCTGCATGCTTACAAAAATCTGGTAGTGGGCAAAAAAAGATTACCTCCATCCTAAATTACTTGTCCTAGATTTGTCTAGCTACGGATGTAGGGAGTATAGCTTATGAGTGGCATGCACGTGTCCTTCCAATGTGGCATGGTTGGATGGGTAAATTATTGCAAAATATGTAACCTATGGTTGACATGAATAGGTGCTGATGTAGCACGACAACATGATTAGAAAAATCAGTCAGTGGACTGGAACTATATTTACTAGGGTTAATTAGATAGATAAATAATGGCATCACAATTCTTGCATGTCTGAAAATTGTCACCGCGTTTTTCATTCTTAAAATACACCGTAGAGCTTTCAAAAATGCCATAGGATGTCACTATAGAGCTTGGAAAAATATCACGAAAGAGTTTTATGAGAATTGCAGTGACATTTTTCGATTCGGCAATAATTGCAGGGGCATATAGTACCATCTACCCTGTTACTAACGGACTCTTTTAGATGGGCTGGTAAACGCAGGCCTCAATGACAAGGCAGAGAAGGCGGCGCCGATGCAGACGTCAATTCAAATCAAAATTGAATTGGAAGCTTCTCGATTCAAACGGCGCGGAGACGGTCTCCTTTGCTGGGCCAAATAAATACACATAGCGGTCGAGCGGGGTACGTACATCGATGCCCCGCAGGATTTCGCGGGATCATTATGGGGATGCTGGCGCTCAACCGGCTAACGTCCGTGCGGCAGGATCGGCGCCGCCGGAAAATACAATCCCGTGGTAGTAAGTCGGATCGATCTTGCCCCTCCTTCTTCCCGATCTCGTATCCCATGTTTTCGTTTTGTTGCTTTCTTATGGTATCAACTAGGGCACGGTGCGAGTCATAAATATCAATATTTATAAAAAAAATTCATACTTGTTTATAAGTCATTTTTTCTAACTCACAAATGATAACTAATTATTATGGTAAATTTAAACATTTTTTTATTAAAATACATTTCTCAATAAACTACACCTTGAAACATTTTTAAATCAATTCATCTTCAATGCGATCAAATAAGAAATGGTGAAATTGCATGTCGTTTTGGATTAGTTTGTGAATCTTATATTAATGTAGCATATAAGCATGTGTGTGCCGTTAATTATTTTTAATAATTGTGTGGTATACAAATATATTTCTATAATGAAGTTTACGAGTACATATATGCCAATAGAAACATCTGGAATACACGAGATGTTTACAAGGAGTTTGGTACCTAATAATTGGCATGCTGCTTTATTCATTTTTCTGTTCAAATATGTGGAACATATTACAGTTCAATAATATGTGATGATATGCACATGATATGTACTTGGTATTCAAATAGTATTACTTCATTTAGTACAACTTCTAAGCATTCACCAAAAAGAGAGACTTGCATTTTAGGTAAAATTCCTTTATAAGGTGAATTTTCTATTACACACCCGGTCACATACTTTGGTTAGATATTCAATGATTTCTATATATTTAGGAGGCTCTTGGACTTGAAACTTTTTCACTAATAATGTGGTGTTTAATATGCACACTTATTGTAGTGTGTGTGTGCGTGTGGGTGTGTGCGCGCGCATGCGCTCTCCTCTCTTCGTCATTGGGGCCGAGGTCGCTGTCCTGTTTTCTAGGTCTATGGTTTCTCACTAATGTCAAGGAGCAACAAAACGAGATTGACCTTGGCTATGATGACTTGCACTCACTGAGGACAACCAGAAGTAGAGACTCAAATCTCAAGCCAAATAAGAGAAGCTCAAAGGTGCATCCCCATAGGACATTCCACACACGTATGTATATATAGCGTACTTGAGATAGTGCCTAGCTACTAAAGCTCTCCAGTGGATGATTCGCCTCAGTCATGATCATGGTGAGTTCGAAGACTTATGTCAGTTTATTTTCGGTATATGAAAGTGCAACTATCCCTAGGTGGTTTTGGTAATTCATAACAACATATAGCTCATTGAGCTAATATTATTCCAAGACTATTATTTTAAGAAAGCTCAATGAATGGCATGGCATGGATGATGAACGTGGATCCCTCAAAATACTAAGGACAAAGGATTGGCTCTAGCTCAAAAGCTCAAGACTCTTCATTTTATATTTTAGGGATCCAAGATCACATTGAGTCTATAGGAAAAGCCAATACTATCAAGGAGGGATGAGATGTTGCTTAATGAGCCTATTGCTTCATGTGCTTAGTGATATGCTCCAAAACCCTCAACTACTTTCCCACATCCACAAACGACCTAAACCCAAAGCCAAAATCGGTCACACCGATTCTTCCTATCCGGCGCCACCGATTCCAAAAGTCATAGCCACTACCACAAACCCTAAGCAAATCGGTCTTACCGATAGGGATCTCGGTCTCACCGAGATGGGATTGTAATCTCTCTGTTTCCCTTCATAACGTTTCGGTCTAACCGAAGTGAGCGATCGGTCCCACCGAGATTGCAATGTAAACTCTCTGTTTCCTTTTTGTAACATTTCGGTCTCAACGAAAAGAGCAAATCGGTCCCACCGAGTTCACTTGACCAACTCTCTAGAAAGCTTATTACCAAATCGGTCTCACCGAGTTTGTGTAATCGGTCTTACCGAGATTACGTTATGCCCTAACCCTAACCGAATCGGTCTCACCGAGATGCATGTCGGTCCCACCGAAAATCACTAATGGTCACTAGGTTTACTAAATCGGTCCGACCGAGTTTAACAATTCGGTTCCACCGAGTTTGGTAAATTGTGTGTAACGGTTAGATTGTGTGTGGAGGCTATATATACCCCTCCACCTCCTCTTCATTCGTGGAGAGAGCCATCACAACAAACCTACACTTCCAACTTACCATTTCCGAGAGAGAACCACCTACTCATGTGTTGAGGCCAAGATATTCCATTCCTACCATATGAACCTTGATATCTAACCTTCCCCAAGTTGCTTTCCACTCAAATCTTCTTTCCACCAGATCCAAAACCTATGAGAGAGAGTTGAGTGTTGGGGAGACTATCATTTGAAGCACAAGAGCAAGGAGTTCATCATCAACGCACCATTTGTTACGTCTTGGAGAGTGGTGTCTCCTAGATTGGCTAGGTGTCACTTGGGAGCCTCCGACAAGATTGTGGAGTTGAACCAAGGAGTTTGTAAGGGCAAGGAGATCGCCTACTTCGTGAAGATCTACCGCTAGTGAGGCAAGTCCTTCCTGGGCGACGGCCATGGTGGGCTAGACAAGGTTGCTTCTTCGTGGACCCTTCGTGGGTGGAGCCTCCGTGGACTCAGCAGCCGTTACCCTTCGTGGGTTGAAGTCTCCATCAACGTGGATGTACGATAGCACCACCTATCGGAACCACGCCAAAAACATCCGTGGCTCCAATTGCGTTTGAATCCTCCAAACCCTTCCCTTTACTTTCTTGCAAGTTGCATGCTTTAATTTCCACTGCCTATATACTCTTTGCATGCTTGCTTGAATTGTGTGATGATTGCTTGACTTGTCCTGAAGTAGCTAAAATCTGCCAAACTCTAAAATTGGGAAAAGGTTAAGTTTTTATTGGTCAAGTATTCTAATCACCCCTCCTCTAGACATACTTCAAGGTCCTACAAGTGGTATCAGAGCTTTGGTCTCCATTTGCTTTGATTTCCATAGCTTTTGGTGGTCATAGCCTTGGTTTCACAACCTAGGAGAGTATGGCGCCTAGCGAGGAAATTATCACCGAGAGGTCCTTACTTTGATGGTACTAATTTTGCTAGTTGGAAGCATAAGATGAAAATGCATATTCTTGGACATAACCCGCCGCTTGGGCAATTATTTGTATTGGCTTGCAAGGTGAATTTTTCGATGGGAGAGAACCGAACCGTGAAGCTAATGCGAAGAATTGAAGATGCTGCAATACAATGCTCAAGCTTGTGATATCATCTTCAACGGATTGTGCCTCAAGAATTCAACAAAATCAGCCGTCTTGAGAATGCAAAGGAAATTTGGGATACTTTGATTGATATGCATGAAGGTACCGAGTCCGTCAAGGAATCCAAGTTGGATGTGCTCCAAAGTCAGCTTGACAAGTTCAAAATGAGGGATGGTGAAGGTGTCGCTGAAATGTACTCTAGGCTTGCTCTTATCACAAATGAGATTGCCGGCTTAGGGAGTGAAGAGATGACCGACAAATTCATCATCAAGAAGATCTTAAGAGCATTGGATGGAAAGTATGATACCGTGTGCACATTGATCCAGATGATGCCAAACTACAAAGATCTCAAGCGAACGGAAGTCATTGGAAGAATTGTTGCTCATGAGATGTCACTCAAGGATAAGGAGGAACTTCACAACAAGTCAAGTGGTGCTTACAAAGCCTCAGGTGAAGCCCCCACATCATCAAGTGAGAAACCAACCTTCAATGAAGAATTGAGCTTAATGGTGAAGAACTTCAACAAATTCTACAAGAGTAGAAGCAAAGAAAGAAGCTCCAAGTCAAGGTATTACAATGACAAGAGATCTTCTAGTCGAGAGCGCAATTGCTACAATTGTGGGAGACCCGGACACTACTCCAATGAGTGTACGACACCCTACAAAAGAAGAGAAGATTCTCCAAGAAGAAGGAGCAAAAGAGAAGAAACACCACCAAGAGAGAGGAGGAGTAGAGATGATCGTTATGAACGAAGACCCTCACGGAGAAGCAAGGATTCGGAAAGGAAGGACAAGTCATCAAGGAGCTATACAAAACGAAGACATCAAGCTCATGTTGGTGAATGGGTTTCCGGCTCCGACTCCGACAATCACTCCGAGAGAAGCTATCACTCCGACTCCGAATATACTCAAGATGAAGGTGTTGCCGGTCTAGCACTTGTGTCAACCAACTCCTATGACATATTTGATTCACCAAATGAAGGTGTTGGAAGATGCTTCATGGCCAAAGGTCCAAAGGTAACACATCCCGAGTATGTTGATTTCAATAGTGATGAAGATGACTTGCTTGTGGATGATGATTTACTTGTTGACAACTCTAGTGATTAATACTATGATGAAACGTCAATTAATCATGCTAATCAAGATAAAATGAATGACAATGACAAGGAGAAGATTGAGCTTATAACTAAAGAACTAAACTCTCTTAAGTTAGCTCATGAAACTATCTACGAAGATCATCGAGAACTTTTAAGGGCTTATGAGAAGTTACGCTTTGAAAATCTCAATCTTGAGCAAGAGCATGAGTTCTTAAAAGCAATCAATGATGATCTCCGCAAGAAAAGTTCTTCTTACATTGCCAAGCATTTACTCTTATCTACTTACATGCCTCAAGTCAAGTCTAGTAACAAGTACAAGAAAGATACTTCCTCTAGTAGTAACAATAATAATGTCAAATCCAATATTGTTGCTTCTAGTAGTTCTATTGATTCCACTAATGATTCTCTTAGCCAAGTTACACTTGAGAAAGAAATAGCTTATTGAAGGGAATTATAGAGAAAGGTGTTTACAAGAGCCTTGCCGGGAGTAAGCAATTCGAGGAAATTGTACGCAAGCAAGGAAGGCACCGGAAGAATCAAGGTGTTGGTTTTGAACGAAAGTTAAATGCCAATGGAGTTGAGTGGGAAGAAGATCAATACCCCAAGACGAAGTTTGTTCCTCAACAAGAGAAGTATGATCCTACTTCCTTGAAGGGAACACAAGATCAAGATGATCTTCCACCACAAGACCACAAGAACAAAGGCAAGGACAAGCTTCAAGAAGAGATTGATGCATTTGAAGAAGCACCTAAAGCCTCGTTCAAGTGGGTCCCCAAGACTATGTCAAGTTCTACTTCATCAAGTACAATTACAACTCCAAGGATTCCCATCAAGATGATGTGGATCCCGAAGAAGAAGAACTAGAGAGTTCTTGAGGGTGACTCCGCCAACATTCTTCACTCATATCATTTTGACAAGAGAAAGTGCAATCAACTTCCACATCTTGCACTAGTTCAAGGAGTCACAAACCTTCATGTTGGTAAGGCAAGGGACAAGGTAACCTAATGAATTCATGGACATCATCTTGTGTGCACATCACTCTATGTCTATGGATATTCTTGTTTGTTCCTTGTGGGACTAACCCATGTAGGTAAATTGAATGTGCAACTCACTCCAAAGGATTGCTCCAAATGATCTACATCAACATTGATCATCCACATCTTCAACACCTACATGAAGTCATCATCGACAAAACCCAAGGTTAGTTCATCCCTCTAAGGGGGGATCTCACATCTAGGGGGAGCTTAACTCTAAGAATTGAGTCAAAGCAACTCTAATGGTGTGAACACATTAATGCATTATGTAAAAGTGGTAACCCCACTTGAGCTTAAACGATGAGTATGACCTATGATCAAATGTTCTCATTTGACTCCTAAGTCAATATACTCATATATAGATGACCTAGTCATCGCCAATTGTTTGATAGATGCTGGAATTGGTTGTGCATGCTTTGCCACATATTTCATTTGCTATCTTATTGTGTGAGCATGTTGGTGCATATTTTACTCATTCAATGACATCCACTTGTTGTTTTGATTGTTTGGGGTCTTTTCTTTTTGCCAAGTGGATGGACAAGAATGCCTAAGAACCTTCTTTAGCTATCTATGCTTTTCTCATCTCAAACTCTATTCATGATACATCACAAAATTTGATCAAGTCAGATTCGAACCACTCTGTGTGAGGAGCACTCGGAGTCCCCGATTCGTCATAGACTTAAACTTCCAAAACCTCTTTGTGATTCTCGGTCAGACCGATTCTTCCATTTCGGTCCTACCGAGATCACCAAGTTGATCTGAGTTTTCAATCTCGGTGCAACCGATTTGAACTTTTCGGTCTCATTGATTTGTCAGAATCGACACGTTATGCATCTCGGTGCCACCGAGTTGTTCCACTCAGTCACACCGACAGGGTCGGGCTATATATAGCCACGGGCAAAAGTTTGGAAATTTCTCCGAAACCCTTCGCCCGCGCAATAGCTCGCTCTGCCATCATGATCTCCCGATTGTCTCCTCATCGCCAGCAGCCTCCTGTCGCTGGTCTTCGCCGCCGTCAACGGATTTCGTCCCTGCCGTTGCCGCCGTAGCAAGTCCACCGCCAAGTTAGGGTATGGACTTGATCTTTGTGCTATCCACGTCTGATTCCTAGCACATTGTTTTCATATTGATTCTTGCCACGATTGAGACTCTTCTATCCAGCCAAAATAGTCTATAGATTAGATGCGATTCAAATTTTTAGGGTTAGGTTTCCGCCAAAACCATCTCGGACCCACCGAGTTGAAAAACTCGGTCTCACCGATTTGGCTTATGCCATTGCACTAATGACTCTCGGTCCGACCGAGAATTACTAATCGGTGCGACCGATTTGAGGATTCTGTGAAACCCTAGCAGTCTCGGTGCCACCGAACTGAAACTCGGTCCAACTTAGATCATCAGTTTAGGTTCCAAAACTGCTTCGGTATCACCGAGTTTGAAAATCGGTTGATCCGAAGTGCTTTCTATGGAAAACTAAAACTGAACTTTTGAATCATTCTTTTGCAAAAATCTCTGCATTTTGTGATGCTCATCTTTTCTATCTCATCTATAACTCTTCACAGGGTCAGCAGTCAGCTTTTTGCAGAATGTCCGATCGAGTGACAGCCGTAACAGTCGAGGAGCAGATGGACTTGAGTGAGGGCACTAGTCCCTTAACTTCAGATGATGGGAGCAGAAGTACTCCTAGCAATTTGCCTAAGGCTGCTACTAGGCAAAGGAGGAAAAGAACTTCAGATTCTGAGGATGAAGATTACAAAGCCGAGGAAGATGAGGCCACTTCCAAGAAAGTGGTGCTCAAGAAAGAATATGGTTCTGCACAGAGCACAAAACCAGGTCTGAAAAGGAAAGTTCCTGCCAAGAGAATTCCAATGCCAAAAGCCAGGAAGTCCACTCAAATGCCAGCTCAAGCTCAACCCAAAGAGGCACCTGCAAGGAAAGAAGCACCATCAAAACCTCAGAAAGTCCCCACTGGTGCAACTATGAAGTTCACAATTGAATTAGAGGATGATGGTGATCAGGACAAGAAAAAGAAGAGAGCAAGGACCACAACTGCCAAGGTCCTTGGAAAGCCCTCAATGAGAAGGGAATCTGATGAAGAGGAAGAGGATGCTGCACCAGCACCTAAGGCAGCTAAGCTTATGGGTGATGCAATCAGATCAGGGGCTGCAACATCCAAGCCCAAGGAAGCACCCAAAGCTGCCTCCAAGGCCAAGCAAGTTCCAAAGAGGAATACTAGGAGTATTCCAGCTGCAGAGAAGAACATGTCCCCAATGCCAAATGTTGCTGAAGATTCTGATGAAGAAGGACAGGTCCTTAGAAAGCTCAAGCCCAAGATACCAGACCACAATGATGCCCATCCTATGGCTCAGGACATGAGAATCAGCAAGGATTCAGGGCTGAGGTTGTGGAGGATGGAAGATCCATATGCTTCAAGAAGAAGAACTGTTGTTGACTACAGGTTCCACACAAAGGAACAGCAGGACTTCTATGAAACAATTCTGTTGGACAAGAAGCCCATAGTCTGTGACATGAGGTGGGTTGACTGGAAATTCATCAAGGAAAATGAGCAGCACTATCCTGGAGTACAAGACAGCTTTGTTGCTTGTGGAGTTGCAGATTTTGTTGGACAGAAGTTCACCAACTGGAATGATGAGCTTATCATGCAATTCTACTCCACAGCACACTTTTATCCAGATGGTAGAATTGTTTGGATGTCTGAAGGTACAAGGTACCAGTCCACTGTTGAAGAATGGGCAAGTCTGATCAATGCCCCCAAGGAAGATGAGGATGACTTGGACATTTATGCAAAGAAGAAGTTGGGACACAACTCAATGGATCACATGTACAAGGAAATTCCTGACAAGGCTGTAGAGACTCACAAGTTTGGATCAGTTCACTTTCTGCTGTCAGGGTTGCCAACCATAAATTGGATTCTGAGGCACACTCTGTTGCCCAAGTCAGGTGACCATAACATGATCAGAGGGCATGCCATCAACATGCTGCATGTGTTTGATGTGCCACAGAAGTTCAAAGTCATGAGCCTGATCATTGAAACAATCAAGAGGACTGCAGCAGATCAGAAGAGGAGCTGTGGATATGCACCTCAGATTCAAGAATTGATTAACTCAAAGATGGGCACAGGGAAATATCAGTTGGATAAGGAATACTTTCCACTTTATCCATACTTTGAGGATAATGAGGTTGTCATGAATGAAGATGATCCAAAATCAGTTCAAGCTCAGGAGAAGAAGGAGAAGGCTAAGCAGGAGAAGGCTGCCAAGATGCCAACTCAAGAGGAGGCATCTGAGTATTTCTTGAAAACCAAACAAGAGCAGCTTGGTTACCTGATAGCATCAACTCTGTGGATTGAGAAGGGGTTGGCCACCCTAACTCAAAACCAGGAGAGCCTGGAAAGAATCATGGAACAAAAATTCTATGATCTAGATGTCAAGGTAACTGAGATTCAGTCAGTTGTAGAGCAGCTGCAGGATGACATGCAGGAGAGGAAGGGCAAGACAACCACCAATGTGTTTGCCAGAGTGCCTAGAGCCCAGAGGTCGATTTGCGGTGCAAGTGATGACACTAGAGCTACAACTTCAAAGACCAGCCACCGCCCCACAGCCCAATGCAACCAGCTCCAAAGATCCACTCCAAAGACCTCTACTTCAACTCAAGCCTTCGTCCAAGGAGCCATCAGGACACCACCACCAGAAGATCAAGCCTGAGAGTCGATCTAGCACTATGCATTTTCTATGAACTTTTTGGTAACTTGTTGCCAAAGGGGGAGAAAAATGTATAGATCATAGGCTTCGAGAGAGAGTGTTGCTTTTGTTCTCTCTTGCTTTATTTGGTGGCTTTTCAAACTTTGTTTGCTTTTGGTTGAGATGCTATGCTTGTGAGACATTGATGATCATGTGTTTGATCATAAGCTACACTTATGCATGCTTGATATTATCCTATCTATCTTATGTGATCACTCACTATGCTTGGTGATGAGTGCATGTATTCATTGTTTATTATTTTGAGCGCTCCACCAAGATGTATGTGACATGGAAGAGTAACCCATGAGCCTAATTCATTGTGCATTTGCAGTCCAAAGCAAATCTAAAACTATGCACAAATTTAGGGGGAGCTCTTGCTTATCACATACTTCTCAAAGCGACGATGTTATTCAATCTTATTATCATTTGTCGAAGCTTTGATCTATATGTTGTCATCAATTACCAAAAAGGGGGAGATTGAAAGTGCAACTATCCCTAGGTGGTTTTGGTAATTCATAACAACATATAGCTCATTGAGCTAATACTATTCCAAGACTATTATTTCAGGAAAGCTCAATGAATGGCATGGCATGGATGATGAAAGTGGATCCCTCAAAATAATAAGGACAAAGGATTGGCTCAAGCTCAAAAGCTCAAGACTCTTCATTTTATATTTTAGTGATCCAAGATCACATTGAGTCTATAGGAAAAGCCAATACTATCAAGGAGGGATGAGGTGTTGCTTAATGAGCCTCTTGCTTCATGTGCTTAGTGATATGCTCCAAAACCCTCAACTACTTTCCCACATCCACAAATGACCTAAACCCAAAGCCAAAATCGGTCACACCGATTCTTCCTATCCGGCGCCACCGATTCCAAAAGTCATAGCCACTGCCACAAACCCTAAGCAAATCGGTCTTACCGATAGGGATCTCGGTCTCACCGAGATGGGATTGTAATCTCTCTGCTTCCTTCAGTAACGTTTCGGTCTAACCGAAGTGAGCGATCGGTCCCACCGAGATTGCAATGTAAACTCTCTGTTTCCTTTTTGTAACATTTCGGTCTCACCGAAAAGAGCAAATCAGCCCCACCGAGTTCACCTGACCAACTCTCTAGAAAGCTTATTACCAAATCGGTCTCACCGAGTTTGTGTAATCGGTCTTACCGAGATTACGTTATGCCCTAACCCTAACCGAATCAGTCTCACCGAGATGCATGTCGGTCCCATCGAAAATCACTAACGGTCACTAGGTTTACTAAATCGGTCCGACCGAGTTTAACAATTTGGTCCCACCGAGTTTCGTAAATTGTGTGTAACGGTTAGATTTTGTGTGGAGGCTATATATACCCCTCCACCTCCTCTTCATTCGTGGAGAGAGCCATCGAATCTAACCTACACTTCCAACTTACCATTTCGAGAGAGAACCACCTACTCATGTGTTGAGGCCAAGATATTCCATTCCTACCATATGAATCTTGATCTCTAGCCTTCCCCAAGTTGCTTTCCACTCAAATCTTCTTTCCACCAGATCCAAAACCTATGAGAGAGAGTTGAGTGTTGGGGAGACTATCATTTGAAGCACAAGAGCAAGGAGTTCATCATCAACGCACCATTTGTTATGTCTTGGAGAGTGGTGTCCCCTAGATTGGCTAGGTGTCACTTGGCAGCCTCCGACAAGATTGTGGAGTTGAACCAAGGAGTTTGTAAGGGCAAGGAGATCGCCTACTTCGTGAAGATCTACCGCTAGTAAGGCAAGTCCTTCGTGGGCGACGGCCATGGTGGGATAGACAAGGTTGCTTCTTCGTGGACCCTTCGTGGGTGGAGCCCTCCGTGGACTCGCGCAGCCGTTACCCTTCGTGGGTTGAAGTCTCCATCAACGTGGATGTACGATAGCACCACCTATCGGAACCACGCCAAAAACATCCGTGTCTCCAATTGCGTTTGAATCCTCCAAACCCTTCCCTTTACTTTCTTGCAAGTTGCATGCTTTAATTTCCGCTGCCTATATACTCTTTGGATGCTTGCTTGAATTGTGTGATGATTGCTTGACTTGTCCTAAAGTAGCTAAAATCTGCCAAACTCTAAAATTGGGAAAAGGTTAAGTTTTTATTGGTCAAGTAGTCTAATCACCCCCCCTCTAGACATACTTCAAGGTCCTACAGTATAGGTGTCCAACTTCTTCTATCCTATCATCATAGATCATTACTTCTTCATGTTTTAGTTTGTAATTTACTCCCCCATTTCTTGTTAGTATGCATATAAAATTTGTTCAAGTGAAACTTTGCAAAATTTGAGTTAGTTTATAAAAAATATCAACATTCACACTATGAAATCGATATTATTAGATACATCATCAAATTAATTTTCATACTATATAGCTTTAGTATGATAGATGTTGATACTTTTTTGTAAAGAGTTAGTCAAACTTTACATAGTTTAACTTTGACTAAATTTTATAAGCGAACTAAAAAGAAACGGAGGGAGTACATTATTAGATATTAGACCGCCGGCTACGTTGCATTGATTGGTGCTTGTTCAATATTAGAAATACATTGTATGTACATACTAAGTACCTAAATGGGGTCCTAGGACATTAGAGGCCCTGTGCAACCGTACATGCTGCACATGCCCAGGGTCGGCCCAGGGTACACCGACCCCACGTTTCTTCAACTTCGTCACCACCCTAGTACTCCTCTGTGACCCCCCCACAGGCCTGGTCTCCTCTGAACTCAACCACTACTGCAGGATGTTGCTAACGCGACACTACGATCAGAGACCCTTCGACGAAATTGTGTGCGATGCAATAATCGCAAACGGTGCTGTAAAATAACCGTCAAAAAAGGTGCAAACCGTTTGCGATGGCGGGCACATCAAACACGGTTCAGATTTTAGTTGCGTGTGCGATGCTGAGCATACGGTTCATCCATACAAACTGTTTGCAATTAGACAAAACAACAGAAACGGGCAGCCATATCAATGTGTGTGCGATATACGACATACAGTTCGCTCTGATGAACTGTTTGTGATGATTGAGGTGAACACAAACGATTCGGCGTAACAAGATGTGTGTGATAACCGACAAACAGGTCGGTAATCAGAATTGTGTGCGATCATTATAGACAACCCATACGGTCTTTTTTTGTGAATTCTGTGCTCGTCAGGGCACACAGTTTTAACAAACTAACATGTGGGAGATAATGTAGAAGATCTCTGTCGAATACTTATTAGTTATTACTAACCGTCTGCGACGAGATTCATAGGATAAACAGAGATAACAAATTAATATGAGCGAACGGAAATAGAGATATGTACAGTCTGCTTAATTTTGTCCTTGTTGTTGTTGTTGTTGTTGTTGTTGTTGTTGTTGTTGTTGTTGTTGTTGTTGTTGTTGTTGTTGTTGTTGTTGTCGTTGTTGTTGTTGGATGGCCCCACGACATCGTCTTGGTGAGGATGCTTCTTGCCGCTGATGGTTGGCTTTTCATCGCCGTCGTCATTGTCATCGTCATTGCTGTCGTCGTCCTCCTCCTCCTTGTTCGACCATTCCTCCTCATCATCATCGTCCTTGTCCTCTTCTCCGTCCTCCGACGACTCCTCGTCCGTCTGGTTGTCATCTGACGACTCCGGAGGCGGCGTCCCTTCCATGATACGGATATAATCGAGGTCTGGGATCGATGCCGGACTTATGGAATACGGGTAGGATGATTCTGATGTTGACCTATCATCGGGTGCCAGACTGCTGGCCGAACTATCGTCCTTGCTATCGCTCGACATGGCTGCAGAGTGTGAGCCAGTGTGTAGCGCGGCCTGCTAGGGACGACGAAGCTGGTGGACACTTAAGCGGGTTATGCAGAGAAGAGGAAATGCCAATTGAAGCGAGGGATTATCTAACCGCTGATATAATCAACCGCAATTATTTGTACCCAGTCACTCCAAATTCCCAGGGTTGCGTAGGACTCCTATTGGCTGGTTTATTTTTTCAGGACAAAAAGAAGGAACTAGTTTTGGGATTATGCACGGGTACCGGTACGAATGGAGTAGGACAGCTGGCAAGCAATACATTGAGCTCTTCTTATTGATAAAGCCAGTCATAATCAAACTACAAAGGAAAAGAAAAAAGACAAAGGAAAATATATGCACGAATCTTCGCGTAACATCAATGGCATAGGACCAAGATGTGCATTACTTAGAGCACATCTAGATGTGCTTTAGCAATACTGTCAAACAAAACCCCTACTCATCATTGCAAATAGCGCATAGAACATGGCTAATGCGACAACCAGAACTACACATGCTAGTTCCTTCTTATCTCTTGCTTTCATCTGTTGCCTGTGATTGATTCTTTCTTGCTTCATCGTACTGATTGTACATTCCAGATAAGCCAGTTTCTTCTTCAATTTTACGTTATCTTCTGCGAGCTTGGTGATAACACTCCGAGCCTTGCCATGCCATTCTTCATCCAGCCAGTTAACAAAGGCACAAGCCTCATATCCCTGCCAATGTTAAATAGTATTCAGGATGAGCGGTGGTATTAACTGAAGTAAAATTATGAACTTAGCACTAACTGTTGGTGTCAAGATCGGCCGATCTCGGGTAGGGGGTCCCGAACTGTGCATCTGAGGATCGAAGGTAACAGGAGACAAGGGGGACATGATGTTTACTCAGGTTTGGGCCCTCTTAGTGGAGGTAAAACCCTACTTCCTGCTTGATTGACTTTGATGAGTATAGGGGTTACAAGAGTTGATCTACCTCGAGATCGTAATGGCTAAACCCTAGATGTCTAGCCTATGTGAATTCTGACGATCCTTACGGACGAAGCCCTCGAGCTTATATATACACCGGAGGGGTACAAAGGCGGTTTACAACGGTAGGAAACAATACACCCGGACTCCAATCTTGCCCTTCACGTATCCAGGAGTCCTATCCAAACATAGGGAATAATCTTCGGTTCTATCTTCATGGCCCATCAGCCTGACCCGTGTTTGAACAGGCCGGACACCTGAGGACCCCTGAATGCAGGTCTCCCTCAGTAGCCCCCGAACTTTCCTTCGATGATGGTGTAGTATCTGGCTTATGTCTTCGGCTTTGCAAGGCGGGTTCTTCATTATACTTCGGACCAATGACAGTCTGGCTCTGACCTTGGTGTTCTACTTTTATGATTCCTTCCTGTTGTCGCTTGGATTTCCGCACGCCGGTGAATACGAATGGTCTGTGATTTTTTGCAAATAAGCCCCTCACCACGCCCGGATAACATCTATATAAGGAGATTTAGATCCCTAGATGCAATCTCACACCCCCCAAAAGAAAAACCGTCAAGATTAGCTACGAACA
The DNA here is from genome assembly GCA_021437245.1 of Aegilops speltoides. Taxonomy (NCBI): domain Eukaryota; kingdom Viridiplantae; phylum Streptophyta; class Magnoliopsida; order Poales; family Poaceae; genus Aegilops; species Aegilops speltoides. The sequence continues at coordinate 418,305,899 of CM038141.1, read as the reverse complement.
AAGCCTTCCAATATGGCCAGTGCCCCGGGCTCCTCTTTGCACCCCCATGGCCCTCAAGAGGGTGATTGGTACAGTTGCTCAATGCCTCATCTTCAGCTGAGTCAACTCCAGACGCAGGGCTATCTTCCCCTCGCAGATCTAGTCTCCGTTCGAGCGGGTTTGGCCTGAATCGGTAACAATGTGATGGCTGAGAATTTCCCCAACCCTAATAAGGAGGAGAGGGTGTGCTTCGTCCCATTCCTGCTGCGGGGCCTAGGATTTCCAATCCATCCCTTTCTTAGGGGCCTATTGGAATTTTACGGCATCCAACTACACAACCTTACCCCATGTTCGATTCTGCACATCTCGTGTTTCGTTGCCCTCTGCGAACTATTCTTAGGCATTGAGGCCCATTTTGAACTATGGAGGAAGTTCTTTTGCCTTGTTCCCCGCCATCGAGGAGGCTCCATATCTGAAGTGGGCAGTGCCGAAGTATGGCGTATAGCCGGATCCGGATACCTCATAGGAACTCCCAAAGAGGTACCCACAGTGGTCTTCGGAGTGGTTCTATATGGATGACGTCCCACTACCGGACCCAGTTTGGTGCGACCTTCCTAAATTTTCTAGCGCTCCTTTAAAGAAGCGTCTCAACTGGCATCCCTGAAGTCCCAAGGAGGAAGACAGTGCGGAAATAAAAAGGTTGGTTAGCAAGGTTAGGTTACTAGCCCATACCAAGCTCTCGATAGTCGAGGTTATGGCTATTGCAATAAAGTGGTGTGTCCAGCCTCTCCAATCCAGAGTAACTCCCGTATGGTGTTACAATGGAGAAGATGATGCATCCCGTTACAGACGGAAGGGTCCGGATACCCCTGCCGAACTGGCCACAATCTTGGTCGATCTGTATAAGGGTGAAAAAGAAGATTTCCTTCGTTTAAACTGCCGGGAAGGCTATTCCATGTACAACCCTATTGAATGTGTAAGACTTCGATTATCCGTGCTGTTTTATTGCTGTCACGGTATGCTAATCCAATTTGTTCTTTTTTAAAACAGTCATGGCGGAAGATGACCGAGGACGTTCACTGTCCTGCTCCACCGCCAGAGGACCATAATCGCGACGAGGACCCTGGCTTTCGCGAGGATCTGGATATGTACATAGAATTTGATGATGGGATATTTTATCAAGCGAGCCCTGACGGCTTGGAAGTGGCTATCACCGCCGACTACCCCCGCCCTTATCCCTTCTGCATTGTAAGTATTCAGAGGACTCTTAAAAGGAAGTCCCTACTCGCACCTTTACCCATTATACTGATCCAGATTTTAACAGGATCGGCCCTCAGCGGACCGTACCTCCTTAAGGGCGGGCCCTATGCAGGGCAGCCGTTTGAAATGAAAGGGGCCTGGGAGCGCTGCAGAGACCTCACAGTCTTCCAAGAGGTATGTCCGCTTAATACATGCCTAGGCATGAGTCCGGATTGTTTAAAGTCTCCTTTTTATCTTTGATGTTAGGAAAAACAGGCGGCATATGGTGGGAAAACGCCCTGTTAGCCGAATGTCCACCAATCTGGTGCCGGACTCGCCAACTAGGACGAGAACCGATGCAATGGCAGGTCCGAATCTTTATGAGGATTTAGACGACGTCTCTGTCACGAATTCCGAAGTGGAGAGCGTGATGAATCACCGTCGACTGAAGGAAGCCGTGCGCACTCCGACCTTTTCCGAGCAAGAGTTTACCGCACTCAGCACGGTGGATGCATATATCCGAGCCGCTCGAGACGGACTTGCCAGAGTCACTTAGTTGTTCTCAAAGGACATACAGGTAAACGTTTATGCAATTTTGAATAGTCATCTGCCAGTAGCCCTGCAGGTCCTTAAAGAGAAGAACACTGCGCTAGCCCAGGAGCAGAAAACAAACCAGGCGCGGCTGAATGTTGTCACCGCTGAATTGGCGGAAATAGAAAAGGCCGCAATGAGTGTATCCGGGAAGAAAAAACACGAGGAGGAAAAAGACTGACAATCCGTAGAGATAGAGAGCTTAAGGGCTCAGTTATCAGCCGTGCAGAAGGAAAATGAGAAGCTGAAGGGCGGCATATTCGGTATGTCTTCTTCTTATTTTTTGAAAGACCACCCTGGGGGCTCATGTTTTAGTCCATAATTCAGAACGTGATGACTCTGTTGCTACAGGCCTGTTAACTGGCCGACCGGAAGAAGAAGTATTCGAATTCCAAGGCGACGTGCTGAAGGAGCTGTCTGTGGTACATGCTCGGGCCCGGAAAGCCATGAAGAGTATGGTCAAGGCATTGTGGCCATCCGATACCCCTCCAGAAAGTATGGAGGGCTTGGCAAACCTGTTCAAAGGTGCCCGGCGTGGGACCACGGGGACTAGACGGGAAAGAGATTCCAGTGAGTTTGGTGTATGACCAAGTAATGATAGCTACGAAGTATTCGCTGGAAGAATGTAGGTTAGATAGTCTTATAGATGGAATAGATAAGGAATAGGTGTTTGATTTAATGTAATAAAGTACGTGATGATCGACCTGTACCTTTATCCGAACATGAGAAAAGTCTGTCATCACAGGCTTTCGGCTTTAACCTCCGGATAAAAAATGGTGGAGTGTTTCCGGATACTATTTTGAATGAAAAGAAACATTCACTATGTCCAGAAACCAGACGACCCAGTCATTGTGCTCGAACAGACAAAAAATTTAGTTCAGGATGTATGTTATATTACATATGTAAGAAACATCTTCCAAGGAGAATAGTTCTGTTAAGGGTTCCTTTCCTTGGGTTGGCATGCAGTAATTGTGCGTGCCGGGTCTTTCGTCAATACAGAAAAACTTTCCTGCAGTGTTAGAGTGGTTACAAGAATGTAACAATTTGTCGTTTAATTGCCGACCAATTATTCTCTTAAGAACGCTAGCTTTCGGCTTCACCCGTCTGAGGTACATGTCCGGATAACCCGGTTGTAACAATCCAGAGGTGCTCCCTTTACACCCTAGCCAAACAATCAGGAACGTAGGGCATAAGCATAGGAGCAAGGCAAAAAGGATGTATATGAGCAAACGACACATATATTGTGAGCTCTAGGCTCGGAATAATAATAGGCTTCTATTTAGAGAAGCCCCCAGTCATGGTGGGGTCTGTACATTTAAGGATGCATACCCCTCAAGTGTTTGGCTTATTCGAACACATCCTGGAAACTGTATAAAAATGAGAAGAACTAGAAAAATTGAAGAGGAGAAAAAGGAACGAGAAAGAAGTATGGCCGAACTTATGCGTAGAATCTTTGGAGCCGAGCAGCGTTCCATGGATTCGGCTCTAGGCGGTTATCCGATACATTACGAAGGCGGTAGGCTCCTCCAGTGAGAATTTCATCTATAATGAAGGGACCCTCCCATTTTGGTTTAAGCTTGTCCTTTTTCTTCTATGGGAGGTGTAAAACGAGCTCACCGACATTGTAAGTCTTTGCCCGCACTTCCCTGCTTTGATATCTCTGAGCCTGTTGTTGATAGAATGCAGAACGGGCTTTTGTAACATCGCGCTCCTCCTCCAGGCCATCTAGGTCGTCTTGCGATCGAGCTTGGCTTCTCTCTCTTCATACATGCGCACTCGAGGTGAGTCATGAATAATGTCGCAGGGCAAGATAGCCTCTGCGCCATACACCATGAAAAAGGGTGTGTATCCGGTCGTGCGATTGGGCGTGGCCGGCAGTCCCCAGAGTACGGAATCGAGTTCCTCAACCCAGTGTTTATCTGACTCCCGTAGGGATCACACTAGTCTGGGTTTGATGCCGCTCCTTATCAGGCCGTTAGGCCGCTCGACCTGACTATTTGTTTGAGGGTGATATACGGAGCCGTAATCGAGCTTAATGCCGAGTTAGCACACCAATTCTTCACCTCATCGGCCGTGAAGTTAGAGCCGTTGTCATTAATGATGCTGTGCGGGACGCCATAACGGTGTACGACACCAGATATAAAGTCAATCATCGGCCCAGCTTCAGCCATTTTTGCTGGTTTGGCCTCTATCCACTTAGTGAATTTATCCACCATAACCAGCAAATATTTCTTCTTATGGCTTCCCCCTTTAAGGGGTCCGACCATGTCTAGTCCCCAGATCGTGAAAGGCCAAGTAATGGGGATTGTTCTTAGGGCAGTGGGCGGCATATGGCTTTGATTGGCAAAAAGCTAGCATCCGACACAACGCTGTACAAGGGCGTGTGCATCTGCTCGGGCCGTAGGCCAAAGAAACCTGTACGGAAGGCCTTACTTACAAGGGCCCGAGCTGCAGCATGATGGCCACCGAGACCAGCATGTATTTCATCCAAGAGCTGCCGTCCCTCCTCTTTGGAGATACATCTTTGAAGAACTCCAGTAGTACTTTTCTTATAGAGTTCTCCTTCATGAACTTTGTAGGCTTCTGAGCGTCGAACTATGCGACGGGCCTCATTCTGGTCATCAGGGAGCTCCCACCTATTAAGGTAAGCTAGGAAAGGTTCGGTCCATGGGGCAATTGTAGCCATGATTTCATGGGCGGAAGGTGTCATTTCGGTGCCCGAGCCCCCGATGATATCAGAATTGTGTTCGGCATCTGGGGGTATGATCGGCTTCGGACTAGTATTGCCGCTCTTGTCCTGCCATACCACGGATGGCTTGAAGAGCCTTTCCAGAAAGGTGTTAGGTGGGACAGGGTCGCGTTTAGCGCCGATTCGAGCAAGGATGTCCGCTGCTTGATTACTGTCTCGAGCAACATGATGAAACTCGAGCCCCTCAAACCGAGCTGATATTTTGAGTATGACATTGCAGTATGCCACCATCTTTAGATCTTTTGCGTTGAGTTCTCCATTTATTTGGGATATTGCAAGGTTCGAATCCCCATGCACCTCGAGGCATTGTATGCCCATAGAAACATCCATTCGGAGGCCATGCAGTAGTGCTTCATATTCGGCTGCGTTGTTGGAGTCTGTATACATGATTTGTAATACATAACAGACTGTGTCCCTAATGACCCACAAGTGTAGGGGATCTATCGTAGTCCTTTTGATAAGTAAGAGTGTCGAACCCAACAAGGAGCAGAAGGAAATGACAAGCGGTTTTCAGTAAGGTATTCTCTGCAAGCACTGAAATTATCGGTAACAGATAGTTTTGCGATAAGGTAATTTGTAACGGGTAACAAACAATGAAAGTAAATAAGGTGCAGCAAGGTGGCCCAATCCTTTTAGTAGAAAAGGACAAGCCTGGACAATTTCTTATATAGAGAAAAGCGCTCCCGAGGACACATGGGAATTATCGTTAAGCTAGTTTTCATCACGCTCATATGATTCACGTTCATTACTTTGATAATTTGATATGTGGGTGGACCGGTGCTTGGGTACTGCCCTTTCTTGGACAAGCATCGCACTTATGATTAACCCCTATTGCAAGCATCCGCAACTACAAAAGAAGTATTAAGGTAAACCTAACCATAGCATGAAACATGTGGATCCAAATTAGCCCCTTACGAAGCAACGCATAAACTAGGTTTTAAGCTTCTGCCACTCTAGCAACCCATCATATACTTATTACTTCCCAGTGCCTTCCTCTAGGCCCAAACAATGGTGAAGTGTCATGTAGTCGATGTTAGGTAAGACCACTAGAGGAGAGACAACATACATCTCATCAAAATATCGAACGAATACCAAATTCACATGACTACTAATAGCAAGACTTCTCCCATGTCCTCAGGAACAAACGTAACTACTCACAAAGCATATTCATGTTCATAATCAGAGGGGTATTAATATGCATTAAGGATATGAACATATGATCTCCACCGAATAAACCAACTAGCATCAACTACAAGGAGTAATCAACACTACTAGCAACCCACAGGTACCAATTTGAGGTTTTGAGACAAAGATTGAATACAAGAGATGAACTAGGGTTTGAGAGGAGATGGTGCTGGTGAAGTTGTTGGTGGAGATTGATACCCTCCCGATGAGAGGATCGTTGGTGATGACGATGGTGATGATTTCCCCCTCCCGGAGGGAAGTTTCCCCAGTAGAACAGCTCCGGCGAAGCCCTAGATTGGTTCCGCCTCGTGGCGGTGGAGTTTCATCCTGTAAGCTTGTTTATGATTTTTTCTAGGGTAAATCCTTCATATAGCAGAATATGGCCACCAGAGGGCTGCCAGGGGGCCCACGAGGTAGGGGGGCGTGCCCAGGGGGATAGGGCGCACCCCCACCCTCGTGGATGGTGGGCGGCCCCCCTCAGGTATTTCTTCCGCTCAATATTTTTTATTAATTCCCAAAATGACTTTCGTGGAGTTTCAGGACTTTTGGAGTTGTGCACAATAGGACTCTAATATTTGCTCCTTTTCCAGCCCAGAATCCCACCTGCCGGCATTCTCCCTCTTCATGTAAACCTTGTAAAATAAGAGAGAATAGGCATAAGTATTGTGACATAACATGTAATAACAGCCCATACTGCAATAAATATCGATATAAAAGCATGATGCAAAATGGACGTATCAACTCCCCCAAGCTTAGGCCTCGCTTGTCCTCAAGCGGAAGCCGAAATCGAAAAATATGTCCACATGTTTAGAGATAGAGGTGTGGATAAAAATAAAATACGGACGTGAGGGCATCATGATCATTCTTATAACAACAACATATATATATTTTGTCATATGATTTCTTATGCTCAAGTAACAATCTATTCACAATGGCAAGTATGAATCAGAAACCTCATTGAGAACCAACAAACTATGATCTCGGTCATTGAAGCAATTGCAATTTAACATAACATAAGAAAGAATCAATATAAGAGCTTTTTAGCAAGTCCACATACTCAACCATCATTTAGTCTTTCACAATTGCTAACACTCACGCAATACTTATGGTTATGAAGTTTTAATTGGACACAGAGAAAGATAGGGGCTTACAGTGTTGCCTCCCAACCTTTTACCTCAAGGGTAATGTCAACAATAATAGTTCATGCTAACTTACATCCAATTGATATATATATATATATATATATATATATATATATATATATATTAGGATCTTTCCAACACGAGGTGCTTGCCAAAGGATAAAATGTAAAAAGGAAAGGTGAAGATCACCATGACTCTTGTATAAGACATAAGTAAAAGATAGGCCCTTTCACAGAGGGAAGCAGAGGTTGTCATGTGCTTTTATGGTTGTATGCACGAAATCTTAATGCAAAAGAACGTCACTTTATATTGCCACTTGTGATATGAACCTTTATTATGCAGTCCATCGCTTTTATTGCTTCCATATCACAAGATCGTATAAAGCTTATTTTCTCCACACTAATAAGTCATACATATTTAGAGAGCAATTTTTATTGCATGCAACATGACAACTTACTTGAAGGATCTTACTCAATCCATAGGTAGATATGGTGGACTCTCATGGCAAAACTGGGTTTAAGGATGTTTGGAAGCACAAGTAGTATCTCTACTTGGTGCAAGGAATTTGGCTAGCATGAGGGGGAAAGGCAAGCTCAACATGTTGGATGATCCATGACAATATACTTTATTTCGGATATAAGAAAACATAACCCATTACGTTGTCTTCCTTGTCCAACATCAACTCTTTAGCATGTCATATTTTAATGAGTGCTCACAATCATAAAAGATGTCCAAGATAGTATGTTTATATGTGAGAAACTCTCTTTCTTTATTACTTCCTATTAATTGTAACGATGACCAAAACTATGTTTGCCAACTCTCAACAACTTTTATGCATCATACTCTTTATATGTGAAGTCATTACTCTCCACAAGATCAATATGATCTCTTAATTTCTTTTTATTCTTCCTTTTACTCCCTCAAGATCATAGCAAGATAGCAAAGCCCTTGACTCAACACTAATCTTTATTATATATAGCTCATGAACTTGATTACATAGAGGGATCATAAGGCAAAACTCAAAACTAAATCATACCAAAACTTTATTCTACTAGATCAAGATATTACCAAAAGGATCGAACTAAGAAAAACGGTAAAGATAGGAGTGTGATGGTGATACGATACCGGGGCAACTCCCCCAAGCTTGGTAGTTGCCAAGGGGAGTGCCCATACCCATGTAATTATGTCATCGGAGGTGATGAAGGTGGTGATGTTGATGGTGGATAGTCGCACATCGAGCGTAGGAGCTCTTCCAGTTTGCAGATAATGCCCTTGAGTGCGACAATATGATCCTTCAACAAAATGTTTTCACGTGTGAGATACTTGTTTTGTATGTGAGCTAACTCAATCATCTTGAAAGCTTCAATCTAGGTTGGAGTAAAGAGGTTGGGAAGAGGTTGGATGTCTTCTTCTTCTCCTGCCGAAGCTTGTACCTCCATGGCTTCCTTGATCCTATCATCCTTTTCGATCTCCCCGGGTTCTTCTCTCTTCAGCTCTATCTTCAATAGCCAAGCATCCTTGTCTTCATTGTTGGAGGAGGGTGACTTCATGGTGCCTAGCCTTGACAAATCTAACATAAAACAGCTCGAAACAAAGACAATGGATATTTGCATGATACAGTGGCCAAAACCCTCGGGAGATTATATAATGAATTTTTACCGACCAAAAGAAGTATCGTGCAAGAAAATGGAGTCTGGAGAGCGCACGAGGTACCCACGAGGTAGGGGGGCGCGCCCTCCACCCTCGTGGATGCCTCGTGTCCTTCCCGGACTACTTCTTATTTTCCTATTTTCTTAAATATTCCAAAACGGAGAAAAATTGCTATTAGAACTGTTTTGGAGTCTGTTTACTTACCATACCACATACCTATTCCTTTTCGGAGTTTGAAATGTTCTGGAAAGCGTCCCTTATGTATTCCTCCGGGGTTACGGTTTCAATAACATTAGTTTCAACATTTATGGGATTACCTGAGATATAATGTTTGATTCTTTGACCGTTCACCACCTTCAGATTTGTGCCTTCGAAGTTGTTGATTTTTATGGCACCGGAACGGTAGACCTCCTCGATAATGTAAGGGCCTTCCCATTTAGAGAGAAGTTTTCCTGCAAAAAATCTTAAGCGAGAGTTGAAAAGCAAAACATAATCACCTACATTAAACTCACGCTTTTGTATCCTTTTGTCATGCCATCTAACTTTCTCTTTAAACAGTTTGGCATTCTCATAGGCTTGGGTTCTCCATTCATCAAGTGAGCTAATGTCAAATAACCTCTTCTCACCGGCAAGTTTGAAATCATAATTGAGCTCTTTAATGGCCCAATATGCCTTATGTTCTAGTTCGAGAGGTAAGTGACATGCGTTTCCATAAACCATTTTATATGGAGACATACCCATAGGATTTTTATATGCAGTTCTATAAGCCCATAATGCATCATCAAGTTTCTTGGACCAATTCTTTCTAGATCTATTAACAGTCTTTTGCAAAATTAATTTAATCTCTCTATTACTCAATTCTACTTGACCACTAGACTGTGGGTGATATGGAGATGCAATTATATGATTAACATCATACTTAGCAAGCATTTTACGAAAAGCACCATGAATAAAATGTGAACCACCATCAGTCATTAAATATCTAGGGACTCCAAACCTCAGAAAAATAACTTCTTTAAGCATCTTAATAGAGGTGTTATGATCAGCACTGCAAGTTTGAATAGCTTCTACCCACTTAGTAACCTAATCAACAACAACTAAAATATTTGTATATCCATTAGAGGAAGGAAACGGTCCCATATAATCAAAGCCCCAAACATCAAATGGTTCAATAACAAGAGAATAATTCATAGGCATTTCTTGACATCTACTGATATCACCAATTCTTTGACATTCATCACAAGACAAGACAAACTTACGGGCATCTTTGAAGAGAGTAGGCCAATAAAAACCGGATTGTAATACCTTGTGTGCAGTTCTATCTCCAACATGGTGTCCTCCACATGCCTCGGAGTGACACTTGCGTAGGATCTGTTCCTGTTCTTGCTCAGGTACACAACGTCTAATAACACCATCTACTCCTTCTTTATAAAGGCGTGGGTCATCCCAAAAGTAATGTCTTAAATCATAGAAGAACTTTTTCTTTTGCTGGTATGTGAAACTAGGTGGTATAAATTTAGCAACAATGTAATTAGCGTAATCAGCATAGCATGGAGCAGCATAAGAAGCATTTATGACAACTAATTGTTCATTAGGAAAGCTATCATCAATAGGTAGTGGGTCATCAAGAACATTCTCTAACCTAGACAAGTTGTCTGCAACGGGGTTCTCAGCTCCCTTTCTATTAATAATATGCAAATCAAATTCTTGTAGTAGGAGAACCCATCTAATAAGTCTAGGTTTAGCATCTTTCTTTTCCATAAGATATTTAAGAGCAGCATGATCAGTGTGAATAGTTACTTTAGAATCAACAATATAAGGTCTGAACTTATCACAAGCAAATACAACTGCTAAGAATTCTTTTTCAGTAGTAGCATAATTTCTCTGGGCACTGTCTAGAGTTTTACTAGCATATTGAATAACATTTAGTTTCTTATCAACTCTTTGTCCTAGAACAACACCTACGACATAATCACTAGCATCACACATAATTTCAAAGGGTAAATTCCAATCAGGTGGCTGAACAGTAGGTGCAGAAATCAAAGCTTTCTTAAGTATTTCAAATGCTTCTACACGATCATCATCGAAGACAAAAGAAATATCTTTTTGCAATAAATTAGTTAGAGGCCTAGAATTTTTAGAGAAGTCCTTAATGAACCTCCTATAAATACCGGCATGACCAAGGAAACTTCTTATACCTTTGATGTCCTTGGGACACGGCATCTTTTCAATAGCATCAACCTTAGCTTTATCACCTTAAATACCTCTTTCAGAAATTTTATGCCCCAAGACAATACCTTCATTAACCATAAAGTGGCACTTCTCCCAATTCAAGACAAGGCTAGTATCTTCGCATCTCTGCAAAACTCGATCAAGGTTGCTCAAGCAATCATCAAAAGAAGATCCATAAACAGAGATATCATCCATGAAAACCTCACAAATCTTTTCACAAAAGTCAGAGAATATAGCCATCATGCATCTTTGAAAGGTAGCAGGTGCATTACATAAACCAAAAGGCATATGTCTATTAGCAAAAGTACCGAAAGTGCAAGTAAAAGTGGTCTTTTCTTGATCCTCTGCCGACACATGTATTTGAGAGAAACCAGAGTAACCATCTAGAAAGCAAAAATGTGTATGTTTAGATAATCTTTCTAGCATTTGATCAATAAAAGGTAGAGGGTAATGATCCTTTTTAGTAGCTTTATTTAACTTACAGAAATCAATTACCATCCTATAACCTGTAACAATTCTTTGTGGGATCATATCATCTTTATCATTAGGAACGACAGTAATATCTACCTTTTTAGGGACACAATGGACAGGGCTTACCCACTGACTATCAGCAACGGGATAAATTATACCTGCCTCCAGGAGCTTTAGTATTTCCTTTCTTACCACTTCTTTCATCTTAGGATTTAACAATCGTTGGTGATCAATAACTGGTTTGGCGTCTTTCTCCAAATTTATTTTGTGTTGGCATAGAGTGGGACTAATGCCCTTAAGATCATCAAGAGTATATCCAATAGCAACACGGTGCTTCTTCAGAGTTTTCAATAGTCTCTCCTCTTCCTACTCTAAAAGGTTAGTACTAATAATAACAGGATATATCTTCTTTTCATCAAGATAAGCATATTTAAGAGTACCAGGTAATGGTTTAAGCTCAAACACGGGATCACCCTTGGGTGGAGGAGGATCTCCTAGGATTTCAACAGGCAAGTTGTGTTTCAAAATAGGTCCCTGTTTAAAGAATACTTCATCTATCTCCCTTCTTTCATTCATAAACATATCATTTTCATGGTCTAGCAAATATTGTTCTAAAGGATCATTTGGAGGCACGGCAATAGAAGCAAGACCAATAATTTCATCCTTACTAGGCAATTCTTTATCATGGGGTTGTCTACGAAATTTAGCAAAATTAAACTCATGAGTCATATCCCCCAAACCAATAGTAACAACATCCTTTTCGCAATCTATCTTAGCATTAACAATATTCAAGAAGGGTCTACCAAATATAATGGGACAAAAGTCATCTTGTGGGGAACCAAGAACAAGAAAATCAGCAAGATATTTAACTTTCCCACACAAGACTTCAACATCTCTAACAATCCCAATTGGTGAAATAGTATCTCTATTGGCAATCTTAATTGTAACATCAATATCTTCTATCTTAGCAGGTGCAATATCATGCATAATTTCTTTGTATAAGGAATGAGGTATTGCACTAGCACTAGCACCCATATCACATAAGCCAAGATAACAATGATCTCCTATTTTAACAGAAATAACAGGCATGCCTACAACAGGTCTATGTTTCTTAGCATCGGGTCTAGCAATTCTAGCAGCTTCATCATAGAAGTAAATAACATGCCCATCAATATTACCAGCCAAGAGATCTTTAACCATAGCAATACTAGGTTCAACTTTAATTTGCTCAGGTGGTGTAGGTGTTCTAGTATTACTCTTACGAACCACAGTTGAAGCTTTAGCATGATCCTTTATCCTAACAGGGAAAGGTGGTTTCTCAATATAAGTAGCAGGAACAATAGGATCATTATAAGTGATAGTATTTTCTTCAACTTTAATAGGTGCAACTACTTTTACTTCAGTGGGAAGATTATATTTAAACCACTTCTCCTTAGGGAGGTCAACATGAGTAGAAAATGATTCACAGAAAGAAGCTACTATCTCAGAGTCAAGTCCATATTTAGTGCTAAATTTATGAAAAGCATCGGTATCCATGAAAGATTTAGCACAATCAAACTTAGGTGTCATACCTGACTCCTTACCTTTGTTGAGATCCCAATCTTCAGAGTTGTGTTTAATTCTTTCCAATAAATCCCATCTGAATTCAATAGTCTTCATCATAAAAGAACCAGTACAAGAAGTATCGAGCATGGAGCGATTGTTGAGAGGAAGCCGAGCATAATTTTTTTGAATAATCATTTCTCTTGAGAGCTCATGATTGGGGCATGAATATAACATTGACTTAAGCATCCCCCAAGCTTGAGAGATGCTTTCTCCTTTGCGAGGCCAAAAATTCTATATATAATTACGATCACAATGAACAAGATGCATAGGATAAAACTTCTGATGAAATTCCAATTTCAATCGTTTGTAGTCCCATGATCCCATATCATCACATAGCCTAAACCATGTCAATGCATATCCCTTCAAAGATAAAGGGAAGACATTCTTCTTGACAACATCATCGGGCATACCTGCAAGCTTAAATAATCCACAAACTTCATCCACATAGATTAGGTGTAAATCGGGATGCAATGTTCCATCTCCTATAAAGGGATTAGCTAGCAGTTTCTCTACCATACCCGAAGGAATTTCAAATTAAACATTTTCAGTAGGTTCAGTTGGTTGAGGAGCAACTCTTTGCTCTACTGGTCGGGGTGAAGATACCCCGAACAAGCCCCTCAAAGGATTATGTTCCATAGTAACAAGTGACAGTAAATTTCAGCACACTATATACATTTTTCCTTACCAAGTTCCCCTTATGTCGTGGAATTGTCACGGCAGATGTCCTAGTGTGAGGACTTAGTCGTGAGGCCAACGCATCCATGCGGTAGCTTGAGAGGGGTTGATCGGGACGAGAGACACAACACACAAGACAAGGATTTAGATAGCTTCGGGCCCCGGGAAACATCATTCGGTAATAGCCCTACATCGTATCTCCGGCTCTCTTATAGTTGGGTCTAGCCCTAGAGATTGTTTCTTGTCTGTCCCTCTTGGGGTGCCCTGCCCCTCCTTATATATGTTGAAGGGGCGGGTTACATGTGGAGTCCTATTAGGATTAGGACTAGTCTATCACAAGTGGAATCCTAGTCTGCCCCCTTAAAGGAAAACTCCTTATGCCTTTCCTCGTAAACTGACCCACCATAACATGAGCCAGCCTTCTAGGCCTTGGGCCTAGTCTTCTATCTGACCCGCCATTAGGGCCATCTGTGAGTCGCCAGGCTCGTGAGTTGTCAGACCAGTGAGCCGCCAGACTCGCGAGCCGCCAGTTCTCCGGTGGGTTACCAATGAAAATGACAAGCCCCGCCGGGTTATACTTCCGACCGGGTCATACCATGGGGTATATCCCCGACATTAGCCCCCAGTTTAATTTGGATTTATCCATGTTAAACTGATCCTGTAAAATAAACACAAGAACAAACTTGATAGGTTGTGCTCCGGGTTAAATATTTTTCTGAACCGGCACCTGATCCTCCTTAAGTCCTTGTCATTCCCTCCTGGCTGCGTATTCATGATCTCATAGCAAATCTAAAAACTTTGCCAATGCAAAAAATCCAGGCACTTCTTCTGAAAAATCCGGGTTAATAGTCCAGCTTCATAATCAATTTGCTGACATGGGCTCTTGGAGAGAGATATTATAAGAAATAATACATTTGAGTCGGCCTTCAATGCTCTGACTTGACAAAAATATTGGTCTTGAAATATTCAACTGATATGCAGCCGGCTTAAAGATGTAGATCTCGCTGATTTATGATCGCCAAAATTACCGGGTTATAGACAAATGATGCCGGGTCATGTAATTGTTGGTGAGGCCGGATCATAAACTTTGTAGATTTCTCCAATAACAATATAATACCTGTTTTGCTCAAAACTGAGAATTTGAAGTTATCCCTCTGTATATCACCTATAGGCCCCAAGTGCTGGGTTGTCATGCTTGCAGCAACCTGGGACTTGTAATTGCCTTATGCTCATAAAAACTTCAACTAGTGTATCCCCCAAGGGCTGGGTCATTATGCAATAATGAGCAGTGACTTTTGTATATAATTCATTGATAATAACATCATATGATGTAATCTCCACCATGGGGCTTGAACCCACGTTCACAAGGTTAAGAGCTTTGTACTCTACCAACTGAGTAGTGGACATTTTCAATATAATAGATTAATGCTTGTGTACCTTGAGGTTTTGACAGGAGCAATTGGTAACCCCCAAGGGCCGGCTCATTACAATGTGATGAGTCGGGTCTTCAATAAGTTTGAGCAAAAAATGACTTTGCATTAGCCCCCAACTTGCATGGCATCTTTTGTCCTACCCTCCCATGGCAGAGGGGTCCATATTGGAAACTAAGGGATATTAAGGCCTCCTTTTAATAGGGAACCAGAACAAAGCATTAACACATAGTGAATACGTGAACTACTCAAACTACGATCATCACCGAGAGTGGTCCCGACTATTGTCACTCCGGGGTTGCCGGATCATAACACGAAGTAGTTGACTATAACTTGCAAGATTGGATCTAGAACATGAATATAATTGTGATAACATAAGCGGTTCAGATATGAAATCATGGCACCCGGGCCCAAAGTTACAAGCATTAAGCATGGCAAAGTCATAGCAACATCAATCTAAGAACATAATGGATACTAGGGATCAAGCCCTAACAAAACTAACTCGATTACATGATGAATATCATCCAACTCCTCACCGACCAGCGAGCCTACGAAGGAATTACTCACTCCCGGTGGGGAGCATCATGGAATTGGTGATGGAGAAGGGTTGGTGATGACGAAGGACGAAGATCCCCCTCTTCGGAGCCCCAAACAGACTCCAGATCTGGCCTCCAGATGAAGAACAGGAGGTGGCGGCTGCTCTGTCTCGTGGATCGCGATAATTCTTTCTCCTCTATTTTTTTCTGGAAAAAATAGGAATTTATAGTATCCGGGGGAACGTCTATGGGGCCACCAGGTGGGGACAACCCACCTGGGCGCGCCAGGAGAGGGGGGTGCGCCCTGGTGGGTTATGCCCACCTAGGTGCCCCTCTCCGCTAGGTCTTGGCTCCAGGAATTCTTATTTATTATATAAAAATTCCTCGCAAAGTTTTGTGCCATTCCGAGAACTTTTATTTCTCCACAAAAACAACACCATGGTAGTTCTGCTGAAAACAACGTCAGTCCGGGGTTAGTTTCATTCGAATCATGCAAATTAGAGTCCAAAATAAGAGGAAAAGCGTTAGGAAAAGTAGATACGTTGGAGACGTATCAACTCCCCCAAGCTTAAACCTTTGCTTGTCCTCAAGCAATTCAGTTGATAAACTGAAAGTGAAAAAGAAAAACTTTTACGAACTCTTTTGCTCTTGTTTGCATAAATAAGCTTAAACAACACCCAGGTTTTCAGCCAACATTATAACTAACCATGTCGACAATAACTCTTAAAGATTACATTAACTGATATCAATGACATAATCAGCTAGCGAGCAATAATAAGATATCTCAAATAGTAACACATTGTCAATACAACCATGATATAATATGACAATAGTGGTATCTCGCTAGCCCTTTCTGAGACCAGAAAACATAAATGCAGAGCACCTCGAAAGTTCAAGCAGCAACTACACATTGCAATTCATGCTAGAAAAGATCCAGTCATGATGCACCCAACATTAGCTACACACAATGCATAAGTCATGACAGCTGAGCTCTCAGGTTCTGGCTCTTATATGAGAAGGTGATGACACAACATAAAAGTAAATAGATAGTCCCTTCGCAGAGGGAAGCAGTGATTTGCAGAGGTGCCAGAGCTCAAGTTTTAAAACAGAGGTAAATGATATTTTGAGACATGCACCCTTCATATTCACTTCACGACCATCAATTATCAATATGTTCCATGCTAAACACGCTAGTGGTGGTTCCCTAGCGATAAAGTAAAGGTTATGACTCCATTGGGAGTTTTTGTTTGATTATTGAGTGATAAACTCTTTTTGTTGTTTGGGGCTGGGAATCCCTGTTACCGCCCTTTTCTCGTGCGATGGCGAGTGAATGAACACTCAACATGAGAATAACCCACTTAGCATGGAAGATACCGACCACCTCCTGTCGTTCCATGAACGATCCAGGCGCACAAAAAGGATATTTATTTGAAGTTTTTAGAGGTGGCACATGCAAATTTACTTAGGATGGCAGGGTAATACCGCATATAGGTAGGTATGGTGGACTCATCTCGAATAACTTTGGGTTTTAGGTTTTGGATGTACAAGCAGAGTTCCCACTTAGTACAGGCAAAGGCTAGCAAATAGATTGAGAAGCGGCCAGCTAGAGAGCAACAACGGTCATAATCATGCATTATGCATAAGTAACATTGGACACTAGCATGAGTAGGATATGAACACCATGAACATAAATATCATAGAGGCTATGTTGGTTTTGATTCAACTACACACATGAACATGTGCCAAGTGAAGCCACTCGAACATTCATAGGAGGATATCATATCATCATACTATATCACAATCATTTTAACGCAATGTTGATATCCAAGATAAATCATTATCCACTCCGAGCTACTTATGCATGGCATGAGAAACTATAATCTCTAATTGTCATTGCAAACATGTTTAATCATAATGGGCTGAATCATGGACACTAGGTTAAACATATTTACAAAAACAAAACAAGTCGAGTTCATACCAGTTTCTCTCTGCCACGGCCAGTTCATCGAATATCGTCATTATTGCCTTTCACTTGCATGACTGAATGATGTGAAAATAATAATAGTGCAAGAGTGCCGTGGACTAAGCTGGAATCTGCAAACATTTATTCAACAGGAGAAGACAAGGTATAATGGGCTCTTTGTTAGATTAACATTTATTAAAATGAGAGCCACTCAACATTTTCATCGTGGTCTTCTCCTCGATAAGACTCGAACAACAAGAAAAGAAATTTAGAGAAACACACCGAAATATTTTTGGAGTTTTGGTTTTCTTGAACAAGCAAATAAATGGGAAAAGCAAAAACAAGAAAACTATTTACACGGGAAAGCTCCCAACAAGCAAAACAAGAACAAGGAAATATTTTTGGCTTTTCTTTTAAGTGCTACTACTAAGCATGCAAATAAAGTAAACTAGCTTCAACTAATTCTTTTTGGGTTTTCTAAAGTTTTTTAAACACACAAGAAGAAAGCAAGAAAATAAATTTAAGCATGGATGATACAATGAAAAAGTGTGAACACTGACAAATAAGCTGAAATGTGTTAACATGAATATAATGCCGGTGAGAAAAACGTACTCCCCCAAGCTTAGGCTTTTGACCTAACTTGGTAGTCGATCAGTAGCCTGGATAGTAGTTGGCATGGTAGCTCATGGAGGCTCTCGGTGCGGATGCCTCGGCCTACCGCACTGCCTCTACTGCTGCATTGTGAGCTCGGGCCTCGCTCTCAAGAACAAAGTATCTTCCTTTCCTGCAATAGTCAAAAAGAGCAGGCGCAGGCAAATATGTGTGCACAATAGATGTTTAGTTAAATAATAGATTGTAAGTAAAGTTATGAACCTTCCCTATGAGGATCTTATGACTCTTCAAAACATCAAAATCTAAATACTGCGTGGGTAGGATAGGATCAAAGGGCAAAGGTGAAACACCCATCCCTCATGCTAAACGCGTGGCATATATTCCACCATAGAAATGGCCACTGTTAGCGTTGTGCTGAAGTCTGCGTGCAACAATTGCTCCAAGGTGTGCCGCATCTCCTCCCCTATGGCTCCTCTCCTCCTCCCTCCTCCCACCTGCTCCACCTCTCATGATGGATCTAACCTTTGATCCATGCCATGGAAGGGCTCCTACATTGGGATTTCAACCCTGGTCTTGCTGTGGCCGAGTAGGTACGTCGTCGGTTTGGAGAAATGGTGCACTTTTCTCCTACGCGCAAGACCAAGGAATTTTTCTTGGTTGTTTCCTTCTCCTCATCATCCTTCCCCCTCAATGAAGAATCTGTGGGTGTGGCTCTACAATGTTGCATTGGTGGGCATCATCTTGGCTTTAAGGTTTCTAAGATCTTTGAGAGGTCCTTTCGGTTTTTGTGGCCGGAAACAAGGTTGGACATTTTATTCATGGCCTCAAGGACCGTATTTGACCGGATTTCATTTGTCACTTTCATTTGTTCAATGGCCGTTTCAATGGTTACAAGCATTTGGATTCTCCTTGGCATGCTGATGAAAGGATGGATTCTATTGCTAGCCAAAGCCCCGTGGCTGTGCGCATTACCTCATCTCTTTTCATGCAACCCTCTGGACATGATCATGCTCCGTCCAAAGAGTTAAGCAAATTTGGCCTCGTTCCTTTAGATTCCATGGATTTCAATGACATGAATAGCCATGAAGCTTCATGTTCGAACATGGCACCTTCTCTTGATCATCCAGCAGGATCCACGGAGTTTGCGGCGCCCTCAGACACGATCATTCAATGCCCAGGAGAATCTACGGAGCATTTACTCCGGATGGTAATTTCCATTTTCCTTGCAATATCACCTACCCTCAATTACCGCAAAGTTTCCTTGCCTCAGCGTTCAAATATGCACCTTCGCACACCTCCTGGCCGCCTTTGCTGTCCTCGGCGCATATTTCGGATTTATCGCGTGCGGGATATAGTTCGAAGGAATTGATTGATTTGGTTAATGGGGGGCGTACTTTGTGCAAAATGTTTACAATGGGGGCACGACAAATCCCAGTGTCACGCCCGGTTTATTTGTCTGCACTGTTCGGCCCCAGGGCACAAAGGTTTCAGTTGCCCGACTAGACCTCGGGCTTCTTTGAATGGCATTGCTTTTATGGGGTCAAATTCTGATAATGCAGTATAATCCTTTCAGCCTGGGCAGCAAATCAATTTTCCTTCTATGTAACAAACTTACCCTCTACGATGCCCAGGGGCCAACCAGCCTTCACTGTTCGATGAAATGCATGCGGTCGCTATGGACAATCTGGTGCAATCTTGCTGGCGGCGCCGCTGGGCCCAGCGATGGCAGTGGCGACCAAAAACCCCCGCTACCACCTTTGACGCCTCGCATTCTCCCTCATTGCCCGCCCCGCTTCCCAATGTTGCAGAGTGCTCGTTCTAGCACCACCACCACCACAAACCACCGCAGCCGCCGTCTCCATCTCCGCCTCGCACCCAACCATGGCTAACTACCCCATCAACCCCCTTCCTCCCGGCTGGCTGGTCCATTGAGCTAGGGCCAGCGGATCGTAAGGTGCGGGCGGACATGGCGGTCAATCCCATCCCGCCCATTAACAACAACTTCCTCGCCATCACCGAGGCTAGCAGATTTGTGCCTCTGCATCTCTGGGAGGATCTCCACAACACCATTGAAGGGCTGCTGTACGAGTCTGGACTGCACACCACCGAGTCCTCTGACCATCGTCTGGGAGTGGGTATGTTTGCCTTTGCTAATTCCTTCATACGAGACACTGCAGTCAACACTACTTTACAGCTTGATGAGGAAAATCTAGTGGTTTCTTTTGTGCATCATAATGCTGCTCTCAATATGCGCGACACCACATACGGTCCTAAAGTTTGGCTGCTTTATATTGGTTTCCCTGATGACTATCAGACGGATTTTTATCTTCATTGTTTGGTAGATGACTATGGCAGATTAGTTTCTTGGAACAGTCCCAATGTTGATCGCTCTGTGGTGCTGATTAGAGTCAGAGTCATTCATATGCGCCTGATACCTAAAAGCATTGTCATTCCTCAGTTAGGAGGAGATAGAGCATGTTGGACAACTGCTGTTTACATTCTCCGTGGTGTAGACTGGAATGCACATGACCCTGAGGTCCCAACCGCTGATGAAGAACCTCCTCCAGCCAATGGTGTGCCGCATCCCATGTTTGGGGATGGCCTCACGGCGGCGCAGCTCTATCAACAACAACTTCAAAATTGGCTGCTTCAGAATGGGGTCGGTAATGACCAGGTTCCACACCTTTCTCCTCAACAAGATGGACCCCAAGATGCTCAATGGGATCCATGGACGCAGCCCCTGCTCCGCAAATGCCGGATGCCCTGGTTAACTTCCAAGCGTGGCTTGCTGCTCAGGGTCTCCATGTGCAAGATGGAATCCTGCCTGAAGATAACGTCTTTGACAGCCTGAACTCGGCCTGGTTTGAAACTATCTCTTCTGCAAGCACTCAGGCATCCTCTCTTGGTTCCAACAATCAAGTTAGCACTTTGTTTGTGGCTCCACCTGTGCTTCATAACGTCATCAACGTGGATGTCACCGTTTTGCCGCTACTATGAATGTCGAGATTTCATTGAAGGAAATGAACTTGCTACAATGTTAACTTCTGATTTGATCCCGAGGAATGTCTTCACTGCATATCTCTCCAGATCAATCATGTCTGTTGTGGCTGCTTTCGGGCCTTGAAGCGCTGGTTATGGTTTGCCTCCATTGGAGTTTCAGACACCTTCTCCTCGGGCCATTCTTCACGTTGCAGACCAGGAGACCACCCACCTGCTATGTTTCTCTGCGCATATCTTGCACACCACACCGGCTGCTAGCTCGGTGCAACTAATTGAATTGGCACCTGAAGAAGAGGATCCTATTTTGCTGCAGTCTAAACACATTGGTTCTCTGCCAACTGAAACTGCAGATGTTATTGCTTCAGATCTTGAGCCTCAGAGCTTTGCTGATCCCGTTGATGCTCTGCCTACTTTGGCGCCAGCTACTGGTTTGAATGATGGGCCTCCTTTTGTTGCTCCTGACCCTTTGGAGGAGGGCTCTGACTTGGGCCTAGCCCAAGTCCTGTCTGATGTGCTTGGTCCATCTGCAGCCCACCCATGTCGCTCCAAGTACAAGGCTCCTGTGGTCACCACTGAAGTCAGGCGCAGCACCAGATCAACGCGCTTTGATGGATTCAGGGTGCCACAAATCTCTGATGTGCGCCCTACTATATCCAAAGTGAAGCCCCGAGTGATACTGTCGGTGTCAAAACCGGCGGATCTCGGGTAGGGGGTCCCGAACTATGCGTCTAGGCGGATGGTAACAGGAGACAAGGGACACGATGTTTTTACCCAGGTTCGGGCCCTCTCGATGGAGGTAAAACCCTACTCATGCTTGATTGATATTGATGATATGGGTAGTACATGAGTGGATCTACCACGAGATCAAGGAGGCTAAACCCTAGAAGCTAGCCTATGGTATGATTGTTGTAATGGTTGTTCATCCTACGGACTAAAACCCTCCGGTTTATATAGACACCGGAGAGGGCTAGGGTTACACAGAGTCGATTACAATGGTAGGAGATCTACATATCAGTATCGCCAAGATTGCCTTCCACGCCAAGGAAAGTCCCATCCGGACACGGGACAAAGTCTTCAATCTTTTATCTTCATAGTCTTGGAGTCCGCCGATGATGATAGTCCGCTATCCGGACACCCCTAGTCCAGACTCCTCAAGAGTCCTTGAACCAGCTTCAATGACGATGAGTCCGCGCAAGATATTGTTTGGCATTGCAAGGCGGGTTCCTCCTCCAAATAATTCAGAGAAGATTGTGAACACCATGATAGTGTCCGCTCGCAAAATAAATTCCACATTCCACCCAGAGAGAGAATAATATGTACACAAGTTCAATCGCTAACGATTTTGTGGCACGACGTCATGCCACCACCAAGCCTTTACTTGAATCATTTTTATTATACCACCTCAGCGTTTAGCGGCAGCTTTTGGCACGCCTTGTCGGCAGTAGATCGTGTTCCCTTATTCCGGATTCCCATCAATACAGACGGGTAACCCAACGCGCCATTGATGGTGGCGCTTGGGAGATAAGTGAGTTTTACCAGGCGGTGGGGACGATAGTCTTCGTCCGCCCATATATAAGGGATAAGGATCCACCTTTTACCAACGCCTTCTTCCTCCTTTGTTTATCCATCTCCACAAGACTCGAGCTCCAGCGCCCAAGTTCGCACATCTCGCCTCAACCTTCTCCAGCCATGTCCGGAGCGGAGGCAAGTGGATGGCCTCCACCGCTACGGAGGGGCACATCGAAAACTGCGCGGGCGCGGATACCTGTCCAGCGACATCGCAAGACCGGCTGCTCGACAAGGGCAGCTCATCCCCACCCCAGTGCCTCATGAGAGGGTCGATTCCTTCCCCACTTCCTCTGCGGACTGGGCTCCCACTTCATCCTTTCGTCCGGGGCTCATGTACTACTACGGCCCGACTTCCACGATCCTGGCGCCAAACTTCATCCTCAACATCTCGGTGTTTATCGTCGAGTGTGAGGCCTTCCTCTGCATCCAGCCCCACTTCGGCTTGTGGCTAAAAACCTTCAATGTCAAGCCGAAGGTAGTGAAGGGCGTCCAAGCGGAGTGCGGAGGCGCCATGGTGGGCAAAATGCCCAACGTCCCCTGGCTTGAGGGCGCCTTTGTGGAAACCATCAAAGGGTGGCAATCGGGGTGGTTTTATATCACCAAGCCGCGTGACCCTAAATGGGCAGCGGCCCCCGAGTTCAGATCTGGTACCCCCATGTAGCTCTCCTCCTGGAAAGAGAAGGGCTTGCTATGGGGTAGTTCGGAGGAGCTGACCGGACTCCAGTCTTGTCTCCAGACCCTGGTGAACAAGAAGCTCAAGCTTGTCAATGTGATCCAGGTCATGCTCGTCTGCCGGATTCTCCCCTGCCAACAGCGGGCCTTCAATCTGTGGGAGTTTGATCCGGCACAGCACCGGACCCTTAGCGGGCTCTTCGACACAACATACGAAGCTGCCTGGAGGGTGCTGTTCAAGGGCATAGAAGCCCCCGCATCCGCAACTGAAGATCACGGATTCAGCACGAAACGCCCGGCCGGTGTGGTAAGATATGTTATCCTTTATGGGACATTTATTTCTTTCATAGTTTGACTCTATTGTGGGATCTAAAATTCCCAATGCCTTTAACAGGACTGGCAGAGGACGTCCGGACAGGTTAACTGTCTGGCTCCCCTCCCCGAAGACCTAGCGGATACCCGTTTAACGGGGCTGCTAGTCCCGGCACTTTATGTGGTGCTGGAGAAGAAGGCCAAGAAGAAGGCCACGAGAACCCGAAGGAGTTCCCGGCGCCAGGTGGTATCGGACTCATTGTCCGATAGCTCCGAGGCGGACTCCTCCCCCGAAGACGATGAGGAGAAAGAGGACTCTCCCCAGGAGGGGGGAGAGAGGAAGAGGAAGGCTTCCCCAACAGGGGAGGCCGAAGGGTCCAAGAGGGGAAGGACCCTTCCTCCGGACAGCTCCGCCAACGCCAACATTGGCGACGAAGGGTGGCCCTCAAGGGCCAGGCCTCCGGCAAGATCGTAAGTATCCGGATCCCTGAATGATCTATAATTTCTCTTTTGTGCCACATAGTGTCCTTTCTAATGCCGCACACTACCTGTAGTCCGGCCGAGGAGGATCTTCCCGCTTCATCCAGCGGGTCCTTGGCTCCGTCGGATGTAGATTCCATCCCGACCGCCCACCCTCGTGATGCCGAGGACGCCGAGGTGGGATCCTGTGAGGGGACCCGCCAAGAGGGGAGGCTCGGAGGTGCCACAGGCAACCTCCGGACTTCGTCTTTGGACTCGCGCCGAACCCGTAGTGGTTCCGGAGCCCGGCAGGCGGCCCCTTCGTAGGAAGGGCAAGACCGTGACACCGGCAGCCTCCGTCCAATCGGAGGTGCCGGACAACTTGTTGGAGGCGCTCAACGGCGCTTCCATCAAGGAAGAACACCGCACTATCATGAGTGCGGTGATTCAGAAGGTTCAACTCGCCAAGAGCGGGCTAACCGAAGCCTGCAGCAGCCTTCTAACAGGCTTTGAGGTAAGAAGTTTTAAAATATGTAATGTAATACCAAGATAGACAAGAGCCCCGATGCTCGGTTCGGTGTTCGGAAAGAAAAACCGGACTGAGGATCTAAAAAAGATATACGCAGGAGTTCTAAAAATTATGTCAATATGGGTTTGCAGGTTGCGCTGCTGACCTCTGCCGCATTGACTGCGGAGGTCGGTGCTTTGAAGCAGGACCTCGAGCGGACCGAGAACGAGCTCGGTCTTGCCAAGAAGCAGCTCGAGGACAAAGAAGGTGAGGAACACCGTATTAAATTTGTACCTTATAGAAAAGGATTTTGGTTGCAATAGAGATAACAAGGATAACGTGGGTACTGCAGGGGCCACGAACGAGGTGGCGACCCTGAAGGAGGCCATGTCCGCGGCCGAACGTAATGCGGCCGTGGAACGAGCGGAGCGAGAGAAGCAGGAGGCGCGGGTGGCGGAGGTGCGGCAAGAGCTCCAGGCTCTCATGGAAAAGCATGAGAGTTTGGAGCGCGACTCAAAGACTCGAGAGCCCGAGGTTGCCTCGGCTCTTGAAAGTGCCAAAGCCGCTAAGGCCGAGGCCCATAAGGCCCTCCAGGAGATTGAGGCGGTGAAGAAAATAGCGGCGGGTAAGGCATTTTTCATGCAAAGCAAGCATGTGAATGTGAATTACCTGTTACTTACCGAATCGGAGCTCTCGAGGCGCTTGCCGATCTGCCTCGCAGCGTGTCCGATGCCGCCAGATTCTACCGGCCGAGGAGGGAGCTCAATGGAGAAGGTCTTCGGTCTCAAGATGTCGAGGCCGACATCCGGTGCTTTTAGCGACCGGTGAAGCAGCTGGTCGAGCTCTACAAGGTAGCCGAAAGCAGGCCATGAAGGGCCTCATAGTCCGGCTGTGGCTCAAGAGGCCATGCTTGGGAGCTACTTCGCCTCGCGGCGGCGGCTGGTGGATGCGCGCCCGGGTGGAAGTCATCAAGCGCTCCCGCCGCATTGAAGGTGCCTGCTGGCCCTTGCCCGCAAAGGTGCACCGGGCAGGCTGGATGTCGAGAGGCTTATCACGGACGCGCGCCGGCGGGCAAGGAGTATCGACGCCAAATGTACTATAAGAGTGTCCTGAAGGGTGCCCGCAAGATTGCGGATGAGTGCCCCAAAGATGTAATTTTTGAGTAGACTCGCGATGTGTTATCCTTTGCGCTGAAAACTTTGTTTCATATGCGCTAAGCAACACTTATTGATTTAAAATATTACCTTCTGTGCGGCCGTTTATAAAATCTGAGAGATGGCAAGTCGTCAGCTTCAGCCCCCATGCCACGAGTGCTGGGGTGTTTGGGATAAACTTGAGCGCTCTTGTTCCCATTTTTGGGTCCATCTAGGGAGGCGCTAAACACAACGAACAAGGCAACCGGACTTATAATGCTTGAACACTCTCACTTAGCCATAGAATTCTATAATTTTAATTTCGGCGAAGCCCCTAGTGTTCGGAAGACCGAGTTCGGGGCGCTATCCATGCCTGGGCCGGACAAAGCCGGTTCCTCGCTTTAAGCGGCATAAGTCTTTAAGGACTCGAAAAGACCTCTCGAACAGCGACCAGCTCTCGCCTTATCATGACGGTCAGTTTTAGCTTTCTCCCCTGAGGCGCTCGCCCAGCTCAACCGGGCGCAATCGCAGTGGTTCTCCCAGTGCTACCTTAGCCGATAGAACGGAACGTAAGGTACCAAAACATGGGAGCCGGGCAAACCCAACTATTGACCCAAGACAAGATTCGGAGCCGATGCATATAATGCTATAAGTTCGGGGTGCCGCACTTGTGAAAGTATTCGGACTTATCACACCATAATTCGGGGAACATGAGCCCCTGGTGTATTCGGCCGTACCAAAGTGTACGGATGCAAGATGTCATAGATGAACATATATAAAAAAAGGAATGCAATTATAAACAAAAAGTGATGTATTGTTTATTCAAGGAATTCTGCTATGAGTGCAGAACGATACAAATAGTGCGGTAGGCAAGGGTTTGGACTATTAGATATGTCCCCCTCCAGGGGTAGGCTGCGGAATGGTGTATTAAACAGATTTAATGCTCATAATGGAGACCACCTGAGTGTTCGTCGTAGCCATTGTCCCTCCCTGGCTGTTGCATCGTGAGTTCGGCAGATCTACTGCCGGATAGGGCCTCTGGTGAACGGAGTCCCGTGAAGGAGAAAAAAAAAGAAAAAAAGAAGGTGACACACGTGGGAGCCTCTGGTGTGGTTGAGCCGCACTCTGGGCTTATCGTGGTCGTGCCCCTCCCCCTATGCCCATGGTATCTTCAGAGCATAATGATGTACGCAGAGGGCTAGTCTTGCAATCATGCAAGGGCTCGGGTTGGGGCCGCATTGCTACGCGTGCTCGGAACGTGCCAGGTGGTCTTGACGTATGTTACTCCGGGCGCGTTTAGTCATGTCCGGTCATTTAACGGCCGGACTCGAGAATTGCCTTAAGAGGCTATCTGTACTTCTGCCGCGAGAGCCGCTGTGTGTTCCTCCGTTCGGAGGGAGCGTTCAGTGTTTCCGTTGACTGTGATGACTCCATGAGGGCCTGGCATCTTGAGCTTAAGGTATGCATAATGCGGCACCGTGTTGAACTTTGCAAACGCGGTTCGTCCGAGCAGAGAGTGATAGCCACTGCGGAAGGGACTATGTCGAAGATTAACTCCTCGCTTCGGAAATTATCCGGGGATCCGAAGACCACTTCTAGTGTAACTGAGCATGTACAATTGACCTCAACACCTGGTATGACGCCTTTGAAGGTCGTCTTTGTAGGTTTAATCCTTGAAGGGTCTATGCCCATCTTGCGCACTGTATCCTGATAAAGCAGGTTCAGGCTGCTGCCGCCGTCCATCAGGACTCTAGTGAGGTGAAATCCATCGACGATTAGGTCTAAAACCAATGCAGCAAATCCGCCATGGCGGATACTGGTGGGGTGGTCCCTTCGATCGAAAGTGATCGGGCAAGAGGACCATGGATTGAACTTCGGGGTGACTGGCTCCATCGCATATACGTCGCTAAGTGCACGCTTCCGCTCCCTCTTGGGTATGTGGGTTGCGATATCATGTTTACCGTCCGCACTTGTGGGGAAGCCCTTGTATCCTCTATCGCTCGGCGGCGGGTCTCCTCCTCGTCATCGCTATGCAGCCCCTTGTCATTGTTTTCAGCAATTAACTTGCTGCTCGCTTGAATACCCAACAATCCTGCTGGTGTGGTTAGCTGGCTTTTCGGGGTGCCATGTATCCGCAAGAGCGGTCGAGTATTCGGTCCAAATTGGACGGACCCGGAGTAGTTCTTTGAATGGCTTTTTCCACGACCGGTTTAGAGCCTCTCGAATCCGGCGCTGACCGCCAGATCCTCGGTGTTATCACCGTTAACGCGGCGTTTGTTTTTGCTGCGACGCGACCGCCATTGCGTCCTTGCTGTCCGGACCGCGTAATTTTTGCCGAGGTTGTTCTGCGAGCTAGCTAGCTGTCCTCTCCCGCACGTAAGCGGGTCATGAGTGATGTGAGGGCTGCCATGGATTTCGCTTTTCCTGTCCTAGGTGCCGGGCCAGCCACTCGTCGCGGATGTTATGTTTGAAGGCTGCGAGGGCCACTGCATTCGGACAATCGACGATGTGATTTTTCTTTGTGAGGAACCGTGTCCAGAATTGTCTGGCCGATTCGTCTAGCTGTTGAATTATGTGGCTTAGGTCATCAGCGTCTGGTGGTCGCACATATGTGCCCTGGAAGTTGTCAAGGAATGCGGCTTCCAGGTCCTCCCAACACCCAATTGATTCTGCTGGCAAGCTGTTAAGCCAATGCCGAGCTGGTCCTTTAAGCTTGAGTGGGAGATATTTGATGGCATGGAGATCGTCACCACAGGCCATATGGATGTGAAGGAGATAATCTTCGATCCAAACCGCGGGGTCTGTTGTGCCATCGTAGGATTCAATGTTCACGGGTTTAAACCCTTCAGGGATTTGATGATCCATGACTTCGCCTGTGAAGCATAGTGGGTGTGCGGCGCCTCTATATTGAGCAATATCACGACGTAGCTCAAGAGAGCTTTGTCTGCTGTGTTTGGCCCGGCCGGAGTTGCTGTATCCGGCGCGACGGTAATCGTCGTGGGTCGTGGGGCGCCCACGTGATCCGTAGATAGATCTGGATTGTCTTGCCTTGTCCTCCAATATATCCCGCAAGTCCGCGATTCCCCGTGGCTTCGCTTTTCGAGCGGTGCCGGGCACGGTTCGCGGAGGGCCTAGATGCTCTCGCCGCGCCACGAGGTGGCCGGTCCGCCAGACAGCGCTGGTGATGAAGGTTTGTATGCTTCCTCCTCTAGTCGGGGGAGCAACTTGCGTTTTGGGTAGCTTTTGGAGGGGCGTTCGAGTTCATACTCTTCGGCCGCTAGGACCTCGGTCCATCTGCCGGCCAGCAGTCTTGATCAACTCGAAGCTGTTGTTGCTTTTTCTTTAGGCTGTTCGCCGTGGCCATTAGCCTGTGTTTAAAATGCTCTTGTTCGACGGGATCCTCGGGTACGACGAATTCGTTGTTGTTGAGGCTTGCCTCGTCTCCGGAGGGAGGCATGTAATTTTCATCCTCCTCGTCTGCCGCTCTCTCTGTAGGGCTGGCTTCCCCGTCCTCCTGTGCTGAATCTTGCTGTAGGGGGTTGTCTTCGGCACTCTCTGGGGTGTTATTATATCCGTTGCCGGAATCTCCATTCTTGCTATGGCGGGATTTAGAGCGGCGCCGCTGACGCCGGCGCTTGGGCTGTTTCTTAGAGGAATCTGCCTCCGCTGCTTCTTCACCGTCCCCATCCTTTGGGGTGTCCACCATGTATATGTCATATGACGAGGTGGTCTTCTAGTGCCCTGTAGGCGCTGGTTCTTGATCGTATCCGGCATCGTCGTCCATACTGTCGATGTCTTCGGAGTCGTAGTCTAGCATATCGGTTAGATCGTCGACAGTGGCTACAAAGTGGGTGGTGGGTGGGTTTTGAATTTCTTCGTTGTCCGCATCCCAACCATCCTGACCGCAGTCCGGCCAGGGCTCTCCTGATAACGAGAGATACTTTAACGAGTTGAGGATGTCGCCAAAGGGCGAGTGCTGAAAAATGTCCGCAGCAGTGAACTCCATGATCGGCGCCCAATCGGATTCGGTTGGCAGGGGCGCAGGAGGTTCGGAGTCCGGCACCTCGCAGTCACGAGCTTTGCAAAGGACAGGGTCGGTATTCGTCTCCATCGCCGTAGGAGTTGCAGCTCCCGAGACGGTGTCCAGCCACCGGTCCTCGATCTGCGCGGTTGGCTCCGAACTATGGGTCGGAGCGGATTCGTGTGCGGCCTCCAAGGTACTGTTCGGCGGCAGAGCTAGATCATGCCCATCATGACAAAGGCGGCACGCCGGTCGTGGCTCGAATCCATCAAGATCAAGTCTCCGCGATGTCGGCCGTGAAGTTTAGGCTTCCAAATCTGACTCGATGGCCAGGGGTATAGCTTCGATCTGCTCCGGATGGCCAAGTGAATTGGCCCGCAGATGCAAAGCCGCCAACACGAAGATCTGTCCGGGAGAAAAGTCTCACCACGACGGCGTTGTTGTTGATTGAAGAAGCCATCAAGCCTATCGGTGACGACAGAGGAACTCTCAATGAAAGCACCAATGTCGGTGTCAAACCGCGGATCTCGGTAGGGGGTCCCGAATCTGTGCGCCTAGGCGGATGGTAACAGGAGACAAGGGACACGAGTTTTTACCCAGTGTTGGGCCCTCTCAATGGAGGTAAAACCCTACTCCTGCTTGATTGATATTGATGATATGGGTAGTACAAGAGTGGATCTACCACGAGATCAAGGAGGCTAAACCCTAGAAGCTAGCCTATGGTATGATCGTTGTAATGGTTGTTCGTCCTACGGACTAAAACCCTCCGGTTTATATAGACACCGGAGAGGGATAGGGTTACACAAAATCGGTTACAATGGTAGGAGATCTACATATCCGTATCGCCAAGCTTGCCTTCCACGCCAAGGAAAGTCCCATCCGGACACGGGACGAAGTCTTCAATCTTGTATCAAATAGTCTTGGAGTCCGGCCGATGATGATAGTCCGGCTATCCGGACACCCCCTAGTCCAGGACTCCCTCAGACACCCTCTGCTGCTACTAGCTCTAGATCGGTGGTCATGGATCAGGCTCCTCCACCAACTTCCATCCGCACCATGCAGGAGATTGGCGTCGTCCGCTGCGCTGTCCCTCCCCAGGAGCTCACGGAGGCTGCTCTGCTTGCAGCGGGATGACACGGCTACCATCCACAATAGCTAGGCAGACGGCTCTTCTCCTTCAGCGTAAGTTTGAAGCCCCTAATGCCGCTTTTGTGTAGCTGGAACGTGCTATGTTGGAATGTGCGTGGCTTAAATTCTGATAAAAAGTTACTAGCGCTGTCGAACGCGATATCTGTTAGTGGCTGTGCCATCGTATGTTTGCAGGAAACTAAAAAACCTGTTATCGATCTAGCATTTATTAAAACTTGCTGTCCTAAGCGTTTCGATAAATTTGCTTACGTTCCTTCTCATGGGGCTTCAGGTGGTTTACTCATAGTTTGGAACAACTACATCTTCTAGGGGGCTGTGGTTGTTCAAGAAGATTTTGCTTTGGGAATTCAATTCACCAGCACAATATTGGCACAAGTTTGGACTCTTTACAACATCTATGGTCCCTGCACAGGGCCTTCTCGAGACACGTTTACTCAGTGGCTTTACGACAAAGATATCAAGACAAATGAAGATTGCTTATTCCTTGGGGATTTAGATTATATTAGAGGGCTAGAAAATCGCAACAAACCGGGGGGTGATCTCAATGATATGTCAACCTTTAATGACATTATCCGCAATCACAATCTAGTGGAGTTACCCATTAAAGGCAGACTATACACATGGAGTAACATGCAGAACGATCCTATCCTCGAGCAACTCGATTGGTTTTTTTACCTCTACTCATTGGACAAGTGTTTACCCTAACACAATGGTAAAACCTCTTTGCAAACCCACCTCGGATCACACACCCTGTGTGGTAAACATTGAGACAAAAATCCCTCAGGCCAAGCTTTTCAGGTTTGAATTTTATTGGCTGCTTGATAACCCACAAGTATAGGGGATCTATCGTAGTCCTTTTGATAAGTAAGAGTGTCGAACCCAGCGAGGAGTAGAAGGAAATGATAAGCGGTTTTCAGCAAGGTATTCTTTGCAAGTACTGAAATAAGTGGTAACAGATTGTTTTGTGATAAGATAAACTATAACGAGCAACAAGTAACAAAAGTAAATAAAGTGCAGAAAGGTGGCCCAATCCTTTTGTAGCAAAGGACAAGCCTGGACAAACTCTTATAATAGGAAAAGCGCTCCCGAGGACACATGGGAATATCATCAAGCTAGTTTTCATCACGCCATATGATTCGCTCGTACTTTGATAATTTGATATGTGGGTGGATCGGTGCTTGGATGCTGTTCTTACTTGAACAAGCATCCCACTTATGATTAACCTCTATTGCAAGCATCCGCAACTTCAACAAAAGTATTAAGGTAAACCTAACCATAGCATGAAACATATGGATCCAAATCAGCCCTTACGAAACAACGATAAACTAGGGTTTAAGCTTCATCACTCTAGCAACCCATCATCTACTTATTACTTCCCAATGCCTTCCTCTAGGCCCATATAATGGTGAAGTGTTATGTAGTCGACGCTCACATAACACCACTAGAGGCTAGACAACATACATCTTATCAAAATATCGAATCTAATACCAAATTCACATGACTACTAATAGCAAGACTTCTCCCTTGTCCTCAGGAACAAACGTAATTACTCACAAAGCATATTAATGTTCATAATCAGAGGGGTAATAATATGCATAAAGGATCTGAACATATGATCTTCCACCAAATAAACCAACTAGCATCAACTACAAGGATTAATCAACACTACTAGCAACCTACTAGCACCAATCCCGGACTTGGAGACAAGAATTGGATACAAGAGATGAACTAGGGTTTGGAGATGAGATGGTGCTGGTGAAGATATTGATGGAGATTGCCTTCTCCCGGAGAGAGGAGCGTTGGTGATGACGATGGTGATGATTTCCCCCTCCCGGAGGGAAGTGTCACCGGCAGAACAGCTCTGCCGGAGCCCTAGATTGGTTCCTGTAACGCCCTCGATGCGGCTATATCTCCCACGTGTCGAAGCACGACTTAGAGGCATAACCGCATTGAAAGCAATGTCGCAAGTGAGGTAATCTTCACACAACCCATTTAATACATAAGGGGAAAAGTTACATAGTTGGCTTACAATCGCCACTTCACACAATTACATGAATAAAGCATTACATCATCCAGATACAATCAAGGTCCGACTACGGAACCAAAAATAAAAGAAGAACCCCAAATGCGACAAAAGACCCTGATCGACCCCAACTGGGCTCCACTACTGATCCACTAGAACGAAACAACACAAAGGAACAAGATCTTCATCGAGCTCCTCCTTGAGCTTGGTTGCATCACCTGCTCGGTAACAAAGGCACCTGCAAACTGGTTTTGGAAGTATCTGGTGAGTCACGAGGACTCAGCAATCTCACACCCGCGAGATCAAGACTATTTAAGCTTATGGGTAAGGTAAAGGCAGGAGGTGGAGCTGCAGCAAGCGACTAGCATATACGGAGGCTAACATACGCAAATGAGAGCGAGAAGAGAAGGCAAAGCACGGTCGATAAAAGTATGATCAAGAAGTGATCCTATAGCAACCTGCGTCAAGCATAACTCCAACATCAGTGTTCACTTCCGGACTCCACGGAAAGAGACCATCACGGTAACACACACGGTTGATGTATTTTAATTTAAGGTCAACTTCAGGTTTTCTACAACCGGACATTAACAAATTCCCATCTGCCACATAACCGCGGGCACGGCTCTCGAAAGTTTATACCTGCAGGGTGTCCCAACTTAGCCCATGACAAGCTCTCGTGATCATCGGCGAATAGACCTTCACCGAGACACTCCGATCAGGCTCGGAATCCCGTACATCAAGACATTTCGACAATGGTAAAACAAGACCAGCAAAGCCGCCCGATGCGCCGACAATCCCGATAGGAGCTGCACATATCTCGTTCTCGTGGCAACACCGGATAAGCGAAGCGACTGAGAACCGACGTAACCCAAGTTGCCAAGGGATGGTCCCAAGACGGTGTTTAGTTTGGACCAACGCTAGACAAGCAATCGCCCGGGGGGCTATAAAAGATGACCTCGAGAGAGCGACTCCCAAGGGAAAAGTAGGTGGTGGTGAGGCAAATGGTAAAAGGCAATGTTGGGCCTTGCTGGACAAGTTTTATTCAAAGCGAACTGTCGGGGGTCCCATAAATCACCCGACCGCGTAAGGGACGCAAAATCCGGGAACATAACACGGTATGACGGAAACTAGGGCGGCAAGAGTGGAACAAAACACTGCATAAGGCCGAGCCTTCCACCCTTTACCAAGTATATAGATGCATTAATAATATAAGAGATATTGTGATATCCCAACATAAACCCTGTCCACCATGGAGAAATCTTCAACTTCACCTGCAACTAGCAACGCTATAAGAGGGGCTGAGCAAAGCGGTAACATAGCCAAACAACGGTTTGCATAGGAAAAGGTGTCAAAGGTTAGGGGTTTGACATGGCAATTTGGGAGGCTGACAAGCAAATGGTAGGCATCGTAGCATTGGCATAGCAAAAGAGCGAGCAAACTAGAATAGCAAAGATAGTAGTGATTTCGAGGGTATGGTCATCTTGCCTGAAATCCCGCAAGGAACAAGAACGAGTCCATGAAGAAGACAAACGGACGTAGTCGAACGGATCCTCACAACTCCGGAACGAAACCGAAGCTAACGAGAGAAGCAAACCGGAAAGAAGCAAACAATATAGTAAACAACCATCACATAAACATGGCATGATGCGCAAGCAAGTATGATGCATGTCCGGTTTAATGAGGCATGGCATGGCAAAGGGCAACAAACAATACTACAAGTTAGTGGAGCTCAATATGCAACGAAGTTGCATATTGACGAACACCACATCAATTATTTAGTTCCTCTCGGTTATGAACAAGACAAGATTAAATGTTGGTTAACATGGCAAGAGGTGAAGCATAAGTAACTAACTATTTAGGCAAGTTTAAATGAGGCCGGAAACAAAAACAACACTTCAGGAAAATCCCCATGTTATTTAGCAATTTAATGCAACAACAATTTTAAACATTTTAATTGTTGTTATCATGATGCGGATGACATATGCAAGTTATATGCAATTTTAATGAAAAGGTTGACATGAGCATTTATGAAGCATTAGTCACCATGGCGGAACAAAAAGGGTGCCACGGCGCTAAACGAAAAGGGTGCCACGGCGAAAAGGAAAATGGTGCCACGGCAACATATACGAAAATGATGCCACGGCAATATATCGGTTCCGTAGCTCACGGAGATACCGTGCAAAAGAAGTGGGCGGAGCGTGTCATGCGAGGATGGTGGGTGCTCCCGATTCCGGGTTCCCACGGACGGCGGCATGGCAAACGAGGAACGCGCAAAGGCAACTCGAACATGGTGCAAACATGAGCATCTCATGCATCGTAAACATTCGTTCTCGGCGGGGCATCTCGGCAGTCGCCTCGGGTTATACCTTCAAACGTTCAAGCGGGGACGGTTCGCGACACGTAGAGGGAAGTAGTCGACACGGCGATCGAAGTCGTTGTTCACGGGTCGTCGTGGAAGTAGTCGTGCTTTCGGCGAGATGTTCGGGTCCGGCGAGGAACTTGATGACCACGGGGTCGACGGTAGAGGAGGTAGTGGTACTATTCGTCGATCGTCGTGGTACTTGGGGTCTTCGAACTTGCCGGTCTCGGTTCTTGCGACGGTAGGGGTACATGGCAACGTTGGGGTACTTGTCGGTCCGGTTTTTGCGTCCGTAGAAGTGCAGCGGCAATCGTAGTGGTACTTGGCGGTTTTGTGTAGTCAATCTTGTCGGTCTTGGCGATCCAAAACGGCAACAAAGAGGCCTCGAGGCAGGGGCCACAGGAGCCGGCAGGGACGCTGGGTCGCGCTTCGGAGGTGGCGACGGCTCTCGCCGCGGGATCCGGCCGAACGGGTGAACGGCGGCGTGGGCGGAGGCGACAGAGGCGAAGGCGGCGGCGTGGAGGCGGCAGAGGCAGCGGCGGGCGGCGACGGGCGGGCTCTGGCGCTGGCGGAGGCGGCGGCGGGCGGGATCCGCAACGCGATGCGAGGCGGCGGGCGGCGGCATGCGGCCGGAGGGAGCAGGCGTGGATCCGTCGGCCGGACCCGATCCGCCGGATCCGCGGCAGTGGTGGCGAAGCTCGGGCGGTGGCGGCGCGGAGGACGGAGCAGGGCCGGCGAGGAGGCGGTTGGGCGCGGGGCAGCCGGGATCGAAGCGGAGCGGCGGGCGGGCGGCTATGGAGGCGCCTAGGCGATGGGGCCGCTGGAGTTGCGCACGGGAACGAGAAGAGTGGCGGCGAGGGAAGCAGGAGGGGATCGAGGGCGATGGGGATCGGGCTGAGCGAGATGGAAAGAGATGCGCGTGGGAATCGGGCTGCGTGCGGGTGTGTGTGCGACGGCGCACAGAGGGACGAGGGAGGAGATGGGGGTCGCTAGGGTTCGGTCGGTGGGGCTGGATGGGCCAACTGGGCCTTAGAGGCCGGGAGGCCCAGGCTGGGCTGGACTGCAATGCTGCCGCTGGAGCTGGGCTCTCCCTTCCTCTCTCTCTTATTTTCTTTATCAGAAAACAATTAAAGAGAAGAAAAAGAAGAGAGGGGTAGGGAAAGAAGTCGGACATGGGGGTAATTTTCCCGGACTCATAAAAATGAGCTTGATCAAGGAAAAATAGAAGTGGGCACGCGTGTGAAGTTGAATTCAAACACATTTGAATTTAATTCAAATGGTTTGAACTAGGACGAGGTTTGAGAAGAGTCCAAAAATGTTGAGAAATTAGGAGGAGCCTCGATAAATGGGAAAAGAAATATTGGCAAAGTTTGGGGACCAAACTTGAAGTAGAAAGGGAGTGGGGATTTGCAAGTGTGTTACGGTGAATTCCAAAAATGGAATATTTTTTATAATAGCTCCCTAATAATATTGGGAGTATATGTTTTAAAGAGAAACCACCATGTGGGTTCCCTCGATTTAAATGGATCAAAGATCCATGCCATTTTATTTAGAAGAGGTTTTAAAAATTAAATGACATGATGGCATGATGCAATGCAAATGATGCAATGATGAATGCATCAAACAAATAAATCACACGACGAATCTCGGAAAAGCTGGAAGTCTTCTGGAGCTCTGGTCTCGGGGTGTTACAACACTCCACCACTACGAGAGGATCTCGTCCCGAGATCTAGAATGGCACCGGAGGAGGAAAACGGAAGAGAAAAAGAAGAGGTAAAACAAAGTTGCTTCTTTGACCAACGAGTGAAACCATGAACCTTGAGAGGTTGAGCAATTTAAAAGAAACAATACAACAGAGATGAACGAGATTGCAAACAATCCGTTAGAAAAGATGAACAAGGAGTATAACGAGAACTTGAAAGTTGCAAATACATGAATCAAGTGTTTAATGGACAGGATAGAATTCGAAACCACTCCCGTTAAATCAAGATGAGAGAGGAAGAGTGATATAATTTGGGCAGCACTCCGACTGTAAATGAAAGGAATTGAACATGAACTTGACAAATGAGAGGATACTTGATGAAATCAACAACACACTACCTCCGGAATCGAAAGAATGGCACAAGGGGTAAGAAATATTACAAACAACACTCCGGTTGAGAAGGAAGGCAAAACTTGATAAGATGAGAGAACTCGAATGAAAACACGACACTCCGGTTAAATGGATAAGCACGAAAAGAACACGATCCTCAAAAAAAACGAGGTGATGGGTGAAGAGCACAACATCAGAATGCCTCCGTAACGAGAGAATAGAAGTTAGATCGTTGGGATAAAGGGACGGAGAAGAAAATGACAACTTTTGCCACAAGTGAACTTGGAAAGCATCCTTGCAAAGAAGAATCGAATGGAGTTGTTGGAAAATCAACAACGAGAAGCACAAGCTTGTTGTGGGCTTATGGCAAACATCTCGAGACTATGAGGTGACAACCGGCCACAAATGGAAACCATTGATTTGATTGCGAGCACCAAAGAGATGAAAAACTGCTTTTGCCGAGAGGATAGGAGAAAACTTGGATCATTGATAAACACCATAATAGCAACATTCCTTAGGGAAGGCTTTAGGTGAAATATAACCCAAGATAACTCCAATGAAGAAGTTGATGGATTTAATATACCTCATTCTTGACACCATATGAATCATGAAACATGAAGGAAATTGTCAAGAGTGACATAACACCATCTCAAAAGATAAGATAGAAGGAATTGCACTTTGGAATGCAAGATGAAGAATGTTGAGCTCCTCAAAACAAAACATGTGTTAAGCACCATGTTTAATTTTGAGTATAGCTTAGCGGATCATAACTTCGAGAGAAATCATGAAGAACAATTGAAGAATGAAAAAATCCTTGACGAACCACCTGTAGAGCCTCCATGAAGAACTCCGTAATAAAAGGATGATGAAAAGAAAGAGAAGTTGAAAACACAAGGTCTTCAACGAACAAGGTCTTCAACGACCCACGGTAGGATTGGAACAACAAATGAAATGACATGATGGACAAGGAAGTGAGATCTTGAAAGAACCACCGTAAGAATTGAAAATGAATGTAGCAAAGGCACAATTCACCGGGAAGAATTGGAAAACGAATGAAGATACTTGAGGGTATTTAGATACATGAGAACGAAGAGAACATGAACTGATTAGAGGATATTTGAATGATGCACCGGCAAGATAGGAGAATGATAACTGACAGCTGAGAATGAATAAACCGGAATTGATGAACTCCGGATGACAAGCTGAGAAGACTCTTAATATCTCCTGATGGGTGAAAAGATTCTCACCATCGAAAACAATTATGAGAGAATGGCAACAAGCTGGCACCATGAATCTTGAAGAGAATAGAGCAAGATTAAAGAGAAACTCTTCTTCGGTCTTCAAAAGATGAGAATGACAACGAGAAACACCCCCAAGAATTATTGAGGCACACCGAAGAATCAAAGCGAAGAGGTTGAGCCAACTATGAAAAGAATTTGAAAGATCTTGGAGAAAAGCATTTGGTGATGATAACTCATTCTTACGCCAAACTTGGAGAAGAATTTAGGATAGCTCGGGAAAATAGAAGAGTCGTAAGATCCTCGAAAAGACACGTGGGTTAGGGCCCACTCAAAAGAACACCGTTGAAAAGATTTAAAGAGATGTTGCACCGGTTTAATTAAATGGCTTGAATGAGATACCAATCTCGAAAGAGCTTGAACGAATGCAGAGTGGAAACACGAATCTTCGAGATATCTTGAGCACTCCGGAATAACAAATAGCGAGAAGAAGAATGATATAGAGGTGCATCGGTATGAGAAAGCATTAGAAACGAGGAAAGGAATATGATGAATATTGAAAGCTTGAATTAAATCCACCGAAGAAGAAACAACAATGAAGTATGATTAACTTGAAAGCTCGTGAGCATCTTCACGAGGGATCACCGGATCAGAACATTGAAAGAAAAGAATGAAGAGACTTCACATGAATAAATGGATACTTGATTAAGAAATCTGTGTCCTTGAGGAAAAAGGGTGGGTGGGTGGGGAAAAACAAAGACAACTTGGGACGGATGAAACAAACACCGTTGAGAAGAAATGATAATTGGTCTTGCTGATGTTGAAGTGATCGGATCCACTTGAAGAGAAACACGCCGGTTGGAAAAGAATTGACATGACAATCTCGATTGTCGAGAAGGATTGGTATTCACATCGAGTATGAGAACACCATTTCGGAAAGGTATGGAATCAACACTTGACTTTGAAGCAACTCGAATACCACTTAATAACACAAAACAAAGGATTTGGCTTGCGAATAAGCGGAACAAACATATGATAGAGATTTCGTCCAAGTTTTCGTGGTGGGGCCTACACGGGCTCGATCAGACAGCACCATCATGTACAAGGTAGTGCACATGACATACGAAGCGCCCCGAGTCGGCATAGCCAAGGACTCTTTAAGACACAACGAGACCATCAGAAACCAACCGTGAATAGGCGGACCACTAGACGTCGAACCCCAATTTCATATCATACATCCGTCGGAAAGATATCCTAAGAGCTACATGAATTCCCACCTATGAAACTCCCGAAACTTTCTGGTTATGCAATCTGGTGTTGGGGATACAGGGGAGCAATATATCTCACCCAAACTAACAATCCCTACATCCAGCTGTATCCATCCGTCAACACATAACCAAGAAACCTTCGGAAATCGTCTACCTCAACCTTCGAAAAGCATCCGTTATACGAGTCATGGCAATACTCCCGTACTCACCTCAGTACTGGGTTAGCGGGATTATCTCACCAACAACTGCATAAAAGAGATTTTCGATGTCGGCGTACTAAACTCAGGTATTCCAGAACTGCAACGATAAAATTATGACGACAACACCTCGGAGCTCAACTCCCCGGGACACTGCCACAACCCCTAAATGTCAGGAGGCAACCAAGACAATGTTGTCATCATAAAACCATCGGAACGATTCTAAGATACCCGCGTGATCCTAAAAAAAAAATTAGTGAAATTTTAAGAAGAGAAGAGTCAAAACTCTACGTCAGGATACCTCACCAGAAGGTCGAAGGGACTGGGGAGTAAAAAGAATTCCTAAACTCTCCGATATATATAATCCTAAATGACTCAAAACATTTTTCTAGACACAACTCGGCCACTAAAAACGATCAAGCAATGGGGCTCCTAAGGTCGGGAAGGCTCGATTACCAACTTAGCGCCCTCGATGCGGCTATATCTCCCACGTGTCGAAGCACGACTTAGAGGCATAACCGCATTGAAAGCAATGTCGCAAGTGAGGTAATCTTCACACAACCCATTTAATACATAAGGGGAAAAGTTACATAGTTGGCTTACAATCGCCACTTCACACAATTACATGAATAAAGCATTACATCATCCAGATACAATCAAGGTCCGACTACGGAACCAAAATAAAAGAAGAACCCCAAATCGACATAAAAGACCTCGATCGACCCCAAACCGGGCTCCACTCATCGATCCACTAGAACGAAACAACACAAAGGAACAAGATCTTCATCGAGCTCCTCCTTGAGCTTGGTTGCATCACCCTTTCCGTAACAAAGGCACCGCAAACTGGTTTTGAAGTATCCGTGAGTCACGAGGACTCAGCAATCTCACACCCATGAGATCAAGACTATTTAAGCTTATGGGTAAGGTAAAGGCAGGAGGTGGAGCTGCAGCAAGCGACTAGCATATACGGAGGCTAACATACGCAAATGAGAGCGAGAAGAGAAGGCAAAGCACGGTCGATAAAAGTATGATCAAGAAGTGATCCTATAGCAACCTGCGCCAAGCATAACTCCAACATCAGTGTTCACTTCCGGACTCACGGAAAGAGACCATCACGGTAACACACACGGTTGATGTATTTTAATTTAAGGTCAACTTCAGGTTTTCTACAACCGACATTAACAAATTCCCATCTGCCACATAACCGCGGGCACGGCTCTCGAAAGTTTATACCTGCAGGGTGTCCCAACTTAGCCCATGACAAGCTCTCGCGATCATCGGCGAATAGACCTTCACCCGAGACACTCCGATCAGGCTCGGAATCCCGTACATCAAGACATTTCGACAATGGTAAAACAAGACCAGCAAAGCCGCCCGATGCGCCGAC
Organism: Aegilops speltoides; assembly: GCA_021437245.1. Taxonomy (NCBI): domain Eukaryota; kingdom Viridiplantae; phylum Streptophyta; class Magnoliopsida; order Poales; family Poaceae; genus Aegilops; species Aegilops speltoides. The sequence continues at coordinate 418,264,453 of CM038141.1, read as the reverse complement.
AATCCCGATAGGAGCTGCACATATCTCGTTCTCAGGGCAACACCGGATAAGCGAAGCGTACAGGAACCGACGTAACCCAAGTTGCCAAGGGATGGTCCCAAGACGGTGCTCTAGTTTGGACCAACGCTAGACAAGCACCGCCCGGGGCTATAAAAGATGACCCTCGAGAGAGCGACTCCCAAGGGAAAAGTAGGTGGTGGTGAGGCAAATGGTAAAAGGCAATGTTGGGCCTTGCTGGACAAGTTTTATTCAAAGCGAACTGTCAGGGGGGTCCCATAAATCACCCGACCGCGTAAGGGACGCAAAATCCGGGAACATAACACCGGTATGACGGAAACTAGGGCGGCAAGAGTGGAACAAAACAGCAGGCATAAGGCCGAGCCTTCCACCCTTTACCAAGTATATAGATGCATTAATAATATAAGAGATATTGTGATATCCCAACATAAACCCTGTCCACCATGGAGAAATCTTCAACTTCACCTGCAACTAGCAACGCTATAAGAGGGGCTGAGCAAAGCGGTAACATAGCCAAACAACGGTTTGCATAGGAAAAGGTGTCAAAGGTTAGGGGTTTGACATGGCAATTTGGGAGGCTGACAAGCAAATGGTAGGCATCGTAGCATTGACATAGCAAAAGAGCGAGCAAACTAGCATAGCAAAGATAGTAGTGATTTCGAGGGTATGGTCATCTTGCCTGAAATCCCGCAAGGAAGAAGAATGAGTCCATGAAGAAGACAAACGGACGTAGTCGAACGGATCCTCACAACTCCGGAACGAAACCGAAGCTAACGAGAGAAGCAAACCGGAAAGAAGCAAACAATATAGTAAACAACCATCACATAAACATGGCATGATGCGCAAGCAAGTATGATGCATGTCCGGTTTAATGAGGCATGGCATGGCAAAGGGCAACAAACAATACTACAAGTTAGTGGAGCTCAATATGCAACGAGTTGCATATTGACTAACACCACATCAATTATTTAGTTCCTCTCGGTTATGAACAAGACAAGATTAAATGTTGGTTAACATGGCAAGAGGTGAAGCATAAGTAACTAACTATTTAGGCAAGTTTAAATGAGGCCGAAACAAAAACAACACTTAGGAAAATCCCCATGTTATTTAGCAATTTAATGCAACAACAATTTTAAACATTTTAATTGTTGTTATCATGATGCGGATGACATATGCAAGTTATATGCAATTTTAATGAAAAGGTTGACATGAGCATTTATGAAGCATTAGTCACCATGGCGGAACAAAAAGGGTGCCACGGCGGCGAAACAAAAAGGGTGCCACGGCGGCGAAAAGGAAAATGGTGCCACGGCAACATATACGAAAATGATGCCACGGCAATATATCGGTTCCGTAGCTCACGGAGATACCGTGCAAAAGAAGTGGGCGGAGCGTGTCATGCGAGGATGGTGGGGTGCTCCGGATTCCGGTTCCCACGGACGGCGGCATGGCAAACGAGGAACGCGCAAAGGCAACTCGAACATGGTGCAAACATGAGCATCTCATGCATCGTAAACATTCGTTCTCGGCAGGGCATCTCGGCAGTCGTCTCGGGTTATACCTTCGAAACGTTCAAGCGGGACGGTTCGCGATACGTAGAGGGAAGTAGTCGTACACGGCGTACTGGAAGTCGTTGTTCACGGGTCGTCGTGGAAGTAGTCGTGCTCGGCGTAGATGTTCGGGTCCGGCGAGGAACTTGATGACCACGGGGTCGACGGTAGAGGAGGTAGTGGTACTATTCGTCGATCGTCGTGGTACTTGGGGTCTTCGAACTTGCCGGTTTCGGTTCTTGCGACGGTAGGGGTACATGGCAACGTTGGGGTACTTGTCGGTCCGGTTTTTGCGTCCGTAGAAGTGCAGCGGCAATCGCAGTGGTACTTGGCGGTTTTGTGTAGTCAATCTTGTCGGTCTTGGCGATCCAAAACGGCAACAAAGAGCCTCGAGGCAGGGGCCACAGGAGCCGGCAGGGACGCTGGGTCGCGCGCCGGAGGTGGCGACGGGCTCGCCGGCGGATCCGCCGAACAGGTGAACGGCGGCGCGGGCGAGGCGACAGAGGCGAAGGCGGGCGCCGTGGAGGCGGCAGAGGCAGCGAAAGGGCGGCGACGGGCGGGCTCGCGCCTGGCGGAGGCGGCGGCAGCGGGATCCGCAACGCGATGCAGGCGGCGGGCGGCGGCATGCGGCCGAGGGAGCCAGGGCGGATCCGTCGGCCGGACCGATCCGCCGGATCCGGCGACAGTGGTGGCGAAGCTCGGCGGTGGCGGCGCGGAGGACGGAGCAGGGGCCGGCGAGGAGGCGGTTGGGTTGAGGCAGCCGGGATCGAGCGGGAGCGGGCCGGGCGGCGGCCATGGAGGCGCGAAGGCGATGGGGCGGCTGGAGTTGCGCACGGGAACAAGAAGAGTGGCGGCGAGGGAAGCAGGAGGGGATCGAGGGCGATGGGGATCGGGCTGAGCGAGATGGAAAGAGATGCGCGTGGGAATCGGGCTGCGTCTTGGGTGTGTGTCTTGACAGCGCCTGAGGGACGAGGGAGGAGATGGGGGTCGCTAGGGTTCGGTCGGTGGGGCTGGATGGGCCAACTGGGCCTTAGAGGCCGGGAGGCCCAGGCTGGGCTGGACTGCAATGCTGCCGATGGAGCTGGGCTCTCCCTTCCTCTCTCTCTTATTTTCTTTATCAGAAAACAATTAAAGAGAAGAAAAAGAAGAGAGGGGTAGGGAAAGAAGTCGGACATGGGGGTAATTTTCCCGGACTCATAAAAATGAGCTTGATCAAGGAAAAATAGAAGTGGGCACGTGCAGAAGTTGAATTCAAACACATTTGAATTTAATTCAAATGGTTTGAACTAGGACGAGGTTTGAGAAGAGTCCAAAATGTTGAGAAATTAGGAGGAGCCTCGATAAATGGGAAAAGAAATATTGGCAAAGTTTGGGGACCAAACTTGAAGTAGAAAGGGAGTGGGGATTTGCAAGTGTGTTACGGTGAATTCCAAAAATGGAATATTTTTTATAATAGCTCCCTAATAATATTGGGAGTATATGTTTTAAAGAGAAACCACCATGTGGGTTCCCTCGATTTAAATGGATCAAAGATCCATGCCATTTTATTTAGAAGAGGTTTTAAAAATTAAATGACATGATGGCATGATGCAATGCAAATGATGCAATGATGAATGCATCAAACAAATAAATCACACGACGAATCTCGGAAAAGCTGGAAGTCTTCTGGAGCTCCGGTCTCGGGGTGTTACAGTTCCGCCAAGGTTCCGGCTCGTGGCGGCGGAGTCTCATCCTGAAAGGTTGCCCTCTATTTTTTTTCTCATCGAACGACTTCATATAGGAGAAGATGGGCGTCGGAGAGCCACCAGGGGGCCCACAAGGTAGGGGGGCGCCCCCACCCTCGTGAGCAGGGTGTGGGCCCCCTGGCCTTCATCTTTGGCGACGATTTTTCTTTATTTATTTTAAGATATTCCGTGGAATTTCAGGACTTTTGGAGTTGCGTAGAATAGGTCTCCAATATTTGCTCCTTTTCCAGCCCAGAATTCCAGCTGCCAGCATTCTCCCTCTTCATGTAAACCTTGTAAAATAAGAGAGAATAGCCATAAGTATTGTAACATAACGTGAAATAACAGCCCATAATGCAATAAATATTGATATAAAAGCATGATGCAAAATGGATGTATCAACTCCCCCAAGCTTAGACCCCGCTTGTCCTCAAGCGAAAAGCCGATAACAATAAATATGTCCTCATGTTTAGAGGTAGAGGCGTCGATAAAAATAAAATACGGACATGAAGGCATCATGATTATTTCCATAACAGCAACATATATAGATTTTGTCATATGATTACTTATGTTCAAGTGATGATCTTTTCACAATGTAAAAGTATGAATTAGAAACCTTATTGAGCACCAACAAATTATAACCTCAGTCATTGAAGCAATTGCAATTTATCATAACATCGGAAAGAGTCAATGTCAGAGCTTAAAAGCAAGTCCACATACTCAACTATCACTTAGTCCTTCATAATTGCTAACACTCACGCAATACTTGTGGTTACGAAATTTTAATCAGACACAGAGAAAGATAGGGGCTTATAGTTTTGCCCCACAACCTTTTACCTCAAGGGTAATGTCAACAATAATAATTCATGCTCCCCTACATCCAATTAGATATATATATCATGTTCTTTCCAACATGCTGAGCTTGCCAAAGGATAAAATGAAAAAGGAAAGGTGAAGATCAGCTTGACTCTTGCATAAGGTAGAGGATAATAATAAAAGATAGGCCCTTCGCAGAGGGAAGCAGAGGTGGTCATGCACAAAATCTTAATGCAAAAGAACGTCACTTTTTGTTGCCCCTTGTATGTGGACCTTTATTATGCAATCTGTCGCTTTTATTACGTCCACAACAAGTTCGTACAAAGCTTATTTTCTCTGCACTAATAAGTCATGCATATTTAGAGAGCAAGTTTTATTGCTTCCACCGATGATAACTTACTTGAAGGATCTTACTCAATCCATAGGTAGATATGGTGGACTCTCATGGCTGAACTGGTTTAAGGGTATTTGGAAGCGCAAGTAGTATTTCTACTTGGTGCTGAGAATTTGGCTAGCATGAGGGGGAAAGGCAAGCTCAACACGTTAGAGGATCCATGACAACATACTTTATCTCAGATGTAAGAAAACATAACTCATTATGTTGTCTTCCTTGTCCAACCTCAACTCTTTAGCATGTCATATTTTAATGAGTGCTCCCAATCATAAAAGATGTCAATGATAATATATCTATATGTGAAACCTCTCTTTCCTTATTACTTCCTATTAATTCCAACGATGACCAAAGCTATATTTGCCAACTCCCAACAACTTTTAATCATCATACTCTTTCTATGTGAAGTATTTACTTTCAATAAGATCAATATATGAACTCTTTAATTCTTTTTATTCTTTTTCTTCTATTCACCCAAGATCATGGGAAAATAATCAAGCCCTTGACTTTACACTAATCTTTATTATATAAAGCTCACGGACTCGATTACAAAGAAGGATCATAAAGCAAAACTCAAAACTAGATCATGCCATGACTTTATTTTACTAAATCAAGATACTACTAATAGGATCGAACTAAGAAAAACGGTAAAGATAGGAGTTGTGATGGTGATACGATACCAGGGATCCTCCCCCAAGCTTGGCAGTTGCCAATGGGAGTGCCCATACCCATGTGACTATATCTTCGGGGGTGGTGAAGTAGGAGTTGTTGATGATGGAGTTGTTGCATTTTTCTTCTTTAGCTTGGGTCTGAGGCTAAAATTTTCGTCCCTCAGATCCTCATTCTTGAGCTCAAGTTTCATGATATTTTTGCATAGTGCTGCCTTGCTGTCCTACAAAAAACGAGTTGGGATAGATTGGACCTTAGGGAGGCTCGACTTCTTGAACTCCACATGCATATCACCAGGTTGAGGTAGTGGATCGTCCTCTTCATCGGAACTCGTTTCCTCCTTCCTCTTTGGATCATAGTCTTCTTCTTCCTCCGTGGTCCAGCCATAATCTTCCACATCCCCATATACTTTTGGGTTTGCAATATAATCATCCATGTAGATCTCTCCCTCCGAATCTTGGGACGACATCTTGTTCCAAATCTGCAACAGGAACATCTCGAAACGAAAACAGAGGATATTTGCGTGATACGGTGGTCAAAACCTTCGGGAGTATATATAATGAATTTTTACCGACCAAAATATGTATCGTGAAAGGAAACGGAGTCCGGAGGGCACACGAGGTGCTCACGAGGTAGGGGGGGCGCTCCTAGGGGGGTAGGGCGCGCCCTCCACCCTCGTGGAGGCCTCGAGTCCTTCCCGGACTACTACTTATTTTTCTATTTTTATAAATATTCCAAAACGGACAAATATTGCCTTAAAAATTGTTTTGGACACGGTTTACTTACCGTACCACGTACCTATTCCTTTTCGGAGTCTGAAACGGGCTGGAAAGTGTCCCTTATGTACTCCTCTGGGGTTACGGTTTCAATAATATTGGTTTCAACATTTATGGGATTACCTGAGATATAATGTTTGATCCTTTGACCGTTTACCACCTTCGGATTTGTGCCTTCCAAGTTATTGATTTTTATGGCACCGGAACGATAGACCTCCTCGATAACGTAGGGACCTTCCCATTTAGAGGGAAGTTTTTCTGCAAAAATCTTAAACGAGAGCTGTATAGCAACACATAATCACCTACATTAAACTCACGCTTTTGTATCATTTTGTCATGCCATCTTTTAACTTTTTCTTTAAACAACTTGGCATTTTCATAAGCTTGGGTTCTCCATTCATCAAGTGAGCTAATATCAAGTAACCTTTTCTCACTAGCAAGTTTGAAATCATAGTTGAGCTATTTAATAGCCCAATATGCCTTATGTTCTAGTTCGAGAGGTAAGTGACATGCTTTTCCATAAACCATTTTATACGGAGACATACCCATAGGTTTCTTATATGCAGTTCTATAGGCCCATATTGCGTCATCCAGTTTCTTGGACCAATTCTTTCTAGACCTATTAACAGTCTTTTGCAAAATTAATTTGAGCTCTCTATTGCTCAATTCTACTTGACCACTAGATTGCGGGTGATATGGAGATGCAATTCTATGATTAACTTCATATTTAGCAAGCATTTTACGGAAAGCACCATGAATAAAGTGTGAACCATCATCAGTCATTAAATATCTAGGGACTCCAAACCTCGAAAAAATAATTTCCTTAAGCATTTTAATAGAGGTGTTATGATCAGCCCTACTAGTTGGAATAGCTTCTACCCACTTAGTAACATAATCAACAGTAACTAAAATATGTGTATATCCATTGGAGGCAGGAAAAGGTCCCATATAATCAAAGCCCCAAACATCAAACGGTTCAATAACAAGTGAATAATTCATAGGAATTTCTTGACGTCTACTAATATTACCAATTCTTTTACATTCATCGCAAGACAAAACAAACTTACGGGCATTGTCGGTGTCAAAACCGGCGGATCTCGGGTAGGGGGTCCCGAACTGTGCGTCTAGGCGGATGGTAACAGGAGACAAGGGACACGATGTTTTTACCCAGGTTCAGGCCCTCTCGATGGAGGTAAAACCCTACTCCTGCTTGATTGATAATGATGATATGGGTAGTACAAGAGTAGATCTACCACAAGATCAAGGAGGCTAAACCCTAGATGCTAGCCTATGGTATGATTGTTGTTCGTCCTACGGACTAAAACCCTCCGGTTTATATAGACACCGGAGAGGGCTAGGGTTACACAGAGTCGGTTACAATGGTAATCTTGTATCTTCATAATCTTGGAGTCCGGCCAATGATGATAGTTCAGCTATCCAGACACCCCTAGTCCAGACTCCTCAAGAGCCTGAACCAGGCTTCAATGACGACGAGTCCCGGCAAGATATTGTCTTCGCATTGCAAGGAGGGTTCCTCCGAATAACTCATAGAAGATTGTGAACACCAGGATAGTGTCCGCTCGCAAAATAAATTCCCCATACCTCCGTAGAGAGAATAATATTTACACAAGTTCAATCACGACGATTTCGTGGCGTGACGTCACACCATGAAGCCTTCACTCAATTGTTTTATTATTCCACCTCAGCGCTTAGCTAAGCGGTTTCCTTGGCACGCCTTGTCAAAGCAGAGATCGTGTCCCTTATTTCGAATTCTCATCAATACGGACGGGTAACCCAACCGCACCATTGATTGTGGGCTTGGGAGATAAGCGAGTTTTACCAGGCTGGTGGGGACGATAGTTTTAATCGCCCATATATAAGGGATAAGGATCCACCTTTTACCCACGCCTTCTTCCTCCTTTGCTTATCTATCTCCAAGACTCGAGCTCCAGCGCCCAAGTCCGCACATCTCACCTCAACCTTCTCCAGCCATGTCCGGAGCGGGAGGCAAGTGGATGGCCTCCTCCGTTACGGAGGGGCACATCAAGAAGCTGCGTAGTGCCGGATATTTGTCCAGCGACATCGCGCACCGGCTCCCCGACGAGGGGCAGCTCATCCCCACCCCCGGGTCCCATGAGAGAGTGGTATTCCTTCCCCATTTCCTCTGCGGACTGGGCTTCCCACTCCACCCCTTTGTCCGGGGGCTCATGTTCTACCACAGCCTGGATTTCCACGATCTGGCCCCGAATTTCATCCTCAACATCTCGGCGTTTATCATTGTGTGCGAGGCCTTCCTCTGCATCCAGCCCCACTTCGGCTTGTGGCTAAAGACCTTCAATGTCAAGCCGAAGGTTGTGAAGGGCAGCCAAGCGGAGTGCGGAGGCTCCATGGTGGGCAAGATGCCCAATGTCACATGGCTCGAGGGCGCCTTTGTGGAAACCATCAAAGGGTGGCAATCGGGGTGGTTCTACATCACCGAGCCGCGTGACCCTGAATGGGCAGCGGCCCCCGAATTCAGATCTGGCATCCCCATGCGACTCACTTCCTGGAAAGAGAAGGGCCTGCTGTGGGGTAATTCGGAAGAGCTGACCGGACTTCAATCCTGTCTCCAAACCCTGGTGAACAAGAAGCTCAAGCTTGTCAATGTAATCCAGGTCATGCTCATCCGCCGGATTTTCCCCTGCCAACAACGGGACTTCAACTTGTGGGAGTTCGATTCGGCACAACACCAGATTTGAGCGGCTCTTCGACACTACGCACGTAAGAGGCCCGGAGGGTGCTGTTCAAGGGCGCCGAGGTTCCGTGATCCGCCATCAAGATCGCGGATTCAGCTCGCAGCGTCCGGTGGCGAGGTAAGCCATGTTATCCTTTATGGGACACTTGCTTTTCATAGTTTGACTCTATGTGGGATCTAAACTCCCAATATTTTAACAGCTCGGCAGAGACGTCCGGACAGGTTAATCGTCCGCTCCCCTTCCGTAAGACCCAGCGGATGCCCGCTTGACAGGGCTGCTGGTCCCGGCGCCTTACGTGGTGCCGGAGAAGAAGGCCAAGAAGAAGGCCACGGGAACCCGGAGGAGTTCCCGGCGTCAGGTGTTATCGGATTCATCGTCCGATGACTCCGAAGCGGACTCCTCCCACAAGGACGAGGAGGAGAAGAAAGAGGCCTCTCCCCCAGCGGGGGGAGAGAAGAAGAGGAAGGCCTCCCTAACGGGGGAGGCCGAAGGGTCCAAAAAGGGAAGGACCCTTCCCCCGGACTGTTCCACCAACGCCGACGATGGCGACGAGGAGTGGCCCTCAAGGGCCAAGCCCCTGGCGAGATCGTAAGTATCCAGACTCCTGAATAACTCATAATTTTCTTTTTGTCGCATAACATCTTTTAACGCCGCATAGAACCCTATTGTCCGCCCAAGGACGATCTTCCCGCTTCGTCGAGCGGGTCCTTGGGTACGTCGGATGTGAATAGCACTTCACTTCCGGCCGCCTCCTCCCCCCATGACGCCGACGACGCCAAGGTGGGATCCCGGAAAGGGACCCACCAGGAGGAGGAGGCCCCGTAGGTGCCGCAGGGAAACCTCCCGGACTTTGGACCGGACTCCGCACCAGAACCTGCAGTGGTCCCGGAGTCCGGCGGGCGGCCCCTTCGTAAGAAGGGCAAGACTGTGACGCCGGCGGCCTCCATCCAACCGGAGGTGCCGAATAACTTGCTGGAGGCGCTCAACGGCGCTTCCATCGAAGAGGAACACCGCACTGTCATGAGTGCGGTGATTCGGAAGGTTCAGCTCGCCAAGAGAGGGCTAACCGAAGCCTGCAGCAGCCTTCTAAAAGGCTTTGAGGTAAGAATTTTAAGTTATGTAAAATAGTACCGCATAGACAGTAGCCCCTGATGCTCGGTTCGGTGTTCGGAAAGAAAAGCCGGACTGAGGATCTAAAAAGATATACGCAGGAGTCTTAACAAAAATATGTCAATATTGGAATGCAGGCTGTGCTGCTGACCTCTGTCGCACTGACTGCGGAGTTCAATGCCTTGAAGCAGAGCCTCGAGCGGTCCGAGAGCGAGCTCGACCGTGCCAAGAAGCAGCTCGAGGACAAGGAAGGTGAGTAACACCTTATTAAAGTTTTACCTTACAGAAAAGGATTTGGTTGCAAGAGGAATGACAAGGATAACGTGGGTACTCCAGGGGCTACGAACGAGGTGGCGACCCTGAAGGAGGCGGTATCCGCGGCCGAACGCAATGCGGCCGCGGAACGCGCCGAGCGAGATAAGTAGGAGGCGCGGGTGGCGGAGGTACGGCAAGAGCTCCGGGCTCTCGTGGAAAAACACGAGAGTTTGGAGCGTGACTCGAAGACTCGAGAGTCCGAGCTTGCGTCAGCTCTTGAGAGTGCCAAAGCCGCTACGGCCGAAGCCCACAAGGCCCTCCAGGAAATCGAGGAATTGAAGAAAATAGCGGCGGGTAAGGCATTCTTCATGCAAAGCAAGCATATAAAAGTGAATTACCTGTTACTTACCCGAATTCGGAGCTCTCCAGAGCTTCGCAGATCTGCCTGCGGCGTGTCCGATCTTGCCGCTTTACAGAGCCGAGGAGGGAGCTCGACGAAGAAGGTGTTCGGTCTCAAGATGCCGAGGCGGACATCCAGTGCTTTTAGCGACCAGTGAAGCAGCTGGTCGAGCTCACAAGGTGGCCGAATAGGCCATGAAGGGCCTTATAGTTCGGCTATGGCCCAAAGAGGCCATGCTTGGGAGCTACTTGCCCTGGTGCGGCGGCTGGTGGATGCGTGTCCACGGGTTGAAGTCATCAAGCACTCCGCTTTGCATTGAAGGTGCCGTCGGGCCCTTGCCCGCTCTAAAGTGCTTTGGGGCAGGATGGATCTTGAGAAGCTTGTGACGGACGTGCCACCACCGGGCAAGGAGTATCGCACACCCGAGATGTATTATAAGGGTGTCTCAAGGGTGCCCGCATTATTGCGGTGAGTGCTCCAAAGATGTAATATTTGAGTAGACTAGCATTTTGTTATCCCGTACTTGAAAACTTTGTTCATATGCGCTAAGCAACACTTGTTAATTTAAAATATTACCTTCTGTGCGGCCGTTTATCAAATCTGAGAGATGGCAAGTCGTCGGCTTCAGCCCCCATGCCACGAGTGCTGGGGCGTTCAGGATAAATTTGAGCGCTCTTGTTCCCATTTCATGGTCCATCTAGGGAGGCGCTCAACACAACGAACAAGGCAACCAGACTTATAATGCTTGAACACTCTCACTTAGCCATAGAATTCTATAATTTTAAATTTCGTGAAGCCCCTAGTGTTGGAAGGTCAATTCGAGGCGCTATCACGCCTAGGCCGGACAAAGCCGGTTCCTCGCTCTAAGCGGCATAAGTCTTTAGGGACTCGAAAAAACCTCTCGAACAGCGACCGGCTCTCGCCCCATCATGACGGTCAGTTTTAGCTTTCTCCACTAAGGTGCTCGCCCATCTCAACTGGGGCATAATCGCAGTGGTTCTCCCAGCGCTACCTTAGCCGATATAACAGAACTTAAGGTACCAAAACATGGGAGCCGGGCAAACCCAACTATTGACCCGGGACATGATTCGGAGCCGATGCATATAATGCTATAAGTTTGGGGTGCCGCACTTGTGAAAGTGTTCGTACTTATCACACCATAATGTGGGGAACTTAAGCCCCTAGTGTATTTAGCCGTACCAAAATGTACGGATGCAACATGTCATAAATGAACATATGTATAAGAAAGGAATGCAACTATAGGCAAAAAGTGATGCATTGTTTATTCAAAAAATACTGCCGTGAATGCAGAACGATACAAATAGTGCGATAAGCAAGGGGTGGAACTATTTAGCATGTCCCCCTCCAGGGGTAGGCTGCGGAATGGTGTATAAAACAGTTATAATGCTCGTAATGGAGACCACCTGGATACTCGTCGTAGCTTTTCTCCTTCCCTGGCTGTTGCATCGTGAGTTCGGCAGGTCTATTGCCGGACAAGGCCTCTGGTAAATGGAGTCCTGAGGATAAGAAAAAAGGAAAGAAAAAGGATGACATACTTGGAAGCCCCTGGTGTGATTGAGCCGCACTCTGGGCCTGTCGTGGTCATGCCCCTCCCCCTATGCCCATGGTATCTCCAGAGTGTAATGATGTACGCGAAGTACTGGTCTTGCAATTTTGTGAGGGCTGGGGTTGGGGCCGCACTGCTACGCATGCTCGGAACGTGCCAGGTGGTCTTGTTGTAGGTTACTCCGGGCGCGTTTGACGGTGTTCGGTCGTTTAGCAGCCGGACTCGAGAATTGCCTTAAGAGGCTGCTCTGCACTTCTGCTGCGAGAGCCGCTGTATGTTCCTCCGTTCGGAGGGAGCGTTCAGTGTTTCCATTGACCGTGATGACTCCTCGAGGGACAGGCATCTTGAGCTTGAGGTATGCATAGTGCGGCACCGCATTGAATTTTGCAAACGTGGTTCGTCCGAGCAGTGCATGATAGCCGCTGCGGAACGGAACTATGTCGAAGATTAACTCCTCGCTTCAGAAGTTATCCGGGGATCCGAAGACTACTTCTAGTGTAACTGAGCCTGTACAATTGGCCTCTACACTTGGTATGACGCCTTTGAAGGTCGTCTTTGTGGATTTAATCCTTGAGGGGTCTATGCCCATCTTGCACACTGTATCCTGGTAAAGCAGGTTCAGGCTGCTGCCACCATCCATCAGGACTCTAGTGAGGTGAAACCCATCAACGATTGGGTCTAGAACCAATGAGGCGAACCCGCCATGGCGGACGCTGGTGGGGTGGTCCCTTCGATCAAAAGTGATCGGGCAGGAGGACCATGGGTTGAACTTTGGGGCGACTGGCTCCATCACGTATACGTCCCTGAGTGCACGCTTCCGCTCCCTTTTGGGTATGTGGGTTGCGTATATCATGTTCACCGTCCGCACTTGTGGTGGGAAACCCTTCTGTCCTCTATTGTTCGGCGGCTGGGTCTCTTCCTCGTCATCGCTATGCAGCCCCTTGTCATTGTTTTCGACAATTAACTTGCCTGCCTGCTTGAATACCCAACAATCCCTATTGGTGTGATTAGCTGGCTTTTGGGTGCCGTATCCGCACGAGCGGTCGAGTATTCGGTCCAAATTGGACGGACCCGGAGTAGTTCTTTTGAATGACTTTTTACGCTGACCGGGTTTGGAGCCTCTGAATCCGGCGTTGACTGCCGTATCCTCAGTATTATCGCCATTAATGCAGCGTTTGTGCTTGTTGCAACGTGACCTGCCATTGCGTTCCTTGGTATCCGGACTGCCAGGATTTTTGTTGAGGTTGTTACTGCGGGCTAGCCAGCTGTCCTCTCCCGCGGAGAAGCGGGTCATGAGTGATGTGAGGGCTGCCATGTTGTGTTTGAAGGCTGCGAGGGCCTCTGCATCCGGACAGTCGACAATTTGATTTTTCTTGGTTAAGAACCATGTCCAGAATTGTCTGGCCGATTCGTCTGGCTGCTGAATTATGTGGCTTAGGTCATCAGCGTCTGGTGGTCGCACATATGTGCCCCGGAAGTTATCAAGGAATGCGGCTTCGTGTCCTCCCAACACCCAATTGATTCTCTTTGGCGGGCTGTTAAGCCAATGCCGAGCTGGGCCTTTAAGTTTGAGTGGGAGGTATTTGATGGCGTGAAGAGATGCCGCCCGGGCCATGTGGATGTGAAGGAGTTAGTCTTGATCCAAACCGCTGGGTCTGTTGCCGTCGAGGATTCAATGTTCACGGGTTTGAACCCTTCGGGATTTGATGATCCATTACTTCATCCGTGAAGCATAGTGGGTGTCTTGGCGCCTCTGTATTGGGCTATATCACGATGTAGCTCAAGCGAGCTTTGTCTACTGTGTTCGGCCTGGCCGGAATTGCTGTATCCGGCGTGACGGTTGTCGTCGCATATCGTGGGGCACCCACACGATCCGTAGATCGATCTTGATTGTCTTGCCTTATCCTCCAATATGTCTCGCAAGTCCGGCGCATTCCCCCGTGGCTTTGTACTTTTCGAGCGATGCCGGGGTACGGCTTTAGTGGAAGGCCTAGAGGCCTCTCTGTCGCGGCCACGAGGTGGTCGGTCGGCTGTATTGTGCGCTGGTGATGTAGGTTTATATGCTTCCTCCTCTAATCGGGGCAGCAGCTTGCGTTTGGGGTAGATTTTGGAGGGGCGTTCGAGTTCATACTCTTCGGCCGCCAGGACTTCTGTCCATCTGTCGGCTAGCAGATCTTGATCAGCTCTAAGCTATTGTTGGTTTTTCTTGAGGCTACTTGCCGTGGCCATAAGCCTGCGTTTAAAATGCTCTTGTTCGACGGGATCCTTAGGCACGACGAATTCGTCGTCGTCGAGGCTTGCCTCGTCTCCGGAGGGAGGTATGTAATTATCGTCCTCTACCTCTTTGTCTGCCGCTCTCTCATGAGGGCTGGCTTCTTCATCCTCCTGTGCTGAATCTTGCTGGAGGGGGTTGTCTTCGGCATTGTCCGGGGTATTATTGTCTCCGGTGCCGGAATCTCCATTCTTGCTGTGGCGGGATTTAGAGCGACGGCGCTGACGGCGGCGCTTAGGCTGTTTCTTGGAGGGGTCTTCCTCCGCTGTTCCATCGCCATTCCCATCCTTTGGGATGTCCACCATGTATATGTCGTATGATGAGGTGGCTTTCTAGTGCCCCATAGGCGCTGGTTCTTGGTCGTCTCCGGCATCGTCGTCCATACCGTCGATGTCTTCGGAGTCGAAGTTGAGCATGTCGGTTAGGTCGCCGACAGTGGCTACAAAGTGGGTGGTGGGTGGGCTTTGAATTTCTTTGTCGTCCGCATCCCAACCGTCTTGACCGCAGTCCGGCCAGGGCTCTCCTGATAACGAGAGATACTTTAGTGAATTCAGGATGTCGCCAAAAGGCGAGTGCGGAAAGATGTCCGCATCGGTGAACTCCATGATCGGCGCCCAATCGGATTCGATTGGCAGGGGCACGGGAGGTTCGGAGTCCGGCGAGGAGTCCGGCACCTCGGAGTCACGAGCTTCACAAGGGACAGGGTCGGTATTCGGCTCCATCGCCATGGAGGTAGCAGCCCCTGAGGCGGTGTCTAGCCACCCATCCTCGACATGCGATCGGCTCCGAGTTAAGGGTCGGAGCGGACTCGTGCGACCTCGAGCCACCGTCCCGCAGCAGAGCTAGATCATGCCCATCGTGATAAAGGCTTGGCGCTCGGCTATGGCTCGAATCCGTCGAAGATCAAGTCTCCGCGGATGTCGGCCGTGAAGTTCAAACTTCCAAATCGACTGATGGCGGGCGTAGCTTAATCTGCTCCGGATGGCCAGCGAATTGGCCCGCAGCGCAAAGCCGCCGAATCGAAGATCTATCCGGGTAGAAAAGTCTCACCTGGACCGCGTCGTTGTTGATGATCGAAGGAGCCATCGGGACTATAGGTGACGACACAGAGGAACTCTCAATGAAAGCACCAATGTCGGTGTCAAAACCGCGGATCTCGGTAGGGGTCCCGAGCTGTGCGTCTAGGCGGATGGTAATAGGAGACAAGGGACACAATGTTTTTACCCAGGTTCGGGCCCTCTCGATGGAGGTAAAACCCTACTCCTGCTTGATTGATATTGATGATATGGGTAGTACAAGAGTAGATCTACCACGAGATCAAGGAGGCTAAACCCTAGAAGCTAGCCTATGGTATGATTGTTGTTCGTCCTACGGACTAAAACCCTCTGGTTTATATAGACACCGGAGAGGGCTAGGGTTACACAGAGTCAGTTACAATCATAGGAGATCTACATATCCGTATTGCCAAGCTTGCCTTCCACGCCAAGGAAAGTCCGATCCGGACACGGGACGAAGTCTTCAATCTTGTATCTTCATAATCTTGGAGTCCGGCCAATGATGATAGTTCGGCTATCCGGACACCCCCTAGTCCAGGACTCCCTCAGGCATCCTTGAAGAGAGTGGGCCAATAAAAACCAGATTGCAATACCTTATGTGCAGTTCTATCTCCAGCATGGTGTCCTCCATAAGCTTTGGAGTGACACTTGCGTATGATCTATTCCTATTCATGCTCAGGTACACAACGTCTAATAACACCATCTACTCCTTCTTTATAAAGATGTGGGTCATCCCAGAAGTAATGTCGCAAATCATAGAAAGCCTTTTTCTTTTGTTGGACAACTGCTGTTTACATTCTCCATGGTGCAGACTGGAATGCACATGACCCTGAGGTCCCAACCGCTGATGAAGAACCTCCTCCAGCCAATGGTGTGCCGCATCCCATGTTTGGGGATGGCCTCACGGCGGCGCAGCTCTATCAACAACAACTTCAAAAGTGACTGCTTCAGAATGGGGTCGGTAATGACCAGGCTCCACACCTTGCTCCTCAACAAGATGGACCCAAAGATGCTCAATGGGATCCATGGATGCAGCCCCCTGCTCCGCAAATGCCAGGTGCCCTGGTTGACTTCCAAGCGTGGCTTGCTGCTCAGGGTCTCCGTGTGCAAGATGGAATCTTGCCTGAAGATAACGTCTTTGACAGCCTGAACTCGGCCTGGTTTGAAACTATCTCTTCTGCAAGCACTCAGGCATCCTCTCTTGGTTCCAACAATCAAGTTAGCACTTTGTTTGTGGCTCCACCTGTGCTCCATAACGTCATCAACGTGGATGTCATTGTCTTTGCTGCTACTATGAATGTCAGTATTTCTGTTGAAGGAAATGAACTTGCTACAATGTTAACTTCTGATTTGATCCCGAGGAATGTCTTCACTGCATATCTCTCCAGATCAATCATGTCTGTTGTGGCTGCTTTCGAGCCTTGGAGCGCTGGTTATGGTTTGCCTCCGTTGGAGTTTCAGACACCTTCTCCTCGGGCCATTCTTTAGGTTGCAGACCAGGAGACCACCCACCTGCTATGCTTCTCTGCGCGTATCCTGCACACCACACCGGCTGCTAGCTCGGTGCAACTAATTGAATTGGCACCTAAAGAGGAGGATCCTATTTTGCTGCAGTCTGAACACATCGGTTCTCTGCCAACTGAAACTGCAGATGTTATTGCTTCAGATCTTGAGCCTCAGAGCTTTGTTGATCCCGTTGATGCTCTTCCTACTTTGGCGCCAGCTACTGGTTTGAATGATGGGCCTCCGTTTGTTGCTCCTGACCCTTTGGAGGAGGGCTCTGACTTGGGCCTAGCCCAAGTCCTGTTTGATGTGCTTGGTCCATCTGCAGCCCGCCCATGTCGCTCCAAGTACAAGGCTCCTGTGGTCACCACTGAAGTCAGGCGCAGCACCAGATCGACGTGCTTTGATGGATTCAGGGTGCCACAAATCTCTGATGCGCGCCCTACTGTATCCAAAGTGAAGCCCCGAGTGATACCCTCTGCTGCTACTAGCTCTAGCTCGGTGGTCATGGATCAAGCTCCTCCACCAACTTCCATCCGCACCATGTAGGAGATTGGCATCGTCCGCTGCGCTGTCCCTCCCCAGGAGCTCACGGAGGCTGCTCTGCTTGCACCGGACGACACGGCTACCATCCACAATAGCTAGGCGGACGGCTCCTCTCCTCCAGCTTAACTTTGAAGCCCCTAATGCCGCTTTTGCATAGCGGGAACGTGCTATGTTGGAATATGCGTGGCTTAAATTCTGATAAAAAGTTACTAGCGCTGTCAAACGCGATATCTGTTAGTGACTGTGCCATCGTATGTTTGCAGGAAACTAAAAAACCTGTTATCGATCTAGCATTTATTAAAACTTGCTGTCCTAAGCGTTTCGATAAATTTTCTTACATTCCTTCTTGTGGGGCTTCGGGTGGTTTACTCACAGTTTGGAACAGCTACATCTTCTGGGGGGCTGTGGTTGTTCAAGAAGATTTTGCTTTGCGAATTCAATTCACCAGCACAATATTGGCACAAGTTTGGACTCTTTACAACATCTATGGTCCCTGCACAGGGCCTCTCGAGACATGTTTACTCAGTGGCTTTATGACAGAGATATCAAGACAAATGAAGATTGCTTATTCCTTGGGGATTTCAATTATATTAGACGGCCAGAAAATCGCAAGAAACCGGGGGGTGATGTCAATGATATGTCAACCTTTAATGCCATTATCCGCAAGCACAATCTAGTGGAGTTACCCATTAAAGGCAGACTATACACATGGTGTAACATGCAAAACGATCCTCTCCTCGAGCAACTCGATTGGTTTTTTACCTCTACTCATTGGACAAGTGTTTACCCTAACACAATGGTAAAACCTCTTTGCAAACCCACCTCGGATCACACACCCTGTGTGGTGAACATTGAGACAAAAATCCCTCAGGCCAAGCTTTTCAGGTTTGAATCTTATTGGCTGCTTGATAACCCACAAGTATAGGGGATCTATCGTAGTCCTTTCGATAAGTAAGAGTGTCGAACCCAATGAGGAGCAGAAGGAAATGATAATCGGTTTTCAGCAAGGTATTCTCTGCAAGTACTGAAATAAGTGGTAACAGATGGTTTTGTGATAAGATAAATTTTAGCGAGCAACAAGTAACAAAAGTAAATAAAGTGCAGCAAGGTGGCCCAATCCTTTTGTAGCAAAGGACAAGCCTGGACAAACTCTTATAATAGGAAAAGCGCTCCCGAGGACACATGGAAATATCGTCAAGCTAGTTTTCATCACGCTCATATGATTCGCGTTCGGTACTTTGATAATTTGATACGTGGGTGGACCGGTGCTTGGGTGCTGTTCTTACTTGAACAGGCATCCCACTTATGATTTACCTCTATTGCAAGAATCCGCAACTACAACAAAAGTATTAAGGTAAACCTAACCATAGCATGAAATATATGGATCCAAATCAGCCCCTTACGAAGCAACGCATAAACTAGGGTTTAAGCTTCTGTCACTCTAGCAACCCATCATCTACTTATTACTTCCCAATGCCTTCCTCTAGGCCCAAATAATGGTGAAGTGTTATGTAGTCGACGTTCACATAACACTACTAGAGGCTAGACAACATACATTTTATCAAAATATCGAACGAATACCAAATTCACATGACTACTAATAGCAAGACTTCTCCCTTGTCCTCAGGAACAAACGTAATTACTCACAAAGCATATTCATGTTCATAATCAGAGGGATAATAATATGCATAAAGGATCTGAACATATGATCTTCCACCAAATAAACCAACTAGCATCAACTACAAAGAGTAATCAACACTACTAGCAACCTACTAGCACCAATCCCGGACTTGAGACAAGAATTGGATACAAGAGATGAACTAGGGTTTGGAGATGAGATGGTGCTGGTGAAGATGTTGATGGAGATTGCCCTCTCCCGGAGAGAGGAGCGTTGGTGATGACGATGGTGATGATTTCCCCCTCCCGGAGGGAAGTGTCCCCGGCAGAACAGCTCTGCCGGAGCCCTAGATTGGTTCCGCCAAGGTTCCGGCTCGTGGCAGCGGAGTCTCGTCCCGAAAGGTTGCCCTCTATTTTTTTCTCATCGAAAGACTTCGTAGAGGAGAAGATGGGCGTCGGAGAGCCACTAGGGGGCCCACAAGGTAGGGGGCGCGGGGGGCGCCCCCACCCTCGTGAGCAGGGTGTGGGCCCCCTGGCCTTCATCTTTGGCGATGATTTTTCTTTATTTATTTTAAGATATTCCGTGGATTTTCAGGACTTTTTGTAACGCCCTCGATGCGGCTATATCTCCCACGTGTCGAAGAACGACTTAGAGGCATAACCGCATTGAAAGCAATGTCGCAAGGAGGTAATCTTCACACAACCCAAGTAATACATAAGGGACAGAGATACATAGTTGGCTTACAATCGCCACTTCACACGAATACATGAATAAAGCATTACATCATCCAGATACAATCAAGGTCCGACTACGGAACCAAAATAAAAGAAGAACCCCAAATGCGATAAAGGTCCCCGATCGACCCCAACTGGGCTCCACTCTCGATCAACTAGAACGAAACAACACAAAGGGCAAGATCTTCAACGAGCTCCTCCTTGAGCTTGGTTGCGTCACCTTTCGGTAACATAGGCACTGGAAGCTGGTTTTGAAGTATCCGTGAGCCACGAGGACTCAAAGCAATCCCATTACCATGGGTATCAAACTAGCAAAGCTTAATGGGAAAGGAAGGGGTAAAGTGGTGAGGTTGCAGCAGCGGCTAAGCATGATATGGTGGCTAACCAACGCAAATGAGAGCGAGAAGAGAACAAGCGGAACGGTCGTCAACTAGCAATGATCAAGAGGTGATCCTGAACACCTACTTACGTCAAACATAACCCAGAAACCGTGTTCACTTCCCGGACTCCGCCGAGAAGAGACCATCACGGCTACACACTCGATTGATGCGTTTTAATTCGGATCAAGTGTCAAGTTGTCTACAACCGGACATTAACAAATTCCCATCTGCCACATAACCGCGGGCACGGCTCTCGAAAGTTTATACCCTGCAGGGGTGTCCCAACTTATCCCATGACAAGCTCTCGCGATCATCGAAGGAATAGACCTTCACCCAGGAAGACCCGATCAGTCTCGGAATCCCGGTACATCAAGACAATTCGACAATGGTAAAACAAGACCAGCAAGACCTCCCGGCGTGCCGACATCCCGATAGTAGCAGCAGATCTCGCCTCGAGCCACGACCGGATGAACACTACGACGGCAACCGACGATACCCCAAGTTGCCTAGGGGCGGCACCGCAAGTGGCTCTGGTTTGGACCAACACTTAGACAAGCATTGGCCCCGGGGGCTATAATAAAGATGACCCTCGAGAGAGCGACTCCCAAGGGAAAAATAGGTGGTGGTGAGGCAAATGGTAA
The DNA here is from genome assembly GCA_021437245.1 of Aegilops speltoides. Classification (NCBI taxonomy): domain Eukaryota; kingdom Viridiplantae; phylum Streptophyta; class Magnoliopsida; order Poales; family Poaceae; genus Aegilops; species Aegilops speltoides. The sequence continues at coordinate 418,243,693 of CM038141.1, read as the reverse complement.
AAGTCAATGTTGGGCCTTCTTTGGACAAGTTTTATTCAAAGCAAACTGTCGGGGGGTCCCATAAATCACCCGACCGCGTAAGGAACGCAAAATCCGGGAACATAACACCGGTATGACGGAAACTAGGGCGGCAAGAGTGGAACAAAACACCAGGCATAAGGCCGAGCCTTCCACCCTTTACCAAATATATAGATGCCTTAATAATATAAGAGATATTGTGATATCCCAACCAAAAATCCTGTCCACCATGGAGAAATCTTCAACTTCACCTGCAACTAGCAACGCTATAAGAGGGGCTGAGCGAAAGCGGTAACATAGCCAAACAACGGTTTGCATAGGAATGGTGTCAAAGGTTAGAGGTTCATGGCAATTTGGGATGGCTGGACAAACAGGTAATAGGTAGCGCAGCATAGCGAAAGAACGAGGCAACTAGCATAGCAATGATAGTAGTGAGATCCACGGTAGCGGTCATCTTGCCTGAAATCCCGCTAGGAAGAAGAACGATTCCATGAAGAAGACGAACGGGAGGAGTCGAACGAATCTTCACAACTCCGGAACGAAACCGAAGCTAACGAGAGAAGCAAACCGGAAAGAAGCAAACAACATAGTAAACAACCATCGCATAAACATGGCATGATGCACAACCAAGTATGATGCATGTCCGGTTTAATGAGGCATGGCATGGCAAACTGCAACACACAAAACTACAAGTTAAGTGGAGCTCAATATGCAACGAGTTGCATATTGATGGAACACCACATCAATTATTTAGTTCTCTCTTGTTTAAGCTACCCAACAATATTAAATGTTGTTAAACATGGCAAGGGGTGAAGCATAACAAAACTACCTACCTAGGCAAGTTTAAATGAGGCCGGAAGAACAAACAACAATTCTAGAAAATCCTCATGTCCATATTATGAATTTGGTACTGTTCTGTCCTAAAGCATATTTTAATGTTGTTGAACATGCAAAGTAAGTACACCATGTTAAACTAGGCAAAATTCTACCCCATTTACATATCAAGAACATTTAAATCCGAGCTACGGTTATTTAGTTATGAAATAAATCATTTTAACATGGCATTTAGCAAAATAAATGCAAACAACATTTTAAACATTTTTAACATGGATGGAAGTGGCATATTATGAAACTTGATGAAAAACTAAGCATTTTACATATATAAATCATTTACATATGATGCACCATTTGTGAGTTATTATATGCATGAACATGGAGGGGTTTTCTGTAAATCAGTAAATCCTAGATAATAGACAAATTCGTCCAGAGGAAAAAAAACATGCATCGGGCCTAATCTGCTGGGGAGCTGGGCTGCTCACCATAGGCCACGGCCCGATTGGAAGCAGAGGGAGGTCGGTGGAGTGCGGCCCACCATGAGGTGAGGAGGAGGCTGGGCTTGGCGCAGCTAACGCGCTACCGACCGCAGCGAGCTGCTGCGCTATGGACGAGCAGGGGAAGCAGAGGCGCGGCGGCAGGGACTTGGCGCGGCGGCGGAGAGGCGCAGGGGCTTGGGGCTCCGGCAGCTTGGCGCGAGGCTGGAGCGGCATGAGGACGACCCCGACGAGCTCCACGGCCACGGCGGACTGCGGAACTAGACGGACTCGAGGACAGGGAGGCGGCTTGGCGACGCGGGACTGGAACTGTTGCGGGAGGAGTCCGGCGAGGTCGATCCGGGCGCGAGGAAGGCCGCCGGTGGCTTGGGCTTCAGGCTCCTGTACATGGGGCAACACACAGCGAGAAGAGAGAGAGGGATCAGAGAACAGAAGGAGAAGTGAGCCAGGGAGGAAGGGAAAAAAGGAGCGCGACGGGGGGTGGCCTGCTGGTGGCCGAAGGCTGGCCGGGGTGGCCTGGTTCGGCGAGGTCGCCGGCGGTGGCGCTAGGAGGTGGTGGCGCGCTCGGGCTCCAAGGCGACGAGGAGGAGGCCGGTGCCTCGCGGCTGTGCGGGGACGAGCCGTCCGGGTCCTCTCCCGCTCGGGATCGAGCGATGAGGAGGGTTGCGGGCGCTGCTGGTCTTCGGGAAGAACGAGGGCATCCAGAGGAGGCGCTGGTCGGTGGGGAAAACAAGGTGGAGCTCGGGCTGCGATTTGGGCGTTGAAAAAACAGGAGGGGGTCAGAGAGGATTTGGATCGGGAGGGGATCCCGAGGTGGGAGGAGGCTGTAGGTGGCGGCGGCTAGGGGGGACAAAGGAGAGGATTTCTAGGGTTTGACAAAATGGACTAGGGTGGACTATATATATGGAAAAGAGGGGAGTTTGGATCATCCGATAAAAATCGGACGGTCGAGAAAAATAGGCTAGGGAGTCCAAATAAGAAAACGGGGATGTTTTGTAGATGTTAGGGGATGATCCGGACCCAACGGTAATGACAGACCGGTTCGGGTTCGGGGAAGTTTTCGGACGAAAGAAAGAGGGGGGGGGGTGGTTGTGCAGAGAGGGTCAAACGGTCAGACAACAGAAGAACGGTTGGTCTGAGAAACGTCAACGGAGGCGAGGGAGAAGCGGCAACGACGAATGAATGCAAGTTTTAAAATATGACGGCAACAGAGTGCCGATGCAATGCGAATGATGCGATGATGAAATGCCAGACATGAACAAAATGCAAAACGAAAGACAAAAACCCAACCACGAAGGAAAAATCATATCGCAACTCCGGAAAAGGCAAGAGTTGGAGTTACGGATATGGAAAGCTACATCCGGGGCGTTACAACACTCCACCACTACGAGAGGATCTCGTCCCGAGATCTAGGATGGCACCGGAGGGAAAAGGAAGAGGAAGAGGTAAAACTAAGTTGCTTCTTTGACGAATGAGTGAAACCCATGAACCTTGAGGTTGAACAAATAGAAAGAAACAAAACAACGAAGATGAACAAAGTTGAAAGCACTCTGTTAGAAGAGGAACATGGGATACGACGAGAACCAAGAGGTTTAGTGATAAGATAGATATTGAAACCACTCCGGTTAAAACTAGATAGAGAAGGGGTAAGATTGATATAGCTTGGGCAGCACTCCGACTGAAAGAAAAAGGAAAACTTGATAAGATGAAAAGCACTTGAAGAGATGACACAACACTCCGGTTAAATGGATAAGAATGAAAAGAACACGATGCTCACAATTCGAGATGATGAGTGAAAAGAGCAGCATCACAATGCCTCTGTAATGAAAGAATAGAAGATAGATCATTGGCATAAAGGGACGGAGAAGAAAATGACAACTTTTGCCACAAGTGAACTTGGAAAGCATCCTTGCAAGAAGGTTAGAATAGAGTTTTTGGAAGACCAACAACGAAAAGAATAAGTTTGTAGTGGGCTTATGGAAACATCTCAACATTATGAGGTGACAACCGGCCACTAAAGGAAACAATTGCTAGCTTTAGATCGACGAAGAGATGAACACTTCTTTCGCCGATAGGATAGGAGAAAACTTGGATCATTGATAAACACCATAATAGCAACATTCCTTAGGGAAGGCTTTAGGTGAAATCTTTACCAAGATAACTCGAATGAAGAGATTGACGGTTGAAAAGATCTCTTGAACAAAGAGAAAAAGATGGATTTAAAATACCTCATTCTTGACAACATATGAATCATGAAACATGAATGGAAATTGTCAAGAGTGACATAACACCACCTCAAAAGATAAGATAGAAGGAATTGCACTTTGGAGTGCAAGACGGAGAATGCTTGAGCTCCTCAAAACAAAACATGTGTTGGGCACACGGTTTATTTTAGAGTATAGCTTGGCGGGTCACAACTTCGAGAGAAATCTTGAAGAACAATTGAAGAATGAAAAGAATCCTTGACGAACCACCATGTAGAGTCTCCATGAAGAACTCCGGTAATAAAAGGATGATAGAAAGAAAGAGAAGTTGAGAACACAAGGTGAAGCCTTGCGATGATTTAGATGGATCTCCGTGATAATTAGAGCTTGGAACCCCGGGAAAAAGAGAAGATGAAACAAATGAAACCGAGAATTTATTCATCATGAACAAACTCCGAAAGAAAAGAATTAAAGACTTGGATGAAACAAGAATAAGAATTATGTTATGCGTATCCTTCACCAATTAAATTGATGGCAAGCAATGGATTTTGCATACTACTTATTCTCGTAGAAAGGATTAAATGAGATATATCAAAACTTGAGAAGGTCTTCAACGAACCACCGGTAGGATTGGAACAACAAATGAATTGATATGATGAACAAGGAAGAGAGATCTTGAAAGAACCACCGTAAGAATTGAAAATGATCGAAGTAGGGGTGCATCACCGGTAAGAATAGCAAAAGAACAAAGGTGCTTGAGACAAACTAGATACATGAGAACAAAGAGATCAAGAATTGATTAGAGGATATTTGAATGATGCACCGGTAAGATTTGGAGAACGATAGCTACACGCTGAGAATGAAGAATTATGTCATGATGGCCTTCGGAGGAAAGAAACTGGAACAACTCATGAAATGCTCCGGATGGTAAGAAGAGGAAAGAAATGGAAACAACTCATGAAATGCTCCAGATGGTAAGAAAAGAATTGTCACAATCAAAACAATTATGAGAGGATGGCAACAAGCTAGAACCATGAATATTCAAGAGAATGGACCAAGATTTAAGAGAAATCCTTCTTCGGTCTTCAAAATTCGAGAATGACGACGAGAAACACCACCATGAGTTGTTGAGATACTCCGGGAGAATCAAAAGCGAAGAGGTTGAGCCAACTATGGAAAGAATTTGAAAGATCTTGGAGAAAAACATTTGACTGATGATAACTCATTCTTTCGTCAAACTTGGAGAAGAATTTAGGATAGCTCTGGGAAAATAGAAGAGTCAGGTAAGATCCTGGGAAAAGACCTGTGGGTTAGGGCCCACTCAAAAGAACACCGTTGAAAAGATTTAAAAGAGATGTAGCACCGGCTGAATTAAATGACTTGAATGAGATACCAATCTCGAAAGAGCTTGAATGAATGCAGAGTGGAAACACGAATCTTCGAGATATCTTGAGCACTCCGGAATAACGAATAGCGAGAAGTAGAATGATAATGAGGTGCACCGGTATGAGAAGACATTGAAATGAGGAAAAAGGTATGATCAACAAAACTTGACTTGAATCCACCAGAGAAGAGAAAGGAATGGGGAATGATGAACTAGTAGAACATCTTCTTGAGAACCACCGGGTAAGAACATTGACGGAAAAGAATGGAGAAACTTCACATGAATAAATGGATACATGATTAAGAAATCCGAGTCCTTGAAGAAAAGGGGTGGGAGGGCGGGAAAACAAAATCAACTTGGGACGGATGAAACAAACACCGTTGATAAAATCTTAGAATTGATCTCACAAATGTTGAAATGATCGGATCCACTTGAAGAGAAGCACACCGGTTGAAAAAGAATTAACATGATGATCTCGATGATCAAGAAGGATTAGTATTCACATAGCAATATGAGAACACCGTTTAGGAAAGGTATGGATTCAACATTTGACTTCGAAGCAACTCGAATACCACATATAAAATAAAACAAAGGATTGGCTTGCAAAATAAGCCGGAACAAATACATATGATAGAGATTTACCCAATCCCATATCATGCATCTGTCGGAAAGATATTCTAGGAGCTACTTGAATTCCCACCTATAAAACTCCCGAAACTTTCTGGTTATGCAATCTGGTGTTGGGGATACAGGGGAAGCAATATATCTGACCCAAACTAACAATACCTACATCCAAGCTGTATCCATCCGTCAACACATAACCAAGAAACCTTCGAAATCGTGGTACCTCAACCTTGAAAAGCATCCGTTATACGAGTCATGGCAATACTCCGTACTCACCTCAAGATTGGGTTAGCGGGTTATCTCACCAACAACTGCATAAAAGAGATTTTCGATGTCGGTATTAAACTCGGTATTCCGAACTGCAACGATAAAATTATGACGACAACACCGAGAGCTCAACTCCCGGGACACTTCCACTAAACCCCGACAGAGGCACCAAGACAATTTTCTCATCATAAAACCATCGGAACAATTCCAAGATACCGCGTGATCCTAAATTTTTTAGTGAAATTTGAGAAGAGAAGAGTCAAATCTCTACGCCAGATGCCTTACCAGAGCGACGAAGGGACCGAGGAGTAAAAAGAATTCTAACTCTCCGATATATATAATCCTAAATGACTCAAAACATTTTCTAGACACAACTCGCCGCTAAAAACGATCAAGCGGTGGGGCTCCTAAGGTCGGGAAGGCTCGATTACCAACTTGTAGCGCCTCGATGCGGCTATATCTCCCACGTGTCGAAGCACGACTTAGAGGCATAACCGCATTGAAAGGAATGTCGCAAGTGAGGTAATCTTCACACAACCCAAGTAATACATAAGGGACAGAGATACATAGTTGGCTTACAATCGCCACTTCACACGAATACATGAATAAAGCATTACATCGTCCAGATACAATCAAGGTCCGACTACGGAACCAAAATAAAAGAAGAACCCCAAATCGATAAAGGTCCCCGATCGACCCCAACCGGGCTCCACTCTTGATCAACTAGAACGAAACAACACAAAGGGCAAGATCTTCAACGAGCTCCTCCTTGAGCTTGGTTGCGTCACACCTTTCGGTAACATAGGCACCGCAAGCTGGTTTTGAAGTATCCGTGAGCCACGAGGACTCAGCAATCCCATTACCATGGGTATCAAGACTAGCAAAGCTTAATGGGAAAGGAAGGGGTAAAGTGGTGAGGTTGCAGCAGCGGCTAAGCATGATATGGTGGCTAACCAACGCAAATGAGAGCGAGAAGAGAACAAGCGGAACGGTCGTCAACTAGCAATGATCAAGAGGTGATCCGAACACCTACTTACGCCAAACATAACCCGAAACCGTGTTCACTTCCGGACTCCGCGAGAAGAGACCATCACGGCTATACACTCGGTTGATGCGTTTTAATTCGGATCAAGTGTCAAGTTGTCTACAACCAGACATTAACAAATTCCCATCTGCCACATAATCGCGGGCACGGCTCTCGAAAGTTTATACCCTGCAGGGGTGTCCCAACTTAGCCCATGACAAGCTCTCGCGATCATCGAAGGAATAGACCTTCACCCAGGAAGACCCGATCAGTCTCGGAATCCCGGTACATCAAGACATTTCGACAATGGTAAAACAAGACCAGCAAGACCTCCCGGCGTGCCGACATCCTGATAGTAGCCGCGCGTATCTCGTCTCAGGCCACGACCGGATGAACACTACGTACGGCAACCGACGATACCCCAAGTTGCCTAGGGGCGGCACCGCAAGTGGCTCTGGTTTGGACCAACACTTAGACAAGCATTGGCCCGGGGGGAGCTATAATAAAGATGACCCTCGAGAGAGCGACTCCCAAGGGAAAAATAGGTGGCGGTGAGGCAAATGGTAAAAGTCAATGTTGGGCCTTGCTGGACAAGTTTTATTCAAAGCGAACTGTCAGGGGGGTCCCATAAATCACCCGACCGCGTAAGGAACGCAAAATCCGGGAACATAACACCAGTATGACGGAAACTAGGGCGGCAAGAGTGGAACAAAACACCAGGCATAAGGCCGAGCCTTCCACCCTTTACCAAATATATAGATGCCTTAATAATATAAGAGATATTGTGATATCCCAACCAAAAATCCTGTCCACCATGGAGAAATCTTCAACTTCACCTGCAACTAGCAACGCTATAAGAGGGGCTGAGCGAAAGCGGTAACATAGCCAAACAACGGTTTGCATAGGAATGGTGTCAAAGGTTAGAGGTTCATGGCAATTTGGGATGGCTGGACAAACAGGTAATAGGTAGCGCAGCATAGCGAAAGAACGAGGCAACTAGCATAGCAATGATAGTAGTGAGATCCAGGGTAGCGGTCATCTTGCATGAAATCCCGCTAGGAAGAAGAAAGATTCCATGAAGAAGACGAACGGGAGGAGTCGAACGAATCTTCATAACTCCGGAACGAAACCGAAGCTAACGAGAGAAGCAAACCGAAAGAAGCAAACAACATAGTAAACAACCATCGCATAAACATGGCATGATGCACAACCAAGTATGATGCATGTCCGGTTTAATGAGGCATGGCATGGCAAACGCAACACACAAAACTACAAGTTAGTGGAGCTCAATATGCAACGAGTTGCATATTGACGGAACACCACATCAATTATTTAGTTCTCTCTTGTTTAAGCTACCCAACAATATTAAATGTTGTTAAACATGGCAAGGGGTGAAGCATAACAAAACTACCTACCTAGGCAAGTTTAAATGAGGCCGGAAGAACAAACAACAATTCCAGAAAATCCTCATGTCCATATTATGAATTTGGTACTGTTCTGTCCTAAAGCATATTTTAATGTTGTTGAACATGCAAAGTAAGTACACCATGTTAAACTAGGCAAAATTCTACCCCATTTACATATCAAGAACATTTAAACCGAAGCTACGGTTATTTAGTTATGAAATAAATCATTTTAACATGGCATTTAGCAAAATAAATGCAAACAACATTTTAAACATTTTTAACATGGATGGAAGTGGCATATTATGAAACTAGATGAAAAACTAAGCATTTTACATATATAAATCATTTACATATGATGCACCATTTGTGAGTTATTATATGCATGAACATGGAGGGGTTTTCTGTAAATCAGTAAATCCTGTATAATAGACAAATTCGTCCAGAGGAAAAAAAACATGCATCGGGCCTAATCTGCTGGGGAGCTGGGCTGCTCACCATAGGCCACGGCCCGATTGGAAGCAGAGGGAGGCCGGCTGGGTGCGGCACAGCCGCGAGGTGAGGAGGCGCTGGGCCTGGCGCAGTCAACGCGCGCCTGGACCGGGCGAGCGGCTGCGCTTGCGGGACGAGCAGGGGAAGCAGAGGCGCGGCGGCAGGGACTTGGCGCGGCGGCGGAGAGGCGCAGGGGCTTGGGGCTCCGGCAGCTTGGCGCGAGGCTGGAGCGGCATGAGGACGACCCCGACAAGCTCCACGGCCACGACGGACGGCGGAACTGGACGGACTCGAGGACAGGGAGGCGGCTTGGTGACGCGGGACTGGAACTGTTGCGGGAGGAGTCCGGCGAGGTCGATCCGGGCGCGAGGAAGGCCGCCGGTGGCTTGGGCTTCAGGCTCCTGTACATGGGGCAACACACAGCGAGAAGAGAGAGAGGGATCAGAGAACAGAAGGAGAAGTGAGCCAGGGAGGAAGGGAAAAAGGAGCGCGACGGGGGGTGGCCTGCAGGTGGCCGAAGGCTGGCCGGGGTGGCCTGGTTCGGCGAGGTCGCCGGCGGCGGCGCTAGGAGGTGGTGGCGCGCTCGGGCTCCAAGGCGACGAGGAGGAGGCCGGTGCCTCGCGGCTGTGCGGGGACGAGCCGTCCGGGTCCTCTCCCGCTCGGGATCGAGCGATGAGGAGGGTTGCGGGCGCTGCTGGTCTTCGGGAAGAACGAGGGGATCCAGAGGAGGCGCTGGTCGGTGGGGAAAACAAGGTGGAGCTCGGGCTGCGATTTGGGCGGCGCTGAAAAACAGGGAGGGGGTCAGAGAGGATTTGGATCGGGAGGGATCCCGAGGTGGGAGGAGGCTGTAGGTGGCGGCGGCTAGGGGGACAAAGGAGAGGATTTCTAGGGTTTGACAAAATGGACTAGGGTGGACTATATATATGGAAAAGAGGGGAGTTTGGATCATCCGATAAAAATCGGACGGTCGAGAAAAATAGGCTAGGGAGTCCAAATAAGAAAACGGGGATGTTTTGTAGATGTTAGGGGATGATCCGGACCCAACGGTAATGACAGACCGGTTCGGGTTCGGGGAAGTTTTCGGACGAAAGAAAGAGGGGGGGGGGTGGTTGTGCAGAGAGGGTCAAACGGTCAGACAACAGAAGAACGGTTGGTCTGAGAAATGTCAACGGAGGCGAGGGAGAAACGGCAACGACGAATGAATGCAAGTTTTAAAATATGACGGCAACAGAGTGCCGATGCAATGCGAATGATGCGATGATGAAATGCCAGACATGAACAAAATGCAAAACGAAAGACAAAAACCCAACCACGAAGGAAAAATCATATCGCAACTCCGGAAAAGGCAAGAGTTGGAGTTACGGATATGGAAAGCTACATCTGGGGCGTTACACTTTTGGAGTTGCGCAGAATAGGTCTCCAATATTTGCTACTTTTCCAGCCCAGAATTCCAGCTGTCGGCATTCTCCCTCTTCATGTAAACCTTGTAAAATAAGAGAGAATAGCCATAAGTATTGTAACATAACGTGAAATAACAGCCCATAATGCAATAAATATTGATATAAAAGCATGATGCAAAATGGACGTATCAACTCCCCCAAGCTTAGACCTCGCTTGTCCTCAAGCGAAAAGCCGATAACAATAAATTATGTCCTCATGTTTAGAGGTAGAGGCGTCGATAAAAATAAAATACGGACATGAAGGCATCATGATTATTTCCATAACAACAACATATATAGATTTTGTCATATGATTACTTATGTTCAAGTGATGATCTTTTCACAATGCAAAAGAATGAATCAGAAACCTTATTGAGCACCAACAAATTATAACCTCAGTCATTGAAGAAATTGCAATTTATCATAACATCGGAAAGAGTCTATGTCAGAGCTTAAAAGCAAGTCCACATACTCAACTATCACTTAGTCCTTCATAATTGATAACACTCAGGCAATACTTGTGGTTACGGAGTTTTAATCGGACACAGAGAAAGATAGGGGCTTATAGTTTTGCCCCACAACCTTTTACCTCAAGGGTAATGTCAACAATAATAATTCATGCTCCCCTATATCCAATTAGATATATATATCATGTTCTTTCCAACATGCTGAGCTTGCCAAAGGATAAAATGAAAAAGGAAAGGTGAAGATCACCTTGACTCTTGCATAAGGTAGAGGATAATAATAAAAGATAGGCCCTTCGCAGAGGGAAGCAGAGGTTGTCATGCGCATTTAGGGTTGATGCACAAAATCTTAACGCAAAAGAAAGTCACTTTTTATTGCCCCTTGTATGTGGACCTTTATTATGCAGTCCGTCGCTTTTATTACGTCCACAACAAGTTCGTACAAAGCTTATTTTCTCTGCACAAATAAGTCATGCATATTTAGAGAGCAATTTTTATTGCTTGCACCGATGACAACTTACTTGAAGGATCTCACTCAATCCATAGGTAGATATGGTGGACTCTCATGGCTGAACTGGTTTAAGGGTATTTGTAAGCACAAGTAGTATTTCTACTTGGTGCTGAGAATTTGGCTAGCATGAGGGGAAAGGCAAGCTCAACACGTTAGAGGATCCATGACAACATACTTTATCTCAGATGTAAGAAAACATAACTCATTATGTTGTCTTCCTTGTCCAACCTCAACTCTTTAGCATGTCATATTTTAATGAGTGCTCCCAATCATAAAAGATGTCAATGATAATATATCTATATGTGAAACCTCTCTTTCCTTATTTCTTCCTATTAATTCCAACGATGACCAAAGCTATATTTGCCAACTTCCAACAACTTTTAATCATCATACTCTTTCTATGTGAAGTCATTACTTTCAATAAGATCAATATGAACTCTTTGATTCTTTTTATTCTTTTTCTTCTATTCACCCAAGATCATGGCAAAATAATCAAGCCCTTGACTCAACACTAATCTTTATTATATAAAGCTCACGGACTCGATTACAAAGAAGGATCATAAAGCAAAACTCAAAACTAGATCATGCCATGACTTTATTCTACTAAATCAAGATACTACTAATAGGATCGAACTAAGAAAAACGGTAAAGATAGGAGTTGTGATGGTGATACGATACCAGGGCACCTCCCCCAAGCTTGGCAGTTGCCAAGGGGAGTGCCCATACCCATGGGACTATATCTCCAGGGGTGGTGAAGTAGGAGTTGTTGATGATGGAGTTGTTGCATTTTTCTTCTCTAGCTTGCGTCTGAGGCTAAAATTTTCCTCCCTTAGATCCTCATTCTCGCGCTCAAGTTTCATTATCTTTTTGCATAGTGTTGCCTTGTTGTCCTGCAAAAAACGAGGTGGGAAAGATTGGACCTTAGGGAGGCTCGACTTCTTGAACTCCAGATGCATATCACTAGGTTGAGGTAGTGGATCGTCCTCTTCATCGGAACTCGTTTCCTCCTTCCGCTTTGGATCATAGTCTTCTTCTTCCTCTATGGTCCAGCCATAATCTTCCACATCCCCATATACTTTTGGGTTTGCAATATAATCATCCATGTAGCTCTCTCCCTCCGAATCTTGGGACGACATCTTGTTCCAAATCTGCAACAGGAACAGCTCGAAACGAAAACCGAGGATATTTGCATGATACGGTGGTCAAAACCTTCGGGAGTATATATAATGAATTTTTACCGACCAAAATACGTATCGTGCAAGGAAACGGAGTCCGGAGGGCACACGAGGTGCTCACGAGGTAGGGGGCGTGCCCAGGGGGTAGGGCGCGCCCTCCACCCTCGTGGAGGCCTCGTGTCCTTCCTAGACTGCTACTTATTTTTCTATTTTTCTAAATATTCCAAAACAGAGAAATATTGCCTTAAAAATTATTTTGGAGTCGGTTTACTTACCGTACCACATACCTATTCCTTTTCGGAGTCTGAAACGGGCTGGAAAGTGTCCCTTATGTATTCCTCCGGGGTTACGGTTTCAATATTATTGGTTTCAACATTTATGGGATTACCTGAGATGTAATGTTTGATCCTTTGACCGTTTACCACCTTCGGATTTGTGCCTTCGAAGTTATTGATTTTTATGGCACCGGAGCGATAGACCTCCTCGATAACGTAGGGACCTTCCCATTTAGAGAGAAGTTTTCCTGCAAAAAATCTTAAACGAGAGTTGTATAGCAACACATAATCACCTACATTAAACTCACGCTTTTGTATCCTTTTGTCATGCCATCTTTTAAATTTTTCTTTAAACAACTTTGAATTTTCATAAGCTTGGGTTCTCCATTCATCAAGTGAGCTAATATCAAATAACCTTTTCTTACCAGCAAGTTTGAAATCATAGTTGAGCTCTTTAATAGCCCAATATGCCTTATGTTCTTGTTCGAGAGGTAAGTGACATGCTTTTCCATAAAACATTTTATACGGAGATATACCCATAGGATTCTTATATGCTGTTCTATAGGCCCATAATGCATCATCCAGTTTCTTGGACCAATTCTTTCTAGACCTATTAACAGTCTTTTGCAAAAGTAATTTGAGCTCTCTATTGCTCAATTCTACTTGACCACTAGACTGCGGGTGATATGGAGATGCAATTCTATGATTAACGTCATATTTAGCAAGCATTTTACGGAAAGCGCCATGAATAAAGTGTGAACCACCATCAGTCATTAAATATCTAGGGACTCCAAACCTCGGAAAAATAACTTCCTTAAGCATTTTAATAGAGGTGTTATGATCAGCCCTACTAGTTGGAATAGCTTCTACCCACTTAGTAACGTAATCAACAGCAACTAAAATATGTGTATATCCATTGGAGGCAGGAAAAGGTCCCATATAATCAAAGCCCCAAACATCAAAAGGTTCAATAACAAGTGAATAATTCATAGGCATTTCTTGACGTCTACTAATATTACCAATTCTTTGACATTCATCGCAAGACAAAACAAACTTACGGGCATCCTTGAAGAGAGTGGGCCAATAAAAACCAGATTGCAATACCTTATGTGCAGTTCTATCTCCAGCGTGGTGTCCTGCATAAGCTTCAGAGTGACACTTGCGTAGGATCTGTTCCTGTTCATGCTCAGGTACACAACGTCCAATAACACCATCTACTCCTTTATAAAGATGTGGGTCATCCCAAAAGTAATGTCGCAAATCATAGAAAAACTTTTTCTTTTGTTGGTATGTGAAGCTAGGTGGTATAAATTTAGCAACAATATAATTAGCATAATCAGCATACCATGGAGTGCTACGAGAAGTGCTTATGACATTTAATTGTTCATCAGGAAAGCTATCATCAATAGGTAGTGGGTCATCAAGAACAGTCTCTAACCTAGATAAGTTGTCTGCAACGGGGTTCTCAGCTCCTTTTCTATCAACAATATGCAAATCAAATTCTTGCAGCAAGAGAACCCATCTAATAAGTCTAGGTTTTGCATCTTTCTTTTCCATAAGATATTTAATAGCAGCATGATCAGTGTGAATGGTTACTTTAGAATCAACAATATAGGGTCTGAATTTATCACAAGCAAATACAACTGCTAAAAGTTCCTTTTCGGTAGTAGCATAATTTCTTTGAGCATTGTCTAGAGTCTTACTAGCATAATGGATAACATTTAATTTCTTATCAACTCTTTGCCCTAGAACAGCACCTACAGCGTAATCACTAGCATCACACATAATTTCAAAGGGTAAATTCCAATTAGGTGGCTGAACAACAGGTGCAGAGACTAATGCTTTCTTAAGTATTTCAAATGCTTCTACACAATCATCATCAAAGACAAATGGTACATCTTTTTGTAGTAAATTAGTCAGAGGCCGAGAAATTTTTGAGAAGTCCTTAATGAACCTCCTATAAAATCCGGCGTGACCAAGGAAACTTCTTATACCTTTGATTTCCTTGGGACATGGCATCTTTTCAATAGCATCAACCTTGGCTTTATCAACTTCAATACCTCTTTCAGAAACTTTGTGCCCCAAGACAATACCTTCATTAACCATAAAGTGGCACTTTTCCCAATTCAAGACAAGATTAGTTTCTTCACATCTCTACAAAACTCGATCAAGATTGCTCAAGCAATCATCAAAAGAGGAACCATAGACGGAAAAATCGTCCATGAAAACCTCACAAATTTTTTCACACAAAATCAGAGAATATAGCCATCATGCATCTTTGAAAGGTAGCAGGTGCATTACATAAACCAAAAGGCATACGTCCATAAGCAAAAGTACCAAAAGGGCATGTAAAAGTAGTCTTTGATTGATCTCTAGCCGACACAGGTATTTGAGAGAAACCAGAATAACCATCTAGAAAGCAATAGTGTGTATGTTTGCATAATCTTTCTAGCATTTGATCAATAAAAGGTAAGGGGTAATGATCTTTCTTAGTAGCCTTATTTAATTTGCGAAAATCAATTACCATCCTCTAACCTGTGATAATTCTTTGTGGAATCAATTCATCTTTATCATTAGGGACAACAGTAATACCTCCTTTCTTAGGGACACAATGGATAGGACTTACCCACTGACTATCAGCAACGGAATAAATTATACCTGCCTCCAGAAGCTTGAGTATTTCTTTTTCTTACCACTTCTTTCATTTTAGGATTCAAACGTCGTTGAGGATCACGAACTGGTTTGGCATCCGCTTCCAAATTTATTTTATGTTGACATAGAGTGGGACTGATGCCCTTAAGATCATCAAGAGTATATACAATAGCGGCACGGTTCTTCTTCAGAGTTTTCAATAATCTTTCTTCTTCATGCTCTGAAAGGTTAGCACTAATAATGACAGGATATATTTTCTTTTCATCAAGATAAGCATATTTAAGATTATCAGGCAACGATTTAAGCTCAAACACGGGATCACCCTTGGGTGGAGGAGGATCCCCTAGGATTTCAACAGGCAAATTCTGTTGCAGAATAGGTTCTTGTTTAAAGAATACTTCATCTATTTCCCTTCTTTCATTCATGAACATATCATTTTCATGGTCTAACAAAGTGTTCTAAAGGATCACGAGGAGGTACGACAATATAAGCAAGACCAATTATTTCATCTTTACTAGGCAATTCTTCCTCACGATGTTGTTTACTAAATTTAGAGAAATTAAACTCATGAACCATATCATCCAAGCCAATAGTAACAACATTCTTTTCGCAGTCTATCTTAGCATTAACAGTATTCAAGAAGGGTCTACCAAATATAATGGGACAAAAGCTATCTTGTGGAGAACCAAGAACAAGAAAATCAGCGGGATATTTGGTTTTTCCACACAAGACTTCAACATCTCTAACAATTCCCATTGCAGATATAGTATCTCTATTGGCAAGTTTAATTGTAACATCAATATCTTCTAACTCAACAGGTGCAATATCATGCATAATTTCTTTGTATAAGTCAATGGGTATTACACTAGCACTAGCACCCATATCACTAAGCCATGATAACAATGATCTCCTATTTTAACAGAAATAACAGGCACGCCTACCACGGGTCTATGTTTATCTCTAGCACAAGGTTTAGCAATTCTAGCAGTTTCACCACAGAATTGAATAACATGCCCATCAATATTATCAGACAAGAGATCTTTAACAATAGCAATATTAGGTTCTACTTTAACTTTCTCAGGAGGTGTATAAGTTCTAATATTTCTTTTACGAACAACAGTTGAAGCTTTAGCATGATCCTTCATTCTAATAGGGAAAGGTGGTTTCTCAACATAAGAAGTGGGAACAATAGGATCATTATAAGTGACAGTCTTTTATTCAACTTTAATAGGTGCAACTACTTTTACTTCTATGGGAGGATGATATTTAAACCACTTCTCCTTGGGGAGATCAACATAGGTAGCAAAAGATTCACAGAAAGAAGCTACTATCTCAGAGTCAAGTCCATATTTAGTGCTAAACTTTCGGAAAATATCGGTATCCATAAAAGATTTAACACAATCAAACTTAGGTGTCATACCTGACTCCTTACCTTCGTCGAGGTCCCAATCTTCAGAGTTTCCTTTAATTCTATCCAATAAACTCCATTTAAATTCAATAGTCTTCATCATAAAAGAGCCAGCACAAGAAGTATCGAGCATGGTGCGATTGTCATCAGAAGGCCGAGCATAAAAACTTTGAATAATTACTTCTCTTGGGAGCTCATGATTGGGGCATGAATATAACATTGATTTAAGCCTCCCCCAAGCTTGAGCGATGCT
This sequence comes from Aegilops speltoides, assembly GCA_021437245.1. Taxonomy (NCBI): domain Eukaryota; kingdom Viridiplantae; phylum Streptophyta; class Magnoliopsida; order Poales; family Poaceae; genus Aegilops; species Aegilops speltoides. The sequence continues at coordinate 418,226,769 of CM038141.1, read as the reverse complement.
TTATCCTTCGCGAGGCCAAAAATTATATATATAATTGCGATCACGATGAACAAGATGCATAGGGTAATACTTTTGATGAAATTGCAATTTCAATCTTTTATAGTTCCATGATCTCATATCATCACATAGCCTGTACCATGTCAATGCGTCTCCCTTCAAAGGTAAAGGGAAGGCCTTCTTCTTAAGAACATCATTGGGTATACCTGCAAGCTTAAATACTCCACAAACTTCATCCACATAGAGTAGATGTTCATCAGGATGCTTTGTTCCATCTCCTGTAAAAGTGTTAGCTAGCAGTTTTTCCATCATACCCGAAGGAATTTCAAAAGGAGTTTCATTTTCAGTAGGTTGAGGAGCAACTCTTTGCTCTACTGGACGGGGTGAAGATACCCCGAACAAGCCCCTCAGAGAATTACTTTCCATAGTAACAAGTGACAGAAAATTTCAGCACACTATATAAATTTTTCCTTACCAAATTCCACCTACCAAAGGCGCTACACTCCCCGGCAACGACGCCAGAAAAGAGTCTTGATGACCGACAAGTATAGGGTATCTATCATAGTCCTTTCGATAAGTAAGAGTGTCGAACCCAACGAGGAGCAGAATGAAATGATAAGCGGTTTTCAGCAAGGTATTCTCTGCAAGTATTGAAATAAGTGGTAACAGATAGTTTTGTGATAAGATAAATTGTAACGAGCAACAAGGAACAAAAGTAAATAAAGTGCAGCAAGGTGGCCCAATCCTTTTGTAGCAAAGGACAAGCCTGGACAAACTCTTATAATAGGAAAGCGTTCCTGAGGACACATGGGAATATCATCAAGCTAGTTTTCATCACGCTCATATGATTCGCGTTCGGTACTTTGATAATTTGATATGTGGGTGGACCGGTGCTTGGGTGCTGTTCTTACCTGAACAAGCATCCCACTTATGATTAACCTCTATTGCAAGCATCCGCAACTACAACAAAAGTATTAAGGTAAACCTAACCATAGCATGAAACATATGGATCCAAATCAGCCCTTACGAAGCAACGATAAACTAGGGTTTAAGCTTCGTCACTCTAGCAACCCATCATCTACTTATTACTTCCCAATGCCTTCCTCTAGGCCCAAATAATGGTGAAGTGTTATGTAGTCGACGTTCACATAACACCACTAGAGGCTAGACAACATACATCTTATCAAAATATCGAACGAATACCAAATTCACATGACTACTAATAGCAAGACTTCTCCCTTGTCCTCAGGAACAGACGTAATTACTCACAAAGAATATTCATGTTCACAATCAGAGGGGTAATAATATGCATAAAGGATCTGAACATATGATCTTCCACCAAATAAACCAACTAGCATCAACTACAAGGAGTAACCAACACTACTAGCAACCTACTAGCACCAATCCCGGACTTGGAGACAAGAATTGGATACAAGAGATGAACTAGGGTTTGCAGATGAGATGGTGCTGGTGAAGATGTTGATGGATATTGCCCTCTCCAAGAGAGGAGCGTTGGTGATGACGATGGTGATGATTTCCCCCCGGAGGGAAGTGTCCCAGCAGAAACAGCTCTGCGGAGCCCTAGATTGGTTCCGCCAAGGTTCCGCCTCGTGGCGGCGGAGTCTCGTCCCGAAAGGTTGCGCTCTATTTTTTTCTCATCGAAAGACTTCATATAGGAGAAGATGGGCGTCGGAGAGCCACCAGGGGGCCCACGAGGTAGGGGGGCGTGCCCCAGGGGGGCCCACCCTTGTGAGCAGGGTGTGGGCCCCCTGGCCTTCATCTTTGGCGATGATTTTTCTTTATTTATTTTAAGATATTCCGTGGAGTTTCAGGACTTTTGGAGTTTTGTGAATAGGTCTCCAATATTTGCTCCTTTTCCCGCCTGAATTCCAGTGCGGCATTCTCCCTCTTCATGTAAACCTTGTAAAATAAGAGAGAATAGCCATAAGTATTGTAACATAACGTGAAATAACAGCCCATAATGCAATAAAATTGATATAAAAGCATGATGCAAAATGGACGTATCACTACTGCACCCTGGATTTATGGATGTGGTTAAAAGGGTTTGGGATAAACCTATTGCTGTGTCCAATGCAGCTACTATTCTCTGTCAAAAATTTAAGAATCTACGACAGGAGCTCAAGGCATGGAGTAAAAGCATTTCACGACTATCGATGGCTATTGAAAACACGAATAAAACACTTGTTGACCTTGATGAGTTGGAAAATCAGCGGGCTCTCACACTGCCTGAGAGCAACTTCCGCAAGATCATCAAAAATCATCTCCTTCGATTATTGGACTATCAGAAACAGTACTGGAAGAAGCGTTGCACCATTCAATGGGTTAAATTTGGCGATGGAAACACAAAGTTTTTTCAAGCAGTGGCCACCGGAAGATATCGCAAAAATAACATTGCCAACCTCCAAACCCCTGATGGGCTTGTAGTGGATGATCACAACGGCAAAGAGGCTCTACTCTTCCATGCATATTTAGCTAGATTAGGTACCTCTAGCCCCACCCAAATGCAACTTGATCTACCTTCTTTGATACAGCCTCATGCAAACTTGGATCATCTCATGCTTCCTTTCATGCGTGAGGAGATTGACGGGGTTATTAAAGAAATGCCAGGTGATAGGGCTCCTGGCCGGGACGGTTTTAGTGGCCTTTTCCTCAAAGCATGTTGGCCAATAATCAGGGAAGACTTCTACTCGCTGTGTGATCAATTCCATGCAGAACACTTAATCTCCAGAGCATTAATGATGGTTTGATCACTCTGATCCCAAAGAATGTGTCTCCCTCCACAGTTAATGATTACAGGACAATCACACTCCTCAACTGCTACCTTAAACTCATTACTAAGCTTCGCCAACCGTCTGTAGAAGGTCATTCTGAAAATTATTCATCGCAACCAATATGGTTTCATACCTTGAAGATCTATATAGGATTGCCTCGCATGGACTTTCCAATACATCCACCAATGCCAAGCTTCCAAACGGCCGATAGTTCTGCTTAAGCTTGATTTTGCCAAAGCCTTCGACACCATCGAGCATGACCCCATGATCAACATTATGGGTTTTAATGAGAAAGGCTGTCTTGGATAAACTCAATTTTCTCTTCTGGAAGATCTTTAATTCTCCTAAACGGTGTCCCGGGCAGACAATTTCATTACAGGCATGGTGTCCGACAGGGCGATCCGCTGTCTCCACTTATTTTCGTGCTAGTGGCCGACCTCCTTCAGTCTGCAATTAATGAAGCCTATAGGGAGGGTAAAATCTAGCTTCCCTTTCCATCTAATGGAAATATGGGCTACCCTATTTCTAGTACGCCGATGACACGATTCTTCTCATGCCTGCTTGCCCTCATAAAGCTTTGATTATCAAAGGCATTCTCACCAAATACGCTTAGTCCATCGGTCTTAAGATCAATTTCCATAAGTCAACGCTAATTCCAATAAACTTGTACGCTGCTCTATCTGCACAACTTGCTACTATCTTCGAGTGCTCAATTGGTACCATGCCTTTAACCTATCTTGGCCTGCCTCTGGGCACGTCTCGACCTACCATTCATGACTTCATGCCCCTGGTCAGCACACTTGAACGTAGTTTGTCCTCCACACTGTCCCTTATGTCCCATGCTAGCAACTTAACGCTCCTCAACTCCACGGTTACCTCGCTTCTTATATATGCAATGTGCACGTTGCACTTTCCACCCAAACTCATCGATCTTCTGGACAAGATTAGGCGCAGGTGCTTATGGATCAAGAAGACTGAACAGGGAGATAAATGTAACTCTTTGGCTGCCTGGGACTTGGTTTGTAAACCTAGAAATAAGGGAGGACTTGGTGTGCTCAATCTCCGAACACAAAATGATGCATTGCTCTTGAAATTCCTGCATAAATTCTACAACAAGATGGATATCCCTTGGGTGCAACTAACTTGGGAATCGTACTACGCCCAAAAATCCCACATGCTTGTGAACCAGTTGGCTCGTTCTGGTAGAAGGACATACTCAAGCTCACTCCTAAGTTTAGGGGAATTTCTCAAGTCAATATTGTTTGTGGCACTACATCTCTGTTTTGGAAAGATTTATGGGCAGGACAGCTTATTCAAGACTCCCATCCTTGGGCTTTCTCACAATCTTTGGACGAAGATGTTTCTGTAAAAGATTTCTTGGGGAGCACATCGTTGGGGGAAACGTTCCATCTACCCTTGCCCCCCAAGCGCTGGCGGAGGTCCGGGACATGCAAACAATTGCGACTCATCTACAACCCTCCACGACTGCCTCGGATATTTGGCACTACTCATGGGGCAAGGCCAGCTACAAATCAACTGACTACTATAAATTTGTCTTCAAAGATTTCTAAGTTCACCAAGTTTTCTGCTGGATCTGGAAATCAAAATGCACGATGAATGAGGGAGTCCTGGACTAGGGGGTGTCCGGACAGCCGGACTATCATCGTCCGCCGGACTCCAAGACTACGAAGATACAAGATTGAAGACTCCGTCCCGTGTCCGGATGGGACTTCCCTTGGCGTAGAAGGCAAGCTTGGCGAATACGGATATGTAGATCTCCTACCATTGTAACTGACTCTGTGTAACCCTAGCCTTCTCCGGTGTCTATATAAACCGGAGGGCTTTAGTCCGTAGGACAACATACATTACAACAATCATACCACAGGCTAGCTTTAGGGTTTAGCCTCCTTGATCTCGTGGTAGATCCACTCTTGTACTACCCATATCATCAATATTAATCAAGCAGGACGTAGGGTTTTACCTCCATCGAGAGGGCCCGAACCTGGGTAAAACATCGTGTCCCTTGTCTCTGTTACCATCCGCCTAGACGCACAGTTCGGGACCCCTACCGAGATCCGCCGTTTTGACACCGACATTGGTGCTTTCATTGAGAGTTCCTCTGTGTCGTCACCGATAGGCTTGATGGCGTCTTCAATCAACAACGCTGCCCAGGGTGAGACTTTTCTCCCCGGACAGATCTTCATATTCGGCGGCTTCGCACTGCGGGCTAATTCACTTGGCCATCTGGAGCAGATCGAAAGCTACGCCCCTGGCCATCAGGTCAGATTTGGAAGCCAAAACTTCACGGACGACCTCCGCGGAGACTTGATCTTCGACGGGCTCGAGCCACAGCCAAGCGCGCCGCACTGTTGTGATGGGCACGAGCTAGCTCTGCCGCCGAACAGTGCCTTGGTGGCCGCACAAGAATCCGCTCCTGCCCTTAGACCGGAGCCGATCGCCCAGATCGAGGACAGGTGGTTGGACACCGCCTCGGGGGCTCCAACTTCCACGGCGATGGAGCCGAACACTAACCTTGTCCCTTGCAAATCTCGTGGCTCCGAGGTGCCGGACTCCCTGCCGGACTCCGAACCTCCCACGCCCCTGCCAGTCGAATCTGATTGGGCACCGGTCATGGAGTTCACCGCCGCAGACATCTTCCAATACTCACCCTTTGGCGATATCCTAAATTTGCTAAAGCATCTCTTGTTATCTGGAGAGTCCTGGCCGAATTATGGCCAGGATGGTTGGGATACGAACGACGAAGAAATTCAGATCCCACCCACCACCCACTTTGTAGCCAGTGTCGACGATCTTACCGACATCCTAGACTACAACTCCGAAGACATCGACGCTATGGGCGGCGATCTTTGCCGAGACGACAGAACCAGCGCCTACAGGGCACTTGAAAACCACCTCGTCATACGACATATACATGGTGGATACCCCAAAAGACGGGACGGCGATGAAGCGCGGAGGCAGATTCCTTAAAGAAACAGCCCAAGCGCCGGCGTCGTGGCGCCGCTCTAAATCCCGCCACAAAGAAGAATGGAGATTCCGCACAGGAGATAATAATACCCTGAGAGTGCCGAAGATAATCCCCTCGGCAAGACTCAGCGCGGGAGGATGCGTAGCAAGCCCTCACGAGAGGCGGCATTTAAGAGGTCGAGGATTATAACTATATACCTCCCTCGAAGACGAGGCAAGCCTCAACGACATTTAATTCGTCGTGCCGAGATCCCGTCGAACAAGAGCGTTTCAAGCGCAGGCTTATCGCCACGGTAAATAGCCTAAAGAAAAAGCAGCAGCTGCTTCAAGTCGACCAGGACCTGGCGGCGATCGATGGACCGAGGTCCTCGCGGCAAGAGTTTAAACTCGAACGCCCTCCAAAAGCTACCCAAGGCGCAAGTTGCTCCCGATTAGAGGAAGAATCATACATACCCTCATCACCGGCAAGACGATACGGTGACCGACCACCACGTGGTCGTGACTGAGAGGCATCCAGGCCCTCAACCAAGACCGTACCCCGGCATCACTCCAAAAGTACGAAGCCAAGAGGGAACGCGCCGGACTTGCGAGATGTATTGGAGGACAAAGCAAGGCAATCCAGATCCATCTACGGATCACGTGGGAGCCCCACGACCCATGAAGAATATCGTCGCGCCGGATACAATAACCCCGGCCGGGCCGAACACAGCAGACAACGCTCTCTCGAGCTGCGTCGTGATATTGCTCAATATAGAGGCGCCGCACACCCGCTATGCTTCACTGACGAAGTAATGGATCATCAAATCCCTGAAGGGTTTAAACCCGTAAACATCGAATCCTACGATGGCACAACAGACCCCGCGGCGACGATCTCCATGCCATCAAGTATCTCCCACTCAAGCTTAAAGGACCAGCGCGGCATTGGCTTAATAGCTTGCCCGCAGAGTCAATTGGGTGTTGGGAAGACTTGGAAGCCGCATTCCTCGACAATTTCGTGGCACGCGATATGCGGCCACCAGATGCCGATGACCTAAGCCACATAATTCAGCAGCCGAGGAATCGGCGGACAATTCTAGACACGGTTCTTGACAAAGAAAAACCAAATCGTCAACTGTCCGGATCAGAGGCCCTCGCAGCCTTCAAACATAACATCATGACGAGTGGCTAGCCCGCACAGGGACGGGAAAAGCGAAATCCATGGCAGCCCTCACATCATTAATGACCCGCTTATGCGGAGAGGATAGCTGGCTAGCTCGCAGCAATAACCTCAATAAAAATTCGGCAGTCCGGATACTAAGGACAACAACGGCAGGTCACGTCGAAGCAAAATAAGCGCCGCGTAACGGCGGCGATAAGGAGGATACGGCAGTCGGCGCCGGATTCGAGGCTCAAACCGGTCGCGGAAGAAGCCATTCAAAAGAACCACTCTGGGTCCGTCCAACTTGGACCAAATACTCGACCGCTTATGCCAGATACATGGCACCCCTGAAAAGCCAGCTAATCACACCAACAAAGATTGCTGGGTGTTCAAGCAGGCAGGCAAGTTAATTGCCGAAAACAATGACAAGGGGCTAAAAAGCGACGACGAGGAAGAGACCCGACCGCCGAACAATAGAGGACAGAAGGGTTTCCCCCCACAAGTGCGAACGGTGAATATGATTTACGCAACCCATATACCCAAGAGGGAGCGGAAGCGTGCACTAAGGGACGTCTATGCGATGGAGCCAGTCGCCCCGAAGTTCAATCCATGGTCCTCTTGTCCGATCACTTTCGATCGAAGAGACCATCCGACCAGCATACGCCATGGCAGATTCGCCGCATTGGTTTTAGACCCAATCGTCGATGGATTTCACCTCACGAGAGTCCTGATGGACGGCGGCGAGCAACTGAACCTGCTTTATCGGGACAGCATGTGCAAGATGGGCATAGACTCCTCAAGGATTAAACCTACAAAGACAACCTTTAAAGGTGTCATACCAGGTGTGGAGGCCAATCATGCAGCTCATCCACACCGAAGTGGTCTTCGGATCCCGGACAATTTCGAGCGAGGAGTTAATCTTGACATAGTCCCGTTCGCGATGGCTATCACGCTCTGCTTGGGCGAACGCGTTTGCAAAGTTCAACACGGTGCCGCATTATGCATACCTCAAGCTCAAGATGCCAGGCCCTCGTGAAGTCATCACGTAAACGGAAATCTGAACGCTCCCTCCGAGCGGAGGAACATCAATGCTCTCGCGTAAGAAACTGAGCAGCCTTTTAAGGAAATTTTGAGTCCGCCGTTAAGCGGCGGATATAGCAAAACGCGCCAAGCAATACCAACCAAGACCACAGCACGATCGAGCCGCGCAGAGTAATGCGGCCCTAACCCCGCCCTCGCATGATTGCAAGAACAACCCTCCGCATACATCATTACGCTTTGGAGATACCGTGGGCGCAGGGGAAGGGGCACGATCACAATGGACCCAGAGTGCGGCTCGACCACACCAGGGGCTCGCAAGTGTGCCACTTTTTTATTATTATTTTCCTTCTTTGTATACACAGGACTCCATTAACCAGAGGCCTTGTCCGGCGGTGAACCTGCCGAACTCACCATGCAATGGCCAGGGAAGATGGAAGGCTGCGACGAACACTCAGGTGGTCTCAATTACGAGCATTAAATTCGATTATATACACCAAGTCCGCAGCTCATCCCTGGAGGGGGACATGTTTAATTAGTCCAAAGCCCTTGCTTACCGCACTATTTGTATCAGTCTGCGCTCATAGCAGACTTCCTTTAATAAATAATGCAGCACTTTTCGACTGCACTTACATTACTTTTTATATATATATGTTCATTACACGACATCTTGCACCCGTATATTTTGGTACGGCCTAATACACCAGGGGCTTACGTTCCCCGCATTATGGTGTGATAAGTCCGAACACTTCCATAAGTGCGGCACCCCGAACTTATAGCATTATATGAATCGGCTCCGAATCATGTCTTGGGTCAATAGTTGGGTTTGCCCGGCTCCCACGTTTTGGTGCCTTACGTTCCATTCTGTCGGCTAAGGTGGCACTGGGAGAACCACTGCGATTGCGCCCCGGTTGAGCCAGGCGAGTGCCTCAGTGGAGAAAGCTAAAACTGACCGGCATGATAAGGCGAGAGACTGGTCGCTGTTCGAGAGGTCTTTTCGGGTCCTTAAAGACTCACGCCGCTTCGAGCGAAGTTCCGGATAATGTCCGATGAAGGCGTGGATAGCGCCCCGGATTCGGTCTTCCGAATACCAGGGGCTTCACCAAAATTTAAAGTTATAGAATTCTATGGCTAAGTGAGAGTGTTCAAGCACTATAAGTCCGGTTGCCTTGTTCGTTGTGTTGAGCGCCTCCCTAGATGGACCCAAAAATGGGAACAAGAGTGCTCAAGTTTATCCCGAACACCCCAGCACTCGTGGCTCGGGGGCTGAAGCCAACGACTTGCCATCTCTCAGACTTTATAAATGGCCGCACAGAAGGTAATATTTTAAATTAAACAAGCGTTGCTTAATGCGCATATGAACAAAGTTTTTAGCGCACGGGATAATACATAGCGAGTTTACTCAAAAATTACATCTCTGGGGCATTCATCCGCAATATCGCGGGCTCCCCTCAGGACAGTTTTATAATACATTTCGAGCGTACGATACTCCTTGCCCGGTGGCGATGGGTCAGTGAGAAGCTTCTCCGCATCCAGCCTACCCCAGTGCACCTTTGTGCGGGCAAGGGCCCGACGAGCACCTTCAATACAGGCGGAGCGCTTGATGACCTCCACCCAGGGGCACGCATCCACCAGCCGCAGACGAGGCCAAGTAGCTCCTGGCATGGCTGACCAGGCCACACCGGACTATAAGGCCCTTCATGGCCTCCTCGGCTACCTTGTGGAGTTCGACCATCCGCTTCACTGGTCGCTTGGGGCACGGATGGCCGGCCTCGGCGTCTTGAGACCGAAGACCTTCTCCGTCGAGCTCCCCTCCTCGCCACGATAGAATGTGGTGGCATCAGACACACTACGCGGCAGATCTGCAAACACCCCTGGAGAGCTCCGAATGCGGGTAAGTGTCAGGTAGTTTACATTAACATGCTTGCTTTGCATGAAAAATGCCTTACCCGCCGCTATCTTCTTTACATCTTCAACCTCCTGAAGGGCCTTACGGGCCTCGGCCTTGGCGGACTTGGCACTTTCGAGGGCCGAGGCAAGCTCGGACTCCCGAGTCTTGGAGTCACGCTCCAGGCTCTCATGCTTCTCCATGAGAGCACGGAGCTCTTGCCACACTTCCGCCACCCGTGCCTCCTGCTTTTCTCGCTCCGCCTGTTCAAGTGGCGCAAGACTGCGTTCCGCCATGGACACAGCCTCCTTCAGGCTGCCACCTCGTTTGTGGCCCCGCAATACTCATATTATCCTTGTTAATTTTTGCAACCTAAATCCTTTTACAGAAGGTAAATCTTCAAAGTGGTGTTACTCACCTTCTTTGTCCTCGAGCTGCTTCTTGGCATGGCGAGCTCTCGCCGGACCGCCGAGATCTGCTTCAACGCACCGACCTCCCTTGATCGGTGTGGCAGAGGTCGATGGCGCAGCCTGCAAACCCATATTGACATATTTCAAGCAACCTGCGTATATCTTTTAGATCCTCAGTCCAGCTTTTCTTTCCGAACACCGGATCGAGCATCGAGGCTCTTGTCTATGCAGTATTACATTACATAATTTTAACTTCTTACCTCAAAGCTCTGTTAGAAGGCTGCTGCAGCTTCGGTCAGCCCGCTCTTGGCGAGCTGAATTTTCAATCACCGCACTCATGATAGTGCGGTGTTCTTCCTCGATGGAAGCGCCTTTGGCGCCCCAACAAGTTGTCTGGCGCCTCCGGTTGGGACGGGGCCGCGGTGTCACTGATCTTGCCCTTCTTTGAAGGGGCGCTGCCGGACTCTGGAACCACTGCAGGTTCCGTAGAGTCCGGCGCAAAGTCCGGGAGGCTGCCTTGCGGCGCCTCCGGAGCCTCCTCCTGATGGGTCCCTTTTCGGGACCCCACCTCGGCGTCCGCGTCGGTGCGGGGAGTAGAGGCCGTCGGAGGTGAATCCACATCCGACGGGGCCAACGACCCGCTCGAAGAAGCGGGGAGATCATCATCGGCCGGACTACAGATAGTACGCCGCGTTAGTAGGACACTACGTGACACGAAAAAATTGCATATCCGGGATCCGAGTACTTACGATCTCGCCGGAGGCCTGGCCCTTGAAGGCCACTCCTCCTCGCCAACGTCGGTGTTGGCGGAGCTGTCCGAGGGAATAGTTCTCCCCCTCTTGGACCCTTCGGCCTCCCCTATTGGGGAAGCCTTCCTCTTCCTCTCTCCCTCCTCCGGGAGAGAGTCTTCTTCCTCCTCCTCCTCTTCGGGGGAGGAGTCCGCCTCGTCGTCGGACGCTTTGATTCACGGAACTCTTTCGAGTCCCCGTGGCCACCTTCTTGGCCTTCTTCTCCGGCACCACGTGCGGTGCCGGAACCAGCAGCCCTGCTAGACGGGCGTTCACTGGGTCTTCTGGCTTGGGAGCCGGACAGACTAGCTACTCGGCCTTCTCCATCCATTCCTGCCAAAGGAAAAGAGAGATTGAAACCCTCTTAGAATCAATCTATTTACCACAAGTGTCCCGTAAAGGGGTTGAATCACTTACCTCGTCACCTGGATCTGCGGCGAAATCGCGATCTTCCGTCGCGGATGCGGGGCTTGGCGCCTTAAACAGCACCCTCCAGCGCCTTCGTACGTCGTGTCGAAGAGCCCGCTTAGTGCCTGGTGCTGTTCCGGATTGAACTCCCACAGATTGAATGCCCGTTCTTGGCATGGGAGGATCCGGCGGATGAGCATGACTTGGACCATGTTGACGAGCCTGAGCTTATTGTTCACCAGCTTCTGGATACATGCTCGGAGTCCCGTCAGCTCCTTCGGATTGCCCCACAACAAGCCCTTCTCTTGCTAGGAGGTGAGCTGCGTGGGGATGCCAGATCTGAACTCGGGGGCCGCCGCCCACGTAGGTTCGCGCGGCTCGGTGATGTAAAACCACCCCGATTGCCACCCCTTAACGGAGTCCACGAAGGCCCCTTCGAGCCAAAGGACGTTGGGCAACTTGCCCAACATGGCGCCTCCGCATTTCGCTTGCGTGCCCTTCACAACCTTCGGCTTGACGTTGAAGGTCTTGAGCCACAGGCCAAAGTGGGGCTGGATGCAGAGGAAGGCCTCGCACACGACGATGAACACCGAGATGTTGAGGATGAAGTTCGGCGCCAGATCGTGGAAATCCAGGACGTAGTAAAACATGAGCCCCTGGACAAAAGGGTGAAGTGGAAAGCGCAGTCCGCGGAGGAAGTGGGGGAGGAAAACGACCCTCTCATGGGGCCCGGGGGTGGGGATGAGCTGCCCCTCGTTGGGCAGCCGATGCGCGATGTCGCCGGAAAGGTATCCGGCACTGTGCAGCTTGGTGATGTGCTCCTCCTTGACGGTGGAGGCCAACCATTTGCCTCCCGCTCCGGACATGGTCAGAGAGGGTCGAGGCGAGATGCGCGAGCTTGGGCGTTGGAGCTTGAGTGCGCGGAGATGGATAAGCAAAGGAGGAAGAAGGCGTAGGTGAGAAGGTAAATCCTTATCCCTTATATATAGGCGGACCAAGATTATGCGTCCCCCACCGGCCTGGTAAAACTCGCTTATATCCCAAGCGCCACCATCAATGGCGCGGTTGGGTTACCCACGTCCGTATTGATGAGAATCCCGGAATAAGGGGAACACGATCTCTGCTTCGACAGGACGTGCCAAGGAAATCGCTTCGCTAAACGTGCTGAAGTGGTATAATAAAAAACGATTCAAGTAGAGGCTTGGTAGCGGTGTGATGTCATGCCGCATAATACGTCAGCAGATTGGACTTCTGTACATTTTATTCTCTCTACGGTGGAATGTGGAATTTATTTTGCAGAGTCGGACACTATCCTGGTGTTCATGATCTTCTCTGGATTATTCAAGGAAGGAACCCGCCTTGCAATGCCGAACATTATGCGCGCCGGACTTATCGTCATTGAAGCCTGGTTCAGGGGCTACTAAGGGAGTCCTGGACTAGGGGGTGTCCGGACAGCCGGACTATCATCGTCCGCCGGACTCCAAGACTACGAAGATACAAGATTGAAGACTCCGTCCCGTGTCCGGATGGGACTTTCCTTGGCGTGGAAGGCAAGCTTGGCGAATACGGATATGTAGATCTCCTACCATTGTAACCGACTCTGTGTAACCTAGCCTTCTCTGGTGTCTATATAAACCAGAGGGCTTTAGTCCGTAGGACAACATACATTACAACAATCATACCATAGGCTAGCTTTAGGGTTTAGCCTCCTTGATCTCGTGGTAGATCCACTCTTGTACTACCCATATCATCAATATTAATCAAGCAGGACGTAGGGTTTTACCTCCATCGAGAGGGCCCGAACCTGGGTAAAACATCGTGTCCCTTGTCTCCTGTTACCATCCGCCTAGACGCACAGTTCGGGACCCCCTACCCGAGATCCGCTGGTTTTGACACCGACAATGAAGTTGAAGGTTTTTGCCTGACTACTATTCCATGACAGGCTCAATACAAGGAACATGTTGAAAAGAAGGCACTACAACATAGGGGATGACCACAATTGCCTCTTGTGTGGAATAAACATTGAGGAAACGGTGGAACACATGATCTTCAACTATTCTTTCAGCAAGCTTTGCTGGGATAAACTTGGTATTAATTGGGAGCCTTTCCATGGTCGTTTGCAAGCTATTGAGGCCCAAAAAGTCATTCACCTCACTCCCATGTTCTTGGAAAAATTCATTGTGACAGCCTGGAGTATTTGGAAGGAGAGAAACAATAAACACTTTAGAGAAATAATGCCATCCTTCAACTCTTGGCTGGACAGATTTAAAAGAGATTTTGGGCTTCTTCAATATAGAGTAAAGCGAGAGCGAGGCCCTTTGTGCTTGACTTTGTACACTCCTGTAGTTGCAACTCCCTGTTACTCTTTCTTCTCTTGTCACAAAGTTGACAAGACGTATTATATCTACCCCCATGTAAATACTCATTGTACAGTGTATTATTTACTTTTAATATATTAACACAGTAGGAGTCTTTCCTACTATACATGGTCAAAAAACAATTGCTCCAAGGTTATAATTCCTTTCACTGGTGAGAGCAGTGCGAATGAGGCTCAAGTCTGGAGCACAGAGTGTACTATAGTCTTGCTTGCCTACTATGCATTTCCCATTAAATAACGCAAAGTATTGAATTGCGGGAAAATGAATGCTCTTTATTCTACCTTGTGTCACTCCTCTCGTCTCACCGCAACAAAGACTAGTTAAGAATGTTTGAAACTCATCCCTTGGTGGTTCATCAAGCGAACCCCAGAATGGGAGTTTGCAGTGGTAAGAAAAATTCTCTAGTGAGATGGTAAGAGGATTATCATAAAGCATAAACGACACCCTAGACTCACGGGGATGGAATTTAAATCCTTTGACAAATGATTCAGTGAGAATGTGGTGTTGTTCGCACTTATCTGAAATATAGGGACCGAGATCGGCATTGTGAACATATTGCTCAAATTCCTCCTTAATGCCTACTCGCATTATATAATCATAGCAAGGACATAAGCATGTTTTGGTGGATGCATCTCGAATGGAACTTTCACTTGGTTCAGCATAAGACCGGCGAGTGGAGCTGTCACTAGAAGATGCCCCCGAGGATCTCCTCCTATAAGAATTCCTTCCAAAAAGGTTGAACATGTTCGCGTACAATTTTTTGAAAAAAATTGGGTGACAAAAATTTATCAACAAAACTATATAAAATTGATAGCAACTACTCATAGGAATACATAGAGACCATAGCAAGCATTCAAACTACTTAGAACTCTAAGAATTCAACATGCAAGCTCATCTACAGCACCACCAAGAGTAGCTAATTATTCAAAATACAAATCACTAAAACAAAAACTAATTGGACAAATGGTGGAGTCACATACCAAGCAACAATCCCCCGAAACAGTTTCGGAAACGGAGCTTCGAGCAAAGAGATTGAAATCCGCGGGTTTGAGAGCAAGAACACGGGAGAGACAGCAATGGAGATTTTTCCTGGAGGTAAGTGATGATGTGGGATGAAGAGGTAAGTGAGGGGCCTTGTGGGGACCACAACCCACCAGGGCGCACCCGGGGGTCCTGGCGCGCCCAGGTGGGTTGTGCCCACCTAGTGCACCTCCCTCTGATATTATTTGCACTAGAAATTCATAAATATTCAGAAAAAATTGTATTAAATTTTCAGAGCATTCTGAGGACTTTTATTTTTGGGTCATTTTTTTATTGCACAGGAAATTCAGAAAACAGATAAAACATGGCATTTTATTTTGTTTAACTAATAAAAACAGAAAACAAAAGGTAGGGGCTGAAGGTAGTGCTTACTAAATTCATCAACTTCATACTGTTCAAAAATGATCCATTAATAAGGTTGATCAAGTCTTATTAACAACCACTTTCGATTAGCATGAAACTGAAGAACTTTCGTAAATCACTAAGTTACCTCAATGGGGATTTGCATTTCCCCAACAATAAGTATTTCATATTTCTTTTTGATAGTAGGTAAAGGTAGATGAAAACTTCCAATAGTGAGTGTAGGATATTTTTCAATAACACTAATACCATTCACTTGTAATTGTTTCTTCGGAAAGTGCACCGTATGCTCGTTACGATTGATATGAAAAGTGAACTTGCTTTTATTGCAATCAATAACAACCCCAGCAGTATTCAAGAAGGGTCTACCAAGGATAATCGACATGTTGTCGTCCTCGGGCATCTCAAGTATAACAAAGTCAGTCAAAATAGTAACATTAGCAACATCAATGGGCACATCCTCACAAATACCGATAGGTATGGCAGTTGATTTGTCAGCCATTTGCAAGGATATTTCAGTAGGTGTGAGTTTATTCAAATCAAGTCTTTATATAAAGAGAAAGGCATAACACTAACACCAACTCCTAAATAACACAAAGCAGTTTCCACATAATTCTTTTAGATGGAGCAAGGTATAGTTGGTATTCCCGGATCTCCAATTTTTTTAGGTACTCCATCCTTAAAAGTATAATTAGCAAGCATGGTGGAGATTTCAGTTTCTGGTATTTTTCTCTTATTAGTGATGACGTCTTTCATATACTTTGCATAAGGAGGCATTTTCAAGATATCAGTCAAGCGAGTACGCAAAAAGTCTGGCCTTAGCATCTTTCTTTTTAGTTGACTTTGGTGGAAAAGGCATAGGTTTTTGAACCCACGGTTCTCTTTCTTTACTATGTTTCCTGGACACAAAATCTCTTTTATCATATCTTTTATTCTTAGATTGTGGGTTATCAAGATCAACAAGTGGTTCTATCTCAACATCATCATCTAGTTCCTTTTCATTAGTTGGTTGAGTGTCTTCATGAACATCAACATTATCTTTTTCATTATCACTAGGTGGATGTTCATTACCAGATTGAGTTTCAGCATCAGAAATAGAAGTTTCATTATCATTATGAGGAGGTTTTTCTACTTCAGGTTCACTAGTAGCATGCAAAGTCCTATCATTTTTCTTCTTCTTTTTCTTTTTAGAAGGACTAGGTGCACTAGTGTTATTTCTTTGTGAATCCTGTTCCATTCTTTTTGGGTGTCCCTCAGGATAAAGTGGTTTCTGAGTCATTTTACCTCCTCTAGTTGCAACTCTAACAACAAAGTCATGCATATTATGATTCATTTCATCAAGCAATTCTCTTTGAAATTTAGCAACTTGTTCTAACTGGGTTTGAACGATAGAAGCATGTTTTCCAACACCTCTAACATCATTTGAGATTCTAAATAACAAGTCACTCAAGCGAGCAATCATATCAGAATTATATTTCAATTGTTTCATAACATTTGCATTGAAGTGATCTTGCTTTCTAATGTAATTCTCAAACTCATAAAGGCATTGGCTAGGATGCATATTGTGAGGCTTGTCATTATCATTGAACTTCATTAAAGAATTTACCTCTACCACCTTAGACAGTGGTTGTGTATTAAGCCCATGTATTTCTTCAATAGGAGGTAAAACTTTAACATCCTAAACTTTAATACCTTTTTCCTTCACAGATTTCTTTGCCTCTTGCAGATTCAGGACTGAGATATAATATACCCCTCTTCTTCGAAGTGGGTTTAGGTGGTGGTTTAGGAATAGTCCAATCATCATAATTTTTCAATATGTTAGTCAATAATTCTTCATCTTGTCCAACAGTTCATTCCTTGAAAACACAACCAGCATAACTATCTAGGATGTCCCTAGAAGCATCAGTTAGTCCATTATAGAAGATATCAAGTATTTCATTTTTCTTAAGAGGATGATCAGGCAAAGCATTAAGCAACTGGCAAAGCCTCCCCCAAGCTTGTGGGAGACTCTCTTGTTTAGTTTGCACAAAGTTAAATATTTCCTGTAAGGCAGCTTGTTTCTTATGGGCAGGAAAATATTTTTCAGTGAAGTAGTAAATCATATCCTGGGGACTACGCACACAAGGAGGAGCAAGAGTATTGTACCAGGCGTTAGCATCACCCTTTAATGAGAAAGGAAATAATTTGAGAATAAAGTAATAGCGAGTTTTTTTATCATGAGTAAAAAGGGTGGCTATGTCTTCAACTTAGTAAGATGTGCCACAACAGTTTCATAACCATTAATAGGATCAGATTCAACCAAAGTAATTAACTCTAGGTCGACAAAGAATTCATAATCCTTATCATCGATAAATATAGGTGAGGTAGCAAACTTAGGATCATATTTCATTCTAGCATTCAGAGATTTTTCTTTGTACTTGCATAGTAATTTCTCTAGATCATCTCTATCCTTACAAGCAAGAATATCTCTAGTTGTTTCTTCATTCATAACATAACCTTCCGGTACCTTAGGCAATTCATATCTAGGAAGGCTAGTTCTAGCAGGTGTTTCAGGAGTTTCAGTTTCAAACTCATCATCGGATTCAACAACATCATGTTGCATTACTCTAGCAATTTGTTCATCAAGAAATTCACCAAGTGGCACATCATCATTAAGCAAGGTACTAGCATCATCATAAGCATCATTCATAGCAGAAGTAGCATCATCAATAACTTGCGACATATCAGAATTAATAGCATGTGGTGGTGTTGCAAGTTTACTCATAACAAAAGGTGAATCTAAAGCAGAACTGGATGGCAGTTCCTTACCTCCCCTCGTCTTTGAGGGAAAAATCTTGGTCTTAGCATCCTTTAGATTCTTCATACTGATAAATTGATAATAATCCCAAGTGACTCAACAAATATAGCTATGCTCCCCGGCAACGGCGCCAGAAAAAGGTCTTGATAACCCACAAGTACAGGGGATCGCAACAGTTTTCGCGGGTAGAGTAATCAACCCAAATTTATAGATTCGACACAAGGGGAGCCAAAGAATATTTGAAGGTATTAGCAGCTGAGTTGTCAATTCAACCACACCTGGAGATTAATTATCTGCAGCAAAGTGATCAGTGGCACATTAGTATGATAGTTTTGATAGCAGTAACAACAACAATAGTAACGGTAACAATGATAGCAGTATTTTTGTAGCAAGTCTAACAGTGATGATAGTAGTAGTAACTTAGCAAGAACAATATAAGGTAAATTCGTAGGCATTGGATCATTGACTTGTTGGATGATATTCATCATGAGATAGTTATAACCTAGGGCGATACGGCACTAGCTCCAGTTCATCAATATAATGTAGGCATTTATTCTGTAAATAGTCATACGTGCTTATGGAAAGAACTTGCATGACATCATTTGTCCTACCATCCTGTGGTAGCGGGGTCCATATTGGAAACTAAGGGATATTAAGGCCTCCTTTTAATAGAGAATCGGAACAAAGCATTAACACATAGTGAATACTTGAAGTCCTCAAACTACGGTCATCACCGAGAGTGGTCCCGACTATTGTCACTCCGGGGTTGCTGGATCATAACACGTAGTAGGTGACTATAACTTGCAAGATCGGATCTAGAACATGAATATAATTGTGATAACATAAATGGTTCAGATCTGAAATCATGGCACCTGGGCCCAAAGTGAAGAGCATTAAGCATGGAAAAGTCATAGCAACATCAATCTAAGAACGTAGTGGATACTAGGGATCAAGCCCTAACAAAACTAACTCGATTACATGATGAATCTCATCCAACTCCTCACCGACCAGCGAGCCTATGAAGGAGTGGGTTGTGCCCACCCAGGTGCCCCTCTCCGGTAGGT
Organism: Aegilops speltoides; assembly: GCA_021437245.1. Lineage (NCBI taxonomy): Eukaryota > Viridiplantae > Streptophyta > Magnoliopsida > Poales > Poaceae > Aegilops > Aegilops speltoides. The sequence continues at coordinate 418,207,685 of CM038141.1, read as the reverse complement.
CTTGGTTCCAGAAATTCTTATTTATTATATAAAAATTCCTTGCAAAGTTTCGTTCCATTTCGAGAACTTTTATTTCTGCACAAAAACAACACCATGGTAGTTCTGCTGAAAACAGCGTTAGTCCGGGGTTAGTTTCATTCGAATCATGCAAATTAGAGTCCAAAATAAGAGGAAAAGCGTTAAGAAAAGTAGATACATTGGAGACGTATCAGTAATGAATGCCGTTGCGGCCAGGTAGGATTCCTTCATCTTAATTTGATGGTATCCAAAGTATGCGTCGAGGAAACACAGTGAATCGTGTCCTGCAGTCGTGTCATCACAATAATCATCATAAATAGGAGGTATGATGAAAGCATACCTCCTATTTATGATGATTATTGTGATGACATGTATTCTATAAAGAATAAACATAACCATGAAACTTGTCATCAAGATTTTAATTTTCAATTGGATTATGCTTCACATGATAGTTATTTTGTTGAGTTTGCTCCCACTACTATTCATGAGAAGAAGTTTGCTTATGTGGAGAGTAGTAAAATTTATATGCTTGTGCATCATGAAAATAATGCTTTATGTGATGGTTATATTGTTGAATTCATTCATGATGCTACTTAAAATTATTATGAGAGAGGAACATATGCTTGTAGGAATTGCAATAATATCAAGTTTCCTCTCTGTGTGTTGAAAATCTTAAAGCTATGCTTGTTTTACCTTCCTATGCTAGTTGATTCTTGTTCTCATAAGTTGTTTGCTCACAAAATCCCTATGCATAGGAAGTGGGTTAGGCTTAAATGTGCTAGTCATATGCTTCATGATGCTCCCGTTATGTTTCAATTCTTATCTTTTATGTGAGCATCATTGTCATCATCATGCCTAGCCAGAAAGGCATTAAAGAATAGCGCTTGTTGGGAGACAACCCAATATTTACTCTTACTGTTTTTGTGTGCCCACATGATTATGATACTGTATTAATCATGTTTTATAGCTTTTGTTTCAATAAAGTGCCAAGTAAGACCTTTAGGATAGCTTACGATGATAGTTGTGTTGATCCTGCTGAAAATCAGAAACTTTTGCACCCAGTAAATTAGTTTTTATAATTCACAGCAATGTGTTTTTGATCTGATTCTTTTTGATCTCGATTTGTACGCAAATTTACTAGGACTTTCTAATTTGGTAGAATTTTTTGAGTTACAGAATTGTTCGAGAGTTACAGATTACTACAGACTGTTCTATTTTTGACAGATTCTGTTTTCTATGTGTTGTTTGCTTATTTTGAGGAATCTATGAGTAGTATCGGAGGGTATGAACCACAGAGAAGTTGGAATACAGTAGATATTACACCAATATGAATTTAGAATGAGTTCACAACAGTACCTAAGTGGTGATTTATTTTCTTATACTAACGGAGCTTACGAGTTTTCTGTTGAGTTTTGTGTTGTAAAGTTTTCAAGTTTTGGGTAAAGATTCGATGGACTATGGAATAAGGAGTGGCAAGAGCCTAAGCTTGGGGATGCCCAAGTCACCCCAAGGTAATATTCACGGATAACCAAGAGCCTAAGCTTGGGGATGCCCCAGAAGGCATCCCCTCTTTCGTCTTCGTTCATCGGTAACTTTACTTGGAGCTATATTTTTATTCACCACATGATTTGTGTTTTGCTTGGAGCATCATTTTCTTTTGCTAGTATTTACTTGCTGTTATTTATAATAATGTCTTTCATCTATATTTTCAATAAAAATGTCAAGTATAGCCTTTACCATGCTTATTTTGCAAGTATACATGTTGCTGTTTCAAAACAGAAAGTTTACCGCTGTTGCAAAAATTCCCTAGAAAAGTCAGAAAATGATAAAGTGTTGAAACTTTTTGCATATTGAGCTCTGATAAATCTTCTACAGTGTGGTAGACATTCATAATTTTTGGAGTTAGGGAAGTATGATGAATCTTGCATTCTTTACAGACTGTACTGTTTTGGCAGATTGCTGTTATGTTTGCATTCTTTGCATATGTTTGCTTGTTTAATGATTCTATTTGAGGATAGGAGTATTAAATATGCACAGACATTTAGTATGAAATGTTGAATAATATTTTTTTGATTTGTTACAGTAGAAAATGATAAGGTTTTTGCATTGGTTTATACTAACTTATCTCACGAGTTCTTGTTGAGTTTGGTATGGATGAAGCTTTCGAGATTTAGGAAACCAAGATATAAAAGGAATTAAGGAGACACAAAAGCTCAAGCTTGGGGATGCCCAAGGCACCCCAAGATAATATTTCAAGAAGTCTCAAGCATCCAAGCATGGGGATGCCCCAGTAGGCATCCCACCTTTCTTCTTCAACAATTATCGGTTAGTATCGGTTGAACCTAAGTTTTTGCTTCTTCACATGATGTGTGCTATCATTGAAATGTCATTTTGTTTTGTTTTGCTTGCTGTTTGAATAAAATACCAAGATCTGAAATTCTTAAATGTTAGAGAGTCTTCACATAGTTTCATAATTATTCGACTACTCATTGATCTTCACTTATATCTTTTGGAGTAGTTTGTCATTTGCTCTAGTGCTTCACTTATATCTTTTTAGAGCACGTCGGTGGTTTTATTTTGAATAAATTAATGAACTCTCATGATTCACTTATATTATTTTGGGAGTCTTTTAGAACAGCATGGTAATTTGCTTTGGTTATAAATTTAGTCCTAATATGATGGGCATCCAAGATAGAAACTTTCATATAAAGTGCATTAAATACTATGAGAAGTTTGATTCTTTATGATTGTTTTGAGATATGAAGATGGTGATATTAGAGTCATGCTATTAGGGTAGTTGTGAATTTGAGAGATACTTGTGTTAAAGATTGTGATTCCCGTAGCATGCACGTATGGTGAACCGTTATGTGATGAAGTTGGAGCATGATTTATTTATTGATTGTGTTCCTTATGTGTGGAGGCCGGGATCGCGCGATGGTTAACTCCTACCAACCATTCCCCAAGGAGCCTGCGTGTAGTACTTTGTTTTGATAACTTGTAGATTTTTGCAATAAGTATGTGAGTTCTTCATGACTAATGTTGAGTCCATGGATTATACTCACTCTCACCCTTCCACCATTGCTAGCCTCTCTTGTGCAGCGCAACTTTCACCGGTATCATACACCCACCATATACCTTCCTCAAAACAGCCACCATACCTACCTATTATGGCATTTCCATAGCCATTCCGAGATATATTGCCATGCAACTTTCCACCGTTACATTTATTATGACACGCTCCACCATTGTCATATTGCTTTGCATGATCATGTAGTTGACATTTTATTTGTGGCAAAGCCACCATTCATAATTCTTTCATACATGTCACTCTTGATTCATTATCCCGGTACACCGCCGGAGGCATCCACATAGAGTCATATTTTGTTCTAAGATTCTTGAGTTGTAAGTAGATAAAAGTGTGATGATCTTCATTATTAGAGCATTGTCCCATGTGAGGAAAGAATGATGGAAGCAATGATTCCCTCATAGGTTGGGATGAGTCTCATGACTTTATGAAAAATAAAAGAGGCCAAAGAAGCCCAAATAAAAAAAGGAGGCCAAAGAAGCCCACAAAAAAATGAGAGAAAAAGAAAGAAGGGACAATGTTACTATCCTTTTACCACACTTGTGCTTCAAAGTAGCACCATGATCTTCATGATAGAGAGTCTCCTATGTTGTCACTTCCATATACTAGTGGGAATTTTTCATTATAGAACTTGGCTTGTATATTCCAATAATGGGCTTCCTCAAATTGCCCTAGGTCTTCGTGTGCAAGTAAGTTGGATGCACACTCACTTAGTTTCTTTTGATGAGCTTTCATACACTTATAGATCTAGTGCATCCGTTGCATGGCAATCCCTACTCACTCACATTGATATCTATTGATGGGCATCTCCATAGGCCGTTGATACGCCTAGTTAATGTGAGACTATCTTCCTCCTTATTGCCTTCTCCACAACCACCATTCTATTTCACATATAGTGCTATGTCCATGGCTCACGCTCATGTATTGCGTGAAAGTTGAAATTTTTTGAGAATATTAAAGTTTGAAACAATTGCTTGGCTGAAACCGAGGTTTGATATGTCTCCAACGTATCTATAATTTTTGATTGTTCCATACTATTATATTACCCGTTTTGGATGTTTATGGGCTTTACTATACATTTTTATATTATTTGGGACTAACCTATTAACTGGAGGCCCAACCCAAATTGCTGTTTTTTTGCCTATTTCAGTGTTTCGCAGAAAAGGAATATCAAATAGAGTCCAAACGGAATGAAACCTTCCAGAGATTTATTTTTGGAACAAACGCAATCCAGGAGACTTGGAGTGGACGTCAAGAAGCAAACGAGGCGGCCACGAGGCAGGGAGGCACGCCATAGGGGGGTGGGCGCGCCCCCACCCTTGTGGGCCCCTCGTGGATCCCCTGACCGACTTCTTTTGCCTATATATATCCACATAGCCTGAAAGCATCCAGGAGCACCACGAAACCTTATTTCCACCTCCGCAACCTTTGTACCCGTGAGATCCCGTCTTGGAGCCTTTTTCGGCGCTCCACCGGAGTGGGAATCAATCACGAAGGGCTTCTACATCAATACCATAGCCTCTTTGATGAGTTGTGAGTAGTTTACCACAGACCTTCGGGTCCATAGTTATTAGCTAGATGGCTTCTTCTCTCTCTTTCATTCTCAATACAATGTTCTCCTCGATCTTCTTGGAGATCTATTCGATGTAACTCTTTTTGCGGTGTGTTTGTCAAGATCCGATGAATTGTGGGTTTATGATCAAGTTTATCTATGAGAAATATTTGAATCTCCTCTGAATTCTTTCATGTATGATTGGTTATCTTTGCAAGTCTCTTCGAATTATCAATTTGGTTTGGCCTACTAGATTGATCTTTCTTGCAATGGGAGAAGTGCTTAGCTCTGGGTTCAATCTTGCGGTGTCCTTTCCCAGTGACAGCAGGGGCAGCAAGGCACGTATTGTATTGTTGCCATCGAGGATAAAAAGATGGGTTTATATCATATTGCTTGAGTTTATCCGGCTACATCATGTCATCTTGCGTAATGCGTTACTCTGTTCATATGAACTTAATACTCTAGATGCATGCTGGATAGCGGTCGATGTGTGGAGTAATAGTAGTAGATGTAGAATCGTTTCGATCTACTTGTCGTGGACGTGATGCCTATATACATGATCATGCCTAGATATTCTCATAACTATGCACTTTTCTATCAATTGCTCGGCAGTAATTTGTTCACCCACCGTAATACTTATGCTATCTTGAGAGAAGCCACTAGTGAAACCTATGGCCCCCGGGTCTATTTTCCATCATATAAGTTTCCGATCTACTTTATTTTGCAATCTTTACTTTACAAACTATATCATAAAAATACCAAAAATATATATCTTATTATTATCTCTATCAAATCTCACTCTTGCAAGTGGTCGTGAAGGGATTGACAACCCCTTTATCGCATTGGTTGCGTGGTTCTTGTTTGTTTGTGTAGGTACGAGGGACTTGCGTGTAGCCTCCTACTGGATTGATACCTTGGTTCTCAAAAACTGAGGGAAATACTTACGCTACTTTGCTGCATCACCCTTTCCTCTTCAAGGGAAAATCAACGCAGTGCTCAAGAGGTATCAAGAAGGATTTCTGCCGCCGTTGCCGGGGAGGTGTACGCACAAGTCAAGACATACCAAGTACCCATCACAAACTCTTCTCCCTCGCATTACATTATTTGCCGTTTGCCTCTCGTTTTCCTCTCCCCCACTTCACCCCTGCCATTTCATTCGCCCTCTCTTTCCCGTTTGCCTCTTTTTCACTTGCTTCTTGTGTGCCTGTTTGCCCTGATGGCCTTGCCTAAAAATGTTGATCCTCACCTTTGAAGGTTGGAAGAAATCGAAAACAACGTTAGGAGATTTATGACTTTATAATTTGAGCATAATAATTTCTTTAGAAACAAGCTTAAAGAACAAAAAATCTTTATGGAATACATGAATAAAGAGCTTGATGATATGTCTAAGGAATTTTATGGTTTGAATTCTCAGTTTGCTCATCTTAAAAAATCAATGGCCCAAATTTCTGATAAGCAGGCCACCTTAGTTAATAAGATGGCCGCCAAACTAGAAGGGTTAGAAGGGAATAACGATGACGATCTAAAAGTGATTGATGTGTCCCCTATTAAATCTTTGTTTTGCAATATGAATCTTGATAATGATGGGACTAGAGATGAGTCAACTTTAGTTAAAAGGCGTCCCAATGATTCAGAGTTTTTAGATCTTGATGCTAAAGTTGGTAAAAGTGGGATTGGAGAGGTCAAAACTTTACATAGCAATGAACTCACTATTATGGATTTCAAGGAATTTGATTATGATAATTGTTCTTTAATAGATTGTATTTCCTTGTTGCAATCCATGTTAAATTCTCCTCATGCTTATAGTCAAAATAAAGCTTTTACCGAACATATCATTGATGCTTTAATGCAATCTTATGAAGAAAAACTTGAATTAGAAGTTTTTGTCCCTAGAAAACTTTATGATAAGTGGGAACCTACTATTAAAATTAAAATTAAAGATCATGAATGCTATGCTTTGTGTGATTTGGGTGCTAGTGTTTCCACGATTCCAAAAACTTTGTGTGATGTGTTAGGTTTCCGTGATTTTGATGATTGCTCTTTAAACTTGCACCTAGCGGATTCCACCATTAAGAAACCTATGCGAAGGATTAATGATGTTCTTATTGTTGCAAATAGGAATTATGTGCCTGTAGATTTTATCATTCTTGATATAGATTGCAATCTTTCATGTCCTATTATTCTTGGTAGACCTTTCCTTAGAACGATTGGTGCAATTATTGATATGAAGGAAGGAAATATTAGATTCTAATTTCCATTAAGGAAAGGCATGGAACACTTTCCTAGGAAGAAAATCAAATTACCTTATGAATCTATTATGAGAGCCACTTATGAATTGAATACCAAAGATGGCAATACTTAGATCTATTCTCGCTTTTATGCCTAGCTAGGGGCGTTAAACGATAGCGCTTGTTGGGAGGCAACCCAATTTTTTTTGTTATTTACTTTTTGCTCCTGTTTAGTATTAAATAATTCATCTAGCCTCTGGTTAGATATGGTTTTATTTTTTAATTAGTGTTTGTGCCAAGTAGAACCAATAGGATCATCTTGGGTGATAGTTAATTTGATCTTACTGAAAAATAGAAACTTTTGCACGCACGAGAATAATTTTAATAAATCACAGAAACGTGATTTTTAGTTGATTCTTTTTTCAGAAGATAGAACATATGCCCGTGCGTTGCAACGGGAGAGCTATTTCTTTGCGAGAAGCAACGGGATAGATAATTGATTTGTCCACCAAAAACGATCTCCATAGCGGTGCGATAGAGAGGAGTTGTGGTCTTCTCGAGGGTCACGTTTGTCCCGTGAGATCTTGATATTGGTGGGGTTAGTTGGCGTGGCGGCAACCATCCAACTCGTGCCTTTTTTTCCTCTGGGTTCGCCTCTGTCTCGGGGTTGTGTCTGCCTCCTCATTTGGTAGCTATGAGATGACCTTCAGGGCACGGTTGTTTTGACCACTCTCTTTTACGATTGCGTAACCAGATGGATTACTAATTGCATCACATAAATCCCGTTTCATTAGTACATTTAGCGCATAACCAGACATCATTGTCCCTTATTTGTTAGGGTTTATTCTTTTTGATTATTTTAGCACTAACGTGCCCACAATTTTTTTATTCAAGCCAAACCAACATATTCTCTTTTATTTGCCCAAGAAAAAATTTTCTCCCTCGGACGACCCAGTAGGGGAGTGCGGCTAAGGCCCAATATAGCCTTTGCAATGAAGCAATTTTTTCTTAGGCCAACTACGCGGGGGCTACATATGAAGCTAGTTGCGTAAAATAGCGTGTGAGACGCACATCAGTTCGTGTATGGGCCAACACACTGGTAGGCTCCAAGACGACCTGTATTTGTAAGGCGCGAAAAAATCCCAAAAATGATGAGTTGAAGGATTGAAATCTTGACCTCAAAGACCCGATTACGTGCTGCTAGCCACTTGAAGACACGAGTCCTACCAACCAATGGCCAACTCAAAGATTTAAGATCGTACTCCAATGTCAGATTGGTAAAAAAATTTACTTTAAAAAATATACAAATTGCTGAATATTCTTGAAAACATGAATAATTTTGAAAATCCCAAACCATTTTTCGTCATTCTTCACATTTTTTCAGAAATACACAACAAAATTTGAAACATTCAAAATTCACAATTTTATTTGAAAACATGAACCTTTTATAATAACATGAATAATGTTTGAATTTGTGATTGTTTTTTCAAAAGGAAACACTGAACACTCAGAACAATTTTAAAATATATATTTATTTAAACTCAGACATTATTCTGAATTTGTGAACATTTCACTAAAACATGAATATTTTTCGTATTTGGAATATTTTTAAAATGCTACTTTTTTGGAAAATCTCAAATAACTTTGGAAAACACAAAGAAAAAATGATTTTTTTAAATCTGAACCAATATTGGATGGAGAACAAAGATCTAATGTTCTGAACATAATATGTTTTAAAATTTTGTCCATTTTCTAAAAAATAGTATTTTTTAAGATATTATGAACTCAAAAAAAAATTGAATTTACTGAAAAAGGGAGAAAGAAAAAGAAACTTGAAAGGAAAAAAGACAAAAGAAACAGGAAAGAAAAAGAGAAAGAAACGAAAAAGAAAAACAGAAATGTAAGACAGAACAAAAAGAAGAAAATGGTTCAAGCCAACTTGGGCATGCTATGCGAATTTGCGACTATTTTGGAATGAGAACAAAGATTTAATGTTTTGAACATTTTTCAAAATGGAATATATTGCAAAATTCTGAACATTTTTAAAAAATTGCATTTTTCTGATATTATGAACTTTTTCTGAAAAAATAGTATGCGAAAAAGGGAGAAAGAAAAATAAAATTCAAAGGAAAAAAGGCAAAAGAAATAGGAAAGAAAAAGGGAAAAATAAAAAATAAAAATAGAAACATAACTCAGAACAAAGAAAAAGAAAACGGGTCAGCCCAGCTTGGTGGCCATGTGCGAATTTGCGGTTATTTGATGCTCACTGCAATAAATAGAGTTTTGCTACCTACATGGGCACAAAAATAAACGGGCTGGCTTTGCTGGGCCACACTGTTGGCGGCCCATGTACGAAATTCGGGCGTTTTTCCTTTTTTAATAGAGAGCGGACAAAAATTTAGTACCACCTCGGATAGAAAAAAACTATTCGATAGTGAACGGATGAAAAAATTGGAGGAACATATATTTTGTACATTTTCTAAAAAATATGATTTTTTCTGATATTATGAACTTTTTTAAAAAAATTGAATTTACTGAAAAAGGGTGAAAGAAAAATAAACTTGAAAGGAAAAAAGACAAAAGAAACATGAAAAAAAAGAGAAAGAAACGAAAAAAGAAAAATAGAAATGTAAGACAGAACAAAAAGAAGAAAATGGTTCAAGCCAACTTGGGCACGCTATGCGAATTTGCGACTATTTTGGGATGAGAACAAAGATTTAATGTTTTGAACATTTTTCAAAATGGAATATATTGCAAAATTCTGAACATTTTTTAAAAATTGAAATTTTCTAATATTATGAACTTTTTCTGAAAAAATAGTGTACGAAAAAGGGAGAAGGAAAAATAAAATTCAAAGGAAAAAAAGGCAAAAGAAACAGGAAAGAAAAAGGGAAAAAGAAAAAAGAAAAATAGAAACATAACTCAGAACAAAGAAAAAGAAAACGGGTCAGCCCAGCTTGGTGGCCATGTGCGAATTTGCGGCTATTTGACGGTCACTGCAATAAATAGAGTTTTGCTACCGACATGGGCACGAAAATAAACGGGCTGGCTTTGGTGGGCCACACTGCTGGCGGCCCATGTACGAAATTCGAGTGTTTTTCCCTTTTTAACAGAGAGCGGACAAAAATTTAGTACAACCTCGAATTGAAAAAAAACTATTCGATGGTGAACGGATGAAAAATTTGGAGAAGCGCACCTTGCTTTATTAGTAGGTATAGATTAATAGTCACATTGCCTAGGACTTCCTATTTTGGTATGATTTTAGAGTTCGAGTATCTGAAAGTTCTGATTACTCTGATTGTTCTCCTTTGATGATTTTGTTTTTCGTGTGTTGTTTGCTTATTTTGATGAATCTATAGCTAGTATCGGGGTATGAACCATAGAAGTTGGAATCTGATGGGTTTAACACCAATATAAATAAAGAATGTGTTCATTGCAGTACCTTAAAGTGGTGGTTTGCTTTCTTGCACTAACGGAGCTCATGAGATTTTCTGTTGAGTTTTGTGTTGTGAAGTTTTCAAAATTTGGGTAAAGATTTGATGGATTACGGAATAAGGAGTGGCAAGAACCTAAGATTGGGGATGCCCAAGGCACCCCAAGGTAAAATTCAAGGACAACCAAAAGCCTAAGCTTGGGGATTTCCCGGAAGGCATCCCCTCTTTCATCTTCGTCCATCGGTAACTTTACTTGGAGCTATATTTTTATTCACCACATGATATGTGTTTTGCTTGGAGCATCTTGTATGCTATGACACTAATAGGGAAAAGCCTAGCAGCAGCGCGGGTTTTGGGCCTATTAGTAGCGCGGGGGTCGGCGCTACTAATAAGGCGCTTCTGACTAACTTATAGCGATGGCTGGTGCCACCAGCTATAGCTAACGTATAGCAGTAGCGTGGGTAAAAACCCGCGCTACTACTAATCTGTAATCTCTGATTTTTTTTTGAATTTTTTCGATTTTGTTTTTGATTTGTTTCCCCTAATTTTCAAATTTCTGAATTATTTTAACCTCAAATCTCTAATCACCAATCATCGCTGCTCAATTTAATCTCTAATCACCCCTCATCATTCCAAATCATCTAACTTTCCAGACGGTCACCCATCCTCTCACTACTCCAGCCTGAGCACGCTTAACTTCCGGGTTCTATTCTCCCTCGTTTCCAAGTCTGCACTTGTTGTTTAACTGACAATAGTAAGATGTCAATCCTATTAACCTCAGGAATTTAGCTTGAGCATGAAGTCACACATTTCACTGTTTGATTTTGAAACTATTGTTCTAAAAAATTAGTAACACTAATATTTCTTGAATATTTAGTTTGACCAGATTTGACCACAGTTTGACCATAGTTTGACCAGATTTGACCAAAATTCAAAAAAACTAAAATAATTATTTAGTAACACTAATATTCTTGAATAATTAGCTTGACCATAGTTTGACCAGATTTAACAAAAATAAAAAAAAACTAATTTGTTTTTGAATTTTTTTGCCTCCAGATCTTAAAAGCCCCGTAACTTTTTTCTGTTAGGTTTTTGAGGATTTTAAAAATGTTTAACAATGTTCCCTAGTTAAATTCGGATGTAACTTTTCGAGTAGATGATTTTTTATATAAAAAACTTTTTCATCCGAGTTCGTATGCAAAAGTTATGGCCATTCTATAAATTTCCAGAGAGATTTTGCAAATAAAGTCGAAATTCATATTTGTAAATTTTCCCAACAACTAGACCACATATCACATGGGAAACTTATTTTCTTTTATTTTTTTGACATTTTTATCATTTTCTTTTATTTATTTTTAGAACTGAAAAGGCGGTCCACAGGGGGGGGGTAGACTTTGAAAATTTTGCAAATAGGCCATACCCCGAGCTACTACTATGGCAGACGATTAGTAGTAGCGAGGGGTTTATAACCATCGCTACTACTATGGCATGGTCCAGGGGCCACTTAGTAGTAGCGAGGTTAAAACCAGCCATCGCTATCAACTTAGTAGTAGCGAGGGTTAAAAACCCGCGCTACTACTATGGCATGTCCCGGGGGGCACGGTAGAGACCGCGTAGTAGTAGCGAGGGTGATAAACCCGCGCTGCTGCAATCAACTTAGTAGTAGCAAGGTTTAAAAACCTGTGCTGCTAGTAAGTAGCAGTAGCGAGGGTTTTTAACCGTCGCTGCTGCTAAGATTCTGTGTATAGGCTTTTCCCTAGTAGTGTGAGTCTTTGCTTTTTAGTTTACCACAGTCATCCTTGCTGTACACATCTTTTGGGAGAGACACACATGAATCAGAATTTATTAGAATACTCTATGTGCTTCACTTATATCTTTTGAGCTAGAAAATTTTGCTCTAGTGCTTCACTTATATCTTTTTAGAGCACGGCGGTGGTTTTATTTAATAGATATTATTGATCTCTCATGCTTCACTTATATTATTTTGAGAGTCTTTTAGAACAGCATGGTATTTGCTTTGGTTATAAAATTGGTCCTAATATGATGAGCATCCAAGATAGGTATAATAAAAACTATCATATAAAGTGCATTGAATATTATGAGAAGTTTGATACTTTATGATTGTTTTGAGATATGAGGATTGTAATATTAGAGTCATGCTAGTTGGGTAGTTGTGAATTTGAGGAATACGTGTTTTAAAAGTTTGTGATTCCCGTAGCATGCACGCATGGTGAACCGTTATGTGATGAAGTTGGAGCATGATTTATTTATTGATTGTCTTCCTTATGTGTGGAGGTCGGGATCGCGCGATGGTTAACCCTTCCCCTAGGAGCATGCGTGTAGTACTTTGTTTTGATAACTTGTAGATTTTTCAATAAGTATGTGAGTTCTTTATGACTAATGTTGAGTCCATGGATTATACGCACTCTCACCCTTCCACCATTGCTAGCCTTTCTTGTGCCGCGCAACTTTCGCCGGTACCATACACCCACCACATACCTTCCTCAAAACAGCCACCATACCTATCTATTATGGCATTTCCATAGCCGTTCCTAGTTAATATTGCCATGCAACTTTCCACCGTTCCATTTATTATGACACGCTCCATCATTGTCATATTACTTTTGCATGATCATGTAGTTGACATCGTATTTGTGGCAAAGCCACCTTTAGAATTATTTCATACATGTCGCTCGTGATTCATTGCATATCCCGGTACACCGCCGGAGGCATCCACATAGAGTCATATTTTGTTCTAAGTATTGAGTTGTAAGTAAATAAAAGTGTGATGATCTTCATTATTAGAGCATTGTCCCAAGTGAGGAAAGGGTGATGAAGACTATGATTCCCCCACAAGTCGGGATGAGACTGTGAACTTTATGAAAAATAAAAGAGGCCAAAGAAGCCCAAATAAAAAAAGAGAGGCCAAAGAAGCCCACGAATAAAAAAATGGAAAAAGAAGAAAAAAATGAGAGAAAAAGAGAGAAGGGACAATGTTACTATCCTTTTTCCACACTTGTGCTTCAAAGTAGCACCATGATCTTCAAGATAGAGAGTCTCCTATGTTGGCACTTTCATATACTAGTGGGAATTTTTCATTATAGAACTTGGCTTGTATATTCCAATAATGGGCTTTCTCAAATTGCCCTAAGTCTTCGTGAGCAAACAAGTTGGATGCACACCCACTTAGAGAGTCCAATGCTTGTTGTTTGAATAAAATAGCAAGATCTGAAATTCTTAAATGTTAGAGAGTCTTCACATAGTTTCATAATTATTCGACTACTCATTGATCTTCACTTATATCTTTTGGTGTAGTTTGTCATTAGCTCTAGTGCTTCACTTATATATTTTTAGAGCACGGTGGTGGTTTTATTTTGAAGAAATTAATGAGATCTCATGCTTCACTTATATTATTTTGAGAGTCTTTTAGAACAACATGGTAATTTGCTTTGGTTATGAATTTAGTCCTAATACGATGGGCATCCAAGATAAGTATAATAAAAAATTTTGTCGGCGTTCTGGGAATGGGGGTCCCCAGACTTACCTGCGTGCGGCCTGTGGCGTGGCTCAAGCAGTGGCCCAGTACCGTCCGTCTACACCAACCCAAGTTCAAGACCCTCGTGAGGGGCAAAGCCTCACGGGGCGGACGATGCAAGGCTTCCTGAGGGGTGGCCTCGCCAGGCAGGCTCGCGAGGAGGCGGAGAAAGCAATGCAAGGAGTACCTCGCGAGGTGCTCGTGACGCAAGCCATGACGATCGAGACCAGGCGGGCACCAGCCGGTGCAGTGTCCTCGTTTCCTCTTTGGTGCAAAGGGGGCAAGCGCAGGCGCGGAGTACCGAGGCATCAAGCAAAGGTTTCCATATTGGTGCAATGAGACCAAGACCAGTAGGACGGCAGGACGGAGATCACCGTGGAGCCCAAGATGGCATCATCACCAGTGCCTTTGGCAGTCAAAGACCAACTTTAGTCAGGATAGCTTGTACTAGCTGTCCCCCTTCAAAATGGCCGTTGTTGGCTCCCTTCCCGCTCAATATTTGGGAAGAGGACCAGGGCCTCTATAAATAGAGATAGCCACCACAGTAGAGGGACATCTGAGGGAGATCTCACCTAGAGCCAACAGAGAACGAATCCACCCAAGTAGAACACCGCGCCAGCTCAAGAACACCTCTCGCGAGGTTGTTCTTCCTCTGTACTGTTCATCATCAGCCCCAGAGGCAATCCACCACACCACACACTGGATTAGGGTATTACACCACAACGGTGGCCCAAACCAGTATAAACCTTGTGTCCCTTGTGTTGTTCATCGTGTAGCTTAGATTCACGGCAAGGTGTTGGGGCGTGGATCGGTAGGGAGTAGATCTTCATGCACACCCCAGAGTTCGAACCTTAAGGGTTTTGCCGGAACCCGATATCCGTCATTTGTTGTGCCTGGTAGGGGTGCGCCGAAATCCTCTTCTCGCCGATCTGCGATCCACTGCTTCATCGCATCCATGTCCGGTGACCCGACGGCCAACGCCGACCGCTGGGCGGCATGGCTTGCCCATGCCGTGCCACTTGCCCAAGGAGACCTCAACCCCGCGCCTCAGGCAGCCCGCGCTCCACAGAACGCTGCGGGGCACGGGCAATTTACTCAAGCGCCGCCTGCCCTCACTCTGCGGCTGGTGCGATCAGCAGCAAGGGCCTCAAACCACGCCGCGGCCACAACGCCGCACACCTAACGAGAACAGGCGAACATGAAGGCCGCACTCACGGTGGCTCGGGAACTGCTACGGTGCCGGCATCAGGAGAGCGGCCATGAGGTGCTGCTGGAGCATGTCGCCGAGCTCCTGGATGCAGCAGCTTTAGGGGCGCCTCCTTTCTGCGTCCATCTTCCACCTCAGGCCCCGGGCGGATCATACAGCGGGCCCAACCGCGCCCGTGCGCCCTCAGGCGTACCCCGAGACTCCATCAACACCAGCTCAGCCATCGGCATAGGGCGACAAGTTGCACTAGCGCCACCCCCGGTGAGCGAAGGGATACGCATCGCTGCCTACGGCCCGGGCGGGCCGCGGACCTACTACCCCCAAGACGGCGCTTCAAGCCAAGCCACGTGGGATATGGGGCGCTACAGTGAAGCCTTAGGGGTGGCAGCATCGGAGGCTTACGTGCCCCATCTGGTGGACCAGGAATACGCGCTGGAAGACGACCATGGCTCGTTCCTCGGGCCAGGCTGGGAGGAAGAGACGCCAGAAGCTGAGCTTTTCCAGGAGCCTCAAGGAAGCCTCACCGACCGCACTGGCAGCAGCGGCTATCGGGTACCACTAATTGCTCAGGAGCAAGCTTATGCTAACCATGGGTTGCAGGGGGTTCAGGTCGCTGCATCGGAAGGCTTCCCTAGCTCGGTAGCCTCCGTTCCGCCAGGAGGGGCGCACTGGGGGCTGCAGGAGAGGGGCTGGGAGCCAGGCCCCTCCCCATGGCACACGGAGCAAGGTGTTTCTCGGGGGTAGGCCCTCTGCTTGGGAGGTTCCGCAAGGCCTGCCCCCGGTAGAGGACCCGTGGTCGTCAGGGGAACCGCCGGTGTCCCCTTTACCCTATTGGCGTCGTCCTTGGTTTTCGGTCACCGTCAATGGTGGTCAAGGGTGGCGCAAGGTGGGCCCCTCGTTTGGTGATATGAAGCAAGGACGGTACCTGTGAAGCTCGCCGCCCGTGACACTCTCACGTAATAATGAGTTGGGGCTGTACACGCCCCGGAGTCTCCGGAGAGCCGCCCTCGGGCCTCGGGGGCTCCCTCCCACGCCCAGTGGCAGCACTTAGCTCCGCGTTGGTGAGAAGACGTCGAAAACTAGACTAGGTGCTGGACGCAGCCTTTTGCTTTTTATCCCCCTTTCTGTGGTCAAGCTTCCTTGCTTCGGATTTAAGTTGAAGTTGAGTCTGCGTTTGCGTATGTGCGGGGAGGAGTGTTTTGTCTCGTTCGTGTGTTTTCTAGCCCTCTGGTTTTTGCCCTGGTCAGGAGTTCGCACTAGCTGCCTCCCCCTCGCGAGCCTCTCGCAGGCGGGGCTGGGCCCAGCGCGTGCGCGCATGCCGTCCCACGGCCGGCACTCGCTCTCGCGAGGCTCTCGCCACACGGTCAGCATGTCCCCCCCAGAGGACCTCCGGAGAGTCATAGCCTCACAAGCCTACCCAAGGCTTGTCCGGGATAAAGGTAAATCATAGCAGTTAACCCATCGCAGGGCCCGTAACATACGAGCGCTCATTTGGCATCGTCCTTAGAAACGTGAGGACAACAATCCTTTTTACATGAGGGGCTTCCCCTCCCAAAATGCTCTTACAACCTTCAGGGCCACGCCCGAGCTTTTTTTTGCGTAGGATAAATAGCAAGGGGACGCAGAATCAATCAGACATGTCGCTCACCACATCCTCTTGGTCATCTCCGGAGGCATCGCTAGCGCCGCTGTCGCTCTCGCTGGCTTCACCATCGCCCCCGTTTGCGCCATGTTCGCCGCTGTTCACCACGACACCTTCATCCGCAGCAACTACCACCCTGTCATCATCAGAAGTGAAGGCCCGGACAAGTGCATCCACGTTGACCTCCACCCACCGCACCAGGTCGCCTCGAATGGCCACGGGCACCGGAGCAATGACAGCATCGAAGTCAAAGTGGGGGTCCCTGTCCTGAAGGTGGTTGAAGACACGGGAGAATGCACGCGCAAGCAGGCTGCAGCTCCTCTCCTCGACGAGCTGGCGAGCTCTCTGAGAGCGATTCTCCAGATGCGTCACCACATCAGTGAAGAACCGGAGGTGACCGGCATAGTTGGTCACATGGGGTTGCGGAGCGGTTGCGTCGCAGATATTGCCCAGGGCCGCGTTGGCCCTGTCCCTGAGCGTTTGGAGCATGGGGCCATGCATGTGCTCCAGCGTCTGCCGCTGGAGAATTTCTTCCCTGTTCTGCCGGGAAACAGACTCAGCATCATCAACCCGCCGTTGAAGAAGAAGCAGCTCGGCACGGGAGGAGGCCAACTCAGTCTGCGCCGAGATCAGGGCGGCTGCGCTGGCCTCTGCACGCTGCGTTGCTTCGGTCAGCTTGGACCTGAGGGCGGTAGTCCTGCCCGCAGCCTCGGCTTCAACCAGCTCCAGCCTCTCGTGATACTCCCGCACGAGGCTGGCACGAACTTCCGCCACGTGGTGGTCGATCTCTTCTTGGATTCGAGCCTCCCGCGCGCTGACATCATCGTCCACCTGGGTAACCTGACGCTCCCTCGTCTCCAACCGCTCAAGGTCAAGATTGCGCTCGGCGTACTCCAGCGTCAGCGCTTCCTCGCACCTCCGGAGCTCCTCCTCCTCGACGGGCGTCCCTTTCAGCGAGGCTAGGGCGGCCTGGCGCAGCTCCACTTGCTGCTCCAGGAAAGTCCTCCAGGCTTGGAGCTCCCACGCGCGCTTCTCTGCGATCTCGCATCGTCGGTCTACTTCTTGAGCTTCCTCAATGGCTTGGGAGCAGGCCCTTCGCGAGGCCGCCAGGGATGCTTCGGCCTTCGTGTTGTCAAGCTCGCGCTGATGACACGCAAGGTTGACTGCCACCTTCAGCTTGCGCCGCTCCTCAACCAGCCGCAGGCCTTCAACTTCAAGACACGCGTCCACGTCTGCGAGCTCTCCACCGAGCTGGCCCATCGCGTCCATTGCCTTCTAGAGGAACTCTTGGCGGATGGCGCTGCGCTCCCGCGCTCGCTTGAGCACGTCGTCGATATCGTCCTCCACCGCCGGTGTGGGCGGAGGGCCCTGTAGTGGTTCGCCCCCTCTCGGCAAGGGGCTGGGGGCTGGTGCCCCCACAATCACCGGACAGGCCCCGCAAGGGACCCAGGCTGGCGCAGATCCATCCCCAGAAGAAGAGCCGAAGATCGACTTCAACCATTTGCTGTCCACGATCAGAGAAGGGGCCCGGGGCAAACTGATCACGTCCCGGGCGAGGTCGCGAAGGAAAGGCGGCGAGGACACGGGCTCGAGGCACCGTGCGGGCTGGCTTGCTTCTCCGGATGAATCCGCGTCAGGGGCGGCACACGAGCTCAGGACACTCAAGGTCAGCAATGGAGGCGAGGCTGGAGGAAGTTGTTTCTTGGCAGATTCCGCAAGCTTGGCAGGAGGGATCCTGAAGGGCCATAATCAGGAAAGACCAACGATTGAGGAACTACAAGGATGAGGTACTTACTCGTCCATGACGAATTACTTCCTGTGCTTCAACGGTCGGCAGGGGCGATCACTGCCATTCGAAGCCTCCTTCCTCTTGCGGAGGGCGTCGAAGTCTATGCGGAACCGACCCAAGCTCTCAACATGAGGGCCGGCGCGAGGCACAGATGAAGAAGCTCCAAGGCGGCCTACCTCAGGGGCGCCGGGCCGGGAGGAGCGATCAGGCGCCACTTCTTGGTGGCATGCCGAGGCTCGGGGGCTTCGGCCTCGGGAGCCGCAGGTTGCACCCCCTCATCAACGACCGCCTCAGGACGAGCTTCGCAAGCTCCGGAGGATGATGCCTCGGGAGCCCCGTGCGACATCGGCATCTCGACACCAGATCCCCCAGCCTCCAGCGATGGTTGCCTCCCTGCACCACCTCCTAAGGCAAGATCGATGTGGGCGACGGCAAAAGGATCCATGGCGACGGGATTTTCGCGAGGCCCCACGAGGTCGGCCGGGCGCAACCCCCATTCATCAACATGGGGCATCTGCCTCGCGAACTCGGCCCTGCCCGAGCAAATATATAGGAGGCCGCCCTCGTGCCGGATGTCGCCCGGAGAGGGGTCGCCAGTCAAGACCCCCAGCACCTTCTTCAGCGTTTCAGGCGCAAGCTCCTCCTCCTGGAGCCTCATGCGGTCCTGATGCCCAGTCAGGATCCACATCGGTCGGGAGTGACGCTGGAGAGGAGCGATGCGACACTGGAGGAACTCCTTCACCACCTTGGGCGCAGTCATACCGAGCGCTCTCAACCTCCCTAGTCGGCGCCAGGCGAAGGAATGCCGGGGGCTCACGAGCCTCTCGTGGCCCCAGCCCGGATTGGGAACGACAAGCAATGTCGGGTGCGAGAGCAGGGGGCTGGGAACTCCGACATCCATATACAGCCACAGTGTCCGGAACCCATTCATAGAAGGTGAGATGCTAAAATTAATCCCTGAAGTGGCCGTCTCTGCCATGGCCTGGAAGCTCACGCACCCCGAGCACTGCAAGGGGTCGATCAGGCACAAGGAGAAGAAGTGAGGCAAGAGGGCAACGGAAGGAGCAATGCCCACCATGGCTTCGCAGACGAAGGCAAAGACAGCAAGAAGAGTAATGGATTCAGGACCGAGATGCATCATATGGATCTAGTAGTGGGAAAGCACCGCATTGAAGAAAGCATAGAAAGGGGGAATCAGGCCAGCCCACAGGGCGTCGGCGAAGAATCGAACCTCCGTGACGATCCTGTCGAAGGAGGCATGGGACGCAGGCCAAGCCGTCATCCTTCCGTACTAGTTAAAGCTGGAGGCGAGGGCGGAGCGGACCTTGTCCAAGGCCTCCGGGTTGAGTACCAGCGACCGGCCAATGGCGGGCACGATTGCCGGAGGCGAGCTGGATGAGAGCGTGGGCTTCTTCCCTCTCTCCTTTTTTGTGGGCGCCATGGCAACGGAAGGGGGCATAGCTCAAGTAAGGTTGGAGGTGGAAACAAAGGTTCAAGGAAGAAAGGGAAACAGGAAGCGCGCAGGCAGCAAGGAGGGAAAAACTGTGCAAAGCTTCGTGTCCGCCTAGCCAGGCGGATATTGGGGGAGCATGGGCAAGTGGAGACGCCCACATCCAATCAACCGCTACGCGGCGACCAAGGCCGCAGGCTGTTGGGGCCCACGGCACTCCTCCCTTGCCCTTTGGCTTCGCTGCTAAGCCAAGTCCGAGCGTGCCGTGGGCCCGGGGGCTACTGTCGGTGTTCTGGGAACGGGGGTCCCCAGACTTGCCTGCCTGCGGCCTGCGACATGGCTCAAGCAGTGGCCCAGTACGGCCCGTCTACACGAACCCAAGTTCAAGACCCTCGCGAGGGGCCAAGCCTCACGGGGCGGACGATGCAAGGCTTCCTTAGGGGCGGCCTCGCCAGGCAGGCTCGCGAGGAGGCAGAGAGATCAATGCAAGGAGTACCTCGTGAGGCAAGCCATGACGATCGAGACCAGGCGGGCGCCAGGCGGGCGCCAGCCGGTGCAGTGTCCTCGTTTCCTCTTTGGTGCAAAGGGGGCAAGCGCAGGCGCGGAGACCAGCAGGACGGCAGGACGGAGATCACCATGGAGCCCAAGACAGTGTCATCACCAGTGCCTTTGGCAGTCGAAGACCAACTTTAGTCAGGATAGCTTGTACTAGCTGCCCCCCTTCAAAATGGCCGTTGTTGTCTCCCTTCCCGCTCAATATTTGGGAAGAGGACCAAGGCCTCTATATATAGAGATAGCCACCATAGTAGAGGGACATCCGAGGGAGATCTCACCTAGAGCCAACAGAGACCGAATCCACCCAAGTAGAACACCGTGCCAGCTCAAGAACACCTCTTGCGAGGCTGTTCTTCCTCTGTACTGTTCATCATCAGCCCCAGAGGCAATCCACCACACCACACACTAGATGAGGGTATTACACCACAACGGTGGCCCGAACTAGTATAAACCTTGTGTCCCTTGTGTTGTTTATTGTGTAGCTTAGATTCACGGCGAGGTGTTGGGGCGTGGATCGGTAGGGAGTAGATCTTCATGCGCATCCCAGAGTTCGAACCTTATGGATTTTGCCGGAACCCGATATCCGACAACTTTCATATAAAGTGCATTGAATACTGTGAGAAGTTTGATTCTTTATGATTGTTTTGAGATATGAAGATGGTGATATTAGAGTCATGCTATTAGGGTAGTTGTGAATTTGAGAGATACTTGTGTTAAAGGTTGTGATTCCCGTAGCATGCACGTATGGTGAACCGTTATGTGATGAAGTTGGAGCATGATTTACTTATTGATTGTCTTCCTTATGTGTGGAGGCCGGGATCGCGCGATGGTTAACTCCTACCAACCCTTCCCCTAGAAGCATGCGTGTAGTACTTTGTTTTGATAACTTGTAGATTTTTGCAATAAGTATGTGAGTTCTTCATGACTAATGTTCAGTCCATGGATTATACCCACTCTCCCCCTTCCACCATTGCTAGCCTCTCTTATGCCGCGCAACTTTCACCGATATCATACACCCACCATATACCTTCCTCAAAACAGCCACCATACCTACCTATTATGGCATTTCCATAGCCATTCCGAGATATATTGCCATGCAACTTTCCACCGTTACATTTATTATGACACGTTCCACCATTGTCATATTGCTTTGCATGATCATGTAGTTGACATTTTATTTGTGGCAAAGCCACCATTCATAATTCTTTCATACATGTCACTCTTGATTCATTATCCCGGTACACCGCTGGAGGCATCCACATAGAGTCATATTTTGTTCTAAGATTCTTGAGTTATAAGTAGATAAAAGTGTGATGATCTTCATTATTAGAGCATTGTCCCATGTGAGGAAAGAATGACGGAAGCAATGATTCCCTCACAAGTTGGGATGAGTCTCCAGACTTTATGAAAAATAAAAGAGGCCAAAGAAGCCCAAATAAAAAAAGGAGGCCAAAGAAGCCCACAAAAAAATGAGAGAAAAAGAGAGAAGGGACAATGTTACTATCCTTTTACCACACTTGTGCTTCAAAGTAGCACCATAGGTGTAGGTGGTTGTGGTCAGGTTAGTTTGCCAAACAAAGAAACTTGTTAGTGCAATTATTTGAGAAAACCAATTTTGGGCAGAAACTAAAGGCTGTCATTTCATGGACCAAAAATATTCCTATGGGTTCATGCTCCTGGACATAAAGGTTTTGTAGGAAGGACTGCAAGTAGGAAAAAGAACCATGGGTAGAAGAGCAAGTAAAAATATGGTTGCAGTACAAATCCTCAAGTTGGACCAGAATGAAAATGAGGTTGATTCACTCAAAAATTTCAAAGGACATAACTGGGTTTTTGCATAAAGGTGGATAATATACTCCTACTGACCTCCCCTAATTTTGGTGGAAGTTTTAAAGAAAATATTGAAATAGGTTGTAGTGCAAAAGTGCAACTCGACCAAATTTAAAAACTTGTGGTAAAACTAAAAATCTTCAAATGACTAAGGAATATTTTTGCATAAAAGTGATTTAGGGACATCATATGTCATCCCCAAATTTTGGTGAGAATTTTAGATGCATTTATAAAATGGTTGCAGTGCAAAAGAGGCTCTGATAATCACTCTAAAAGAATATAGCTCAGTAAAAACAATTGTGCAAATAAAACCACTGATTAAGAATTGTTTTATTGAGAGAGTATAGAAGTCCAATATTATTTTTGGAAAGTTTCCACTTGGGGTAAAAACTCCTCACTAATAAAAAAAGGGTTTCTGAAATCAAAAGAAAATCCAGAAAGCAAAAAATTTAAACTCCTGGCAAAATTTTAATAATCAAAGCATGGTCAAATTTTTGGGGTGTTACAACACTATCCCCCTTAAAAAAAATCTCGTCCTCGAGATTTGATAAGGGTTGTTTTTGAAAAAAAATTACTCCTACTATCACGGAAACAACCATCCTACTCCTGAAATTAAAACATAGCTATAGTGAGTGGGCAATAAGTGGTGTAAAACCACAGTGTGGCATACTGGCGTTGCGTGAAAAAATTTACGGTCAGTTTCCATGATTGGTTATAGTAAATTTAGAATAAACTTCTAAATTACTGAAAATATACGCTGGTCGTACCCTAGAGCACAGGGTTCTCTGTGGTTGACAGGTGGACCCGGGGCCCACTGTCGGTCTCTTCCTCTACCTCTGGTTGTTTCTTCTTCCTCTCTCCCGCGCGCTTTCCGCGCTTTCTCCACCGGCGACGTCTAGCTCGTAGGGCATCTAGGCCGTACTGTGGTAGTGCGCGGCGTGCTAGCTGCCGGCGTAGCGTGCACTCACCTCATGGGCAGTCTTGCTGTCGGCCTTTGCTCATGGATTCGCCTCCGAACACCGGCGATCGAGCGACGAGCGGCGCTGGTGGACTTCGCCCACCGTACACCGATCTCAAGGTATAAAACGACCGTGGTGCTCCTTCTTCTTCCTCCACCTGACCTCGCTTCTCCTTCTCCTCCCTTCTCCTTCATTTCTGTCTGCAGGAGCTCGAGACGAGGCTCTAATGGCGGAGGTGATGCCGACTGGTACGTGATCCTGATGTGCGGAGGGTTGGCGGCATTGCTGGGATTCTCCGTGCTCCTGTGCGTGATGATCCTCGATGATCGTCGTGATGCGGCCGCTCGAGTGTTAGCTCTCCGCGGTGGCGGTGATCATGATGCTTAGGTGCGGTGTTAGGTGCTAACTGCTGTCAGGATGCCGGAGGTAACTTGTACCCGAGTAGTTACTCACAAATCTCTCCCTCTGAGACTGTGGGGTGTTAGGGAGACGATTAGTTTGGTGCAAAAATGTGCACATGGATTTGCACTAGGTCGCGTGGTTGGGGTCGTGAGTCTGCTGTTATGGTGCTGCGTGAAATAAAAATCTATGTCGTGAAGAAATGTATGCTGCAACAACTCCGAGAAAAATCTCACTTCAGGATTTACTGAGAGTGAAATCAGTTAGTAAATTTTTACCGTAGTAAAATCACTCACATTGACTGAAACTAACGATTTAATTCATCGCACAAATTTAGGATACCACACACAAGTTGCAACACATAAATAAACGCAGGGACCATAAACACAGCAATGACATCTACAATGACAATGGTAATTGGACAGGGTCCTGAGAAAAAGTCTCTAGAATCGGGGCACTCTCTTCTTCTATCAGGGGGAGTGGATTGACCAGTCGATGAATGTGCCTTTCCTGGTTGGGCCTCAGTGGTTTGCCGATGGCGACCTGAGGATTCAAATCAGCGAGGCTCTGGAGATATCCCATTACTCGCTGGATCAAACGCTCTTGCGCGATGACATACTGGGCAAGATTGGCCAGTACTGGGTCTCTCTCGATTCGTTCACCGGGAAAAGATGCTACTTCTCCGGGTGCTGCACGACTCGGGAAATAATAATACCCCCGTTCGCTGGCATAGGGTACCGCGAATTGAAGGCGTGTAAGCGCCTCATACGCAGCAGCTTCTATGGCCATATGAGGAGTCGGCATAGATTTCCCCACGAAGGAAGCTTCCGTGGGGTCTTGGTTTGGGTTTGCGGGAGGGACGCGCACCACTGCCCAATATTTCGAGGTGGATGGGGTGATCCTTGATTTGAGCAACTCATACTGGGGTGGATGGATAGCACTCATGGTACTGCAGGTAAAGTCCCACAAAATTTTAACAAAGCTGCCTGGGGTTGCATCTAGAGTCCTTAGATAGATACTAGGGCTCGGCATGGCAATGGAAATGGTTGTGCTAGTGGTGCTCAAGGTGAGGGGTACTTGGTAAGATCACGGGGCGGCCTTTATATAGCATTGGGGCTGGGTTATTTACCGTGGTGAAAGATAACTAGTCTATCGAGTATGCTCCATGGGGTCGGGGTCAATGCTACAGCTACACATATCTCGTACAAGTGACGTATTACTATGGGAGTCGTCGGTGTGATTTTGGTAGCTGTGCCCGAAAGAAAAAAATGCAACCGCATGCTCACATATTTAATGCAAAGCTACTATTTAAAACAGAGGTACACGAGCAGGCTGCGATTATTCAAGTCGATGCAAGATTACATAATTACATGGCGTGGGCATACTGAGACTCGGTACTACTCGAGTGACTTAGTCTACCTCGTTTATATCTAAACGAGCTTGCCTTGTGGATGTCGAGGCTTCTCCACGGGTTTCACCGTCGGGGTTAGCGGGAGGGGGTTGAGGGGCGGCCGAGTCGGGGTAGCGATGATGACCATCCCGGGGATTGTTGGTCACAATCCCGCTGGAGCGTGTTCCCAAAAGGCGACGAAGCACTTCTGGGGACACCAAGGTATTGTGGTCGATGGCTGGGGCAGACCTCAAGGACTCGATCGGGTGTCCGAACAGCACGACTGGGTTGTCGGCGTCGGGCTCATCTTCTCCTCTCACCGGGGCTCGGCGGACCAGCTCTCCACGAGCTGCAATCAGATCAAGGGTGATTTGATCGAACTGTTCCTCTAGTGCACCTACATAGCGCACTAGATACAATAATGCAGGATCCGTCTCGTGATCTCCGTTGAGAACCTGGGGGGGCCTACCATACCCGTCACGGCTGGGGTAGTAGTAGAACGAGCGACAGTTAACTCTGGGCGACAAGTGCCGGAGTTGAACTATAGCCTCTCGAGCAGCTAGTGGAATGGCTTGTGGCTCAAAGGAAGTTGTCCTTTCGGTGAACCTGTAGGGGCGTTCTGGTGACAGACCCCTACCGTAGATGTGTACAATGGCCTAGAATTGACGGCTCTCACCGCTCATGGGCCCTTGGTACACAACATATTCTGGAGGCTCCTCTAATGCAAAGGCACGGCGGGTGAAGTTTGCTAGCACGGTCACAAATCCTCCAAGGTTGTTTGCCGTGGTTTCATTGTGCACGACGGGGCCAGGCATTATGTCTAGGTTTGGGGAAAGAGGCTGTGTTGTGCGGTGTTGAGGTTAGCGCGCCCTTTTTATAGAAACAGAGGGCGGAGTCTTCCTTCGCACGCTTGCGAATGAGACAATTTAGGTGTCGGTCACTGGCGCGTGATCGACAGGCTAGGCTGATAGGTTGGGCACCGACTGCCAAAAGGTGTCGGATCCCTGTGGGGCTATCTTATGCGAGAAGCTTGGCTGGGGTTAGGTTATGGTCCGGTGGTTTGGTTAACCTAGGTTTTTCGACCTGGCTAACATAGGATTAGCCAATGGTCAGCCTGGCTTTGATACCAAGTCTGTCAGGACCGGATTTTCGGGATTTTAATTTCCCTGAAAATGGCCTTATGCTCACCAGCCCCAGGATTACTGTTAACTGGCGAGACACAAACTTGATACAATAACTCCAAGCAAAATACATAATATGTAGTACAAGGCCATTCCGGCCTATGAGTACAACACAAGGTTTCTAGTGGTTGATGGCGGAAGCGGTTTGTGGATCGACGGCGTCTATGGGACTCCATTTCCCACAGGAACAGCTGACCAGGTTAACTCCTATCTTCGCGAGGCTGCTATCACCATTGATTAGGTTCCGGGGCTGTCATCTCGACCCTCCTCTCCAAGCAAGCAATCTGGCCAAGACAATAGCTAGGGACAAGCCAGTGAGTACTTTGAATGTACTCGCAAACATTATGAACACAGGTATAATATAACAAATGATAATCATGCTCTGGAATATTCTATGATCACAACGTCAGTCACAGAAATAAAATCCATGATGCACACAAACAAGTTATTCACGTAACACATGAATAATGCAATTAGAGTGTAGAAATAGAATGCCTCAGTCGGGCGTCTGAGCGACACCACCGAAAGGGCTCATAAGTGAAATAAGTAACAAACGTGCCGCAGTCGGGCGTCTATGCGACGCCACATAAAGGGCTTATAAAGTGATTACATAACAAGCATGCCACAGTCGGGCGTCTCAGCGACACCACATAAAGGGCTTATATGGTAAATAAATAACAAACATGCCACAGTCGGGCGTCTGTGCGACACCACATAAAGGGCTTATATGGTAATTAAATAACAGACATGCCACAGTCAGGCGTCTATGCGACACCACATAAAGGGCTTATAATAAAATAATCACAGTGAATATCCAGGAGGTAGAACCATCCCAGGGATACTCAATAAATCAAGTAATGAAAATAGTTAGTCCACAATAATAATAATCATAATCATCATATGTCACGGTAAAAATCAATGTTCTGACTTAGTTGTTTTTCCTTCGAAGACCGACACTAAGACCGACACTTGACCCAACCCAGACTGTAGTCCTTAACCATGGACACGACTACTCGAATAGATACAATCTCTGCAGAGGGTGTACTCTTTACCCACGAGTAACAGATTCCGTTAGTCCATCCGGACTAATTCCGCTTACGGTCTTTTAGTTGAAAACACACCCAACCGCACACACCAGCTTGACTCGCCGATTATGCGGAATCACCAACGACACTCGTTAAGCAAAACTCTAAGTGGGGAGGCTACAACCTCGATTAGCATGGGATCAAAAAATTTATACCGCGCGCAAACTGGGGGAGCTACCCCCTCGGCTACAACCGAAACACCCATGCCCCCTGACCGGATGACTGGCTTTAATCCAGGGCCATGGAACCCTCATCCCGGCCCCTCTATACGGTGTGTTCTAGAAAGGGGTTGACAACTTACTGAACCGTACCCTACCTATGGCAGGAACAAGTGGTAGTACGAAACAAGTGTGGGGGTTACCGGAACAAGACTCGATCTATGGTCGACTCAGGAGGTATAAGTATTCCCTGCATGGTTAGCATAACAAATATGTTTCAACCAACGGACAAAGTCACCACTCGTCATGCCTTGCTTTGCCGTACCGGACACAACCGTCTCAACAAAGACCGGAGACAAGCTTGTGTCTACCCAAGAGAGAGGCTCTCCCGACTTCCTCCCGGTAGGCATGAAAGGCATATGATGGTGACTACTATCCCAAACATATCAAACTCCAATAGCATGAAATTATCAATATGCACTCATGAGTTTGAACATATCATCACATAAAATAACGGATACTCCGTGTCGAGGTGGTATTGTAACCGTGTTCAAATGACACACACAAAAAAAACATTATGCCAGAGTTCAGAATGCTTGCCTTCAAGTTGTGGGGAGGCAGGGTGCACTCCAAAACCTTTGAAAGCTTTATCCTCTCTCCAAAAATCCTATTTAAAATATTTTTGAATCAATATATAGTTTCAAAAACAGTACCAAAAAGTTGTCTAACTTTTTTTTCAAATAAATCTGAAAATAAACTAGACAATATATTTGAGAGAGGTAGGAAAAAGAATCAACTCATTTGGAGTTATATTTAAAAAGTTATATGCAGTCAAAGTTTTGGTCAAAAAATCTGTTTTTAAAATAAAACAGAAATAGGAAAAACGTTTTGAAATAAAACACGTCGAAGATGTACTCGGGTGTTTTCGCCTTCACTTACGCCTGCGTGGACCGGCGCTGGGTCATGAGACAGGGGGCCCAGCTGTCAGTTCATCCCCTCCCTCCGCTTTCTGGCCGGGGAGCAGAGGCGAGCTCGGCGGACTTGATTGGCGGAAGGCTACTCCCAGAGGTACTAGGCACGGGGATAGGTTCCCCATGAGCTAGCGGTCCTCTCAATGGTCACCACTGCCAGAGTGGTGGACAGGGTCGCCGGCGGCGAGCTCCGAGGCGGACGGAGGTTTCAGGTTGGTTTGGGGATTCGGTCTACGGTGGCTCTCAATCGGAATTGAGGGATGAGGTGGCTTCGCTGGGTCAAGGAAAGACTAGAGGCGGAAAGTATGGGGTCGGAGGGGCTCTGGCTGCAAAGAAACCAACCGGAGTGCGGCGGCGGCTGCACTTGCCAGAGGCGAGGATGACGACCTCCTCTGGTCAAACTGCTGTGAGGGGAGTTGGCTACGGTTGACTTGAGGCTGTTGACGAGTGCAAGGGAGGCCGGGGGCGCTATTTATAGCAGGGCAGCATCGGTTCCCGACGGTAGCCGTGGATTAGCTTGATGGTGCGCTTGCTACTGTCGCCGGAGGCAACGTGGCGATGGCGGCTGGCCGAGGGCTAACGACGAACTCTCCTTGTCCAAGGAGGCGGTGGGCGCTGAAGTGGTTTGGGCGGTGCCGACTGAGCGAGGCGGGCTGCCGGCGCCTGCGATGCCGCCAAAGGCTCCTGCTGTGGGCTGCGAGGAGCCGAGGGTGGCAACATGTCGCAGACGAACGAATAAGATCATGGCTTGGTCCCTCGGGCAAGAAAAGACAAGGAGGTACGGAGCAAGCGCGACGCGGCGGCTCGGCGCGCGGCTGCAGTTGGCGCACTCTCGGCGCACCCAGTGCACGCCCACCAACCGCTCGACGAAATGCCATGGCACCCCAGAGGGCTTGGATGATACTGCAAGTTACCAGACTGGTCGAGGTGGTTACTAAATTTCTTGTGGACAAGCTGGCTAGGCAAATAAAGCAACTCTATAATGCTAACTAAAATCTATGCCAAAACGGTTCATGCACTCCAACTGTTCGACGAAATGCTAGGGGCATCTAGGCAGTTCTTGGAGTGGCCAAAATCTCCAGACTGGGGTCTCTTTAGGTGTAGGTGGTTGTGGTCAGGTTAGTTTGCCAAACAAAGAAACTTGTTAGTGCAATTATTTGAGAAAACCAATTTTGGGCAGAAACTGAAGGCTGTCATTTCATGGACCAAAAAACTTACAATGGGTTCATGCTCTTGCACTTAAAGGTTTTGTAGGAAGGACTACAAGTAGGAAAAAGAACCATGGGTAGAAGAGCAAGTAAAAATATGGTTGCAGTACAAATCCTCAAGTTGGACCAGAATGTAAATGAGGTTGATTCACTCAAAATTTTTGAAGGACATAACTGGGTTTTTGCAAAAAGGTGGATAATATACTCCTACTGACCTCCCCTAATTTTGGTGGAAGTTTTAAAGAAATATTTAAATAGGTTGTAGTGCAAAAGTGCAACTGGACCAGATTTAAAAAACTTGTGGTAAAACTAAAAATCTCCAAATGACTAAGGAATATTTTTGCATAAAAGTGATTTAGGCACATCAGATGTCATCCCCAATTTTTTTTTGAAAATTTTAGATGCATTTATCAAATGGTTGCAGTGCAAAAGAGGCTTTGAAAATCACTCTAAAAGAATAAAGCTCAGTAAAAACAATTATGCAAATAAAACCACTGATTAAGAATTGTTTTATTGAGAGAGTACAGAAGTCCAATATTATTTTTGGAAAGTTTCCACTTGGGGTAAAAACTCCTCACTAATAAAAAAAGGGTTTCTGAAATCAAAAGAAAATCCAGAAAGCAAAAATTTTAAACTCCTGGCAAAATTTTAATAATCAAAACATGGTCAAATTTTTGGGGTGTTACAATTGGGCCCTGAAATATGACCCCGCTCGACTTCTTAATCACCCTCATCCTCTATCCAGGAGTTGCAAGTAGTTTCTGGTGTTTGTAGTATGCTGGAGGCCGTGCGCAACGCTGACCCGGGGGGTGGGCTGTGATGCGGTAGGCACGTGGAACGGTGTACCGGGCGCCCGTTTGGTGTCTCGGGAACCCTGCACACATCGTTCGGGGTCGTATTTGGAAACCTCGGCCAGACTCCCTGCGGATGGAACCTGAATAGGCGGTAAACCTAGACTAGAGACTTGAGTGTTTAGGTAGGTCATGGTCTACACCCACGTCAGCTTTCGCTTGAAGTCTGCCGAGCACATGTCGTGTGCAGACGCTAAGTGGTGGAAACATGTATGAAGAAGTACACCCCTGCAGGGTTAACATCATCTATTCGAATAGCCGTGTCTGTGGTAAAGGACTTCTGGGTTGCCTATACAGTTCATAGACAAGCGAACGTGGATACTCTAAAATACGCAAGATAAGCGTGAGTGCTATGGATAGCATTCTCGTAGGGAGACAGGAGCGGATCCATAGTGGTGTATTGATATGGTGAATATGTGGACTCGTGTGCACCACCTCAAAAGAGTTACTTGCAGTCGTAGTATAGGATAGCCACCGAGTCAAAGCTGGCTTGCTGTAGTTAAACCCCACCACCCCTTTGTTGATAATGATATGCATATGTAGTTAGTTCCGATGTAAGTCTTGCTGGGTACATTTGTACTCACGTTTTCCTATTTTATGTTTTGCAGAGAGACTTCAGTCTCACTAGTAGTTCCGCAAGGACTTCGACATTTAGCTGTTACCTCAGCTATGATCTTGTGCCCTGGGCAGGATCTAGTAGATAGTTAGGCTTCTCAGCCTTTCTCATTTGTAGATGTCTGTACTCAGACATGTTAAGCTTCCACTTGTGCTTTGACTTGTATGCTCTGAATGTTGGGTCATGAGACCCATGTTTGTAATATCTCGCTCCTCGAAGCCTATTGAATAAAATACTTGAGTTGTAGAGTCATGTTGTGATGCCATGTTGTATTTGCACATATCGAGCATATTGTGTGAGTGTTATTGGAATGCTTGGTATGTGTGGGATCTGACTATCTAGTTGTTTATCCTTGGTAGCCTCTCTTACCGGGAAATGTCTCCTAGTGCTTCCACTGAGCCTTGGTAGCTTGCTACTGCTCCGGAACACTTAGGCTGGCCGGCATGTGTCCTTCTTCATTCCTGTGTCTGTCCCCCCGGGGAAATGTCACGTGGTGTCTACCGGAGTCCTGTTAGCCTGCTACAGCCCGGTTTATCGGAGTCCTACTAGCCCAGCTACTACACCCCGGATTCACTCGCTGATGACTGATACGTCTCCAACGTATCTATAATTTATGAAGCATTCATGCTATTTTATTATCTGTTTTGAATGATTACGGGCTTTATTATACACTATTATATTACTTTTGGGACTAACCTACTAACCGGAGGCCAGCCCATATTGCTGTTTTATTGCCTGTTTCAGTATTTCGAAGAAAAGGAATATCAAACGGAGTCCAAACGAAATGAAACCTTCGGGAGCGTGATTTTTGGAACAAACGTGACCCAGGAAACTTGGAGTGCAAGCCAGGGAAGCATCGAGGAAGCCACGAGATAGGGGGGCGCCGCCCACCCCCCTGGGCACGCCCTCCACTCTCGTGGGCCCCTCGAGGCTCCCACGACCGACTTCTTTCGCCTATATATTCCCTTATACCCTAAAAACATCGAAGACAGAAGATATATCGGGAGTTCCGCCACCGCAAGCCTCTGTAGCCACCAAAAACCTCTCGAGAGCCCATTCCGGCACCCTGTCGGAGGGGGTATCCATCACCGGTGGCCATCTTCATCATCCCGGCGCTATCCATGACGAGGAGGGAGTAGTTCACCCTCGGGGCTGAGGGTATGTACCAGTAGCTATGTGTTTGATCTCTCTCTCTCTCTCGTGTTCTCTCTATGGCACGATCTTGATGTATCGCGAGCTTTGCTATTATAGTTGGATCTTATGATGTTTCTCTCTCTCTACTCTCTTTTGATGAATTGAGTTTTCCTCTTGAAGTTATCTTATCGGACTGAGTCTTTAAGGATTTGAGAACACTTGATGTATGTCTTGCCGTGCTTATCTGTGGTGACAATGGGATTTCACGTGCCACTTGATGTATGTTTTGGTGATCAACTTGCGGGTTCCGCCCATGAACCTACGCATAGGGGTTGGCACACGTTTTTGTCTTGACTCTCCGGTAGAAACTTTGGGGCACTCTTTGAAGTACTTTGTGTTGGTTGAATAGATGAATATGAGATTATGTGATGCATATCATATAATCATGCCCACGGATACTTGAGGTGACAATGGAGTATCTAGGTGACATTAGGGTTTTGGTTGATTTGTGTCTTAAGGTGTTATTCTAGTACGAACTCTTGAATAGATCGATCCGAAAGAATAACTTTGAGGTGGTTTCGTACCCTACCATAATCTCTTCGTTTGTTCTCCACTATTAGTGGCTTTGGAGTGACTCTTTGTTGCATGTTGAGGGATTGTTATATGATCTATCTATGTTATTATTGTTGAGAGAACTTGCTCTAGTGAATGTATGAACCCTAGGCCTTGTTTCCTACTATTGCAATACCGTTTACGCTCACTTTTATCATTAGTTACCTTGCTGTTTTTATATTTTCAGATTACAAAAACCTATATCGACCATCCATATTGCACTTGTATCACCATCTCTTCGCCGAACTAGTGCACCTATACAATTTACCATTGTATTGGGTGTGTTGGGGACACAAGAGACTCTTTGTTATTTGGTTGCAGGGTTGCTTGAGAGAGACCATCTTCATCCTATGCCTCCTACGGACTGATAAACCTTAGGTCATCCACTTGAGGGAAATTTGCTACTGTCCTACAAACATGTGCACTTGCAGGCCCAACAATGTCTACAAGAAGAAGGTTGTGTAGTAGACATCAATGACCGACACGTTCGTTGCTGGGTCATGTATGTCTGTCCCTGTAAGTCAGTGCCACTTTGCGTTCACGACTAGCCATGTCAGCCCGGGCTCCTTGTTATATGGATGCTAGCGACACTATCATATACGTGTGCCAAAAGGCGCAAACGGTCCCGGGCCTGGCAAGGCGACACCCGTGGGAATACCGTGCGTGAGGCCGCAAAGTGATATGAGGTGTTACATGCTAGATCGGTGTGGCATTGAGTCGGGGTCCTGACAATTTTCGAATGGGACGCCCTTTGTTGTAAGTAGCATCAATCAATTTTTCTTTATTCTTTAACTGTGAAGTAAATATTGGCTCTAACATGTGAATTGCTGAGATGCATAATCATCAATTGTTTTGAATGTTCCCTATGAACTACCAGGCCTGTGTGTTTGATTGCGATGTACATGAACGCTAAAAACCTGCTCAAACTCTTTGTACTCCCTATGTTTCTTTTTACTTCGCATATAAGATTGGTTAAAGTAGAGATACTTTGACATTAGACAAAACTTATACGCAAACTAAAAAGGACTGGAGGGAGTACATGTGAAACTGCTGCAAACAAGGTGATCACCCTGGGAATAATGCTAGTACGTATTGTTTTGCATGTTCATCCAATGCCAGTGATACAAGAATTCGAACTAATCAAACTAAATTCATTCATACACGGCCGGATTTCATTACATTTCATACATTCTTCAACTAAAAAGGGGTGCGCTGGAGGTACCAACCCGTGTCCGACTGAGCCGAACAGAAGCTTCTTCTCCAGCATAGCTTTCCGACTCCACGTCGCCGCCAAGAAGCTAATCGGCTGTCAGTGGTCAACCCTCCTAGCTTGGCTTCAACCAGAGGGTAGCAGGGGTGGCCTTACTTGGACCCGAGCGGCGGCGACCTACCGTGTTCTACTCTTCCTCGTTTTTTATGTGGCGCGGCCTCGTTGGCAGCGGGGCAGGGCCTCAACGGAGATGGTGATGTCCTTTGTCTTGTTGCTGGCGGGGAGGCACCTCGGCGGAGTGGGGGAAATCCTCCCCCTCGTTGCCGGCAGG
This sequence comes from Aegilops speltoides, assembly GCA_021437245.1. NCBI lineage: Eukaryota > Viridiplantae > Streptophyta > Magnoliopsida > Poales > Poaceae > Aegilops > Aegilops speltoides. The sequence continues at coordinate 418,173,255 of CM038141.1, read as the reverse complement.
GCGGGGCCTCGGCTAAGCCGGCGATGTCCTCTGCCTCGTTGTTGGCAGGGCGGAGCCTCGGCAGAGTAGGGCCTCGCCGAAGCCGGCGAGGTCCTCCTCATCGGTGCCTGTGGGGCGAGGCCTCGGTGGAGCCGGCGATGTCCTCTGCCTCGTTGTTGGCGCTGCAGGGCCTCGACAGAGTAGGGCCTCACGAAAGCCGGCGTAATCCTTCGCCTCGGTGCCGGCGGGGAGGGGCATCGGCGGAGCCGGCAGTATCCTCTGCCTCGTTGTTGGCACCGAGGAGCCTCAGCGGAGCAGGGCCTGGTCGACGCCAGCAGAGCGTGGACTTATCAGAGCCGACATTGTCCTCTGCCTCGTCCTCGGTCTTGCCAAACAGCGCCTCGCCCGCTTCATTGCCCTCTTTGCAGGCGGCCACAACCTCCGCCACCCGCATGCAGTACCTCCAGCGCTCGAGGCGGCTCTCGCAGGCGGAGCGGTACGAGTCGAGCAGCGCCTCCTGCTCCGCCCGCTCTGTGGCGATCTACTCCTCCGCCTGCAGGTGGTCCTAGAGGAGATGGTGGTTGTAGGTGGCGTCGGCCTGCGCCTCCCGAAACTGCTCCTAACGCTTCTGCCTTACCGTGTCCATGTATTAGGCACGGGCCTCGCCAATGGTCATGGTGCAATGCACAGGCGAGGATGGCACGGAGGAGGGGGGTTGTCGCCGGATCATCGACTACCATGTCCTCCACTGGGACGTCGTCGTCCTTCGACGCCTGCCGGCCAGCCAGTCGGCGGCAATGGCTGCCATCTCCTTGTGGTCCGTCGTCCGCCCGTCCCGAAGAGCGCTAGAGCGCAAGGAAGCCATGGTGGGCAGTAGTGGTGTAGACAGGAGAAAGGGAACGTGTCACATCCCTAGATTGATGACTGTAATTAGTTGCACCAGTGAGCTTCAAGCATCATGTTTAAATTCAAGGAATTTGAATTGAGGGAATTTTAAGCCTCAAAATTTAATTAAAGAGGGGCAAAGAACCCTGGTAAAATCACATTCAATGTCTTCCAAAATGTTCTTATAATTGTTTGATATTTTTGGCAAGGTTTCTAAACCAAACCAAAAATAGTGAACATTTTTGTGGAACATTTTGGGCATGGAATTTAAATCATTATTGTATTTGAATTTGGAATTATATTCATAATATATATAATATATTTTCAAATAACTTTGAAACATTTTATGTGCATTTGGAATAGTCCATTCAGCAACATAAAAATATCCAGAGGATATTTGGCACTGTGTTGAATCTGTTTTGATTTTAAACAGTGGCAAAATTAAACAAAACGGAAGGAATATAGAAAAGAGAAATAAAAAGAGAAGGAAATGGCGAGCCACTTACGGCTCAAGGCCATTACAGCCCACTGCCAAAGACACTGGCGGCCCAGCCCACCAGGGGCAGCCTCGTCTTCTAAATCTTGCCAGTAGGCAGAGGAGAAGCTGGGCACGGCGCATGCGCGCGCCACCTCCACCCTGCTTGCCTGGCTGCCTCCTCCTCCCCCTGGACGCCTCTCAGAGCGCCACGCCACCCCCTGGACCTCTCTCACTCTCTCCCGTGCTCCTCCCCTCCTCTGTCTCTCTCCCTCGCACCACCCGAACGCGCCGCCGCCGCCGATGTGCACCACCGCGGCCACCGCCTCCCCCTCGCTTCCCTGACTGGCTCAAGAGCTCCGCCTCGTTGCCCTAGACCTCTCCGCCGAGCCACGCGGCACCGGACACCTCCGAACGCCGTCACCGTGGTCGTCTTCTACCTCGGGCATCCGAGATCGCCGGCGACCGCACGTCGTCTCCAGCCCGTCCCCGAGCCCGCTGAGACCGCCGTACGACTCCTTGTGAGCTCCTGATTCTTTCCCCTTGCTTTCCCCCTCCGTTCCCGTCCCCTAGCCCGTCTTCGACCACGGCCGAAGCTCACAGCTGCCGTGGTTCTCTACCGCCATGGCCAGACCCACCGTCGCTCACTTTCGAGCACGGGATCGTGCTCCGTATCTCACCAGGAGCATGTAGCACCCACCAGTGCCTCCCCTAGAGCACCGCAACGCCGAACCCGAGCTCGCCCGAGCTCCGGCCGCCGCCTAGCTCGCCGCTGCCACCGCCACAGTGCACCCCAGCCGCTGCCGCTCATTGAGTTGGATGCGGGAGAGCCTGAGCTTCACATTCATGCCATCCGCCGTTGATTTGGTCGCCGGAGGAGCGTTTCCGACGCCCTTCGTCGTCTCTGGCGTTGCCGGCGACGAGCCACGGGTCAACTCCGGCAAGTTTGACCCCGGTTGACCAGATTTGACTCCTCTCTGAGTCACTGACACACGGGCCCGGCCCTACTAACTAATCTAGGATTAGTGCTAATTAAACCAGGATAGTTAGTTAGTAACTGACCTATGGGTCCCACTGGTCAGTTTGACCGGGGCTGTCCGTTGACCTGCTGACATCACTAATACGTCATGCTGACGCAGTAAATTTTTTTTGGGATTTAAAATAAATCAAAAATGATTTATTTATTTCAAAAATGTCCTAAACTTCTAAAAAATCATAGAAATTCAACCATAACTCCAAATGAAATAATTTATATATGAAAAATTATCAGAAAAATCCAATCTATCCATCTGTACCATTTTCATGCATGTTAGAACAACTTATGACTACTGTTTAGAATAATTCAATTAAATGGCATTTAAGAAATCACATATGGAGTTTGAATTTGAACCTAGTGTTCAAACCAACTTCATTTAACTTGTTGTTAGTTGCATTAGCTCAATCAACAGCATATTGCCATGTCACATTCATGCATCATATTGTTGCATTGCATTGATTGTGTTTCCTCTCTGTTGCCGGTAATTGTCCCCCTTTAGTAGACGTTTTTCAACGATGAGTTCGATGACACCGATGAAGAGCTATACTATCTTCAAAAGTGCCAGGCAAGCAAACCCCCCTTGTTCATTCCGATACAATCCCACTCTCTCGCTCCTGCTCTCTTTTACTGCATTAGGACAACAATGATTCATCTGTTACATGCTGCGGTAGTTGAACCCCCTTATCCTCTGCATGACCTGTCATTGCCACAGTAAATAGATGAAACCCACTAGCATGAGTAGGAGTTGTTTGAGCCCTGATGTGCCTACTCATTCATGCTTGTTTGTCATGCCTGCTATTGCTTAGAGTTGTGTCAGGTCTGATTCATCAGGGATGAGTTGGAATGTGGTGAACATGTCCTACTGTTGAGAGCTAAGTGTGTGAACACGATTTGGTAAAGGTAGCGGTGAGAGGACATGTAGGAGTACATGGTGGGTTGTCTCATTGAAACCGTCCTCAGGAGCGAGTTACGTGTTTGTGATCCATGAGCAGTTACTACCACACATTGGGCTCAAGGCGCTCCAAGCTCTCTCGACTTATTAATAAACCTGATCTCTGTCCGGGAGTTGCAACTAGTTTCGGTGTTTGTAGGTAGTGTTAGTAGTCTACCAAGTGGCACAATGCAGGTGGGCTTAGGACAGACTAAACACGATCGCCCGTGTACCAAGTGGCACCCGGTTGGTGGACTTGGGAACCCTGCACACATCGTTTGGGGCCCTGAGCGACACCCCGGCCGGATCTCCTTGCGGATGGAACCCGAATAGGCGATAAACCTGGACTAGAGACTTGTGTGGTTAGTCAGGTCGTGGCCGACTCCCTCGCCAGGCTTCCGCTTGAAGGTTGCCAAGATACACGAGGTGTACATGGCGGTAAGTGGCGAGAGCGTGTGTGAAGAAGTACAACCCTGCAGGGTTAACATCATCTATTCGAATAGCCGTGTCCGCGGAAAAGGACTTCTGGGTTACCTGTACAGTTAATAGACAAGTGTGAAAGTGCTAGTATCGACTAGAGGGGGGGGGGTGAATAGGCGATTTTTATGAAAGTCTTGAAAACTTGGAAGTTTCGAAGACACACAACAGAAACAACCTAATTGATATGCAGCGGAAGATAAACTACCCTAAACAAGCCATAGTCACGCATGTCATGATATGAAAGTACAGGACCAATAGCAGTTACGTAGTAAGGATCAAGATGGAAGATAGTGTGAAGCCAATCAACTATAGTAGTCAAGCAATGAAGCCAAACAGATAAACAGATAGGCAATGACTTCACGAAGACAAACTAAAGTAAAGTTGGGAAGGGATAGAACCAGTTGCTTGTTGAAGACACAAGATTTGTTGGACCAGTTCCAGTTGCTGTGACAACTTTACATCTGGTTAGGGAGGCTGAGATTCAACTCAGAAGACCGTGTCTTCACCTTATTCCCCTTGAGCTAAGGACACCCAGTCCTCGCCCAATCACTCTGGTAAGTCTTCAAGGGAGACTTCCAAACCTTCACAGACTTTGTTCACCGGCAATCCACAATGACTCTTGGATGCTCGGAACGCGATGCCTAACCGGCTTGAGGATTCACACTCCTCAAGTGTAATAAGTCTTCAGGTCACACAGACAGAAAGACTTCAGTGATGCCTAACACTCTTTGGCTCTGGGTGTTTGGGCTTTGTCCTTGCAAGGATTCTTTCTCTCAAATGCTTCGAGGTTGGTTGCTCTCAAACGACAAAAGCCGTGCACAAACTCTGAGCAGCCACCAATTTATGGTGTACGGGGTGGGCTATTTATAGCCACTAGGCAACCCGACCTGATTTGTCCAAAATGACCCTGGGTCACTAAGGAACTGACACGTGTTCCAACGGTCAGATTTCAAACACACGCGGCAACTTTACTTGGGCTACAAGCAAAGCTGACTCATCCAGCTCTGGATAAGATTTGCTCTCATTATCTTCGCTCGAATACATAGGATTTGAGTTAAGCATCACTTCAGTCACTCTGACTTAGTTCACTTGGACCCCACTTAACAATACGATGGTTCCTATGACTCAACAAAGAAGAAAAGGAAACATCGAAACCACACAGTCTTCGCGCTCCATAGTCTTCACACAATGTCTTCTCATGTCATAGTCTTCAATATGAATATCTTCTCATACCACCATTGTCTTCAGTGTCTTCATACATTTTTAGGGGTCATCTCCGGTAGGTAAACCGAATCAATGAGGGACACTACCTGCGTTATCCTGCAATTCTCACAAACACATTAGTCCCTCAACCAACTTTGTCGTCAATACTGCAGAACCAACTAGGGGTGGCACTAGATGCACTTACAATCTCCCGCTTTTTGGTGATTGATGACAAACTGGTTGAAGTTTTCAACGGGGATAAAGTATGTGAAATTGTAGGGATAGGAAATTGTCTTCATAAGTTGCAAGGGCTCCCCCTGAAGATGTGCATATAAGTAATTTGCTTTTGGAATGCAAATGCACATGGCAGGTTGTACTTGTGGAGATCCACTTCAACTTATGAAGCTAATTCATCATGCATGAAATGATATGGCAAGTAAAATGACATGCATAATGAAAATGGACGTCTGCAGAATGATCTAAGTGCGGAAGTTATCATCGCACATGCGGAATTTATCATCGCAAAGCAAATAAGTAGCAGAAGTAGCAGACGACCATCAAGTTTAGGTGTTACAACTCAAAGAACCAAATGTTTCAAAATGCAAGAGTTGTAAGCACGCAGCAAAATATAGTGCAACCGCCCATATGAACCTGCTTGAAGACTATCAACTCATACGCTTCTCCCCCTTTTGTCAGTAATGACCAAAAAGGTTTGAAGACATAGAGCATCTACTTGTCATGAGTAGGTGAAGCAGCTGGGTCATTGTCATTGGTTGGCGGTGCAGATGAACTTGGTGCAGTGTCGATGCGCGCAGGAGCAGGAGTGGGTGAAGTAACATCATCTTCATCATCGATCACTCTGGCATTAACTGTTGCCACGGAAGAGGAATATTCAGAGTCTTCAAGAGATGCAGTTCGACGCAGGGTAGCAGTCCGTGGAGGAGTGGAGTCGAACTAGAATCTTTCATTCAAGCCATCATCTTGAAGATCTGCTTCAGCACTGAGGAGGGTCAAACTCTTCCATGATCTTCGGCAAGTTTCATGAGTAACAAAGGCATTCTTGGTGGCAAGGTTGCGAATGCGATTGACATCCACCAAGAGGCTTTGCATTTGGTGCTTGAGCCAGAAATGATGCTTATCCTGCTTCTGATGAAGAGCCACAAGAAGCTCTCGGTCATTGAGAACGCGAGAACGCTTCCGAGGCCTTTGCGCAATGGTGCTTTCAGTGGCTTCAGTGGGTGCTCTGTGAGGCAGCCGGGTGTTACCAGCCAGTGGATAGAACCTTGTTGCTGCTTGAACACCTTCAATAGGTTGGGTGAAGCTTTGGTGCTCAATGTTCTGAAGACAAAGTGGCGTCTTGGCAGGTCGAGTATCTGACATCAATCGACATATCAACCTCTGGCAGAAATATTATATGATTGCGAGCAGAGGGCTGATAATTGACAGATGAGTGTCGCTTGATGAGGCGCATGACCCATGGAGCATAAAACTTCAGACCATATAGGTCAGAGCCGGAAGCAGCAAGTTGCCTTATGAAGAATTCCTGAGTGTTGAAGCTGATGCCATTGAGAATGTAGAAGACCAAAGTCTTCATAGCTCCTTCAAGCTTAGCCGCTGGTGAGTGTCCCTTGACTGGCCATAGAGTTCGCCTAATGATATGATATATGGTTCGAGGCAGATACTCAAGGTCTTCAACAAAGAAATGTGTGGGATACTCAGCGTCAGATGGCAAAGGCTTCATCATGCTCAGCATCTAGCTCATGTTTGGTTCTGGCTTGTGAAAGATGCTCTCCACGGCATTGCGGTGTAGCTGACAGTTAGGCTCATATAGTTCTCCAGGAGTGGCTAGCCTAGTAAGCTCGATGATATCCATAGGTTTGGCTTCATGATGAACATTTCCAGTCATCCACTCGAGAACCCAAGTCTTGATGTCTCTGTAGTAGCCGTGAATGTGCAGAGTGGCATAGAATTGAAGCAATAGCTCTTCATTCCAATGTTCCTTGTCTGTCACAAAGTGGAGCAGACCAGCATCACGAAAGCAGTCAAGTGCTTCTTCTAAGCACGACAATCCAGCAATAGCTTCAGTGTCAAGACGCATATGAGGGAAAATGCGCCCTTGATCATATAGCACACATGAGTAATAGCTTCTCTGCTGATAGCTCCAGAACCGATCTGATGAAATCCTTGGCTTGGAGTAGGGGTTCTTGGCACTGTCAAAGAAGGTATTGTGGCTTTTGAAGCCATTAGCATTGAAGGACCCGGGGGAGTTGGCAGTACCTGGAAACCTTGGCAATCTTGGCTTTGGCTTCTGGACCTGAGGCCTATGCTCAACATGATAGTCAAATTGGGGTCCTGAGGCAGAAGGTGGAGGCACCAGAATGGGCCATCGGACAGTGACAGGCTGATCGTGATCGTATGCTTGCTCAATAGTGTGAGTCCTTGGTGGCGGAACCGGAGCAGGGGCAACATCAGAGGAGTCAGGCTGCACAACAGGTGTTTCAGGTGCAATTGTCATGTTGGCTTCTGGTGCAGCATCCTCATGGGCGTCAGGTGCAACAGTCTCATTTGCGTCAGGTGCAGCATTCTCATTCGCTGCAGGGGCAACATCCTCATTGGCTTCAGATTCAGTGGCCATATTTGCTCCAGGCACAGTGGCCTCATTGGTTTCAGGCACACTGGTTGGTGCAAGCTCCACATTAGCATCGGCCATGACTACGTCACTGGCTTCATTGGCGTTGGTGGTGGCAGCCTCAACATTGTCAGCCTCCTCTTGAGGAGCAGGAGGGTCGGGCACAGGCACGTTCACATCTGGAACTGCTTCATCTTCAATCGCTGGGGGAGTTGGTACACGAACTTCTTCTTCTTCAGTAGCTGGGGGAGTTGGTATATGAACTTCTTCTTCTTTTTCTTCGGCTGATACAGCCAGAATGTCTTCAGCAGCATGTGCTTTAGACATGGAGACAATCACTGTTGGAGCTGGTTCAGAAAATAATTGGCGTGCAACAGGTGAACGTTGCACTTCTCCTTCGGGAACGTTCGACAGAGGGACTTCAGGCCTTTGTCCTCTGCGAAGCCTGCGAAGTGCTGGCTTCAAGTTGGGAGATCGAGTTGGGTGAGCCTGAAAGTCTTCATCCTCTTCTTGCACTGGGGGAGTAGCTTGTTGTTGTTGTTGGGGAGTACGGGGGAGTCTTGTTGTTGTTGCTGTGGGTGATCAGCCCACGAAGCATCCTGAGCAATTGGCGTCAATGGACGACCAATGCTGATGAGTTCGCTGTTCATACGAATAGGCGATGATACCACTTGATGTTAGATCTGAGGAAGAACTTCATCATCATTCACATTGTCATCTTGACCAACGTCTTCAGCAGCAGTGGGTTCAGCTGCTAGAATATCTTCAGCTTCATGAGCCTATGTGGTAGCAGGCTCATGAACAACCATTCTTCATTCTTGATGAACAGACACAGGGTGAACCACGGAAATGGGTTCAACGACTAAGGGCTGTGTGGAAGCAGCCCTAGTCTTCTTGGTCTTGCGCTTCTTCTTGGAGGGAGCGGCATCAGAGGCTTCAGTGTTCTTTCTCTTTCTGGCGTCAGCCTCTGCAGCCCTTGTCTTCTTACATTACGAAGCTGTGGTGGTGACCTTTGGCTTGAGCAGTCATCTTTGCTTGGCAAGATAATGCGAGGGCTTCTTGGCTTGAAGGTTCAGCTGATGATCGGCGAGGCGCTTGTTCTTCCTTTTGCAGCCATCACAGGGTCGATGCCGGGGCGGCCAAGTGACTGGCGCTTCTCAGCCTCATTGTAGGGAAGCACACACTTATCAGCCAAAAGCTTCATGCATTCTCGAGAGCCCTGAGCTTCTTGGCGTTTCTTGAGAAAAGCTTCTTTAAGCTCATTCAGCATGACCTTGAAGTTGCGGACGTCTTGAACACTGAGCTTGGCCACATGCTTCTTGAATTGAGCCTTCTCAAAGTTAATCTTGTTCTTGAGCTCAACAATGCACTGAGCAAGAGCTAGCTCAGAAGCAATGGCGCCATTGAAGGCGACACTGAGGCCAATGGGGAGCTGTAAATCTTCAAAGCTGACGTTGGGGGTGTCGAACCACTCATCAATGAAATTGTGGATGATGGCCACATCAAAGAGAGGCAGGTTGCTAAAGATTTCTGCTTCTTCCTTGCTCTTTATCAGCTGCTCAAGAGCATCATCAGCAAGATCTTCATCACTTGATAGATCAATGGGTTCGTCAGGCAGAATTGCGGCAGGAGTCAAGGCTCTTTGATCAGATGGTCTAACAAGCTGCTTCTTCTTCTCCGTTCTCTTGGAGACACGGGACAGATCTTCAGATTGCACACTGGCTTCAGGAGGTGCAGTGGCCGGTGGCTTCGCACGCAAAGTCTTCGGAGGTGCAACTAAGGTTGAAGCTTTTGACTTCTTTTGCTTTTGCGACTTTGGAGGAGGAGCAGGGGCTTCATCAGAGGCAGCACCATTGTCAGAATGATCTACTCTGGCGCCTTGGACCATGATGTAGGTGATGAGGCCATCAAGGTTGGCGTAGGGGCCAATGACATTAGGATTAGCTTCACGGGAGCCATCAGCACGGGGAGCAGAGGGACCTGGGTTGAAGTCCAAACCCAAAGTCTTCTTGTTCTTCTTGGCCGAAGCCACAACAAACTGATAGTTGCACTTGAAGAGCGAATCGTCACGACACCATAGTAGTGAGGTGGGATCTGCGTTCGCTGGCTGTGGCCCACGGACCATGCAAGGGTAGAAGCCTTATTCAATGGCTTCAGCTCGCCTCTTGGGTTGAAGACCTCGATAGAGGATATCACCCCAAGGTCTCTTGATGGCATTCTTCTCTGCATATTCCTTTGTGACAAACTTATACTTGAACCACTCCTCAGCCCAATAGCGACGAATCCATTGGATTCACGTCTTTCTATGATGATAGTTCTCTTCAGGATCTGTCTTGTACAGTTCTGCTAAATCATCAAGCAGATCTTTAGATGTACCTTCTCTGCGCTGTCTGCCACCCTTCCTTGCTGATTTTTCTGTTGCCATGAACTTCAAGCTGAAGGGCTTCAATACGTTCAATGGCTTCAGAGATTTGCGCTTGCTGGTCAAGGTGAGGCGGCTTCAGGGAGAATTTATATGATCTTTGTAAGTATTCTACAAGCGAATGCAGACTATGAGAACCAAGGGATTCTCCCACGGACATGTACCTGTGACAGCATTAGAGATGCGAGGGAAGGGGAAGAGGTCATATGCAGTCTCAGAAGATTTTGAAGATAAATCAGTTTGAAGACATTGACCTCATGTTGCAAAGACATTCACTTATATAGGTGAGTTGGTTCTAGATTTGTACCAATCCATGAATAAGTACAAGTGAGGAATCAAACTAGGCAAGAAATCTAAGTGAATCGACTAAGCAGTATGAGATGCAGATGGAATCGATCTAGCTTGAATAGACAAAAACTACTTTCAGTAAACAGGATGAATCTTGAAGATCAAAAAGGTGGTAAAAATAGAGTTATAATTACCGCAAAAAGAACTGCTAGATGGAAGAATAGGAGACCGAGCAGTTCAGCCCACCGTGCCCTAACTTGGTGACGGAGGACACCTACAGCGATGGCGGAGAGGACGATGTCCGCGGCCGGCGTGAGGACGGCGTCGAAGTAGTCGCGGCAACTAAGCGCTTCGTCACCGGCGTCGTCGCGAGCTAGCGGTGGCGCTAGGGTTTTGACGGAGGTGGAGAGGTGGAAGAAGTATTTCTTTACCGCAGGGGGACAGGTATTTATAAGTAGGTGAGAGACACAGCACAATTACGCTGGTGCCCCTGGCGGTTCACATCTGAGGGGCACGTGGCAAGCATGCAACACACTCAGGGTTGTCCCACGTTCCCACGCCCGCCAGGCATGTCGGAGAGTTGTTCCGGCTTTTCCGGATTTCAACAGTAAAGATAAGCCATTTAAAACAGATTTAATGTTTGTCTCTTTGCCTTCTGCTGACTAGGACACAGAGAAGACATTCGACAGTTTCAACAGAATGCATATGATTTGGACAGATAGATTTTGAGATAGAAAGCATAGAGAGGTTAGGGTCCGATCACATTCACTTAGTTCAAAAGATCCAATCTTGAAGTCATAGCTATAAGTGAATGCTGTAGAGGACAGAACACTAGCATATATATATCGGAAAGCAATCAAATCATCATAGTGCAGAAAGTCGTGAAGACAAATTGAAACTGAAGACAAACCAAATGCGAATTCATTGCAATATAACGCCTTGAGTGAAACACTTCAAACAAGAAAAGTTGGTGGTGGCGTTACCCACCGTATAGGAAGTATTAGACGCAGACACGGCGCACAATTATCGTGGCGCTCTGAAGTCAAATTCCATGTTAATGTATTCACACTCAGAGTGTAAATCTTCATTGATTGAAGATATACCTTACTTTGTGTGTTGCACATCTAAGTCATCAACATGCATAAGTGTTAGGATGTGTGCCTGACCACAGGACGTTAGAGGATTCCAAGATATTTAGCTCACACCGTAACTTGCAAAACCTTTTCTCATCCAAGGGCTTTGTGAAGATATCATCGGTTCCTCTTGATGTTGGCGTGAATGATATCGATATCTTTCTTCATAACATGATCTCTGAGAAAGTGATGACGAATCTCAATGTGCTTTGTCTTCGAGTGTTGGACTGGATTGTTGGCTATTTTGATGGCACTCTCGTTGTCGCAGAAGAGAGGTACTTGTTTCAGGTTGATGCCATAATCCTTGAGAGTTTGCTTCATCCATAGAAGCTGAGCACAACAGGATCCAGCAACAATGTATTCAGATTCAGCAGTTGAGAGTGATACACAGTTCTGCTTCTTCGGAGACCAACAGACAAGTGATCGACCAAGAAAATGACATGTGCCAGATGTAGACTTGCGATCCACCTTGTCACCAGCATAATCAGCATCCGAGAATCCAACCAAATCGAATCTTGAGCCCTTGGGATACCATAATCCGAGTGTTGGGGTGTAAGCCAAATATCGAAGAATTCACTTCACAGCTAAGTGATGTGATTCCTTTGGTGCCGCTTGGTATCGAGCACACATGCAAACACTAAGCATAATATCTGGCCTAGATGCACATAAATAAAGAAAACAACCAATCATGGAGCGGTATACCTTTTGATCGAACTCTTTACCATTGTCACCGGGACCAAGATGGTGTTTGGCTGGCATTGGCACCGTGTAGCCTTTGCAGTCTTCCATTCCAAACTTCTTCAGGCAATCTTTGAGGTATTTCTCTTGAGATATGAAGATGCCATTCCTTTGCTAACGAATTTGAAGACCAAGGAAGAACTTCAGCTCACCCATCATGGACATTTGATATTGCTCTTGCATCATGTACCCAAACTCATCACTGTACTTCTGGTTGGTGCAGCCGAAGATTATGTCATCCACATATATTTGGCACACAAACAGTTCACCATCATATGTCTTCGTGAAGAGAGTCGGATCGAGGGATCCAGGTTTGAAGCCTTTGCTCTTCAGGAAGTCTTTGATTGTATCATACCAGGCACGAGGGGCTTGTTTGAGGCCATATAGTGCCTTGTTTAGCTTGTACACCATATCAGGATGTTTTGGATCTTCAAAGCCAGGTGGTTGTGCGACATACACTTCTTCTTCAATCTTGCCATTGAGGAATGCACTCTTTACATCCATTTGATATAGCAAGATATTGTGATGATTAGCGTAGGCTAGCAGTATGCGAATAGCTTCAAGCCTAGCAACAGGAGCAAATGTTTCATCGAAGTCAATTCCTTCAACTTGGTGTATCCTTGAGCCACAAGGCGTGCTTTGTTTACGGCGACTTGACCATGCTCATCTTGCTTGTTTCGATATATCCATTTTGTTCCAATAATGTTATGCTTGCGTGGATCAGGTCTCTTGACAAGTTCCTAGACATTATTCAGTTTGAACTGTTGAAGTTCTTCTTGCATGGCTTGAATCCATTCAGTTTCCATAAAAGCTTCGGCAACTTTCTTTGGTTCTGATATTGACACAAATGAAAAGTGCCCACAGAAGTTTGCTAGCTGTGTTGCTCTTGATCGAGTGAGCGGACCAGGTGCATTGATGCTGTCAATTATCTTCTCTATTTGGACTTCATTTGCAACACGAGGATGAACAGGACGAAGATTTTGGTCTGGCTGATCATTGTCATCATTGGGAGGATTGTCTCTTCAGGTTGATTTGGTGCAGAGATGATAAGTTCCTCTTCAGGCTGTGCTTAAGAGGGCATGATTTCACCAGTTCCCATCAACTTGATTGCCTTGTTTGAAGGAGCTTCATCTAGTGTACTTGGTAGAATCTCTCTCTATGAACCATTGGTTTCATCAAATTTCACATCCACAGTTTCAACGATCTTGTAGAGATAAAGGTTGAAGACTCTGTAGGAGTGTGAATCCTTTCCATAGCCAAGCATGAAGCCTTCGTGAGCCTTAGGTGCAAATTTTGACTTGTGATGGGGATCCTTTATCCAGCATCTTGCTCCAAATACTCTGAAGTAACTGACGTTTGGCTTCTTGCCAGTAAGCAGCTCATATGATCTTTTGTTCAGAAGCTTATGAATGTATACACGGTTGATGATGTGACATGCTGTATCAATAGCTTCAGGCCAGAACTTTCGTGGTGTCTTGTACTCATCTAGCATTGTTTGAGCCATCTCAATGAGGGTTCTGTTTTTGCGCTCAACAATGCCGTTTTGCTGAGGTGTGTACGGAGCAGAGAACTCATGAGTGATTCCCATTGTATCCAGATACAGATCAAGTCCAGTGTTCTTGAATCAGTGCCATTGTCACTTCTGATGTGCTTGATCTTCACACCATAATTGTTCATTGCACGATTTGTGAAGCGCCTCAAGACATCTTGCACTTCAGTCTTGTACAGAATTATATGAACCCATGTGTATCTTGAGTAGTGCTCAACAATGACGAAGCCATAGAGACAAGCAGTTGTTGTGAGGGTGGAGTAGTGCGTAGGTCCAAATAAATCCATGTGTAATAGCTCGAAGGGTTGAGATGTTGTCATGATTGTCTTCGAGGGGTGCTTTGCCCTTGTCATCTTTCCAGCTTCACAGGCACCACACAGATGATCCTTCTTGAACTTGACATCTTCGATGCCTATGACATGCTTCTTCTTGACGAGTGAGTGTAAGTTCCTCATGCCAGCATGTCCCAGCCTTGATGCGAGAGCCAAGATTACGAAGCTTTTGTGAGAAGACAAGCGGCAAGCTGTGGACCTGCTGAGAAATCTACCATGTATAGATCATCTTTTCGATACCCTTCAAAGACTAGAGATTTGTCAGATTCCATTAGTACAAGGCAACGATATTTGCCAAATATCACAATCATGTTCAAGTCACAAAGCATTGAGACAGACATTAAGTTGAAACCAAGGGATTCAACAAGCATCACTTTATCCATGTGTTGATCCTTTGAGATTCCAACTCTACCTAGACCCAATACTTTGCTTTTGCCAGTGTTAGCAAATGTGATGTGACACTTGTCGGATGGACGTAAGGTTGAGTCCATGAGAAGACTTCGATCACCAGTCATATGATTTGTGCATCCACTGTCCATAATCCATTCTGAAGCTTTTGGTGATGTACCCTACAGTGCAGTTAGGAGGATAGGCTTCACACAAGTGTTGTGAAGCATATGCATTTGACACATATAGGTATAGTCACATTTTATATCAAGGTTAGGACATAGTATGACTGATATGAAATCCAGATGTGAAGAATATTTGAATGATATTTTAACGTGCGTCCACAATGAGTTTTAGGTCCCCAGCAATAGTATCGGACGCTATTAATTGCTGGCCGGAGACCATTTTCTGCAAAAGAGAGTTAGTTCTTCTTTGCCACCCACATTTTCAGTGGGGGCTTAGAAGCAATGAGTCTAAGTGCAGCATCTGAGAATTTTGGCTTTGAAGCCCTAGCAAATAGCCTTGCAGGAGATGAATGATACTCATATGAATAAGCAGAAAAGTTCTTAGTCCTATGAACATAGCGGTTCGAAGATACACGCTCATATTCATAAGTCTGACCATGATTTCCCTGCAAAACATTGGCGTTAGGGTGACTCATGTGAGTCATGTATCTGTATGAAGCCTTTGGGCCATATGAAGCTATAGGTCTGGGTTCGTCTTCTTCCTTGGTGGTGTCATGACGACATTCATAGGAAGACTCTCAATGTACCACTTAGGTACCCAGATCTTCTTCATAGGTGGTCCATTCCTGCAGTTAGTACCAATGTACCTGGCAAACACTTCACCATTCTGATTTTTGAACAACTTATAGTTTGCATCAAAGGATTCATCAATGATAATAGGATTAGCACAGGTAAAGCCGGATAAGGTAGATGGATCTCTGAAGGTTCCTTTGCAGCAACCCATGTGGTTTTGGGGTCTTTGCTCGGGCTTCGATCGAGCCATCAACATTCATTTTCCTTCAACCCAACACCCTCTTTCCTAGGGTTTCGGTTCAGAATCCGCTTTTGAGGACATCGCGAGAGAGTCGATGTCCTTCAAACTTTTGTACATCCTGTTTCAAGCAATGTCTTCAACATGGCATTTTCATCAGCAACAACAATGGTATCCTCCGAGAGGGGTTTGTAACCGCATCGAGAGGTGAAGACAATGAAACAGTAGCAGCGATGGAACATTCGAGAATGCAGATGTAGCATTATCACGCTCAATGCATTTTAGACATGGTGGTTCAAATCCTTCCTGGCGGAACCGATCATTGGCGCGAAGTGACTCATTCACCTTTGAAGATCTTCATGAGCCGCTCTCAATTTCTCAAGCTCTTGTTTCCTTTCAAGATAATCATAGGAGAGCCTTTCATAAGTAGTTGAGAGTGATTCATGGCGACCTTCAAGTTCTTGGTACTTGGCATGAAGACTTTTTATGTCGTCGACTAAGGAATGTGAGCGTGTCATTTCAGCGTCAACAGGTCATCACTTTTGTCTAACAGTTTTTGAGTATGTTCCATAGCCTTTTGTTGTTCAGTTGCAATTTTTGCAAGTGTTTTGTAGCTGGGTTTGGATTCACAATCAGAGTCATCTTCACTTGAAGTTTGAAAGTAAGCATCACGTGATTTTACCTTGGCACCTCGTGCCATGAAGCAGTAGGTGGGAGTAGGATCGTCTGCGTCATTAACTTCAGTGTTGGTGTGGAAGTCATTGTCTTCAGTGTTGAAGATGGACTTGGCGACATAGGCTGTGGCCAGAGCCAGACTTGAAACGCCAGGATCAGACTCCTCTCCAGACTCCACTTCCGCCTCCTCGGAAGCAAACTCCTCCTCAGAATCCATTTCCTTCCCAACAAAAGCACGAGCCTTGCCAGATGAGCTCTTCTTGTATGATGAAGACTTGGAAGAAGATTTTGAGGATTTCTTCTTCTTCTTGTCATCGGAACCATATTCCTTGCTTTTCTTCTTCTTCTTCTCATTGTCCCACTGTGGGCACTCAGATATGTAGTGACCAGGTTTCTTGCACTTGTGGCAGGTTCCCTTCTTGTGATCATGTGTGGAAGCTTCATCATTCCTTGAGCTAGATCGTGAAGACTTTCTGAAGCCTTTCTTCTTTGTGAATTTCGGAACTTCTTCACAAGCATAGCAAGTTCCTTCCAATGTCTTGGGATCTTGAGTGCGGTCAGATTCTTCTTCAGATGAGGAAACAAATTTTGCCTTCAAAGCGCGAGTTCGGCCATAACTTGGTCCATAGATATCTCTTTTCTCAGATAGCTGGAACTCATGTGTGTTGAGCCTCTCAAGTATATCAGACGAATCGAGTGTCTTGAAGTCAGGGCGTTCTTGTATCATGAGGGCAAGGGTGTCAAAGGAGCTGTCAAGTGATCTTAGCAGTGTCTTGACGATTTCGTGCTTGGTAATCTCAGTTGTGCCAAGAGCTTGAAGTTCATTTGTGATATCAGTGAGGTGATCAAACGTAAGCTGGACATTTTCATTGTCGTTTCTCTTGAAGCGGTTGAAGAGGTTGCGAAGAACACTGATTCTTTGATCTCTCTGGGTTGAGACGCCTTCGTTGACCTTGGATAGCCAGTCCAGACTAGCCCGGCGTTTCCAAAGCACTCACACGGCCATCTTGTCCTTTGGTCGGATGACCACAGATGATGTTCTTCATGAGAGTCCAGTTGAATGAACTTCTTGACATTAGTGGGGTGACACCTTCACGGTTTTGGGAGCGCCATTCTTGACGACATACCGAGGTCGACATCAATGGCTTCAAGATGCATCGCATCTTATTCTTCCAGTAGGGATATTCAGTTCCATCGAACATGGGGCAAGCAGCGGAGACCTTGATTATCCTTGCAGTCGACATAGCTGAAACTCCAGGTGGTTAAACCGAATCACACAGAACAAGGGAGTACCAAGCTCTGATACCAATTGAAAGTGCTAGTATCGACTAGAGGGGGGGGGGGTGAATAGGCGATTTTTATGAAAGTCTTCAAAACTTGGAAGTTTCGAAGACACACAACAGAAACAACCTAATTGATATGCAGCGGAAGATAAACTACCCTAAACAAGCCATAGTCACGCATGTCATGATATGAAAGTACAAGACCAATAGCAGTTAGGTAGTAAGGATCAAGATGGAAGATAGTATGAAGCCAATCAACTATAGTAGTCAAGCAATGAAGTCAAACAGATAAACAGATAGGCAATGACTTCACGAAGACAAACTAAAGTAAAGTTGGGAAGGGATAGAACCAGTTGCTTGTTGAAGACACATGATTTGTTGGACCAGTTCGATTCTTTGTGACAACTTTACGTGCAGTTAGGGAGGCTGAGATTCAACTCAGAAGACCGTGTCTTCACCTTATTCCCCTTGAGCTAAGGACACCCAGTCCTTGCCCAATCACTCTGGTAAGTCTTCAAGGGAGACTTCCAAACCTTCACAGACTTTGTTCACCGGCAATCCACAATGACTCTTGGATGCTCAGAACGCGACGCCCAACCGGCTGGAGGATTCACAGTCCTCAAGTGTAATAAGTCTTCAGGTCACACAGACAGAAAGATTTCAGTGATGCCCAACACTCTCTGGCTCTGGGTGTTTGGACTTTCTCCTCGCAAGGATTTCTTTCTCTCAAATGCTTCGAGGTGGGTTGCTCTCAAATGACAAAAGTCGTGCACAAACTCTGAGCAGCCACCAATTTATGGTGTAGGGGGTGGGCTATTTATAGCCACTAGGCAACCCGACCTGATTTGTCCAAAATGACCCTGGGTCACTAAGGAACCGACACGTGTTCCAGCGGTCGATTTCAAACACACGCGGCAACTTTACTTGGGCTACAAGCAAAGCTGACTCATCCAGCTCTGGATAAGATTTGCTCTCATTGTCTTTGCTCGAAGACATAGGATTTGAGTTGAGCATCACTTCAGTCACTCTGACTTAGTTCACTTGGACCCCACTTAACAGTACGGTGGTTCCTATGACTCAACAAAGAAGAAAAGGAAACAACGAAACCACACAGTCTTCACGCTCCATAGTCTTCACACAATGTCTTCTCATGTCATTGTCTTCAATATGAATATCTTCTCATACCACCATTGTCTCGAATGTCTTCATACATTTTTAGGGGTCATCTCCGGTAGGTAAACCGAATCAATGAGGGACACTACCTGCGTTATCCTGCAATTCTCACAAACGCATTAGTCCCTCAACCAACTTTGTCGTCAATACTCCAAAACCAACTAGGGGTGGCACTAGATGCACTTACAAAGTGAAAGTGGATACTCTAAAATACACAAGATAAGCGTGAGTGCTATGGATGGCGTTCTCGTAGGGAGACGGGAGCGGATCCATAGTGGTGTATTGATATGGTGAATATGTGGACTCGTGTGCGCCACCTCAAAGGAGTTACATGCAGTCGTAGTTCAGGATAGCCACCGAGTTAAAGCTGGCTTGCTGCAATTAAACTCCACCACCCCCCTTGTTGATAATGATGCATATGTAGATAGTCTTGATGTAAGTCTTGCTGGGTACATTTGTACTCATGTTTGCCTATTTTATGTTTTGAAGAGAGACTTCAGTCTCACTAGTAGTTCCACATGGACTTCGACGTTTAGCTTGTTACCTCAGCTACGATCTTGTGCCCTCGGCAGGATTCGGTAGATAGTCAGGCTTCTCAGCCTTTTTCATTTATAGTTGGCTGTACTCAGACATGTTAAGCTTCCGCGTGTGCTTTGACTTGTATGCTCTGAATGTTGGGTCATGAGACCCATGTTTGTAATATCTCGCTCCTCAGAGCCTATTGAATAAAATACTTGAGTTGTAGAGTCATGTTGTGATGCCATGTTGTATTTGCACATATCGAGCATATTGTGTGTATGTTATTGAAATGCTTGGTATGTGTGGGATCGACTATCTAGTTGTTTATCCTTGGTAGCCTCTCTTACGGAAATGTCTCCTAGTGCTTCCTTTGAGCCATGGTAGCTTGCTCTGCTCCGGAACACGTAGGCTGGCCGGCATGTGTCCTTCTTCGTTCTGTATGCATCCCTTGGGAAATGTCACGCGATGAATACCGGAGTCTGTTAGCCGCAACAGCCGGTTCACGAGTCTGCTAGCCCAGTGCTACTGGCTCGATTCACTCGTTGATGACCGACACGTTCGATCTTTGGGTCATGGATGCTGTCCTGTAAGTTTGTGCCACTTTGGGTTTACGACTAGCCATGTCAGCCGGGCTCCTTATCATATGGATGATAGTGACACTATCATATCGTGTGCCAAAAGGCATAAGCGGTCCCGAGCAAAGGTAAGGCGACACCTGTGGGGATACCGTGCGTGAGGCCGCAAAGTGATATGAGGTGTTACATGCTAGATCGATGTGGCATTGAGTCGGGGTCCTGACAGTTTTGGTATCAGAGCTTGACTACCTGTAGGATTATGAAAACCAAACTGGTCGAAGTTGAGTCTAGAAATTCTTTAGTTATATAAGGGAATTGATTGTGGGATGGAACGTAAGGCTCTTTTTACTCCTTTACCTTATGCCCTTCTGATCTGAGTCATCTTATCTTTTCCTACGGGGTTAAGGAACTAGGCTCTCTCCTTCTTCTATCAGGATCATGTGTTACTAATCCGTAGACTTATAGAATTGTTGGACTTAAGCCTTGGTTCAGCTCCTACTACTTCCGTGTATTCATAGCTGGTCTCAAAATCTTGATATTTTGATGATCGAGTGGTTATGCCACCATTTGTCGGATGTCTCAAGTCATGTTGAGCATTTACAGTCGTTATGCTGTCCGAGTCATCCCAGGTTTCTAAATAGTCTGAAGCATTTGCTAAATCCCTTCCTCCCGTTTTGATGTCATTTTGGCCAGATTAACCACACTAATTGTCGAGTTGAGGTACTTCGTTACCTCGCCGTATATGTTGGAGCTAGTATTATGACCCTAGGTGTCTTATAGAATCACCTAGTAATCTAGCCATGTTTTGTGTTCTAGTGTGATAACTCTGGCCATCATTCTCGAAAGCATCCTGAGATGCCACTTAGTAGTAGGTACTCTATTCCTGGGTTTTGAACCCGATATTCACCCTACTTACTTCATGTTGGTAGTGTTTGCTAGTTCCTTTAGGTTATTAGTAACCTTGTGATAGCCCTCGAGGTTCATGGTATATTCTTCTTTCAAGTACCATGAACTTCTTATGGCAGAAGTTCCTCGCTGAACCGAAAGATCACAATCAGAGTGCTCTTGACAATTTCCCGATTCTCTATTGTGACTCTGCCAACCCTACCTTTCTGCATGGATTATCCGGAAGAAATGTGCGAGCCTTGCTCGACATGCTAATCTATGCATCCACAACTCAGAAAACGATATGTTCCTTTGAATTGTCCCTCCTTAGTTGTTTCCTGGCCCTCGTCTATCAATTGTTAGTCAAGAGTGATTATGCATTCGCGTATCGATGCCTATTATTCCTGTGGCCCGTCAAGCCGTTCTATTTCAGAATGACTAGGAGAAACAAACTCCAGAACCTCATCCATATCCAAGATTGGGTCAAAGTAGTTGTACCTCGCAGATCAAAATGCCAACCCAGCTTTTGTTCTGTTCTACCTTGTAGTATTACCATCTTTAAATCAAGAATGCCATGGGAATTGCACACCATCCTATGAACTCTTGATACAGTGATACTCTCTCCATCATTATTCATTTCTTGGTCCCCATGTTGTCGCAACCGGAATGCCGACAAGTGAATCATGATGTGTGAAATCTATACTCCTAGCAACCTTGTTGCCTGGTAGTTAAAGGACAATAACTTCATTCTTGGCGTGTTGGTTCCTGAACCATTGTGCTAAGATAGATTGTGCTACCTAGTCCCTGTTTTTGGTGGACTCTTCGATCAATGAGTTAGGATTGTGTTAATACCTCGCTCTTTGAATCATATCGTCCTGCCCTGAAAAGCAAGATTATTCTCGAGCTTAGTAGCATATTGGTGGCTCGTGATTTTCCGATTATCTTCCCGGAAGTATCACTAGGTTGTCCCCCTGACCAATGCGTTGAGCTCGTGATCAAGTTGGTTTATTGTAAACCAACCTTCTACAAGAATCTGTGCAGGATACCCCTGAGCTAGTTAGTTAAGCTAAACAACAACTTGGAGAGTTGGAAGATAAAAGCTTGTCCGATTTAGTTCATTTTAAGGGATATCTTGTATGTGTGTTGAAGAAAGATGGTATTTTCATCGATTGACCCTCGTGATCAGTTAATGGACCTATCATCTTATCCAATCTTTGATTCGAGTATGGGCTATCCTCAAATCAAATCAGAACCAACGATAAATGTTGTCTTACTCGTGGTTGTTTCTTCGAGCATACACCATTATATCTTTTGGGTCTGACCAATGCTATCACCTTGTTCACATAATTGTGGAATTCCACTTATATGGAAACCTGGATGAATTGTTGTTCAGCCCATCGACAACATCCTTATCTCCTCCATGATTCTGTTGGATATTAAGCTAGTGTTGGAAACTTTGTAAACAATGCCTTCAAGTTCCGTCCCTGAGGTATATGTTTGGATGAGAGCAGTGACTTCCTCTAATTCACGTGTATCTGATGTAAGTTGCCGCCGTGAATTCGAGAAAGTTTGTTTTTGCCTCCTTTGGAATCATCCCAAGTCAGTCACGCATGTGCGAAGTACTCTATGGTTTGATAGGTTGGCCGCCTCCATTCTATATGCGTTTCCTAGCACACCAAGCCACTGATTGATTTGTTCAAGGAGAAGAAGTTCCTTCTTAGGATCCGGACTTATGCAAGGGCTTCGATATCCTCGATGAGCGTTCCCCCACCTGAACTCGGTAGTGTTTTATTATAAGACTACTATGTGGTCATGCTTGTCTGGGACAGCGTGTTCACATGTGTGTAGCAGAACAAGCTCATGTTTTGGAGCTTGCTAACATAGTTCATTTCCCGAGAATCTCGCAACGTCATCTCATCGGTTTGTGTTGCAAACTTTCTTTTCCAGACACGTTGTCTGAATTACCCTGTTACCAACCAGATCTAAATCTTAGGCAGATATGATGGTTGGAACTTCTCCCAAGAACTATGATATAGGTTCCAGTGAAGTGGACGCACCTAGCTGGAAGCACTATTATTGTAGTATCTTGTTTAAGTCGTTTGGTCACCTCCCATGAGGATCTCGCATGACCTATTCTAGAAGTTGATCCTTATGGATTTTGTGCTCCCCAAGTCCAACTTTTTACTTGATGTTCTAGATATCAAACCATATCTATGAATGGGATACACTAGCACATCAAGGAGAACATTAGAAGAGGAGTGCTAAATGTCTCTCGGTCGATCATCCAGATTTCGTTTCCTTGGCCCCGCTAAGGTGAAATCTGAGAAAGTGTTGTCTTCCTTTATATCCGCCTTGTCCATCACTATTCATCATGGTAGTAAGATGTGTTGCCAGGATCCTCGGCACGGATGTTGGTAGGACCTTGATGGGTATGGAAATGCTCAAGTTCTTGAGAGTACACTCTGTCACTTGGTTATATCCTCGGTATCAACTGGAGTGTGCCTCCCGTTTGCCAAGTTGTTCCATAACCATAGTTTCCTTTCCAATCTGAGTATGTCGTTCCTTCCAACTCCTTCAAATGATTGTTTGTGATTGCCTTAGGGTGGCATAAAGGGTTTCAATGATCTCTGTATCAAAAGTAATTCTTTTTGCCACTGAAGGGAATAGCTCTACTAGTCACCTCCCCTAAGATGTCTCGTTATGGTATCATGGGCAACTTAACTCCTCGCTACATTGAAACCCCCCTCACTATCTATTAAAGCGTGGAATTGTTGCCTACCAAATCGAACTTTTGCCATCTGTGTCTTCCATCCCTCTTGATGTGTGTTTTGTGTCTCAACTCGAGAGATGTTCCTACATCTCACTCCATGAGTTGATCCTGAGTTGCTCGATCTTCGAGAAGATCGATTCCTGTAGAATTTGTTTCCGTCGTCATCGTGTTGGACAAAGACCTCAAAGGCAAAGGTACCAAGATCAGCATCTTCCAGAAGGGCAATCGGATCATGAAGATCGTGTTAGCTTTGTGTCCCCTCTGTCCTCTTACCTCGCGTCTTGAATCTCGGGATGAGATTCTCGTTTAGTGTGGGTGAGTTGTCATATCCCTAGATTGATGACTGTAATTAGTTGCACCAGTGAGCTTCAAGCATCATGTTTAAATTCAAGGAATTTGAATTGAGGGAATTTTAAGCCTCAAAATTTAATTAAAGAGGGGCAAAGAACCCTGGTAAAATCACATTCAATGTCTTCCAAAATGTTCTTATAATTGTTTGATATTTTTGGCAAGGTTTCTAAACCAAACCAAAAATAGTGAACATTTTTGTGGAATATTTTGGGCATGGAATTTAAATCATTATTGTATTTGAATTTGGAATTATATTCATAATATATATAATATATTTTCAAATAACTTTGAAACATTTTATGTGCATTTGGAATAGTCCATTCAGCAACATAAAAATATCCAGAGGATATTTGGCACGGTGTTGAATCTGTTTTGATTTTAAACAGTGGCAAAATTAAACAAAAGAGAAGGAAAATAGAAAAGAGAAATAAAAAGAGAAGGAGAGTACCTGAGCCACTTACCTGGCCTGGCGATGTTACAGCCCAGCTGGCCAGCACACCTGGCGGCCCAGCCCACCAGGGGCAGCCTCGTCTTCTACCTCTTGCTAGTAGGCAGAGGAGAAGCTGGGCACGACGCACGCGCGCGCCACCTCCACCCTGCTTGCCTGCCTGCCTCCTCCCCCCTTGGACGCCTCTCGCAGCGCCACGCCACTGCCTGGACCTCTCTCACTCTCTCCCGTGCTCCTCCCCTCCTCTAGCTCTCTCCCTCGCACCACCCGAACGCGCCGCCGCCGCCGACGTGCACCACCGCGGCCACCGCCTCCCCCTCGCTTCCCTGACTGGCTCAGAGCTCCGCCTCGTCGCCCTAGACCTCTCCGCCGAGCCACGCGGCACCGGACACCTACGAACGCTGTCACCGTGGTCGTCTTCTACCTGGGCATCCGAGATCGCCGGCGACCGCACGTCGTCTCCAGCCCGTCCCCGAGCCCGCTGAGACCGCCGTACGACTCCCTGTGAGCTCCTGATTCTTTCCCCTTGCTCGCCCCCTTCATTCCCGTCCCCTAGCTCTGTCTTCCACCACGGTCGAAGCTCACCGCCGCCGTGGTTCTCCACCGCCATGGCCAGACCCACCGTCGCTCACTTACGAGCACGGGATCGTGCTCCGTATCTCACCAGGAGCATGTAGCACCCATCAGTGCCTCCCCTAGAGCACCGCAACACCGAACCCGAGCTCACCCAAGCTCCGGCCGCCGCCTAGCTCGCCGCTGCCACCGCCACAGTGCACCCCAGCCACTGCCGCTCGTTGAGTTGGATGCGGGAGAGCCTGGGCTTCACATTCATGCCATCCGCCGTTGATTTGGTCGCCAGAGGAGCGTTTCCGACGCCCTCCATCGTCTCTGGCGTTGCCGGCGACGAGCCACGGGTCAACTCCGGCAAGTTTGACCCCGGTTGACCAGATTTGACTCCCCTCTGAGTCACTGACACGCGGGCCCGGCCCTACTAACTAATCTAGGATTAGTGCTAATTAAACCAGGATAGTTAGTTAGTAACTGACCTACGGGTCCCACTGGTCAGTTAGACCGGGGCTGTCCGTTGACCTGCTGACATCACTAATAAGTCATGCTGACGCAGTAAATATTTTCTGGGATTTAAAATAAATCAAAAATGATTTATTTATTTCAAAAAATGTCCTAAACTTCTAAAAAATCAAAGAAATTCAACCATAACTCCAAATGAAATAATTTATATATGAAAAATTATCAGAAAAATCCAATCTATCCATCTGTACCATTTTCATGCATGTTAGAACAACTTATGACTACTGTTTAGAATAATTCAATTAAATGGCATTTAAGAAATCACATATGGAGTTTGAATTTGAACCCAGTGTTCAAACCAACTTCATTTAACTTGTTGTTAGTTGCATTAGCTCAATCAATAGCATATTGCCATGTCACATTCATGCATCATATTGTTGCATTGCATTGATTGTGTTTCCTCTCTGTTGCCGGTAATTGTCCCCCTTCAATAGACGTGTTTCAACGATGAGTTCGATGACACCGATGAAGAGCTATACTATCTTCAGAAGTGCCAGGCAAGCAAAACCCCCTTGTTCATTCCGATACAATCCCACTCTCTCGCTCCTGCTCTCTTTTACTACATTAGGACAACAATGATTCATCTGTTACATGTTGCGGTAGTTGAACCCCCTTATCCTCTGCATGACCTTTCATTGCCACAGTAAATAGATGAAACCCACTAGCATGAGTAGGAGTTCTTTGAGCCCTGATGTGCCTACTCATTCATGCTTGTTTGTCATGCCTACTATTGCTTAGAGTTGTGTCAGATCTGATTCATCGGGGATGAGTTGGAATGTGGTGAACATGTCCTACTGTTGAGAGCTAAGTGTGTGAACACGATTTGGTAAAGGTAGCGGTGAGAGGCCATGTAGGAGTACATGCTGGGTTGTCTCATTGAAACCGTCCTCAGGAACTGAGTTCTGTGTTTGTGATCCATGAACAGTTACAACCACACATTGGGCTCCGGGCGCTCCAAGCTCTCTCGACTTATTAATCAACCTGATCTCTGTCCAGGAGTTGCAACTAGTTTCTGGTGTTTGTAGGTAGTGTTAGTAGTCTAGCAAGTGGCACCCAGTATAGGTGGGCTTGGGACAGACTAGGCACAGTGACCTGGTGTACCAAGTGGCACCCGGTTGGTGGACTTGGGAACCCTACACACATCGTTTGGGGCCGTGAGTGACACCCAGGCCGGATCTGCTTGCGGATGGAACCCGAATAGGCGATAAACCTGGACTAGAGACTTGTGTGGTTAGTCAGGTCGTGGCCGACACCCTCGCCAGGCTTCTGCTTGAAGGTTGCCAAGATACACGAGGTGTACATGGCGGTAAGTGGCGAGAGCGTGTGTGAAGAAGTACACCCCTGCAGGGTTAACATCATCTATTCGAATAGCCGTGTCCGCAGAAAAGGACTTCTAGGTTACCTGTACAGTTCATAGACAAGTGAAAGTGGATACTCTAAAATACGCAAGATAAGCGTGAGTGCTATGGATGGCGTTCTCGTAGGGAGACGGGAGCGGATCCATAGTGGTGTATTGATATGGTGAATATGTGGACTCATGTGCGCCACCTCAAAAGAGTTACATGCAGTCGTAGTTCAGGGTAGCAACCGAGTCAAAGCTGGCTTGCTGCAGTTAAACTCCACCACCCCCCTTGTTGATAATGATGCATATGTAGATAGTTCTGATGTAAGTCTTGCTGGGTACATTTGTACTCACGTTTGCCTATTTTATGTTTTGAAGAGAGACTTCAGTCTAACTAGTAGTTCCACGTGGACTTCGACGTTTAGCTTGTTACCTCAGCTACGATCTTGTGCCCTCGGTAGGATCCGGTAGATAGTCAGGCTTCTCAGCCTTTTTCATTTATAGTTGGCTGTACTCAGACATGTTAAGCTTCCGCGTGTGCTTTGACTTGTATGCTCTGAATGTTGGGTCATGAGACCCATGTTTGTAATATCTCGCTCCTCGGAGCCTATTGAATAAAATACTTGAGTTGTAGAGTCATGTTGTGATGCCATGTTGTATTTGCACATATCGAGCATATTGTGTGTATGTTATTGAAATGCTTGGTATGTGTGGGATCTGACTATCTAGTTGTTTATCCTTGGTAGCCTCTCTTACGGAAATGTCTCCTAGTGCTTCCATTGAGCCATGGTAGCTTGCTACTTGCTCCGAACACGAGGCTAGCCGGCATGTGTCCTTCTTCGTTCCTGTGTCTGTCCCTTCGGGGAAATGTCACGCGATGAATACCGGAGTCCTGTTAGCCCGCTACAGCCCGGTTCACCGGAGTCCTGCTAGACCAGTGCTACAGCCTGGATTCACTCGTTGATGACCGACACGTTCGATGATGGGTCATGGATGCCTGTCCCTGTAAGTTTGTGCCACTTTGGGTTTACGACTAGCCATGTCAGCCCGGGCTCCTTATCATATGGATGCTAGCGACACTATCATATACATGTGCCAAATGGCACAAACGGTCGCGGGCAAAGGTAAGGCGACACCTGTGGGGATATCGTGCGTGAGGCCGCAAAGTGATATGAGGTGTTACATGCTAGATCGATGAGGTATTGAGTCGGGGTCCTGACAGTTTAAGAATAGATTTCCAAATTCAAATACAATAATGATTTAAATTCCATGCCCAAAATATTCCACAAAAATGTTCACTATTTTTGGTTTGGTTCATAAACCTTGCCAAAAATATCAGACAATTATAAGAACATTTTGGAAGACATTGAATGTGATTTTACCATGGTTCTTTGGCCCTCTTTAATTAAATTTTGAGGCTTAAAATTCCCTCAATTCAAATTCCTTGAATTTAAACATGATGCTTGAAGCTCACTGGTGCAACTAATTACAGTCATCAATCTAGGGATGTGGTAGAATGGAGGCGGATGACTGCAGCTATGGCCGGCGCACTAGTTTATATAGCAATGGTGGGTGGCGGAGGTATAGAGGGGTGGCACCAGAGTAGCCACCTCGGCAACCGCGTATCATTAATGTGGGCAGCAGACGGATGGACGGACGATACTTGTGTCATTTGAACATGGAGCAATCGCCTGCACCAGAAAGCAGTGCGGGCGGCGCTGACCGTTTCTGGCAGAAAGCGCGCGTGGGCGAGGGAGGCGGTCTGGGTGGGCCAGGGCGGTCAGACTCGTGCTTGGCAGCGGGTTGGTCCAACAGTCGGACATGCTGGCTCACCAGCGAGCTCACTGAGCTGAGCGACGACAATCAGACGATGGACGTAGCTTCCGACCAGGAGCCGACGCCACTGTCCAAGCCGGTTCATGTCGTGTTCACCATAGAGCAGGTGCGCCCGCACTTCGACGCACTAATGGTGGAAGAGCTACCAGCGCAGGAGGGCTTGTGCTGCAACCTCTGTCTCCTCAACGAGCACCGGCGAAGAAGCGAACGACAATGCCGTCGCGAACATGTGGCCCTATGATCCTGGCTTCCTGAATGAGCAGCGGGCGCTGTATCGGACCATCTATGGGGCCCATGAGGCCATCTCCGTTGTCCTTTGAGTTGTTGCGCTCGTCGTGGCGCCACCGTCTCGCATTGTCAACATGGTCAACGGACATGAGGAATGTGGAGATGGCTTTACTCGGAGAGGATGACAGTGGGGACCCACCAGGGCCATAGATGCACGTATGCAAGTGCCTCCTTATTATATACAAATATTTTTTTTACTTCCTCCTGTTTTCCTAACATCATGGTCCCACACCATTGTCAACCTATGTAGTCAATAAATGAGAGAATTGCACAAGGAGCGGCCGACAGCTGGGACCAAGCAGGTCGGGCAGTGTTTGTGTTTTTGAGTTTTTCTTGAGCGATGTTTTTGTTGTTGTTCATAGGAGATTAGGGTATTAACTGGGTGGGCTGTGGCCCGTCTACCCCAGGACAGATATGCAGCCCAGATATTAATTTTTTTCAAGTTGAAAATGGTAAGCCCAGCTATAATTTTTTTTTGAGGAATACCAAGGCAAGGTGAACTTGTTATTCTCCGCCTCGCTGGGGTGCAAATCTTTCCTAGGAGGGATGCATTCGGCTTAACAAGAAATGGGCTTTAAGAAATAATAAATGGGATGTAATTATAAAACTAGGCAGTAATTATAAAAAATGCACCAAACACGTTATTAGTTTTAAAATATTATTTTGGATTTCGAAAAATTTAATTTTATTAATTGTTGCGTGCGCAATATTTTGAGATTATTTTTAATCTGACTAAAAATTTCGGGATAAAAATATTTCGGATCCCATCAAAATGTGAGAAATTTTATTGAATTCTGTTTTGAGTGGTTGGTTGAAATTATTAATCGTTGTCCTAGCTAGAAAATGGGTTGTACTTTTAACTAATTGTAAATGGGTTGTAGTAAATTCCATTAGAATTCAAAAATGGGTTGTACATTCTTACAAATCGCAAATGGGCTATATGTTCTCTGCCACACACTTTTGGGCCCACAAAGTTGAGGCGTCCCCTAAAAAAACTAAGTTGACGCGTATTCAAGGCTTTGTCAACTTATAGGCAACACACGGTTCTTGCAGCAGTGGCCATTGGATGTCGTGCAACCCACGTACTCCCCTCCGCGTGGGCATCCACTGTCGCGTCTTCCCCGCCTCCATGTCGTTCCCTTCCTAGCCCTCGCCGTCGTCCACCGCCTTGGTGCTCTCAGCGCAGCGTGGTCAACGTGGTCAACGGAGGACAACCATCGAAAGAGGACTTTAAGCGGTGAGGCTGACAGCTGGACCCACCAGCTACATCTTCGAACACAAGGAAGTGCCTTCTTATTACTCGCAAAATAAAAATGATTCCTCCCTCTGACAGCTGGGACCGAGTAGCTATATCTTCGCACGTAAGGAAGTGTGTCCTTATCCTCCCTGACCGCTGGGACCCACCCGGTCAAAGCATACATAGTGGGGTCTGTCTAGTCGTGAACGTGTACGTACATATTGGTCGATCGGTCTCTCTGCAAGTATGAACCGTGGCCAAGTAAGTAGCGGCACGTGTCGTTGTAGAGCACCCGGCATAGCAGTTCACGCAGTCCTGTCTAAGTCCTGTACATGTACGTACAGCCACAGGGCAAAATTACGGCCACATACGTACATATGGGCGGGGTCTCGAGCGTGTACTCGCGCATATATATATATACGGACGGCCAAGGCTTGTGTACATGGAGAGGCAACAGACGGCAACAACGGCATCCAGTTCATCGGGCAGCGAACCGGCTGGGTCGGAACGGAGAAATAGCATCTCGTTCATAGGGAGGCAACTGACTGGGTTGAATGCGTTGTGTTCATCGAGAGCCAACCGGCTTGGACGGAACAGCCGATCGAAACGAGGACTGTCGTACCACAGAACGGAGGAAACGGCCTTGTGTTCGACTGGCCACGGTCGAAATGGGATCATGTTCATCAGGGGGGGGGTCTGGCATACCGCAAAATAGAGGAAACGGACTTCTCTTGGACCTCCTATGGTCAAAACGGGGTCCTGTTGATCGGGAGGGGTGTGGCGTACTACAAAATGGAGGAAACGGACTTGTGTTGGAATGCTACGGTCGAAACGAGGGTCCTGTTCATCGGGAGGGGTGTGGGGTACCGCAAAACGGGACTCCACGGGATATTGTTCATCTCCATTGTCGACTGCATCCACGGGCTGTTCATCCACCGTCGACCTCCTCCAGCCTCCACCTGCGACTGGTCATACATGGCATCTCCCCTCCTGCCTCCACCAGCCACACTGTTCATCCACGGGCTCCTGTTCATCCAGCCACCACCGCTCCTCCACCGGCTACTGTTCAACCAGCCCTCTCCACGGGATCCTGATCAACCACCACTCCACGGGCTAATGTTCATCCAGCCCTCCACCGGTTACTATTCAACCAGCCCTCCAAGGGGTCCTGTTCGTCCAGCCCTCCACGGGGTCATGTTCATCCACCCCCAACTGGCTCAATCGAGGTCATGTTCATCCAGCGGCAACGACCTCTACTACCACAAGGTCCTATTCATCCGCCCGCCCCCCACCGGAAACTGTTCATCCAACCCCCCCCCCCCCCCGGCCCCCAACAACGCTCACTGTTCATCGAGAGGTAGCATCGATCGGCTTAAGTTAGCAGCAGTAGCGAAGGAATCACTCGGGTTTAGTTAACAGCAAGGGATCGATTGGGGTTCGGAAACGTAGCTAGTGCAATCGCTCAGGTTCAGTTAGAGCCCAATGCCTCGCTCAGGTTCAATTAGAGCGCAATGCCTCACACACGCGCGCATACGTGTACGAGAGAAACGCACAAACCTCCATGCATCGCTCGGCCCAGACCACCCACCGGAACCGGGAACTCCCCAATATTTTCCTCGCCCTTGCTTCTGCCACGATTTTTTATGTCATGGACAACCCAAAGAATGTCATGCAGCTGCGTCTTCAGCCCACCCAGGACGAAAGGCCCATTTTCTGTCATGATTTTTGTCATAGAAGTAGGAGCCCACCACATCTATGATGATACCGGGTTTTGTCAAAATTACCGTCAAAGAAGTGCCATAAGCATGACATAATTTTTTTCGTTCGGCCCAAAATGTCACGGATGTGTCTTTTTTTGTAGTGCAAGAAGGCAGAGGACGTCACCGAGCTGAACGTGTGCAGAACGCGAAGGTGCCGTGTGTTCGGTACTCGATCGGTTGGATCACAAAGAAAGTTCGACTACATCAACCACGTTGTGAAACGCTTCCGCTTATGGTCTACGAGGGTACATAGACATACTCTCCCCCTCGTTGCTATGCATCTCCATAGTGAAAGTGCAACTAATCCCCGGGTGGTTTTGGTAATTCATAACAACATATAGCTCATTGAACTAATATCCTTTCAAGTTAAATATTTCAGAGTGTTCAGTGATTGGCATGGCATGGACTAGGGATGTGGACCCCTCAAAATGCTAAGGTCAAAGATTGGCAAAGGCTCAAGACTCTTCATTTTCATTTTAGTGAGCCAAGATCACACTGAGTCCGTAGGAAAGCCAATACTATTAAAACGGGATCAGGTGTTGCTTAATGGTCTACTTGCTCAAAGTGCTTAGTGATATTGCTCCAAAACCCTCAGCCACTTTCTCATTTCCACATATGTCCAAATCCTAAAGTCAAACTCAGCCCCACCGATTTATTCTATCCGGCGCCACCGAGTTCATTTGACCTAGTCATTGCTAAAAACCGTAGACAATTTGATCTCACCAAGATGGCCTTGCAACCTCTCGGTTACCTGTTGTAATTATTTTGGTCTCATCAAACTGAGCAATCGGACCCACCGAGTTTGCATGACCAACTCTTTGTTTGCTGATTGCTGAAATCAGTCTCACCGAGTTCACGCAATCGGTATCACCAAGATGAGGTTTTGACCTAACCCTAGCACATCGGTCCCCATCGAGTTGATCATGTCGGTCCCACCGAGATTCCTAACATTCACATTTTGAACTAAATCGGTCTCACTAAGTTCTTGTATTTCGGTCTGACCAAATTGGGTCAAATGTGTGTAATGGTTGGATTTTGTGTGGAGGCTATATATACCCCCTCCACCCCTTCTCCATTCAAGGGAGAACTGATACGTCTCCGTCATATCTATAATTTCTATTGTTCCATGCCAATATTCTACAACTTTTACATACTTTTGGCAACAATTTATATGATTTTCTTGGACTAACATATTGATCCAGTGCCCAGTGTCAGTTCATATTTGTTGCATGTTTTTTTGTTTCGCAGAAAATCCATATCAAATGGAGTCCAAACACGATAAAAACTTACGGAGACTTTTTTGGAATATTTGTGATTTTTGGGAAAAAGAATCAACACGAGACGATGCCCGAGAGGGCCAAAAGGCAGGGGGCGCGCCCCAGGGGGTAGGGCGTGCCCTAGGCCCTTGTGGTCAGCCATGTAAGGAGGTTGGTGCCCTTCTTCTGGCGAAAGAAAGATAATATCCGAATAAAAATCATGTTAAAATTTCAGCCCAATTGGAGTTATGGATCTCCGGGAATTTAAGAAACGGTGAAAGGCCGGAATCTAGGAGCGCAGAAACAAAAGGAGAGAGAGAGAGAGAGAGAGAGAGAGAGAGAGAGAGAGAGAGAGAGAGAGAGAGAGAGAGAGAGAGAGAGACTACAAGAAATATGTCAACTTGTGACCACCACTATTGGTCACTGAAAGGTCATGGTTTTTCATTTGCGACCTTTTTGTGACCAAAAACAGAAGGTCAAAAGCTGGTGGTCGTAAACTGACTATAGCGACCTTTCTTCTCGAATGGTCGTAGACGTTTATGACCAAAATATGTCCACTATGGCGTTTTGGTCACTAGCAACCTCCCCAGTCCACGTAGGCATCTAGCGTGGCAAGCTGATGTGGCACAAGATTCATCCCGGTCCAATTCGGTGTTTATATGGGCCGGGCCCATTAATTCAGCCCATTTATATTTTTTTCCCTATGAATTTTTTGTCAGCTTCATGGACCAAGCCCAACATTGCAGCCTTTTTATTTTTGGGCCATGGCCTTTTAGTCTACTGATTTTCTATTTTGATTTTCTATTTTCAACTATTATATATTCAAGCTGGTCCCACTAGTCAGATGGGTCCAACCTATCATGTTCATCTCTCAAATTGGTCCCATATGTTAGAAATGTACAAATTTGACAAATTATTTTCATAAGTGGCCTCACTGGACAAGTTTCCATTCCACAAGTTTTCAAATCACATACATAATCAATATTTCAAATAGTACAAAGAACACATAAAATTCATCAAATATACCACTAAATAGATGTATTACAATCTTTACGACACAGATATGCTACAATGAGTTGGACTTCACGGCTTCACACTTGGCTTCACACTTCACGGCTTCACACTTCACGACTTCACACTTGAGCTTCTGTAAAGGAGGAACCACCACAATTTTAAGTCTACAATACAACAATTGATATTAATCAAGGATAAAAACAAAAAGAAGTAATAGGTTCAAATGAGAAGGCAGCATGAAACTAGTGATACAACAACATGCAGAAAACACTACAATGTAATACTGTTGTAAGTTCATATCAGCGCAAAATCAGCACTATTATATAGAGCAAATGACATGCCCCCTTTTAATAAAACTGTAGTGTATGCTGGTGACAGGACAAGGGATTGTAGTGTATGCTAGTGACAAAACATGGGATAAGACTAATATGATGTGCCAAATTGCCCGGAATAGTGCTTACATGCAGCATCTTCATATTTCAAAACGACCAATAGACTAGTTAGCTGGCAAAACACTAAAGAAGGCATAGACAGAAACGAAGGTAACATGCATCAAATCAAAAAATAGTGAGCACTGAACCTACATCATATCTATAGTAACATCACCAATCAGGTTGCATGTGTATATGCTAGAAATCAAGAATCGAAAGGACTTCAACTTGTTTCGAATATCTTGCCTCTGTTGCTCCCAGTTCAGTAAAGAAATGGTCAAGCAGTGAGCGCTTCGCCTCATGGACTTGGCAGTGCACACTAGATTTCGGGATGGAGCATAAATAGAATACCTGGAAAAGAACAATAAAGAGCTATACAGTTAAGTAAGCATCCTTGGCTGTACAAATAAGTGAAGAGAACAATAAAGAGTTATACAGTCTAGAATTTCAGTTGAGAAACAGTAACTTGATGTAAAGTCGCTTGAAAACAGAAAACACCTTACAAGCTTGTGAAGCTTACCATGATTTCAAAAGCATGGGTTATCTAATCTTTTATGCCATCCTCCCAAAATTTGGTTGGATGATTCTGCAACTGTAGTTGTACCCAGCTGCTCAAAATATAAACATATAGATGAGTGCTTCTCACATGTCACCAGAGGTAAATAGCAATACACGTAAATGAATGAACAGGGGCATATTCTACAGCAAGATGAACCAACAGAGATATATCTTGTATCCTACAGCAATCAAGTTAGAAATCACATCCATTTTCTAATTAACCAGCACCTAAATATATACATGCACTACTTCAGGAAATTTATGAATAGGAGATGTATTAATAGCAGATTACGAACTAATGTACTTGTACTTGATCTGGTTGAATAAATGCAGATTAAGTTCCTCGTACAGCCAGCTCCAACTTATGCTACTAGCTATTGACAGAAAAACACACAGACTAGAGGGGGGAGGAGATCCGATGACAGTATGGCTACATCAGGCGACCCCGAGGGAAGATCTAGCGCCCCGTGGATTGGTCAACCCTAGGATCTGACGCGCGCCTCCGTTGCCGAGGCCATCCATCTCGCCTGCGAGCTTGATGGTCCAGGCCCCCACAACGATCAAGTCGTGATCCATGCGGAGCTCCACCTCTGCACGGCTGATCCATGCTCCAGTGGAGGCTCGGGCTCCACCCTCGAATCCGGCGGCGCCTATAGAAAGATAGTGTAAGCTCTGCTAACAAGAAAAGAAAGTTAGGAAAGTCAAACTGGTACAAATCAAATTCAGAAGAGAGTTTACATTATACCTAGCATAGCAAATGAGGATGGCCAAAGCTGAATAAGTTTTTTTAGGAACTATGGATAGTGGGGGAAAGCCCCCCACTGAATTTAAATTAGCAAGATTGTAGAGTGAAAGCTGAATAAGTTAAGTGGCTCGAATGGTCGGCATCTCTGGGATCTCATAGCTACTGGACATCACGGATGAACTACAGCAAACTAGTTATAGCAACAGGCCACATGCACAAACAATATACTAAAATGTCTTGAAGCTAAAACTAATCGACCATTCATATTCGGTACAATTTTTTATTATGCAGTACAAAGATTATTATGCAGCATCTAAAATTGGCCACATCCTTAAAGGTTATTATCCAGCATCTAAAATTAGCAAACTCTACAAAACAGTGGAGGAAGCATAGGTCTGAACCCAAACAAATTTACATCAACTAATACACTATATTCCTCCCATAAAGAAAACAATAATATTCCAGTAGAGAGTTAAATCAGTTCATCATGAACTAGCTTCCAACAACATCATATAGGTGAACCCACTAAACCGATGCAAACTTTATGGAAAGTTCCCAGAATTCTGAAGTTGCAACATTTCAAACAGAACTCAAACTGAAACAACTCTTCTGCATTTGATTAGTTTCCGTGTTCTATCAAAGCACATAATTTCCAGGTTCAGTGATTAGTTTACATAGCTGATCAGATGATTAATGGAGCTGGTTACTAAAGTATGTGTGTGAATAGATCTAGTTGATAGTACCTCGGCATCTTAATTAATGAGTTAACTGTTCCCTAAAGTATATAGCATAAAACAACATCCTATTGGCATATAGATGCTTTTGACCTAAACTCAACCAATGATTCAGGCCCAACAGATTCTACACAGTGAGAGTATAATTTTTGGAGAAATATATATGAACTCCAACAGCATCGGCTTGGACAAGCTGCTGCTACAGCTGCTGCTCAAGGAGAGGTTGCCGAAGGCCGTGAAGACGTCCATGCATGCTATCACGGAGGTCTTGAGCACGGTGCTGCGCGGGTTCTTCAGCGTCTTCAAGATCCCAGCACCACCTTCTCCCTGCCAATCAGCACCCGCGGACGGACGAACGATTCTCGGGTCAGATCCTCAACAGAATTCGCCAAAACAGAAGCCAAGAGAAGCAACAACAGAGGGGATCGAAGAACTTATAGGATGGGGACAAGGAGCGACAGGACCGGCCGCGGGGGCAACAGGACTGAAACGTGCACCGTCGGCGACCCCGACACCGCGGGCTTCGATTCACTCGCCCCAACTTCACCTTCCTGACGGTTGTCCGAGTCAGAGCCGCACAAAAAGCCACCAAGCGCGGAGATGACGCTCGCCCAGCACCCGCTCCGCTCCTCCTCCTCCTCGCGCGCCGCAGGGGCGGGCGCCGCCGCGCGGCTCTCGGGCTGTACTGCCCGAAAGCAAGCTCCAAGCCCACGGCCTCGCTCGCGAACACCACAGCCCCAGCGGCCGGGTGGCGCCAGCCGCGGCCGACCACAGAGAGCGCGCCGCTGACGACCATCTTCCGGCAGGCGAACGCCGACGGGATTGCTTCAACTCCAACCTCCTCGGCGCCCTCGGCGCCCTTGTTCTGCGTCGTCTCTTCCGCGCAGATCTTGGGGTTGAGCCGCCTTGGTCGACCCGTCCCGCTCTAGCGCCCGCGCTGGCTCGCCGGACCAGGCCCAGATAATCCGTCGCGACTGCTCGTGGGCGTTGGCGACGTCGACGTTGGAGGCTGCGACCGCGATGGTCTCGCAGGCGACCTTCGTCGACCTTGACTCGCCGCCACCGACGCAGAAGAGGGACGCAGGAGGGTGCCGCCGGTGACGGCGCGAGGGAAGGAGGGTGCGGCGCGAGGGGTGAGGGAGAGGCCGATCTGGATCAGGGACACAGAGAGGGAGGCGGCGGGCGGAAGGAAGGGAGGAGAGGTAGGGTTTGGTGCGGTGGTTTTTTTCCTTTCTTTGCATGGACGGATGGATGGACGTTGGATTGCTAGCAATGGATGGTAGGATGTCTACCATCTCATCGATCCGTGCCACAAACGGTTCCACCAACCACAGTGTAGTACACACTTTGACGATTTTATAACCATCTAAATTGGTCGCAATCGATTGAATAATATGCTAAATCATGTCACCTATTTTGTAACATCATAGAATTAGAAAAAAATAAGAACAATAGCATCGTCTCACAAGTGAGACTTGTTTTTCAGAAAAATAACAAACCTAGAATAATACAAATATCTTTAAAAATTGATCTCAAAAATGAGTTTTATTTGCAAAAAAACATTTTCTACCTTTGGAGTGTCGAAAATGGTATATATTTTTTGAAGCACCTACCAATATTTGTTGCAAAATGGCACCACTCTATTTTTCAATAATATTAGATCATATTTTAGGTACAATTGACCAAATGCTTGTGTCTCAATAGTTGTCTATCCACCTCTCGTCAATAATTGAGGAGGTTTTTCAAGTGCCCATTTTCCATTTTCGAGTGCCCAAAAGGAGGTTTGTTTGTGAAGAACCTACCAAATAATTGTTGCAAAATTGGACCAAATCATTTTTCTAAAATACTAGGCCATATTTAATGCACAATTGACCAAATGGTTGGGTGTAAAAAATTTTGATCCACCTCTCGTGAAAAAGACAAATTTTCGTCAATTCAGTTGGAAGCGGGTCAAATTTGAACTGTAGCTGCCTTGTAGTTTGCTCTTGATTTTTTCCAAAAATAATTTCTAGTAACATAAGTATCTATTAAATCAGAGAAACACCAAAAAAATTCCAAGATTCAACCACTAGCTAGGAACGGTCATTCCCGCTGTTTTGACCGCGTTTTGAAACGGGCATAAAAAATTCAAAAAAAATCAAAAAATTGGGAAATCTTCGCATTATGTCATTATATGTGGCCAAGTTCCCAGGAAAAATAACAAACTTGTAATACGACAATTATTTTAAAAAAAGTGTTCTCAGAAACGAGCTATCACATGTGGAGATCAATGGCTTTCAAGCCAAATGATCAATCTTATGGCCACATTCATGGCATAGTTTGTTGAAATGATCTCATATTGTGCACAAGGGTGCACATTGGAATGGCAAAAAATATTGCCTAAGGAAGTTTTCATTTTCTTTGAACGAAAAAATCATTTTCCATTTTTTGAGTGCCCAAAAGGAGGTTTTTTTTTGTGAACAACCTACCAAATAGTTGTTGCAAAATTGGACCAAATCATTTTTCTAAAATACTAGGCCATATTCAATGCACAATTGACCAAATGGTTGGGTGTAAAAAATTTTGATCCACCTCTCATGAAAAAGACAAATTTCTGCCGATTCAGCTGGAAGCGGGTCAAATTTGAATTGTAGCTGCCTTGTAGTTTGCTCTTGATTTTTTCCAAAAATCATTTCTAGGTACATAAGTATCTATTTAATCAGAGAAACACCAAAAAAATTCCAAGATTCAACAACTAGCTAGGAACGGTCATTCCCGCCGTTTTGACCACATTTTGAAACGGGCATAAAAAATTCAAAAAAAATCAAAATATTGGGAAACCTTCGCATTGTGTCATTATATGTGACCATGTTTCGAGGAAAAATATTAAACTTGTAATGCGGCAATTATTTTAAAAAAGTGTTCTCAGAAATGAGCTATCATGCGTGAAGATTCATGGCTTTCAAGCCAAATGATCAATCTTATGGCCACATTCTTGGCATAGTTTGTTCAAATGATCTCATATTGTGCACAAGGGTGCATCTTGGAATTCCAAACAATGTTGCCTAAGGGAGTTTTCATTTTCTTTGCACGGAAAATTCATTTTCCATTTTCCGAGTGCCTGAAATGAGTTTTTTTTGTGAAGGACCTACCATATATTTGTTGCAAAATTGGACCTAATCAATTTTACAAAATACTAGGACATATTTAATGCATAATTGACAAAATGGTTGGGTGTCAAAAGTTTTGATCCACCTCTGGTGAAAAAGACAAATTCCCGTCGATTCAGTTGGAAGCGGGTCAAATTTGAACTGTAGCTGCCTCGTAGTTTGCTCTTGATTTTTTCCAAAAATCATTTCTAGGTACATAAGTATCTATTTAATCAGAGAAACATAAAAAAAATCCAAGATTCAACCACTAGCTAGGAACGGTCAAGCCCACCGTTTTGACCGCATTTTGAAACG
Organism: Aegilops speltoides; assembly: GCA_021437245.1. NCBI lineage: Eukaryota > Viridiplantae > Streptophyta > Magnoliopsida > Poales > Poaceae > Aegilops > Aegilops speltoides. The sequence continues at coordinate 418,133,380 of CM038141.1, read as the reverse complement.
GGCATAAAAAATTCAAAAAAAATCAAAAAATTGGAAAACCTTCGCATTGTGTCATTACATGTGACCAAGTTTCCAGGAAAAATAATAAACTTGTAATACGGTAATTATTTTAAAAAAGTGTTCTAAAAAATGAGCTATCATGCGTGAAGATTCATGGCTTTCAAGCCAAATGATCAATCGTGTGGCCACGTTCATGGCATAGTTTGTTCAAATGATCTCATACTATGCACAAGGGTGCATATTTGAATGACAAACAATGTTGCTGAAGGAAGTTTTCGTTTTCTTTTCACAGAAAAATCATTTTCCATTTTCCGAGTGCCTGAAATGAGTTTTTTTGTGAAGGACCTACCATATATTTGTTGCAAAATTGGACCAAACCAATTTTATAAAATACTAGGCCATATTTAATGCATAATTGACAAAATGGTTGGGTGTCAAATCTTTTTATCCACCTTTGGTGAAAAAGACAAATTCCTACCGATTCAGTAGGAAGCGGGTCAAATTTTAACTGCAGCTACCTCATAGTTTGCCATTTATTTTTTCCAAAAATCATTTCTAGTTACATAAGTACCTATTTAATCAGAAATACATGGTTTGGTGGCAATATGTCGAGGTTTGGATGGTGGGCGAGGGCCCCAACTCTAGAGCGCGTAAATCGCATGCCCGCCGCGTGGTCACCGCGTGACCGTGGCGTTGCCATGTGTTCTGGGCGGTCTAGGCATGTCTAGTGGGTTGGGCACTCCCTAGGTAGGTGCTAGGAAGAAAATCACAACATAAGATTCTCACGAGGAGACCGATCGATGCTCAAACATGAATAAGCAGACAAGTGTTTGATTAGTAGTACGGGAAATGCACATGGGTAATTGGCGTGAGTTTTGGCTGAGGATGATCAGTTACTAAGAAAACCGCCTTCACAATTTTTCAGCTCAAAAGGAGGAGCCTAGGTGGTACTTGCTTTGCAAAGTACCACACTAGACATAAATACGAATGTTGAAGCTGGGCTCAAAATAATAAATGGATTGAGTTGGCATTTGGTGGAGGATGGTTATTTGGGTAGAGGAAAGCACTATAGAAAATGGATACCATTTAGACATGCGAAAATGGTACTTCCTTCACAAAGTGCTGCTTTGAACAGAATAGGAAAATGAATATTGTTGAGTTATTTTTGAACTAGGCAAGGAAGGTTTTTGACATATTTGATGAAGATATGATCCAAATAATTTATGAGAATTTTTCGGGAATTTTTGGAATAACAGAAATATAGGTTGCTTCACAACCTAGGGCAAAAATTGACATATGGACATGACACATAGGCAAAACTGATGAGATGGCGCCTAGTCATCACAACCCACCACAATCTACAAGGCTATGACCATCTATATAGGTTGTTAACAACTAGAAATAAGGCAGTGGACCAACACTGTTTGCTTTATGACCATTTCGTGTAAGGACATTATGACCTTTCTGACCAAAATTGTTGCAATGGTTTAGAGCTTGGAGCCCCCCGAACAGCTTTTGACCAATTGGTCTCAAATGGTCATAGATCTATGACCAATTCTTCCAGGGTCACTGACAGAAGGTCACTAGTTGACATATTTCTTGTATATAGAGAGAGAGAGAGAGAGAGAGAGATAGAGAGACCCAATCTAGGAGGGGCTCCCGCCCCTCCACCGCCATGGAGGCCAAGGACTAGAGGGGAAACCCTCCTCCCATCTAGGGGAGGCCAAGGAGGAAGAAGGAGGGGGGCTATTGATAACCCACAAGTATAGGGGATCTTGTGTAGCCTTCTTCGATAAATAAGAGTGTCGAACCCAACGAGGAGCTAAAGGCAGAACAAATATTCCCTCAAGTTCTATCGACCACCGATACAACTCTACGCACATTTGACGTTTGCTTTACCTAGAACAAGTATGAAACTATTTTGCAAGAATACAACTATGAGTACTTTGCGAGAATAAAACTATGGATAAATCGAAAGGTAATAAAAGTAGATAGCTTTTGTCAACAAGAAAGTCATTTGTCCCTAGGCAATCGATAACAAGTACCGGTAATCATTCTTGCAATTTTATATGAGGGAGAGGCATGAGCTAACATACTTTCTCTACTTGGATCATATGCACTTATTATTGGACCCCTAGCAAGCATCTGCAACTACTAAAGATCATTAAGGACGTGAAACCCAACCATAGCATTAAGTATCAAGTCCTCTTTACTCCCATATGCCATAACCACCTACTCGAGTTTAAGCTTCTATCACTCTCACAACCCACCATAAGTGAATCATGAACATATTGCAACACTCTACAGTGAGGACCCCTCACATTTGCGCGATACGGAGGGCACCGTAAGACACCACCATCAATAAAATATACAATCATACCAACCAAGATCATGATTAACCCAGAGGACAAAACGGATCTACTCAAACATCTTAGGATAGCCATAGATCATTCAGAAATAATATATGGAGTTGAGTGCTACCTCTTGAGCACTGCGTTGGTTTTCCCTTGAAGAGGAAAGGGTGATGCAGCAAAGTAGCGTAAGTATTTCCCTCAGTTTTTGAGAACCAAGGTATCAATCCAGTAGGAGGCTCCTCAAAAGTCCCTCGTACCTACACAAACAAACAAGAACCTCTCAACCAATGCGATAAAGGGGTTGTCAATCCCTTCAGGGTAACTTGCGAAAGTGAGATCTGGTAGATATAATAAGACAAGATAATATTTTTGGCATTTTTATAATAAGATTGGAAAATAAAAGATGCAAATAAAAGTAGATGGGAAACTTATATGATAAAAGATAGACCCGGGGGCCATAGGTTTCACTAGTGGCTTCTCTCAAGATAGCATAAGTATTACGGTGGGTGAACAAATTACTGTCGAGCAATTGATGGAAAAGTGCATAGTTATGAGAATATCTAGGCATGATGATGTATATAGGCATCGCGTCCATGACAAGTAGACCGACTCCTGCCTGCATCTACTACTATTACTCCACACATTGACCGACTCCTGCCTGCATCTAGAGTATTAAGTTCATGAAGAATAGAGTAACGCATTAAGAAAGATGACATGATGTAGAGGGATAAATTCATGCAATATGATATAAACCCCATCTCTTTATCCTCGATGGCAACAATACTATACGTGCCTTGCTGCCCCTGCTGTCACTAGGAAAGGTCACCGCTAGATTGAACCCAAAGCTAAGCACTTCTACCATTGCAAGAAAGATCAATCTAGTAGGCCAAACCAAACTGATAATTCGAAAAGACTTGCAAAGATAACCAATCACACATAAAAGAATTCAGAGGAGATTCAAATATTTCTCATAGATAAACTTCATCATAAACCCACAATTCATCGGATCTCGACAAACACACCGCAAAAAGATTTACATCAAATAGATCTCCAAGAAGATCAAGGAGAACTTTGTATTGAGATTCAAAGAGAGAGAAGAAGCCATCTAGCTAATAACTATGGACCCAAAGGTCTGTGGTAAACAACTCACAACTCATCGGAAGGGCTATGGTGTTGATGTAGAAGCCCTTCTTGGTTGATTCCCCCTCCAGCGGAGCACCGACGAAGGCTCCAAGATGGGATCTCGCGGATACAGATGGTTGCGACGGTGGAAATAGTTTTTTGTGGTGCTCCTGGATGTTTTCAGGGTACATGGATATATATAGGCGAAGGAGGTAGGTCAGGGGAGCCATGAGGGGCCCACGAGGGTGGGGGGCGCCCACCCCCTAGGGCGCGCCCTCCTGCCTCATGGCTGCCTCGGCTGCTTCTTGACGTCCACTCCAAGTCTCCTGGATTGCGTTTATTCCAAAAAGATCGCTCCCGAAGGTTTCATTCCGTTTGGACTCTGTTTGATATTCCTTTTCTTCGAAACACTGAAATAGGCAAAAAAACAGCAATTTGGGCTGGGCCTCCAATTAGTTGGTTAGTCCCAAAAATGATATAAAAGTGTAAAGTAAAGCCCATAAACATCCAAAACGGGTAATATAATAGCATGGAACAATCAAAAATTATAGATACGTTGGAGACGTATCATTGAGCACCATGTTTAAGTAGAGATTACAGCGAGAAGAAGGGGTGTTACACCGCTGCATAGAGGGGGAGAAAGTTGGTGTTGATGGTAGCAAGATTGTTGATGCAGATCGTCGTCACGATCCTAGCACCGGCGGCATTCTAGTGCCACCGGGAGAGAGGGGGAGAGAGCCCCCCTCCTTCTTCTTCCTTGGTATTCCACCTATATGGGAGGAGAGTTCCTCCTCTGGTCCATGGCCTCCATGGCGGCAGAGGGGAGGGAGCGCCTCTAAGATTGGATCTCTCTCTCTGTTCTCTTCTGTTTCGCGCTCCCCTGATCTAGCCGAAAATCGTTTCTTATATTCTGGGAGATCCGTAACTCCGATTGCGCTGAGATTTTAACACGATTATTTTCGGATATAAGCTTCCTTGCGCCTGAAGTAGAGCTCCAACCGATGTTCGAGGAGGGCACAACCCACCACCACGCGCCAGGGGCCTGGGGCACGCCCTGGTGTCTTGTGGGCTATGTGGGCCTCAGTTTGCGGTGATTCCAACTCCCAAAAATCACATGTATTCCAAAATAATTCTCCGTAAAATTTTATTGCATTTGGACTTTGTTTGATATGGATTTTCTGCGATACAAAAAAGATGCAAAAAACAGGAACTGGCACTAGGCACTGGATCAATAGGTTAGTCCAACAAATCATATAAAATGTTGCCAAAAGTATGTGAAAGTTGTATAATGTTGGCATGAAACAATCAAAAAATATAGATACGACGAAGACGTATCAGCTCCCTCCCCCTCTCTCCCGGTGGCGCCGGAACGCCGCCGGGGCCATTATCGTGACGACGATCTACACCAGCAACTTCACCACCATCATCACCAAGTCTCCCCCCCTCTATGCAGCGGTGTAACACCTCTTCTCCCTGCTGTAATCTCTACTTAAACATGGTTCTCAATGCTATATATTATTTCCCAATGATGTATGGCTATCATATGATATTTTAGTAGATTTGTTTTGTCCTATGGGTTGATTGATGATCGTGATTGGTTTGAGTTGCATGTTTTATTATTGGTGTTGTCCTATGGTGCTCTCCGTGTCGCGCAAGCGTGAGGGATCCCTGCTGTAGGGTTTGCAATATGTTCATGGTTTGCTTATTGTCTGTGTTGCGTGAGTGATAGAAACACAAACACGAATAAGTGGGTTATGGCGTATGGGAATAAAGAGGACTTGATAATTTAATACTATGGTTGGGTTTTACCTTAATGATCTTGAGTAGTTATGGATGTTTGCTTCCAATCATAACGGCATATGATCCAAGAAGAGAAAGTACGTTAGCTTATGCCTCTCCCTCATATAAAATTGCAATAATGATTACCGGTCTAGTTATCAATTGTCTATGGACAAATAACTTTCTTGTGATAAAAAGCTCTCTGCTAAAACTAACATAGTTGTGTCTTTATCTAAACAACCCCTAGTTTTTATTTATGTGCTCTTTATTATCTTGCGACCTATCCTATCACACCTACAAAGTACTTCTAGTTTCATACTTGTCCTAGGTAAAGCGTGCGTAAATTTGTATCGGTGGTCGATAGAACATGGGTAATATTTGTTCTACCTTTAGCTCCTCGTTGGGTTCAACACTCTTACTAATCGAAAGAGACTACAAATGATCCCTATACTTGTGGGTTATCAAGACCTTTTTCTAGCACCGTTACCGGGGAGCAATAGCATGGGGTGAATATTCTCGTGTGTACTTGTTTGCTTTATCACTAACACTACAGGAAACATGAAATTTGCCGTCTGTGGATCACAGACGGCAAAGACCTAAATCCAGACGACAAAGATTTTGCCGTAAGGAAGCAGACGGCAAAGTCAGACAGCAAAGATAAGTCGGCAAAGAATACTTTGCCGTCAGCTTTTTATCTGACAGATGATACGTCTCCAACGTATCAATAATTTTTGATTGTTCCATGCTATTACATTACCCCTTTTGGATGTTTATGGGCTTTATTTTACACATTTATATCATTTTTGGGACTAACCTACTAACCGGAGGCCCAGCCCATATTGCTATTTTTTTGCCTATTTCAGTATTTCGAAGAAAAGGAATATCAAACGGAGTCCAAACGGAATGAAACCTTCGGGAGCGTGATTTTTGGAGCGAGCGTGATCCGGAGAGCTTGGAGTGCAAGTCAAGAAGCTCCGAGGACCCCATGAGATAGGGGCCGCCCCGTAGGGCGCCCCTGTCTCATGGGCCCCTCAGCGACCAGCGACGTACTTCTTCCTCCTATATATACCTACGTACCCCGAAAACAACCAGGGGCACCACGAAACACAATTTCCACCACCGTAACCTTCTGTATCCGCGAGATCCCATCATGGAGCCTTCGTCGGCACTCTGCCGGAGGGGGAATCAACCATGGAGGGCCTCTACATCAACATCCTTGCCCCTCCGATGAGTTGCGAGTAGTTTACCACAAACATACGGGTCCATAGTTATTAGCTAGATGGCTTCTTCTCTCTTTTTGGATCTCAATACAATGTTCTCCCCCTCTCTTGTGGAGATCTATTCGATGTAAACTCTTTTTGCGGTGTGTTTATCGAGATCCGATGAATTGTGGGTTTATGATCAAGTTTATCTATGAATAATATTTGAATCTTCTCTGAATTCTTTTATGTATGATTGAGTTATCTTTGCAAGTCTCTTCGAATTATCAGTTTGGTTTGGCCTACTAGATTGGTCTTTCTTTCCATGGGAGAAGTGCTTAGCTTTGGGTTCAATCTTGCAGTGTCCTTACCCAGTGACAGAAAGGGTTGCAAGGCACGTATTGTATTGTTGCCATCGAGGATAACAAGATGGGGTTTATATCATATTGCATGAGTTTATCCCTCTACAACATGTCATCTTGCTTAATGCGTTGCTCTATTCTTATGAACTTAATACTCTAGATGCAGGCAGGACTCGGTCGATGTGTGGAGTAATAGTAGTAGATGCAGGCAGGAGTCGGTCTACTTGTTATGGACGTGATGCCTATATACATGATCATGCCTAGATAATCTCATAACTATGCGCTTTTCTATCAATTGCTCGACAGTAATTTGTTCACCCACCGTAATACTTATGCTATCTTGAGAGAAGCCACTAGTGAAACCTATGGCCCCCGGGTCTATCACTTATCATATTTGCTTTCAATCTACCTTTATTTGCATCTTTACTTTTTGCATCTATATTACAAAATACCAAAAATATATTTATCTTATCTTACTATCTTTATTAGATCTCACTTTCGCAAGTGGCCGGAAGGGATTGACAACCCCTTTATTGCGTTGGTTGCGAGTTCTCAGTTCGTTTGTGTAGGTGTGTGGGACTTTTGAGGAGCCTCCTACTGGATTGATACCTTGGTTCTCAAAACTGAGGGAAATACTTACGCTACACTTGCTGCATCACCCTCTCCTCTTCGAGGAAAACCAACGCAAGCTCAAGACGTAGCAAGAAGGATTTCGGCGGCGCTGTTCGGGAGGTCTTTGCTCAAGTCAAGACATACCAAGTACCCATCACAAACCCATCTCCCTCGCATTTACATTATTTGCCATTTGCCTCTCGTTTTCCTCTCCCCCACTTCACCCTTGCCATTTTATTCGTCTTCTCTTTCCCAATCTCCTCCTATCTTTTCCGTTTGCCCTCCCGTTGCCATGGCCGAATCAAAAAGAACTAAGGGCCCTTTCCTAGGTTCTAGTGCCTTGGATAACCCCTCTATTCTCTCTATGCTCATGAATAATGACGCTATAGAAAGACCCACTGGGGTCTCCAATGAGAGCTTGAATAATTTTGATGAGCATGACTCTCGGTGTCAAAACCGGCGGATCTCAGGTAGGGGGTCCCGAACTGTGCGTCTAGGCGGATGGTAACAGGAGACAAGGGACACGATGTTTTACCCAGGTTCGGGCCCTCTTGATGGAGGTAAAACCTACGTCTTGCTTGATTAATATTGATGATGTGTATTACAAGAGTGGATCTACCACGAGATCAAGGAGGCTAAACCCTAGAAGCTAGCCTATGGTATGATTGTTGTAATGGATGTTGTGTCCTACGGACTAAAACCCTCCGGTTTATATAGACACCGGAGAGGGCTAGGGTTACACAGAGTCGGTTACAATGGTAGGAGATCTACATATCCGTATCGCCAAGCTTGCCTTCCAAACCAAGGAAAGTCCCATCCGGACACGGGACGGAGTCTTCAATCTTGTATCTTCGTAGTCTTGGAGTCCGGCGGACGATGATAGTCCGGCTGTCCGGACACCCCCTAGTCCCGGACTCCCTCAGTAGCCCCCGAACCAGGCTTCAATGACGATAAGTCCAACGTGTATATAGTCTTCGGTGTTGCAAGGCGGGTTCTCCTTTTAAGTTCCATGTACCTGCCGAACAGTGTCTGGCTTCCTTATCAATGTTGCGCTTCTTGGATTCCACGCCCAATAATGGCCATCTTCCACGCGTCACACGAATGCGAAAAGCCAGGGTATCTTTTATGTTTTACCCCCTAGCTATGCAAATAATCTGCCTATAAGAGAGGCAAGAATCCAGATCCAAATCACACCATCTTCCTTCCACGAGTACTCATCAGAGCGCCTCTGACCGAAAAATCCATTCCACCATGGACCGTTGACGCGGCTCCTCCTCTCACGCTCCCAGCCCACTGCCAGGAGACTGGCGGAGATGTTCTGTCCCGCACAACGAGCTGGTGACGCTCCAAGCAAAGGGATATCTCCCTCCGGCCTTCATGGTCCCAGTTCGAGCCGGGTTGGCCACCTACCAAGGTGGGAAGCAAGCAGAGGCTACCCCAAGTCCCAACAAAGGGGAGCGAGTATGCTTCGTCCCCTATCTGATAAGGGGACTCGGATTTCCTATACATCCGTTCCTCCGCGGGCTCCTGGAGTTCTATGGACTCCAGCTCCATCACCTCACGCCCGTCTCTATCCTGCATATCGCGGGTTACGTAGCTCTTGCTTGAGCTATTTCGGGCATCGAACCCCATTTTGCACTATGGAAGAGGTTGTTCGCCTCGTACCCGTTCTCACGAGGGGTCCATATATCAAGTGGGCGGCGCCAAATATGGCGCATCGCCGGACCGGATATCCATCCGAACCCCTAAGAAGGTGTCCAAGACCGGCCTTGAACGGTTTTACATAGAAGACGCCCGCTGCGGACCTTGTTCGGATTGGCCTCCGGAGTTCAAGATCTTGCTCCTCTCAAGAAACGCCTCGGTTGGCGTCATGAGCCCCTCTTGGAGGAAGACAAGAGCGTCCATTATTTGATGGGCCGGATAAGATTACTGGCCCATTCCGGTTTTGAAGGAAATATGCCCTAGAGGCAATAATAAAGTTATTATTTATTTCCTTATTTCATGATAAATGTTTATTATTCATGCTAGAATTGTATTAACCGGAAACATAATACATGTGTGAATACATAGACAAACAGAGTGTCACTAGTATGCCTCTACTAGACTAGCTTGTTAATCAAAGATGGTTATGTTTCCTAACCATGAACAAGGAGTTGATATTTGATTAACAAGGTCACATCATTAGTTGAATGATCTGATTGACATGACCCATTCCATTAGCTTAGCACACGATCGTTTAGTATGTTGCTACTGCTTTTATCCATGACTTATACATGTTCCTATAACTATGAGATTATGCAACTCCGTTTACGGAGGAACACTTTGGTACTACCAAACGTCACAACGTAATCGGGTGATTATAAAGGAGTACTACAGGTGTCTCCAAAGGCAGATGTTGGGTTGGCGTATTTCGAGATTAGGATTTGTCACTCCGAATGGCGGAGAGGTATCTCTGGGCCCTCTCGGTAATGCACATCACTTAAGACTTGCAAGCATTGCAACTAATAAGTTAGTTGCGAGATGATGTATTACGGAACGAGTAAAGAGACTTGCCGGTACCGAGATTGAACTAGGTATTGGATACCGACGATCGAATCTCGCAAGTAACATACCGATGACAAAGGAACAACGTATGTTGTTATGCGGTCTGACCGATAAAGATCTTCATAGAATATGTAGGAGCCAATATGGGCATCCAGGTCCCACTATTGGTTATTGACCGGAGACGTGTCTCGGTCATGTCTACATTGTTCTCGAACCGTAGGGTCCGCACGCTTAAGGTTTCGATGACGGTTATATTATGGGTTTGTGTATTTTGATGTACCGAAGAAGTTCGGAGTCCCGGATGTGATCACGGACATGACAAGGAGTCTCGGAATGGTCGAGACATAAAGATTAATATATTGGAAGCCTATGTTTGGAGTTCGGAATGGTTCCGGGTGAAATCGGGATTTTACCGGAACACCGGAGTTACGGAACCTCCCGGGGTTAATGGGCCTTAGTGGGCCATAAGGGTGAAGAGGAAGGGCGGCCGGGGCAGGCGCGCGCCCTCCCCTAGTCCGAATAGGACAAGGAGAGGGGGGCGGCGCCCCCCCTTCCCTCTTTCCCTCCCCCCAAGTCCTAATCCAACTAGGAAAAAGGGGGGAGTCCTACTCCCGGTGGGAGTAGGACTCCTCCGGCGCGCCTCCTCCTATGGCCGGCCGCACCCCCCCTTGCTCCTTTATATACGGGGGCAGGGGGGCACCCTAGGACACACAAGTTGATCCTTGAGATCGTTCCTTAGCCGTGTGCGGTGCCCCCCTCCACCATATTCCACCTCGGTCATATCGTAGCGGTGCTTAGGCGAAGCCCTGCGTCGGTAGAACGTCAAGATCGTCACCAAGCCGTCGTGCTGACGGAACTCTCCCTCCCCGAAGCTCTGCTGGATCGGAGCCCGAGGAGCGTCATCGAGCTGTACGCATGTCAAGAACTCGGAGGCGCCGGAGTAACGGCGCTGGGATCGGTTGGATCGCGAGGAGAACGTACGACTACTTCCTCTACGTTGTGAACGCTTCCGCTTCGGTCTACGAGGGTACGTAGACAACACTCTCCCCTCTCGTTGCTATACATCACCATGATCTTGCGTGTGCGTAGGAAATTTTTTGAAATTACTGCGTTACCCAACAGTGGCATCCGAGCCTAGGTTTTTATGGTTTGATGTTTTGCACGAGTAGAACACAAGTGAGTTGTGGGCGATACAAGTCATACTACCTACCAGCATGTCATACTTTGGTTCAGCGGTATTGTGAGATGAAGCGGCCCGACCGACATTACGCGACGCTTACGCGAGACTGGTTTCACCGCCACGAGCACTCGTTGCTTAAAGGTGATGGCGGGTGTCTCTCTCTCACTTTAGTTGAACCGAGTGTGGCTACGCCCGGTCCTTGAGAAGGTTAAACGGAGTCTATTTGACGAAGTATCGTTGTGGTTTTGATGCGAGGTGAGATTGATTCTTGCTTAAGCCCGTAGCAGCCACGTAAAATTTGCAACAACAAAGTAGAGGACGTCTAACTTGTTTTTGCAGGGCATGTTGTGATGTGATATGGTCAAGACGTGATGCTATATTTTATTGTATGAGATGATCATGTTTTGTAACGAAGTTATCGGCAATCGGCTGGAGCCATATGGTTGTCGCTTTATTGTATGAAATGCAAGCATACGTAATTGCTTTACTTTATCACTAAGCGGTAGCGATAGTCGAGAAGCAATAGATGGCGTGAGCGACAACGATGCTACGATGGAGATCAAGGTGTCGCGCGGTGGCGATGGTGATCACGAAGGTGCTTCGAGATGGAGATCACAAGCACAAGATGATGATGGCCATATCATATCACTTATATTGATTGCATGTGATGTTTATCCTTTATGCATCTTATCTTGCTTTGTTTGACGGTAGCATTTTAAGATGATCTCTCACTAAAATTATCAAGTAGTGTTCTCCCGAGTATGCACCGTTGCCAAAGTTAAATCGTGCCCGGACACCACGTGATGATCGGGTGTGATAAGCTCTACGTCCATCTACAACGGGTGCAAGCCAGTTTTTGCACACGCAGAATACTCAGGTTATACTTGAGGAGCCTAGCATATGCAGATATGGCCTCGGAACACAGAGACCGAAAGGTCGAGCGTGAATCATATAGTAGATATGATCAACATAAGATGCTCACCATTGAAAACTACTCCATCTCACGTGATGATCGGTTATGGTTTAGTTGATTTGGATCACGTGATCACTTAGATGACTAGAGAGATGTCTGTCTAAGTGGGAGTTCTTTAGTAATATGATTAATCGAACTTAAATTTATCATGAACTTAGTACCTGATAGTATCTTGCATGTCTATGTTTGATTGTAGATAGATGGCTCGTGCTGTTGTTCCGTTGAATTTTAATGCGTTCCATGAGAAAGCAAAGTTGAAAGATGATGGTAGCAATTACACGGACGGGTCCGTAATCGAGGATTATCCTCATTGCTGCACGTAAGAGTTACGCCCCGATGCACCGCTGGGTGCGAGCCTGCTTGCTGATGCAACCGACGACGTTAAGAATGTCCGCGAGCAAAGCTGATGACTACTCTATAGTTCAAGTGTGCCATGCTTTACGGCTTAGAACCGGGACTTCAACGACGTTTTGAACGTCATGGAGCATATGAGATGTTCCAGAGTTGAAGTTGATATTCCAACAGAATGCCCGGATTGAGAGATATGAAGTCTCCAATAAATTCTATAGCTGCAAGATGGAGGAGAATAGTTACAAGTGAGCACATACTCGTAATGTCCGGGTATTACAATCACTTGACTCAACTGGGAGTTAATCTTCCGGATGATTGTGTCATTGATGTAATTCTTCAATCACCGCCACCAAGCTACAAAGGCTTCGTGATGAACTATAATATGCAAGGGTTAGTAAAGACTATACCGAGCTCTTTGCAATGCTAAAGGCTGCGGAGGTAGAAATCAAGAAGGAGCATCAAGTGTTGATGGTCAATAAGACCACTAGTTTCAAGAAGAAAGGCAAAGGGAAGAAGAAGGAACTTCAAGAAGAACAGCAAGCAAGTTGTCGCTCAGAGAAGAAACCCAAGTCTGGACCTAAACCTGAAATCGAAGTGCTTCTACCGCAAGCGATCGTCACCGGAAGCGGAACTGCCCCAAGTATTTGGCGGATAAGAAGGATGGCAAGGTGAACAAAGGTATATGTGATATACATGTTATTGATGTGTACCTTACTAGAGCTCGCAGAGCACTGGTATTTGATCTTGGTTCATTGCTAATATTTGCAACTCAAGCAGGGACTACGTAATTGCTTAACACCGGCAAAGGACGAGGTGACGATGCGCGTGGGAAATGGTTCCAAAGTCGATGTGATCGCGGTCGGCACGCTACCTCTACATCTACCTTGGGATTAGTTTTAGACCTAAATAATTGTTATTTGGTGCCTGCGTTGAGCATGAACATTATATCTGGATCTTGTTTGATGCGAGACGGTTATTCATTTAAATCGAGAGAATAATGGTTGTTCTATTTATATGAGTAATATCTTTTATGGTCATGCACCCTTGAAGAGTGGTCTATTTTGATGAATCTCGATAGTAGTGATACACATATTCATAATGTTGAAACCAAAAATACTGAGTTGATAATGATAGTGCAACTTATTTGTGGCATCGCCGCTTAGGTCATATCGGTATAAAGCGCATGAAGAAACTCCATCTCGATGGACTTTTGGAGTCACTTGATTATGAATCACTTGGCACTTGCGAACCGTGCCTAATGGGCAAGATGACTAAAACCCCGTTCTCTGGCACTATGGAGAGAGCAACAGATTTGTTGGAAATCATACATACAGATGTATGTGGTCCGATGAATGTTGAGGCTCGTGGCGGATATCGTTATTTTCTCACCTTCACAGATGATTTAAGCAGATATGGGTATATCTACTTAATGAAACATAAGTCTGAAACATTTGAAAAGTTCAAAGAATTTCAGAGTGAAGTTGAAAATCATCGTAATAAGAAAATTAAGTTTCTATGATTTGATCGTGGAGGTGAATATTTGAGTTACGAGTTTGGTCTACATTTGAAACAATGCGGAATAGTTTCGCAACTCACGCCACCCGGAACACCACAACGTAATGGTGTGTCCGAACGTCGTAATCGCACTTTATTAGATATGGTACGATCTATGATGTCTCTTACAGATTTACCGCTATCGTTTTGGGGTTATGCTCTTGAGACGGCCGCATTCACACTGAATAGAACACCGTCAAAATCCGTTGAGACAACACCTTATGAACTATGGTTTAGCAAGAAACCAAAGTTGTCGTTTCTTAAAGTTTGGGGATGCGATGCTTATGTGAAAAAGCTTCAACCCGATAAGCTCGAACCCAAATCGAGAAATGTGTCTTCATAGGATACCCAAAGGAAACTGTTGGGTACACCTTCTATCACAGATCCAAGGCAAGACATTTGTTGTTAAGAATGGATCCTTTCTAGAGAAGGAGTTTCTCTCGAAAGAAGTGAGTGGGAGGAAAGTATAACTTGATGAGGTAATTGTACCTTCTCCCTTACTTGAAAGTAGTTTGTCGCAGAAACCGGTTTCTGAGACATCTACACCAAATAGTGAGGAAGTTGATGATGTTGATCATGAAACTTCAGATCAAGTTACTACGTAACCTCGTAGATCAACCAGAGTAAAATCCGCTTTTGAGTGGTACGGAAATCCTGTTCGGAAGTCATGCTACTAGATCATGATGAACCTACGAACTATGAAGAAGCGATGGTGAGCCCAGATTCGCAAAATGGCTTGAGGCCATGAAATCTGAGATGGGATCCATGTATGAAAACAAAGTATGGACTTTGGTTGACTTGCCCGAGGGTCGGCAAGCAATAGAAAACAAGTGGATCTTCAAGAAGAAGACCGACGCCGACGGTAATGTTATCGTTCTACAAAGCTCGACTTGTCGCAAAGGGTTTTCGACAAGTTCAAGGGATTGACTACGATGAGACCTTCTCACCCGTAGCGATGCTTAAGTCTGTCCGAATCATGTTAGCAATTGCCGATTTTATGATTATGAAATTTGGCAAATGGATGTAAAGACTGCATTCTGAATGGATTTACGGAAGAAGAGTTGTATATGATGCAACCAGAAGGTTTTATCGATCCAAAGGAGCTAACAAAGTATGCAAGCTCCAGCGATCCATTTATGGACTGGTGCAAGCATCTCGAGTTGGAATAAACGCTTTGATAGTGTGATCAAAGCATTTGGGTTTATCTGAGACTTTTGGAGAAGCCTCAGATTTACAAGAAAGTGAGTGGGAGCTCTGTAGCATTTCGATATTATATGTAGATGACATATTACTAATCGGAAATGATATAGAATTTCTGGATAGCATAAAGGGATACTTGAATAAGAGTTTTTCAATGAAAGACCTCGGTGAAGCTGCTTACATATTAGGCATCAAAATCTATAGAGATAGATCAAGACGCTTAATTGGACTTTCACAAAGCACGTACCTTGACAAAATTTTGAAGAAGTTCAAAATGGATCAAGCAAAGAAGGGGTTCTTGCCTATGTTACAAGGTGTGAAGTTGAGTAAGACTCAATGCCCGACCACTGCAGAAGATAGAGAAAAAAATGAAAGATGTTCCCTATGCTTCAGCCATAGGCTCTATCATGTATGCAATGCTGTGTACTGCACCTGATGTATGCCTTGCTATAAGCTTAGCAGGAAGGTACCAAAGTAATCCAGAGTGGATCATCGACAGCGGTCAAGAACATACTTAATACCGAAAAGGACTAAGGATATGTTTTCAGATATGGAGGTGACAAAGAGCTCATAAATGAACGGTTACGTTGATGCAAGCTTTGACACTGATCCGGACGATTCTAAATCGCAGACCGGATACGTATTTACACTAAACGGAGGAGCTGTCAGTTGGTGCAGTTCTAAACAAAGTGTCGTAGCGGGATCTACATGTGAAGCAGAGTACATAGCAGCTTCGGAAGCAGCTAATGAAGGAGTCTGGATGAAGGAGTTCATATCCGATCTAGGTGTCATACCTAGTGCATCGGGTCCAATGAAAATCTTCTGTGACAATACTGGAGCAATTGCCTTAGCAAAGGAATCCAGATTTCACAAGAGGACCAAGCACATCAAGAGACGCTTCAACTCCATCGGGGACTTAGTCCAGGTGGGAGACATAGAGATTTGCAAAATACATACGGATCTGAATGTAGCAGACCCGTTGACTAAGCCTCTTCCACGAGCAAAACATGATCAACACCAAGTCTCCATGGGTGTTAGAATCATTACTATGTAATCTAGATTATTGACTCTAGTGCAAGTGGGAGACTGAAGGAAATATGCCCTAGAGGCAATAATAAAGTTATTATTTATTTCCTTATTTCATGATAAATGTTTATTATTCATGCTAGAATTGTATTAACCGGAAACATAATACATGTGTGAATACATAGACAAACAGAGTGTCACTAGTATGCCTCTACTAGACTAGCTTGTTAATCAAAGATGGTTATGTTTCCTAACCATGAACAAGGAGTTGTTATTTGATTAACAAGGTCACATCATTAGTTGAATGATCTGATTGACATGACCCATTCCATTAGCTTAGCACACGATCGCTTAGTATGTTGCTACTGCTTTTATCCATGACTTATACATGTTCCTATAACTGTGAGATTATGCAACTCCTGCCATCGGAGGAACACTTTTGGTACTACCAAACGTCACAACGTAACTAGGTGATTATAAAGGAGTACTACAGGTGTCTCCAAAGGCGATGTTGGGTTGGCGATTTCGAGATTAGGATTTGTCACTCCAATGGCGGAGAGGTATCTCTGGGCCCTCTCGGTAATGCACATCACTTAAGCCTTAGAAGCATTGCAACTAATAACTTAGTTGCGAGATGATGTATTACGGAATGAGTAAAGAGACTTGCCGTAACGAGATTGAACTAGGTATTGGATACCGACAATCGAATCTCGGGCAAGTAACATACCGATGACAAAGGAACAACGATGTTGTTATGCGGTCGACCGATAAAGATCTTCGTAGAATATGTAGGAGCCAATATGGGCATCCAGGTCCCGCTATTGGTTATTGACCGGAGACGTGTCTTGGTCATGTCTACATTGTTCTCGAACCGTAGGGTCCGCACGCTTAAGGTTTCGATGACGGTTATATTATGGGTTTGTGTATTTTGATGTACCGAAGAAGTTCGGAGTCCCGGATGTGATCACGGACATGACGAGGAGTCTCGGAATGGTCGAGACATAAAGATTAATATATTGGAAGCCTATGTTTGGAGTTCGGAATGGTTCCGGGTGAAATCGGGATTTTACCGGAACACCGGGGGGGGGGTTACCGGAACCCTCCCGGGGGTTAATGGGCCTAGTGGGCCATAAGGGAGAAGAGGAAGGGCCGGCCAGGGCAGGCCGCGCGCCCCCTCCCCCCCTAGTCCGAATAGGACAAGGAGAGGGGGGCGGCGCCCCCCTTTCCTCTTTCCCTCCCCCCAAGTCCTAATCCAACTAGGAAAAAGGGGGGAGTCCTACTCCCGGTGGGAGTAGGACTCCTCCGACGCGCCTCCTCCTATGGCCGGCCGCACCCCCCCTTGCTCCTTTATATACGGGGGCAGGGGGCACCCTAGACACACAAGTTGATCCTTGAGATCGTCTCCTTAGCGTGGCGGTGCCCCCTCCACCATATTCCACCTCGGTCATATCGTAGCGGTGCTTAGGCGAAGCCTGCGTCGGTAGTACATCAAGATCGCCACCACGCCGTCGTGCTGACGGAACTCTCCCTCCCCGAAGCTCTGCTGGATCGGAGCCCGAGGAGCGTCATCGAGCTGTACGCATGTCAAGAACTCGGAGGCGCCGGAGTAACGGCGCTGGGATCGGTTGGATCGCGAGGAGAACGTACGACTACTTCCTCTACGTTGTGAACGCTTCCGCTTCGGTCTACGAGGGTACGTAGACAACACTCTCCCCTCTCGTTGCTATACATCACCATGATCTTGCGTGTGCGTAGGAAAATTTTTGAAATTACTGCGTTACCCAACAGGTTTGACCATGATTGGAGTCATGGCAACATGCATTACGCGGGGGGTGCAGCCGCTGCAATACAGGGGCCACCCCATGTGGGATTTCAACGGGGAGGACGATGCCACCCGTCACGGCCGCAAAGGGCCGGATTCGGCCGAGGATCTGGTGAAGATCCTGTCCGGCCTGTACAAGGGGGAGAAGGAGGACTTCCTTCAGACGAACCCGTTGAACGGGTTCTCCATGAATAACCCTCGGCGTTGGGTGAGTGAGCACTTTAAGGGCCCGACCCATGCTTTCAAAGTTTAAGCTTCTTATATTATGTCTTCGACGCAGGAACTGCGTCGGATTGTGGAGGACATGATAAGTCCGGCTCCGCAACCCGAGGATCCAGAGAGATCCCAGGATCCGGCCTCCGAAGAGGATCCGGACATACAGGTGGAGCTAACCGATGGGGTGTTCCACCAGCTCAGCATGGATAATGCTTTAGTCGCCATTACGGCTGACTACCCCGGACTGTATCCGGCTTCCCAGGTGATTGCGACGAAAGTCCCGACACCATTATCTCTTCCTTGCTCATTTCTGACCTTCGCATACGACGGTGTTTTGCAGGAAGCGCCTTCAAGGCGGGAAGCCGAGCCCGCGGCGGCTGACTAACAAAGGCCAGTCCGGACCAGTAGGCGGAAGAGGAGCGCGGTGCGGACTGAAACGTCGCCGCAAAGGTATAGCTCACAGTTCGTTATTTGGAGCAACGTTCCTAGGAAGCGTTTGAGTGCTCATGACTTTTTGTAGGAGAAAAAGCGCCCGTCGGACTGCGGGTGTAGAGGATGCCAATCCAACCTCTACCAGCCAGGCTCCAGCACATGGTCTGGAGGGGGAGGCGAGCGCGAGGCGCGAGCCGGACACTCCTCCAACGGAGGATGCCGACAGACTGTCCGCCACCAAGTCGGAGGTGGAGAGCGCCCTGAACCACAGGCGCCGCCGGACAATATTTCGTGACGCGTGCTTCTCCCCTGAGGCGTTGAATGCCATTAACGCGGGGGACGCGCACCTCCGTGCTACTCAAGATGGTTTTACCAGAGCCACGGAGCAGTATGTAAAAGACATACGGGTAAGAGAATTTAATAGGTGTATATGCCAGTAGCCCCCGAGACTTAAAGTAGTTATATTAACTGATTTAAGGATCATTTGAAACACAGGATCTTACGGAGAAGAATGCCCAGCTGTCTCAGGAGCTGCAAGAGTGCAAGGCCCAACTTGAGGCCGCACTTGCTGCTGCAGGAGGAAACACAGAGACCCCTCCTGGTAACACATTATTTGAAAAATATAAGCGTTGTGCGGCGTGCGCGCAAGTCTAATAATGACATTGCAGGTGCTGCTGGACAAGATCCGGACAGGCAGGAACTACTGTGCCAGCTTAAGGCCGGCGAGAGGGTGCTGAATAGAGTGCAGCCAGAAAGGAACAAGCTCCAAGATGCCCACTATCGGTGTCAAAACCGGCGGATCTCGGGTAGGGGGTCCCGAACTGTGCGTCTAGGCGGATGGTAATAGGAGACAAGGGACACGATGTTTTACCCAGGTTCGGTCCCTCTTGATGGAGGTAAAACCCTACGTCCTGCTTGATTAATATTGATGATGTGTATTACAAGAGTGGATCTACCACGAGATCAAGGAGGCTAAACCCTAGAAGCTAGCCTATGGTATTGTTGTAATGGATGTTGTGTCCTACGGACTAAAACCCTCTGGTTTATATAGACACCGAAGAGGGCTAGGGTTACACAGAGTCGGTTACAATGGTAGGAGATCTACATATCCGTATCGCCAAGCTTGCCTTCCACGCCAAGGAAAGTCCCATCCGGACACGGGACGGAGTCTTCAATCTTGTATCATCGTAGTCTTGATGTCCGTGGACGATGATAGTCCGCTGTCCGGATACCCCTAGTCCAGACTCCTCAAGAGCCCTGAACCTGGCTTCAATGACGATGAGTCCGGCGCGCATAATGTTCGGCATTGCAAGGCGGGTTCCTCCTCCGAATAATCCATAGAAGATTGTGAACACCAGGATAGTGTCCGACTCTACAAAATAATTTCCACATTCCACCGTAGAGAGAATATCATGTACACAGATTCAATCTGCTGACGTATCTTGTAGCGTGACGTCACACCATTACCAAGCCTTTACTTGAATCGTTTTTTATTACACCACCTCAGCGTGTTTAGCGAAGCGGTTTCCTTGGCACGTCTTGTCGAAGCAGAGATCGTGTCCCCCTTATTCCGGGATTCTCATCAATACAGACGTGGGTAACCCCACCGCGCTTCGCCGCCACGCCTCTATCGGCGAGTCCCAAACGGTCACGGAGACGGCTCTTGGTATTCTCCTCTTTATAATAGGACCAAGGCTCGCTTTTCTTCAATCCTCCATCGAATCTTCTCTCGCTCCAAGTTCCAACACCCGAGCCCCAGATTTGTGTGCCGGACCTTCAACAATGTCCGGTTCCGACCTTTAGGGCCGGTGGATGCCCTCCTCCGTCACGGAGGAGGACGTGCTAAAGCTGCGAGAGGCCAAGTACCTGTCTTATGAGATTTTGCACAGGCTGCCCGCCGAAGGGCAGGGCATACCCACCCCCGAGCCCGGTGAGTACGTCGTCTTTGTATCCCACCTCCATCGGGGTTTAGGCTTCCCGACGGATCCTTTCGTGAGAGGGCTCATGTTCTACTACGGGCTGGATTTCCATGACTGGTCTCTGGAGTCCATCCTCCATATTTCCGCATTTATTATCGTCTGCGAAGCCTTCCTCTGCGTCACCCCCCACTTTGGCCTGTGGCTGAAGACCTTCAATGTGGAGCCGAAGATGATTGGGGGGCGTCAAGCAGAGTGCGGCGGGGCGGCCATAAGTAGGAGGGCCGATGCCCCGTGGCCCGAGGGCTCCTCCCCAGAGGAGCTCGGCTTGTGGCAGCAGGAGTGGTTCTATATCACCGCTCCAAAGGGCAGCAGGCAGAAGCCGCCGCCCACATTCCGCTCAGGACCTCCTCGATGGTTGATGTCGTGGGTCAACCAAGGGCTCAACTGGGGGCCGTCGAAAGACGTGCCCCTATTGCAGGGTCGGATTCGAGACCTCCAGCGAGGGAGATCGATCTGGTCGTGGTGATGCAGAGTTATGCTAATCAGCGCCCCTGCCTCGCAAACGCCGCCCCTCTCCGACTATGGGAGTTCAATCCGAGGGACCACAGATTCTCCAACACTTTATGGGTACGACACCCGTGGAGATGTACAAGTTGTTCTTCGGACCACAAGCGGCGTGTCCGGAATTGACCGAGGATGCCGGCCTAAGCTGCAATCGCCCGGATACTCAGGTAAGTAGCCCCGTGTCCGGACGTACCATTTGTTTGCTTTTCTAGAATTCGCCTTTTAACCCATTATCCTACAACAGGAGTGGATAGCGGAAGCTAAGCTGATACGGTGTCCGGCCCCCCTCCCAGAGACCGCACCGGATCCCGTGCTGGTCAGGATGTTAGAGGTTGTGCCTTTAGAAGAAGGCGAAGGGGAAAATAGAGGAGCTACCGCCTCGCCCAAGGGGGCGCTTGAAGAAGGGGGGATCGAGAATCCCTCCCTCCAGGGGGAGAAGAGGACTGCCTCCGAAGACCCGGAGGCCAAAGCCCCTAAGCGGGGGAAGAAATCTTCACCAGAGGGTCCTGCGTCCGGGAAGGTCCCGGGCGCACAGTCTTCTCTAAAGAATGAGCCCTCCAGCGAGCCGTGAGTAGAAAAAGGGGGAGTTCATTAATAAGAAATATCCCTATTTGTGCTTCTGAGCATAATCGAAATTTTTACCTTGTAGTTCGGATCTGCGACCTTCTCAGATGAGCTCGTCTTTGGGGGATCTTCGTCCGGAGATGATGGAGAGCGAGACGCCTCCATCTGCTGCGCCGTCGGATAGGGCGGACGAGCCTGAAGTGTCGTCACAGAGGGTATCCCCGAGCCCGGCAGAGCCGAAGAGTTCGGCGCCGACTAGCGTTCGGTCGGGGGAGCTGAAGAATCTGCTTGAGAGGGCGTCCATCTCAGAAGATCACCGTGCATTGATGAGTATGGTGATTAGAAGGATTTCTTCCGCCGAAAGCGGATTGCATAATGCCGTCAGGAGTTTTCTGGAGAGATTCGAGGTATGTAAACATGACACCCCTTTTTGACAGGTTTACACATAAAGTGTGCCCTGTATAGATAGTAGCCCCTGAGACTCGGTAGGTTGTCGAAAGCGACAGCGTGCCGAGGATCAAAATCGCAGGTATTGAGTGTCGCCTTTCCTATGCAGGTGGCGGATAGTCCGGGGGCTAGCCGGACTGATGGAGTTGCTGAATTAATGCGGCAACTCGATGTTGCGGATGCAGACATCGCGCTAGTCAACAAGCGACTTGACGAGTCGCAAGGTAAATTGTTTCTCCGCAGTCACCTATTAAGGGAGCCAAAGGCCACCTCTTACAATATTTATGCTTGACGCAGATGGTGCTGCTGCTGTGGAGTGCCTTCGGGCAGAACTTGCTCAAGCCAAGGAGCAAGCCAGAAGGAGTGATGTGGCTGCCTCGAGGGCGGTCGAAGAGTTAAAAGCCGAAAGGGCTGCACACTGCTGAAGCAGGGAAGAGATGGCCGAATTGGCCGTTAAATTGAAGGATGCTACCGACCGCAATGAGGCTCTTGAAAAGGAGCGCCTATCGGAGCGAGAAGACCTGGGGAAGGCCACCGCCGAAGCCAAGGATGCCCGTTCTGCAATGCGGGCTATAAAGGAGGAGCTGCGTCAGGCCGGAGACATTGTGGCTGGCAAGCCTTTTCTGCTACGCCGCAGGTTTACGGATCCAAAGTATGTCCAGCTTGGCCAGCTGTGGGGTCCGGAGGATCCATATATGGACTTAGCGGCGAGTGCGACGGATGCCGTTGTGCACTTCCGAAGTCAGAAGGATCACAAGACGGAAGAGCTATTTTGGTCTCAATTCCATAGTCCGGATCGTTCACTTCTACTGACGGATCGGTTGGCCGAATGGGCTGAGCTGAATAGGTTGTCCGGACTTGCCATGACGGATATCGTGACTCATGTCTGGCCGGAGAGGCCCAAGCCGACGAGCTATTTTGGCTTATTGCAGTAGTTTCTTGGGCCGGTGCCGCATATCAAGGTGATGAAGCGGTCGGCCTGCATAGAGGGTGCGCGGATGGCCCTTGCCCGTGTGAAGACACATTGGACAGAGATGGATGCCACCGCTATTGCAACCCAGGGTTCGGACGAAAGCCGGTTACCCGCCGAGCACTATTTTGGGGAGGTTATGCGTGGTGCTCGTGTAATAGAGTCGCAGTGCTCGAAAAATGTCACGTTCGAATGAACGTTTTATTCTGTAAAACAATGGTTATGATGTAATCGCTTTTTATACTTTTGCGTTCAAGTATTGGAATATTTCCTATGCGGCCGTTTATGTATACGTGTGTATAACCTGAAAGATGGCAGTCGTCGGCTTCAGCCCCCACGCACAAGGTGCGGGGGTGTTCGCAAAAAATAGCACATTTTCACACTTAATTCGACGTCTCGGTCCTGTTAAGGAGGTGGTAGCGTAGCAAACGAGGCAACCGGACTATGATGCTTTATCACTTTCACTTAGCCGTTGGAGTTCGAGGGTGGGACTACGATATAGCCCCTGGGGGCACCGCGCTCTCCGAATTCGGGGCGCGTGTGTGCCTGACCGGGAAACAGTCCTTCGTCAAAGCGGAGGAATTCTAAACATTCTGGTGGTCGATCGAGTGGTTGACCAGTCTCTCGCTGTATCATGACAATCAGTTTTCGGCTTTCTCTACTGAGGTGCTCACCCAGCCGAACTGGGGCACAATCGCAATAGTTCTCCTAGTGCCGCCTTAGCCGATGATACGGAACGTAAGGCAGCAAAACACAGGAGCCGGGCAAACCCAACATTTGACCAACGACATGATTCGGAGCTGATGCATATAAGGCCTAACTCGAGACGCCGAACACTCCCTAAGGTGTTCGGTCTTTATAATAATGGGCGAACCATGCCCTAAGCCCCTAGTGTCCGTGCAGGCGAGGTCCTCCGACGCGCCGATGCCAAAACGTCGATCTCCACTCTGGTTATAATGAAAACCAGGGATTATAGCAACAAGAGGCAGTAAAAAGGTTTACGCAGGTCTTAATCAAAAGAATCCTTGCGACGGGTCCCTCGCACGTCTGCGCTGTGGTTCCGCGCAGCCGTTGTCCTAGACGGGTATGCACGTTGTTCATCTGTAAAAAGAGAGGAACTTAGTTTGAAGGGAAATCGTGTGAAAAAGTGCATGAAAAAATATTAGTAAATGAATAAAGTGGAGTCTATATTAGCTCATTATTGCTTACACGCATAGCCCCTTGTGAAGGGGTGTGCGGCTAGGGAGCCCCTAGCTTATTTATGCCGGACTCGTCTAGCCGTGTCCGGGGTCTTTGAATGACCCTCTTAATGAAATGATGCCACGTGGACCGGGCATTTTAAGTGTAAGAGACGCATAATGTGGTATGGCGTTAGAGCGGACAAAAGCTTCACGGCCCAATAGTGCTTGATGGCTACTTTTGAATGGGGCGACATGAAAGACTAGTTTTTCGCGTCGGAAGTTGTTCGGTGGCCCGAATACAACTTCTAGTAATAGGGAGCTTGTGCACTTGGCGTAAGGGCCTGGCGTCACTCCTTTGAAGGAAGTGCGGCTATGTTGAATTGTAGTAAGGTCTATCCCCATCTTGCAGATTGTGTTCGGATATAGCAGGTTTAAATCGCTGCCGCCATCCATCAGGACTTGTGTAAATTGTAGTCCGTCAATTATAGGATCCAATATCAGAGCAGTCCATCCTGCATTTCGAACACTTCTAGAATAATCCAGGTGGTCAAAAGTGATTGGTTTTGACATCCAATCTCGAGGTTCCGCTGGGGTGGACCGTGCGAGACCCATCTTAGCAGGTGCCGCATTGTTTTTCCGTATTATCACATGAAGTGAGTTTACTGCTTTGACTTCTTGTGGGAAAGTCTTTTGTTTTCCGGTGCCCTGCTGGTGGGGTTCGTCGTCATCCTTGCTTGGTGCGTCAAGCCCCTTGTGTTCGGCGTTGAGTCGGCCGGACTGTTTGAAAACCCAACAATCTTGGTGGGTGTGGTTTGCAGGCCTTCCGGAGGTACTGTGGATTTGACATATCCGATCCAAAATTTTGTTTAAGTTGGATAGCTTGTCACTGTTGTCCTTAAGAGGCAGTGTTTTTTTGTTTGGCTGCGAGCTTTTGAATCCGGCGTTGACCGCCATGTTCTTTGGGCTTTTCTCTTTATTCGGGCATTGATCTTTTCTGCACCGTGATTTTCCATTTCCATCTCTGATCTCGGATGTACTTGGGTCGCTGGTGCTGCATCTTTCTAGCCAGCTGTCCTCCCCTGCGCAAAAGCGGGTCATGAGGCTTGTTAGCGCGGACATTGTCCTCGGCTTCTCTTGGCCGAGGTGTCTGGCGAGCCATTCGTCTCGGACGTTGTGTTTGAAAGCTGCTAAGGCTTTGGCGTCCGGACAGTCGACTATTTGGTTCTTTTTAGTAAGGAACCTGTTCCAGAATTTGCGCGCCGACTGTCCGAGCTGTTGAGTTATATGACTTAGATCGTCTGCATCCGGAGGGCGGACATAAGTCCCTTGAAAATTTTCTCTAAACGCGTCCTCAAGCTCTTCCCAACTTCCAACAGTGTTTTCTGGGAGGCTTTTGAGCCAATGCCGAGCTGGCCCTTTGAGCTTGAGGGGTAGATATTTTATGGCGTGGAGGTCATCTCCTCTAGCCATGTGTATGTGTAGTATATAATCCTCTATCTAGACTCCCGGGTCTGTTGTTCCGTCGTAAGCCTCTATGTTTATGGGTTTAATCCCTGCTAGGAATTCATGATCCAGCACCTCATTGGTGAAACATAGTGGGTGTGCGGCGCCCCTGTATTTGGGTGTACCGCTGTCTTCGAACACTTGGCGTGTTGTGTTGCTTCCTGGGGCCCTCTTTTTTGGCCCGTAAATTGACCTGGCTGGGCCATCTGTTTTCCCAGGATCATGGGCCGGCTTGTGTGCGGCACCGCTTATAGTTTTTGGCCTATCATCTGGCCTCTATTCGGCCAGGCGGCCTCTTTGTTTTTTGACTGTGGGGGCTCTATGGCTTCCTCGTCGAATTATGGCAGCAGCTTGCGCTTCGGGTAGCTCTTTGATTGATGGCCATTGCCGTATTTGTCTATGGTTTTGAGCACTTTTCTCCACCTCATTCTGAGTATGTCTTCCGTTGTTTTGAGCTTCCGTTTTTCCTTCTTCAGACTTCTTGCAGTGGCGACGAGTCTTTTGCGAAGGCTCTTATTCTCCGGTAGTGTGTCCAGCGTGAGGTCGTCTGGACTGTTGGTTTCGCCGGGCATGGATTGATTATCCGATTCGTCCTGTTCGGACGGTTGCTTGGCTGCATGTTCGTCGTCCACTGGTTTGCCCTGCTCTATTGCTGGGTCATTAGGAGCGATGTTGTTGTCGAGGCGGGACTTAGGGCGGCGTCTGCGTCGCTGTTTTGGTTGTTTATCGGCGGGATTATCCTTTGCCGCGCCCCGTTGGTCCTCGTTATCGCTTCCTTTCGGGGTATCCACCATATATACATCATGGGTTGCGGTGGTTCTCCAAAGATTTCTGCGAAGCGCTGGTTCTTGATCGCCTCCGCATCGCCGCCCATACCGCTGATGTCTTGAGTCGTAGTTCAGCATGTCGGTTAGATCGTCGACGATGGCTACAAAGTGGGTGGTGGGTGGGCTTTGAATTTCTTCATTGTCCGTGATCCCAACCATCTCCGCCATAATCCGCCAGGCTCTCCGGATAGCGAGAGATGTTTTAGCGAATTTAGGATGTCGCCAAAGGGCGAGTGCTGAAAGATGTCCACAGCGGTGAACTCCATGATCGGCGCCCAATAGGATTCGACTGGCAAGGGTGCAGGAGGTTCGGAGTTCGGCAGGGAGTCTGGCACCTCGGAGTCACGAGCTTTGTAGGGGACAAGGTCAGTGTTTGGCTCCATCGCCGCGGATGTTGCGGCTCCCGAGGCGGTGTCCAGCCACTCGTCCTCGATCTGCGCGATCGGCTCCGAACTATGGGTCGGAGCTGATTCATGTGCGGCCTCCAAGGCACTGTCCGGCGGCAAAGCTAGATCGTGCCCATCGCGACAGTGTGGCACGCTCGGCTGCGGATCGGATCCATCGAAGATCAAGTCTCCGCGGATGTCCGCCGTGAAGTTTAGGCTTCCAAATCTGACCTGACGACCAGGGGCGTAGCTTTCGATCCGCCAGATGGCCAAGTGAATTAGCCCGCAGTGCGAAGCCGCCGAATACGAAGATCTGTCCGGGGAGAAAAGTCTCACCCTGGACGGCGTTGTTGTTGATTGAAGAAGCCATCGAGCCTATCGGTGACGACACAGAGGAACTCTCAATGAAAGCACCAATGTCGGTGTCAAACCGCGGATCTCGGTAGGGGGTCCCGAACTGTGCGTCTAGGCGGATGGTAACAGGAGACAAGGGACACGATGTTTTACCCGAGTTGGGCCCTCTTGATGGAGGTAAAACCCTATGTCCTGCTTGATTAATATTGATGATGTGTATTACAAGAGTGGATCTACCACGAGATCAAGGAGGCTAAACCCTAGAAGCTAGCCTATGGTGTGACTGTTGTAATGGATGTTGTGTCCTACGGACTAAAACCCTCCTGTTTCTATAGACACCGGAGAGGGCTAGGGTTACACAGAGTCGGTTACAATGGTAGGAGATCTACATATCCGTATCGCCAAGCTTGCCTTCCACGCCAAGGAAAGTCCCATCCGGACACGGGACGGTGTCTTCAATCTTGTATCTTCGTAGTCTTGGAGTCTGGAGGACGATGATAGTCCGGCTGTCCGGATACCCCCTAGTCCAGGACTCCCTCACCCACGCCCAGCTTGGAGAAGAGCTGAAAGGCGTTCGGGCCGAGCTGTCCGGCTCCGTTAAGGAGAATCGGCGGCTTCGTCGCGGCATCTATAGTAAGTGCTTAAGCGAACTCCTTTGAAAAGAGGAGTTCGGCGAGGAAGTCAATTGACAAAATATGTCTCAGAGGTATACTCACAGTGTCGCCTGCAGAGGAGATGCCCGACGACGGGTGATCAACTTCCGAATCTGTTGCAGCTGCTCGAACGAGTTCGGCAGCGATGAGCGGTGCCGTTCGGGCTTTATGGCGGCCCTTTCCCTGCCCGAAGGCCTTGGGAGCTTACGAGAAGCTTGTGGAATGCGCAGCGCTTCCGCTTATGGAAGATTTCGCCTGCCGCCAAGGTGCTGTGGAGGCTGGGCCATGGTGAAGACGCGGTACAAGAAGGCGGATCCCAACCATATGGCCGAGGTCGGACCTATGGGGCCCGACGGGAAGGAGATCCCTGTGAGTTTAGTATACGGCCAGGTAGAGTTGGCCGCTAAATTTTCCCAACGGGACTGTAAATTGGACAGCCTGTTAGATGGGATTGAGGAGGAATACAGTCAGTCAATGTGACAATGTATTTTAAAATGACATGTAAAATGCCTTCTAGCAGGATTGTAGATTGTTTGTCTTTGCCGACCTTTTCGCTTCAACCTCGGGACCCTAGAGTCTGGAGTGTGTCCGAATACCTTCTCGGTTAAAAAACAACCGTGGCATGCATGGAGACCAGGCGTAGGGGTCATTAGTGCTTTATCAGACAAGTGCCCAACTAGTTATGTTATATTACATGGTTAGTAAGAAACATCTTCCAGGGAGAATAGTTCCGTTAAGGGTTCCTTTCCCTGGGAGGCATGCCCTAAAGTGCATGTCCGGACTATGAAAAGAGCAGAAAAACATCTGGGGGCAGATAAATAAGTAGGTAAAAAATCATCTTTCAAGTCACCGACCGAATATTCCCTTAAGAATGCTAGCTTTCGGCTTCACCCAGTCTGAGGTACACATCCGGCTGACCCGGCAGTAACAATCGCAGAGGTGCTCCCTTTACCTTCTAGCCAAACAATCGAGAACGTAGGGGTAAGCACAGGAGCCAGGCAACCCAGCTTGGCCAAAACTTAAGTCATATCGATGCATATAATGGTGAATAAAAGGTACATGTGGAAGCTTGACACATGTGCTGGGCATGAAGCCCTTATAATTGAGCTTCTGGTAAAGAAGCCCCCAAGTATAATGAGTGCGGATGGCACATCAAGTATGTGCGAACAATGCGCGAGTAGGCCCTTAAGGGCTTTTTAGGAAAAGGGTTAAGAGAAGAAAGAGAAACAAAAGACAGCTGAAGTGTAAAAATTTGGACGGGGGAAGGGGACGACCTCTTAGTCCAATGCTAGGCATAGAATCTTCAGAGGCGGCCTGCGTTCCATGGGTTCGGCTCGAGTCGGTTGTCCAACGCATTTCGTAGACGGTACGCTCCGCCGGTCAGGACTTGATCGATGATGAAGGGGCCCTCCCATTTGGGCTTGAGCTTGTCCTTTTTCTTGTCCGGCAGCGAGAACTAGTTCGCCAACGCTGTAAGTGTTGGCCCGCATCTCTGCTTTGATATCTTCGAGCTGCTGCTGATAGAATGCGGAACGAGCCTTGGCGACGCCGCGTTCTTCCTCCAATGCGTCCAAGCTGTCCCGCCGATCCAGCTCGGCTTTCTTTCTTCGCATATGCGCACTCGAGGTGAGTCATGAATGATGTCGCAGGGCCGAACTGCCTCTGCGCCACATACCATATAAAATGGTGTGAATCCGGTAGTACGGTTGGGCGTTGTCGCAGCCCCCAGAGTACGGAGTCGTGCTCCTCTACCCAGTGCGTGTCAGATTTCGTAAGTGACCGCACTAGTCTGGGTTTGATGCCGCCATTATTAGACCGCTTGCTCGCTCCACTTGACCGTTGGTTTGAGGGTGATAGATCGAAGCGTAATCGAGCTTAATGCCCATGTTTTTGCACCATGACTTAACCTCGTCGGCCGTGAAGTTCGTGCCGTTATCGCGATGATCTTTGTGGGGACACCATAACGGTATACTACCCGGATATAAAGTCTATCACTTGTCCGGACTCTGCCGTTTTGACTGGCTTGGCCTCTATCCATTTTGTGAATTTGTCCACCATGACCAATAGGTACCTTTGCTTGTGGGTTCCCCCTTTAAGGGGTCCAACCATGTCAAGCCCCTGCATCATGAACGGCCGTGTAATGGGTATAGTTTTGAGGGCGGTGGGTGTCATATGGCTCTAATTAGCAAAGAGCTGACAACCGACGCATCTTTGGACTAAGTCCCGAGCATCTGCCCGGGCTGTCGGCCAATAAAATCCTGTGCGGAATGCCTTTCCTACAAGGGCCCGAGCTGCTGCGTGGTGTCCGCCTAGTCCGGCATGAATTTCAGCAAGAAGGTTTCGCCCTTCCTCTTCGGAGATACACCATTGAAGGACTCCGGTTGTGCTTTTCTTATAAAGTTCTCCCTCATGGACCTTGTAGGCTTTAGATCACCGGACTATGCAGCAGGCCTCATTTTGGTCTTCGGGAAGTTCCTGCCTAAGCAAGTAGGCTAGGAATGGTTCTGTCCACGGGGCAATTACTGCCATTATGTCGTGGGCTGAAGGTGTTATGTCATCGGCTGAATCGCCGCTTGGCGCGGCTTTTTCCGGTTTATTATTTCCGGACTCCTCTTCCCATAGTACGGATGGCTTGAAGAGCCATTCCAGGAAGATGTTTGAGGACAGCGCCACGCTTTTGCGCCGATGCGTACAAGACGTCGATCGCTTGGTTATTATCCCTGCTACGTGATGGAATTCAAGTCCTTCAAACCGAGCTGACATTTTTAGGACAGCGCTGCGATATGCTGCCATTTTCGGATCCTTGGCGCCAAAGTCTCCATTTATTTGGGATATTGCAAGGTTTGAATCCTCGCGCACCTCTAGGCGCCGAATGCCCATGGAGATTGCCATCCGGAGGCCATGTAAAGGGCCTCGATTCGCTGCATTGTTGGAGTCCGTACATTATCCGGCACGATTGGACTGTGTCCCCGGTTGGGGACGTCAATACGACGCCAGCCCCCAATCCGGCCAACATTTTAGAGCCGTCAAAGTGCATAATCCAATTGGAGAATGCGCTGTACTCTTTAGGGAGTTCGGCTTCGGTCCATTCAGCGACAAAGTCAGCCAAAACTTGTGACTTTATAGCTCGCCGAGGTTTGTAAGTTATATCGAATAGTAAGAGCTTGATGGCCCATTTTGCAATCCTGCCCGTCGCGTCGCGGTTGTTTATAATATCATTGAGGGGTACTTCGGAGGCTACTATTATCGAACACTCTTGGAAGTAGTGTCGGAGCTTCCGGGATGCCATGAACACCGCGTACGCTATCTTTTGATAGTCCGGGTAACGGGACTTGCAGGGGGATAACACTGTGGATACGTAGTACACTGGTTTTTGAAGAGGGAATTTATGCCCTTCTGTCTCTCGTTCGACGACGAGTACCGCGCTTACAACTTGATGTGTTGCCGCGATGTATAACAACATTGGTTCACCTAGGTTGGGCGCAGCCAGGACCGGATTTGTTGCCAATATGGCCTTTATTTCTTCGAGTCTGGCAGTAGCAGCATCCGTCCACTCGAAGTGTTCGGTGCGCCTAAGGAGGCGATAGAGGGGCAGTGCCTTTTCTCCCAAGCGGGAGATAAAGCGGCTTAAAGCCGCCATGCATCCAGTCAATTTTTGTATCTGTTTGAGATCTTTTGGAATATCCAGCTGTGACAGAGCTCGGATCTTGGCCGGGTTTGCTTCAATTCCTCTACCGGATACAATGAAGCCTAGCAGCTTTCCGGCTGGTACGCCAAAAACGCATTTTTCCGGATTCAGCTTGATGTCATATGCTCTGAGTTGTCGAATGTGAGCCTCAAATCGTCTACTAGAGTTTCGACGTGTTTGGTTTTGACGACTACGTCGTCTACGTATGCCTCTACTGTTTTGCCGATCTGGGTGGCCAGACATGTTTGAATCATGCGCTAATATGTTGCGCCGGTGTTTTTATGTCCGAAGGGCATCGTGTTGAA
Organism: Aegilops speltoides; assembly: GCA_021437245.1. Taxonomy (NCBI): domain Eukaryota; kingdom Viridiplantae; phylum Streptophyta; class Magnoliopsida; order Poales; family Poaceae; genus Aegilops; species Aegilops speltoides. The sequence continues at coordinate 418,101,293 of CM038141.1, read as the reverse complement.
GCAGAATGGTCCATATGGAGTGATGAATGCCGTTGCAGCTTGGTCTGCTTCCACCATCTTGATTTGATGGTAGCCGGAGTATGTGTCGAGGAAGCACAGTGAATCGTGTCCTGCGGTAGCATCGATTATCTGGTCGGTGCGGGGGAGGGGGAAGGGATCCTTTGGGCAGGCCTTGTTGAGGTCTTTAAAGTCGACACATAGGCGCCAGGATTTGTCCTTCTTTGGTACCATTACCAGGTTTGCTAGCCAATCCGGATGTTTGATATCTCTGATGAATCCGGCTTCCAATAGTTTGGCTAGCTCTTCTCCCATTGCCTGTCTTTTAGGTTCGGAAAATCGTCGAAGAGCCTGTTTGATTGGCTTGAATCCTTTTAGGATGTTTAGGCTGTGTTCTGCCAATCTGCGTGGGATTCCGGGCATATCCAAAGGGTGTCAGGCGAAAATGTCCCAATTTTCCCGAAGGAATTCTCGCAGTGCAGCATCTACATCAGGGTTCAAATGTGCCCCGATGGAAGCCGTCTTTGTCGGGTCCGTTGGATGGACCTGGAATTTTATTATTTCGTCCACTGGTTTAAAGGAGGTGGACTTGGATCTCTTATCGAGTATCACATCGTCTCTGTTCATAGTAGAGCGAAAAGCGGTAAGTTCTTCGCCGCTAGGGCTTTGGATAGTGCCTCTGGGGCTAACGCGGCTGTCTTGTTCTCGGCGGCGAGTGCTATGTCCGGATCACTAACGAGAGTGATTATTCCGCCGAGCCTGCATTTTGAGCTTCATGTACCCGTAATGGGGTACGGCTTGAAAAATTGTGAATGCCTCTCGCCCTAATATAGCGTGATATCCGCTGTTGAACGGGCCACTTGGAACGTGACTTCTTTGGATCTGTAATTGTCCCGTGAGCCTAACACCACATCGAGTGTGATTTTTCGGTGCAGCGCTTCCTGCTAGGGATTATTCCTCTGAAGGTTGTGCTGCTTCGCTCAATGCGGCTCCAGTCTATTTCCATTTTTTGAAGAGTTTCCTCGTAGATGAGGTTTAGTCCGCTGCCGCCATCCATGAGGACCTTTGTAAGTCGAAAGCCGTCCACTATTGGACTAAGTTCCATAGCGGCTGGTGCTCGGGCTGTTTGGAATTTAGGTTCGTCGCTGGCGTTGAAGGTGATGGCTGTGTTGCTCCATGGATTTGTTGTTGCTACTTGGTAGACTTCGGCGAGGCCGCGAATTGTTCGTTTCCGCATATTATTTGATGCAAAAGTCTCGAAGATCGTTGATACTGCATCGGTATTGTTGGAGTGGTTTTCGGGGCTAGAAGCTCCTCGCCACTTTTGGCCACCGCCGTAATATCCAACATGCTCGGAGGCTATGTGTTGGGACGGCGCCCTCTGTACTGTGAATTTTACAGGGTCCGCTAAGCCATCCCTCCAGTACGGTTCCGTGCCCTCTATGGGGTTTTTGCTTTTTGGTTTTTGTATCTGGGGCCTGAGTGTAATGCACCCTTTTGTTGCGGACTAGGGTTGTATTCGGGGCCGGATTGTCCCAAAACTGATTTTTGGTTTTCCGGAAACTCTCCATCGCACAGTACTTTCATACTATGGACACCAGGTCGGCGAAGCGTGTAATTTCACGACGACCGATGGCGTTCAAGATTCCCTTGTCCGTGCAATTATTGCAAAAAATTGAGATTGCGTTTTCCTCTCGGCAGTCCTTTATCCTGTCCATAACCAAGAGGAATCTGGCCCAGTAGTGATGTACTGTTTCAGCGGGCTCTTGCCGTATTAGAGATAGATCGCATATGTCTGGGAGGGTGGGTGGAATAAAGTCCAGAACCCTACCCATCTCAAGGCTTGAAGGCCGTGAAGTTTCCAAATTTGGAAGCTTGGATTGCTGGACGTTGTCCAACGAGTCCGGTCCGATGCCTGACTTTAAGTTCAGTGCTTGACCGAAGTCCGTCCCTCCGCGGGAATCCGGCATGGAGGGTTTGGGAGCCCGGACATGACTAGTTTTCAATAAAGGAGAAGAGTCGCCGCATTGTTCCTCTACCACTGCAACGTGGTGGGTGACCTGGGGAGAGTTAATCTCTCTCAGATCGGTTTTAAGCCCAATCTGATTGTAGTCCGTAGCGACTCCCAGGGCGGCGATGCGATCCAAGAGCTCGTTGATAGACGAGAGCTCTATTGGATCCAGCCGCTCGGCAAATTCCGAGCTGACGTGAAGATTGCTTTTGACGACTTGAGAAGTCATTGTCGAAGCGGTGGCCGGACAGGCAGTCATAAGAAAACCACCTAGCCGGATAGTTTGGCCGGCAGCCAAGGCCCCTTTGGCGAAAATACCGTCCTTGAAGACGGGTGGAGGCATCCTTCCTATCGGCGACGGCACAGAGGAACTCTCAATGAAAGCACCAATGTCGGTGTCAAACCGCGGATCTCGGTAGGGGTCCCGAACTGTGCGTCTAGGCGGATGGTAACAGGAGACAAGGGACACGATGTTTTACCCAGTGTTGGGCCCTCTTGATGGAGGTAAAACCCACGCCCCGCTTGATTAATATTGATGATGTGTATTACAAGAGTGGATCTACCACGAGATCAAGGAGGCTAAACCCTAGAAGCTAGCCTATGGTATGATTGTTGTAATGGATGTTGTGTCCTACGGACTAAAACCCTCCGGTTTATATAGACACCGGAGAGGGATAGGGTTACACAGAGTCGGTTACAATGGTAGGAGATCTACATATCCGTATCGCCAAGCTTGCCTTCCACGCCAAGGAAAGTCCCATCCGGACACGGGACGGAGTCTTCAATCTTGTATCTTCGTAGTCTTGGAGTCCGGCGGACGATGATAGTCCGGCTGTCCGGACACGCCCTAGTCCAGGACTCCCTCAATGACTCTAGAATTTTTCGCTATTTACTTGATGAGTCTTTAAAAGATGCTTGGGATAGGTAATTAAGGATTCGGGCCAGCTATGTGCCACAATATTAAATTGAAGATTACTTAAAAAGTTTTTATGTTGGCTTGCCCGCTTCTTTTAAACAAGTTTTAGATTCTATTTTTGAAGGAAGTTTTCTTGAAAGGGATTCTATAGATACTTATGAAAAAATGAAAACCATATTTGGGCACCCTATGAATGATAAGGTTGAATCAACTACTCTCTTGTGCTTTTATCAAAATGAAATTATTAAAGAGATGAAGTCTAGTTTAGAGGCAAACTTCCGTAACATGCTTAATCTTACTTCTTCCATTAATGGCCATGTGCTTACCTTAAATAGAAGAACGAATGCCATAGAAAGGAGATTCCCCTCTCCGAGTGCAAAAGATGACACTCATTAGATCTATCCTTGCTTTTATGCCTAGCTAGGGGCGTTAAACAATAGCGCTAGTTGGGAGGAAACCCAATTTTATTTATGTTTTTTGTTTTTGCTCCTGTTTAGTAATAAATCTTTCATCTACGTTCTGTTTAGATGTGTTTTTATCTTTTAATTAGTGTTTGTGCCAAGTAGAACCTATAGGATAACCTACGATGATAGTTGATTTGATTCTGCTGAAAAACAAAAACTTTGCGCGCACGAATATACTTTTGTTAAATCACAGGAACGTGTTTTTGCGTTGATTCTTTTTTATGCTGTTCAATAAACAAATTGTACAGGACTTCCTATTTTGGTAGGATTTTTAGAGTTCCAGAAGTTTGTGTTAGTTACAGATTTCTACAGACTGTTCTGTTTTTGACAGATTCTGTTTTTCGTGTGTTGTTTGCTTATTTCAATGCATCTATGGCTAGTAAATTAGTTTATAAACCATAAAGAAGTTGTAATACAGTAGTTTTAACACCAAAATAAATAAAGAATGAGTTCATTGCAGTACCTTATGTGGTGGTTTTGTTTTCTTTCATTAACGGAGCTTATAAGATTTGCTGTTGAGTTTTGTGTTGTGAAGTTTTCAAGTTTTGGGTAAAGCTTTTATGGACTATGGAATAAGGAGTGGCAAGAGCCTAAGCTTGGGGATGCCCATGGCACCCCAAGATATTCAATGATAGCCAAAAGCCTAAGCTTGGGGATGCCTCGGGAAGGCATCCCCTCTTTCATCTTCGTTCATTGGTAACTTTACTTGGAGGTATATTTTTATTCGCCACATGATATGTGTTTTGCTTGGAGCGTCGTGTATTATTTTAGTCTTTGCTTTTTAGTTTACCAAAATCATCCTTGATTTACACACCTTTTGGGAGAAGCCTATTTGATTAGAATTTGCTAGAATACTCTATGTGCTTCACTTATATCTTTTGAGCTTGATAGTTTTTGCTCTAGTGCTTCACTTATATTATTTTGAGAGTCTTTTAGTACAGCATGGTATTTGCTATGATCATAAAGTTGGTCCTACAATGATGAGCATCCAAGTTGGGTATAATAAAAATATCATAGGAAGTGAATTGGATGTTATGATCAACTTGATACTTGATAATTGTTTTGAGATATGGAGGTAGTGATATTAAAGTCATGCTAGTTGGGTGATAAAGAATTTAAAGAATGCTTGTGTTGAAGCTTGTGATTCCCGTAGCATGCACGTATGGTGAACCGCTTTGTGATGAAGTTGGAGCACAATTTTATTTATTGATTGTCTTCCTTATGAGTGGCGGTCGGGGACGAGCGATGGTCTTTTCCTACCAATCTATCCCCCTAGGAGCATGCGCGTAGTGCTTTGGTTTTTGATGACTTCTAAATTTTTGCAACAAGTATATGAGTTCTTTTGATTAATGTTGAGTCCATGGATTATACGCACTCTTTCACCCTTCCACCATTGCTAGCCTCTCTTGTACCGTGCAACTTTTGCCGGTACCATACACCCACCATTTACCTTCCTCAAAACAGCCATCATACCTACCTATTATGGCATTTCCATAGCCATTCCGAGATATATTGCCATGCAAATTTCCACCGTTCCGTTCACATGACACGCATTACTTTTGTCATATTGATTTTTGCATAATCATGTAGTTGACATTGTACTTGTGGCAAGGCCACCTTCATAATTTTCATACATGTCGCTCTTGATTCATTGCATAATCCCGGTACACCGCCGGAGTCATTCATATAGAGTCATATCTTGTTCTAGCTTTGAGTTGTAAATCCATAAAAGTGTGATGATCTTCATTATTAGAGCATTGTCCTAGTGAGGAAAGGATGATGAAGACTATGATTCCCCCACAAGTCGGGATGAGACTTCGGACTTTACAAAAAAGAAAAAAAGAAAAGAAAGGCCAAAAAGAAAAAAAAAGAAGGCCAAAGAAAAAAAAGAAAAAGAAGAAGAAAAAGAAAAGAAAAAATAAAATGAGAGAAAAAGAGAGAAGGGACAATGCTACTATCTCTTTTTCCACACTTGTGCTTCAAAATAGCACCATGATCTTCATATTAGAGAGTCTCATATGTTGTCACTTTCATATACTAGTGGGAATTTTTCATTATAGAACTTGGCTTCTATATTCCAATGATGGGCTTCCTCAAAAGTGCCCTAGGTCTTCGTGAGCAAGCAAGTTGGATGCACCCCACTTAGTTTCTTTTGTTGAACTTTCATATATTTATAGCTCTAGTGCATCCGTTGCATGGCAATCCCTACTCACTCACATTGATATCTATTAATGGGCATCTCCATAGCCCATTGATACGCCTACTTGATGTGAGACTATCTTCTCCTTTTTTGTCTTCTCCACAACCACCATTCTATTCCACATATAGTGTTATGTCCATGGCTCACGCTCATGTATTGCGTGAAAGTTGAAAAAGTTTGAGATTATTAAAGTATGAAACAATTGCTTGGCTTGTCATCGGGGTTGTGCATGATTAAATACTTTGTGTGATGAAGATAGAGCAACAGCCAGACTATATGATTTTGTAGGGATAACTTTCTTTAGCCATGTTATTTTGAGAAGACATGATTACTTTGATTAGTATTCTTGAAGTATTACTATTTCTTATGTCAATATGAACTTTTATTTTGTACTCATTTGGATCTGAACATTCATGCCACAATAAAGAAAATTACATTATGAATTATGCTAGGTAGCATTCCACATCAAAAATTCTCTTTTTATCATTTACCTACACGAGGACGAGCAGGAATTAAGCATGGGGATGCTTGATACGTCTCCAACGTATCTATAATTTTTGATTGTTCCATGCTATTATATTACCCCTTTTGGATGTTTATGGGCTTTATTTTACACATTTACATCATTTTTGGGACTAACCTACTAACCGGAGGCCCAGCCCATATTGCTATTTTTTTGCCTATTTCAGTATTTCGAAGAAAAGGAATATCAAACGGAGTCCAAACGGAATGAAACCTTCGGGAGCGTGATTTTTGGAACGAACGTGATCTGGAGAGCTTGGAGTGCAAGTCAAGAAGCTCCTGAGGACCCCACGAGATAGGGGGCCACGCCCCCACCTCTAGGGCGCGCCCCCCTGTCTCGTGGGCCCTCGGGCGGCCACCGACGTACTTCTTCCTCATATATATACCTACATACCCCAAAAACATCTAGGGGCACCACGAAACACAATTTCCACCACCATAACCTTCTGTATCCGCGAGATCCCATCTTGGAGCCTTCGCCGGCACTCTGCTAGAGGGGGAATCAACCACAGAGGGCCTCTACATCAACATCCTTGCCCCTCCGATGAGTTGTGAGTAGTTTACCATAGACCTACGGGTCCATAGTTATTAGCTAGATGTCTTATTCTCTCTTTTTGGATCTCAATACAATGTTTTCCCCCTCTCTTGTGGAGATCTATTCGATGTAAACTCTTTTTGCGGTGTGTTTGTCAAGATCCGATGAATTGTGGGTTTATGATCAAGTTTATCTATGAATAATATTTGAATCTTCTCTGAATTCTTTTATGTATGATTGAGTTATCTTTGCAAGTCTCTTCTAATTATCGGTTTGGTTTGGCCTACTAGATTGGTCTTTCTTGCCATGGGCGAAGTGCTTAGCTTTGGGTTCAATCTTTATGTGTCCTTACCCAAGGATGTAAAGGGTTGCAAGGCACGTATTGTATTGTTGCCATCGAGGATAACAAGATGGGGTTTATATCATATTGCATGAGTTTATCCCTCTACATCATGTCATCTTGCTTAATGTGTTGCTCTATTCTTATGAACTTAATACTCTAGATGCAGGCAGGAGTTGGTCGATGTGTGGAGTAATAGTAGTAGATGCAGGCAGGAGTCGGTCTACTTGTTATGGACGTGATGCCTATATACATGATCATGCCTAGATAATCTCATAACTATGGGCTTTTCTATCAATTGCTCGACAATAATTTGTTCACCCACCGTAATACTTATGCTATCTTGAGAGAAGCCACTAGTGAAACCTATGGCCCTCGGGTCTATCTCTTATCATATTTGCTTTCAATCTACCTTTATTTGCATCTTTACTTTTTGCATCTATATTACAAATACCAAAAATATATTTATATTATCTTACTATCTTTATTAGATCTCACTTTCGCAAGTGGCCCTGAAGGGGTTGGCAACCCCTTTATTGCGTTCGTTGCGAGTTCTCAGTTTGTTTGTGTAGGTGTGTGGGACTTTTGAGGAGCCTCCTACTAGATTGATACCTTGGTTCTCAAAACTGAGGGAAATACTTATGCTACATTTGCTGCATCACCCTCTCCTCTTCGAGGAAAACCAACGCAAGCTCAAGACGTAGCAACAGACGGCAAAGAATTTGCCGTCCACCGAAACTTCTTCGCCATCTGCCTTATAAATCACATACGGCAAAGAAAAGTAGTTTTGCCGTCAGCTAGACTACATCTTTGCCGTCAGCTATTAGCATCTTTGCCTTCAGCCTCGCATATCACTTACGGCAAAGAATGGGGTCAAATAAAAAAAACAGCGGTGTTGTTCCCCCGAAACGATGCAGTTAACGCATGCAAGTGGAGTGCCATATCTAATATTTCTGGCATGTTCGTACCTAGTGCCTTTCATCCAACATTAGTGAGTACAAAATGTAAACAGGACCGCTAGAGAACTAAAGTTACAGAATAGTCCTTCAAAATTACACAAAGGACCCCAAAACATAAACTGGAAAAGCAATCGGGTCCTTCTTCTTCGCTGCAGTGGCATGCTCGCCACTCTGCCTCCCGGTCCTGCTCGTCGCGCCACCGTATGGACCCGCTCAGCCGCGCGGCTGCGTCCCAACTGCGCTCGGGAGGCACGCAAGGGAGGTCGGGAATGCGCGGAGCTCGCGAGGCGGAGTCCTCGGCTGCTGTCCCTGTGGAGCTCGCGAGGCAGAGCACGCGACCTCTAGGCTGGGGCCGGTGCCCGGGGTGGAGGCCGGAGGAGGCCTGCGGGGGTGACGGGGCCGGGGCCGCCGGGGTGATGGGCGCGAAGATCGCCGAGGGCGACGAGCGCCGGGCGCGGAGGCAGCTGGGGTGACCAGGCCGGGCCGCGGGCGAGATGATGGTCAGCGTTGCCGGGGCCGGCCGGCGACATGGCGGCTAGCAAGGTGGTGGCGGGCGCCGGCGGGGCCTACGGTGGCAACGGGGAAAGGCCACGGCCGCCGGCGGGCCTACGGTGGCGACGGGGGAGGTGGCCACGAAGTGGTTGGGGCGAGGCCATGACCGGGGGCCGAGCTTGATTTGGATCGAGTGGGAGAGAAACGAGAGGGAGAGAGAAGTGTGGTGGGGTTGGGGATAAGGGAGACAGGACGTGGAGTGCGTGGGTGCTGCCCTAGGGGGCATGCATCATGGGTGGGTGGGGTGTGGACGGACTGGTGGGTGCGGATGTGCGTATAAGATGTTGCGAGGTCATCGATCCATGTGATCGATCCGCGTGATGTGCTTCCCCTTTGCCGTCTGCGAAAAAAATACAGACGGCAAATAGCTCACTTTGTCGTCTGCAAAATTAAACACAGACGGCAAAGAATCTTAGCCATCTCTTGAAAAAAATATAAACAGCAAAAAATCTTTGCCGTCTGTGATTTTTGTTGCCGACGGCAAAGTGAGCTCTTTGCCGTCTGTGATTTTTCTCGCAAGTCACAAAGTCTATTTTCCCGTTAGTTTTTCTTTGCCGTCTGTTGATGCCAGCAAACCCTTTCTTTGCCGTCTGCCCTACGAAAAGCTGACGGCAAAGACGCCCCCTGATGGCAAATTATCTGTTTCCCGTAGTGAAGTAGATTTTATTTGTTGTTCTAAGTTGTTCTCTATCTTTAGTTATGGATATGGAATACGAAATACCGAAAAAATTAGGTGTACTTGCCACTCATGCAGTTGGGGAACCTCCTAAAACCCTCAATGCTCATTATGTGAAAGATATTATGCACTACTTTAATAATCCTGAGAAAACCCCATTAAATTATATAATGGGAGACACATTGGATCAACGTGAATACTTTAGGGATTATCACTTGGCTCAAAAAGGAAAACTGTTATGGGATCAAATTCATATGTTGCATTGGTATGCTCAGAATTTATGCTTGAGATACGATTATACTTGTTGCTCTAGGATGAAGGCTCTACACCTTCCCTTTTCATGCAAATCTAATGATAATTAAACCTTAGCTTCTTATGCTAATGGTAGATATGATTACTATGATGTGGAACGAATAGAAGAATTTCTTGCTTTTAAGGGTGCTTATGAAATTGAATCTTTGTTAGAAAAGTATGAAGCTTTTGATGATGTTTATAGGCCTGACAATTTTGCTATACTTAAATATTGTTATGAGAATTATGAATAAAATGTCGATATTGATGCGTTTATTGAGAAAGTCTCCGCTGTCCATGAAGAGACTAATATTTTGCAGGAATCTATGGAAGAAGAAATTACTGAAATTGTGAGCTCATTAGATGAAAAAGATGACGAGGAGAGCGAAGAACAAAAGGAAGAAGAGCGGATTGATCACTCATGCCCACCTTGTAATGATAGTAACTCTTCAACTCATACATTGTTTAATTTCCCTTCGTGCTTACTGAAGGATGATTGCTATGATCCCTTTGATTTGTTTGAAATATCCCTTTTTGATGAACTTAATGCTTGATATGCTTGTGGCCATGATGCCAATATGAATTATTCTTATGGAGATGAACTTGCTACAGTTCCTTATGTTAATAATGAAATTGTTGCTATTGCACCCACTCATGATAGTCCTATTATCTTTTTGAATTGTCGCAACTACACTATATCGGAGAAGTTTGCGCTTATTAAGGACTATATTGATGGGTTGTGTTCTACTATTGCACATGATAATTTTGATAAATATAATGTGCATGTGCTTGCTGCTCCTACTTGCAATTATTATGAGAGAGGAACTGCATCTCCGCCTCTCTATGTTTCCAATACGATAAAATTGCAACAAACTATTTATACTATGCATTGGCCTATACTTTGTGTGCATAAATTGTTCTTTTATGACATGCCGATGCATAGGAAGAGAGTTAGACTTCATCATTACATGATATATGTTACTTTTGTGCTCACTACTAAATCACAAATCATTGCTAATTAAAATTGGCTTTGATATACCTTGGGATCTGGGTGGATCCATTACTTGAGCACTATATGCCTAGCTTAATGGCTTTAAAGAAAGCGCTGCCAGGGAGACAACCCGGAAGTTCTAGAGAGTCATTTATTTCTGTTGTGTTCTTTTAAATAGTTCAAAAAATAAAGAGGAGAACCTAAAACTTTTTCAAAAAGAAAAGTGAAAGTGAGAGAGACGAGCATTGTTAAAGTGGGAGCATGCCTTGAAATATGTTCATGCCCATGGAAATTTTGTGAATCTTAATTACAGAAACTTTTCAACAAAAATAATTATCCCCTTGTATAAATCCATTGTATTATAAAAATAATGTGCCAAGATTTGCCTTTAGGATGATTAGATTGCTTGTTTGGTTTGTGTAGTGCAAAAACAGAAACTTCGGTTGTAGCGTGTGAATTTTTATTTTCTACTAGAGTGTCAAAAGCTTCTGAAACTTTTTGCACAGTACTTCTATACAAATTGTTTATTTTTTTTCATAATGTTTCAGAATTTTTAGGGGTACAGAAGTATGGTTGATGTTCAGATTACTACAGACTGTCCTATTTAAGACAGATTCTGCTTTTGATGCATTGTTTTGCTAATTTTTAGGAAACTATCAATTTTATCGGTGGTATAAACCATAGAAAATTTATAATACAATAGCTACAATGCAAAAACAAAATATGAATGAGTTTGCAACAGTACTTAAAGTGGTGATTTGTTTTATTATACTAACAGATTTCACGAGGGTTTTGTTAAGTTTTGTGTGATTGAAGTTTTCAAGTTTTGGGTGAGATCACGACGGATGAAGGAATAAGGAGTGGCAGGAGCCTAAGCTTGGGGATGCCCGAGGCACCCCAAGGTAATATTCAAGGACTCCCAAGCAACTAAGTTTGGGGATGCCCCGGAAGGCATCCCCTCTTTCTTCTGACGATCATCAGTAATTTTGCTTGGAGCTATATTTTTATTCGTCACATGATATGAGTAAATCTTGGAGCGTCTTTTGTGTTTATTTTTCCTTTTTATTTTATGAAGCATGCTGGTATGAGATAGTCCTTTGTTGATTTATAGAATGCTCTTTGCACTTCACTTATATCTTTTGAGTATGGCTTTATAGAATGCTTCATGTGCTTCACTTATATCATTTGAAGTTTAGATTACTCGTTCCTCTACCCATAGAAAACTGCCATTTGTAGAATGCTTTTTTGCGTCACTTCTATTTGTAAGAGCGTGGGCATATATTTTGTAGAAAGAATTGAAATCTCTTGCTTCACTTATATCTATTTAGAGAGTCATCAGGAATTGGTCAGTCACATGGTTAGTCATAAAATCCTACATAAAATCTTGTAGATCACTGAATATAATATGTTTGATTCCTTGCAATAGTTTTGCGATATGGTGATATTAGATTCATGCTAGTGAGTAATTGTGGATTGGTAAGAATACTTGTGTTAAAGTTTGTGATTCCCGTAGCATGCACGTATGGTGAACTGTTATGTAACAAAGTTGGAGCACGAGGTATTTATTGCTTGTCTTCCTTATGAGTGTTGGTCGGGGACGAATGATGGTCTTTTCCTACCAATCTATCCTCCTAAGAGCATGCGTGTAGTACTTTGTTTTGATAGCTAATAGATTTTTGCAATAAGTATGTGAGTTATGTATGAGTAATGTTGAGTCCATGGATTATACGCACTCTCACCCTTCCACCATTGCTAGCCTCTTCGGTACCGTGCATTGCCCTTTCTCACCTCGAGAGTCGGTGCAAACTTCGCTGGTGCATCCAAACCCCGTGATATGATACGCTCTATCACACATAAGGCTCCTTATATCTTCCTCAAAACAGCCACCATACCTACCTATCATGGCATTTCCATAGCCATTCCGAGATATATTGCCATGCAACTTCCATCATCATCATATACATGACTTGAGCATTCATTGTCATATTGCTTTGCATGATTGTAAGATAGCTAGCATGATATTTTCATGGTTTCTCCGTTTTTTGATATCTTTGCTACGCTAGATCATTGCACATCCTGGTACACTGGCAGAGGCATTCATATAGAGTCATATTTTGTTCCAGTATCGAGTTGTAATATCGAGTTGTAAGTAAATAAAAGTGTGATGATCATCATTATAAGAGCATTGTCCTAGTGAGGAAAGGATATGGAGACTATGATTCCCCCACGAGTCGGGAAGACTCCGAACAAAAATAATAAAAAAGAGAAAAAAAGAAAAGATCCCAAAAAAAGAGCCAAAAAACAAAAAAAAAAAAGAGAAGGGGCAATGCTACTATCCTTTTACCACACTTGTGCTTCGGAGTAGCACCATGTTCTTCATATAGAGAGTCTCTTGAGTTATCACTTTCATATACTAGTGGGAATTTTCATTATAAGAACTTGGCTTGTATATTTCGATGATGGGATTCCTCAAATACCTGAGGTCTTCGTGAGCAAGCAAGTTGTATGCACACCCACTTAGTTTCATTTTGAGCTTTCATACACTTATAGCTCTAGTGCATCCGTTGCATGGCAATCCCTACTCCTCGCATTGACATCAATTGATGGGCATCTTCATAGCCCGTTGATTAGCCGCATCGATGTGAGACTTTCTTCCTTTTTGCCTTCTCCACACAACCTCCACCATCATATTCAATTTCACCTATAGTGCTATATCCATGGCTCACGCTCATGTATTGCGTGAAAATTGAAAAGGCTTGAGAACATTAAAAGTATGAAACAATTGCTTGACTTGTCAATACTTTGTGTGATGAAGATGGAGCATAGCCAGACTATATGATTTTATAGGGATAACTTTCTTTGGCCATGTTATTTTGAGAAGACATGATTGCTTTATTAGTATGCTTGAAGTATTATCTTATATTTACTAATTGGAGGCACCAAACGAGCTCCCACGTTAATCCTGATAATAAGCGAAATTGTCCGTTAGATCTCCCCATTATTTATTGTTAACCATCAGATGAAGTATATCAAGGAGTCCTTGCCGGATATCCCATACAAGTCTATTCCCTAGCGAACTCTTACTCGCCGGCTTTCTCCCCCATCCGTTTTGCATGCTAGCTGATGCCCTAATAGTTGACCTTGCCTTGATGCTGCACGTGGAGCTAGCTTAGGAGGATGCTACACAAGGACTAGCTTAGGAAAGATCTAAGAATTGCATGTTGATATGTATATAGTTCTTGGATTATGAGAGTGATTGGAGGATACTAGCCGCAAATATCGTATCCGTGCTGGTCCTCGGCGGCGGAGGCGGCAAGGTGTACGCCGGAGGCAGCAGCATGTATGGCGCGCTGACGCTCGGTAATGACGGCGGCATGCATGCGGCAAGAAAAAATATATATCCCTTGAAGATTTGTTACATCGAGGCAAAGAAGCGTCCTCGAAAAACCCTAGCGTCGTTCGTCTCCTTGCCATCATCAACTTTAAACTTCCATGGGATGGACGTGCAGCCTGGACTAGATGGCCTTTCACATGGGACTGTACACTGGACTAGATCGTCAGCATTACCGATCCTCTCCCAACGTGAGCGAGCGAGTTTCATAATGCGGGCGTCGGATTGGACGACCACCAATCAGGACTACATGGGCGGCAACGTCTACACAACACCTAGGCACGAACATGACTTGGCTTGATTCAGAGGCGCACAGACACGACTTGGCTTGATTCCTATTAGAGACACAAGTGCACGATCCAGATTTGGGACAGGCTGCTGGATTGATTCGGTGCAAAGCTAGCTAGCTTTCGATCGGCCGGAAACACACGTACATACTATAACCAACTGGTCTCATCAATTGCTTCTGTTCTGCAGCATGTTTCGTGTGGGATGACAAGATGCTGGGAAGTATGCCGGCGCCGGCCAGGATGCGCGAACGGACGAGACATCGACCATGGCCTCTAATGTGCTCGCGCTGCACAGGAAGCAGCCTTGCAAATTCAGAGTATGGTCATTATTTTCTTATATTCAATTCCTTTATGTTCTCTTCATTGCCATATTATACGGTTAACTGCATATATAGAAAAGATATATATCTACAATATCAAGCAAAAGAATTACTTGCATATAGGCTGCCACAGGTGAGAGAACATGAATGCTGAGTATTGTTCAGCATTACAGATTATAACACAATTTTGTTACTTTTGTGACTCCTTTATTTTCTCATCATAAAAAGAGTGAAAGCGAGCAAATGTTGATGTTGGGTATATGCATCGGTGTGTGTTATATGTCAATAAAAAAATATTGTAATTTTTGTCCAATGGTTGATTATATTATTTTGAAAAAAAGAATTATACAATGAGATCACATGATGTAGCAAGCAGAACACAAGGTGATGTCAAATATTTTTTGAATTGCAGATGCTAGAGGAACAGATTCACCTAACATAAACAAAATTACACGATAAAGTTTTCATGACCGTGTACTTGATTTGATTTTTTTATGTTATTTTTGTGCAATAACCTTGGTTCAACTACGGAAAAAGGATAATCTATAACATCAAATTCGGCCAACAAACTGACACATTCATGTCTTGGGTTTCAGATATTCACTGGAAAGTGCAGGTTTATTTGCAACATGGCCAACGTGTTTGAATTTTTGGTATTGCAAGTAGATAATCCGCCAATGAAATTGTGTAGAACAATCTTCTCTATATATGCAGTACCTATTGTTAAATAAATTTTGTCAGTTTCCTTCCATGCATCTCAATACCACAATCTTACTGGTGCGAACATTTGAACTTAGCGTAAATCTAATAATTATCCTCTGTAGGTTATATACTTCCAAAAATATGTCTATTTTTTATTCTTCGTACTACTTGCTTATTTCTAAACCATACTTCTATTTGTTGAAACTAGAACATTTTTGCACATTGTCTAATAGGTAAAACTTCACACATAACTAAATCAGTTGTTGTTTGTTGACCTTGATTACCTGGCATCTTCCATTGATGGTGTTTTAAAATACAAGTATAGCTTATCGCAATGGTACAATTATATTTCTCTATATACCTTTGATTCTGACCAGACAAGCATATATCAATCTAATAGTAAACCCAACATGATTATTAAGACTTGGTTTGACATTGTGGTGGACTGTCATGCTCCCATTTAGCCACTTTTTTCTATTTAGTTTTTGTTCACCCCACTCTTTTCATCCTTTCATTGTTAGTTTTTCATGGTCAATTATAAAATAACCACATCACAATACAATTTATCAAATGCAAACTGAGTGTAATTGAACAGAACCTTGCTTCAAATTCTTTGCATGCATTTTATGACATAATTATAAAAGGTCGAAGACATGCTATTTATGTTTTCTATATATGATGAAACTTATTACATGATATTAAGAATTTTGGGTACATTGTCATTTTCTGTCAATATTTCATGTTCCATAAAATGCAAGTACAATCAATATTTTTCATGAACTCCTAAGTATAACTATGTATAATGCTAGACCGTGCTAATGCACGGGTTGATGACTAGTTGTCTTAATGTCAAATGATAGAATATTGCTTTGAATCACTCGTGTCTTAATATTCATGCCATGATTAGATTATATGATCAAGATTATGCTAGGTAGCATTCCACGTCAAAAATTATCGTTTTTATCATTTACCTACTCGAGGACGAGCAGGAATTAAGCTTGGGGATGCTGATACGTCTCTGTCGTATCTATAATTTTTTATTGTTCCATGCCAATATTCTACAACTTTTACATACTGTTGGCAACATTTTATATGATTTTCTTGGACTAACATATTGATACAGTGCCCAGCGCCAGTTCCTGTTTGTTGCATGTTTTATGTTTCGCAGAAAATCCATATCAAATTGAGTCCAAACATGATAAAAAGTATGGAGATTTTTTGGAATATATGTGATTTTTGGGAAAAAGAATCAACGCGAGACGATGCCCGAGAGGGCCACAAGGCAGGGAGCGCGCCCCGGGCCCTTCTGGTCACCCTGTAAGGCAATTTGTGGACTTCTTCTGGCGCAAGAAACCTAATATCCGAATAAAAATCGTGTTAAAATTTCAGCCCAATCAGAGTTACGGATCTCCAGGAAGTTAAGAAACGATGAAAGGCCAGAATGTGGGAGCGCAGAAATAGAAGGAAACAGAGAGAGAGAGAGATCCAATCTCAGAGGGGCTCCCGCCCCTCCGCTGCCATGGAGGCCAATGACCGGAGGGGAAACCCTTGTCCCATCTAGGGGGAGGCCATGGAAGAATAAGGAGGAAGAGGGGGGCTCTCTACCCCTCTCTCCCAGTGGCGTCGGAACGCCGCCGGGGCCATCATCGTGAGGGCGATCTACACCAACAACTTTACCACCACCATCATCGACTCTCTCCCCCTCTATGTAGCGGTGTAACACCTCTTCTCCCCGCTGTAATCTCTACTTAAACATGGTGCTAAACGCTATATATTATTTCCCAATGATGTAATGGCTATCATATGATACTTGAGTAGATCTGTTTTATCCTATGGGTTGATTCATGATCGTGATTGGTTTGAGTTGCATGTTTTATTATTGGTGCTGTCCTATGGTGCTCTCTGTGTCGCGCAAGCATGAGGGATCCCCGTTGTAGTGTTTGCAATATGTTCATGGTTTGCTTATTGTCTGTGTTGCGTGAGTGATAGAAACACAAACATGGATAAGTGGGTTATGGCGTAAGGGAATAAAGAGGACTTGATACTTTAATGTTATGGTTGGGTTTTACCTTAATAATCTTTAGTAGTTATGGATGTTTGCTAGAGTTCCAATCATAAGTGCATATGATCCAAGAAGAGAAAGTATGTTAGCTTATGCCTCTCCCTCATATAAAATTGCAATGATGATTACCGGTCTAGTTGTCAATTGCCGAGGGACAAATAACTTTCTTGTGACAAAAAGCTCTCTACTAAAACTAACATAGTTGTGTCTTTATCTAAACAGCTCTAGTTTTTATTTACATGCTATTTATTATCTTGCAAACCTATCCTATCTATATCTATACCTACTAATAAAGTAAGGTGCGTTTCTTCAATTATTTCATCCGTTCACCACTAAAAAAAATCCTATCCGAGCTGGTACTAAACTTTTATACATCTGTCTGTTAGCAAAAGAAAAAGATTTGTCCAGAATTACGTATATGGGCCGCGCGCGCTATGGCCCAGTAAAGTCCGCCCGATTTTCATGCCAACGCAGCAACAAGAAATCCTATTTCCCACACAGAGCGGCAAATAGTTCAACGTACGCACAGGGCGCCAAGACTGGGCCACTGATTTTTTATTGTTGCGTTTTGTTTCTACTTTTCTTCTTTTAATTCTTTCTCCTTTCATTTTTTGTTTATTTTTTATTTTACCATTCCAGGTCTGTTTTTTCTTTTTTCTAAAATTCAACATTTTCAAAAAATGTTTCGAATTTCATTTCTTATTCAAATTTTCGTAAAAATTTATAAATTCCAAAAAGGTGTTCCAATTTTAGAAAATGTTTTTTTGTCGTTCCAAAATTTGTTGAAAATTATAAAAATGATTCCCATTTTTCTAAATGTGCGTATTTTTTAAAATTTCCCAATATTGAAGAAAATGCATTTGAAAAATATTCCACATTTGAAAATAATCCTGTTTTACCGATATATTCAAGAATTGAAAATAATATTTCCATCAAAGAAAGACATTTTCAAAAATTCTTCTAAATGTTCAAAATATGTTCCAATTTTCAAAATTTGTTCACAACTTAATTTTTTTTATTTGTATAAACGGTTCATGTTTTTAAGAAATGCTCCGTTCAAATATTTTGTTCTTGGCTTTTTCCAGAAATGTATGGAATTTTTGAAAAAACTGTTCGTAATTTGGAAAATTGTTCACGTTGCCAAGTATATTCCGCAGTTCATGTTCCGGATTCCAAAATTGTGTTCCTATTTGAAAATGTGCGCAATTTGATAAATATTATGGTTCCAATTTTTGTTTCAAAAATGGAAAATTGAGTCCCATTTTTTAAAATTGTTTGGGTTTCTCCAAATTTGTTCAATATTTAAAAACGGCATTTTTTTACAAATTTGAAACATATTCCTATTTTAGTGAGATGTTTAAAAATTGAAAATAATTTTTGCAGTAAAAACACATTTTCTAAATTTTTCTTCTAAATGTTCAAAACATTTCCCCATTTCGAAAAAATGTTCACAAATTTAAATCTTCGTATTTTTACGAAACTTTCATCCTTTACAGATTTTTTTGTGAATTTTAAAAAATGTTCTGTTCACTTTTTTTGTGCTTTTGTAAATGTGTGGTTTCTTTTTAAAAATTGTTCATTATTTGGAAACTTATTCATGTTGCCAAGTATATTTAGCAGTTCATAGTTATGATTTTTTTTTTTGAAAGGTTCAAAAAATGAAAAAAATTGTTTTGAATCTGATATTGCAATATATTCTTAAATATTCACGTTGACGATTGGTTAGCAGGACGCGTTTGTTTGAGTGGCTACCAACATGTGGTCGGGTCTTTGAGGTTGTGAGTTCGACCACTCACATACTGGCCCTGCTCCGTATCCGGCATATCTAGCTAAGTCGCCTTCTTCAAAACAAGAGACACCATAATTATTGACGGTTGCCTCAAAAAAATAAAAAAAATTATTGACGGTGGTAGCTTCCATGTGCAAATAAAAGAGAATATGCAGGTTAATTATAATTGAAGGAAATTGTGGGCACACGCCAATAAAAGAGAATATAACGGTTTGGCTCTAATTAAAGGGCACCGTGTTGAGCTAGAGAATACGGACATGTGGGGGTCTTGATCCATTCTTATATTAAGTCAGATGCATGTAATTTTATTATGCTGTTGCAATGCACGGGCTTGTGTGCTAGTCACACCTACAAAGTACTTCTAATTTCATACTTGTTCTAGGTAAAGTGAACATTAAGCGTGCGTAAAGTTGTATCGGTGGTCGATGAACTTGAGGGAATATTTGTTCTACCTTTAGCTCCTCGTTGGGTTCGACACTCTTACTTATTGAAAGAGGCTACAACTGATCCCCTTGTGGGTTATCAAGATCCATCAGAATGTGTCTACACTTCTAGTACTCATTTTCTAGGAGAGAACCACCTACTCATGTGTTGAGACCAAGATATTCCAATCCAACCACAAGAATCTTGATCTCTAGCCTTCCCCAAGTTGCTTTCCACTCAAATCATCTTTCCACCATAGCCAAACCTGTGAGAGAGAGTTGAGTGTTGGGGAGACTATCATTTGAAGTACAAGATCAAGGAGTTCATCATCATCACACCATCTAGTACCTTTTACAGAGTGGTGTCTCCTAGTTGTGTTAGGTGTCACTTGGGAGCCTCCGACAAGATTGTGGAGTTGAACCAAGAAGTTTGTAAGGGCAAGGAGATCACCTACTTCGTGAAGATCTACCCAAATGAGGCAAGTCCTTCGTGGGCGATGGCGATGGTGGGATAGACAAGGTTGCTTCTTCATGGACCCTTCGTGGACTCGCGCAACCATTACCCTTCATTGGTTGAAGTCTCCATCAACGTGGATGTATGATAGCACCACCTATCGGAACCACGCCAAAAATCTTTGTGTCTACATTGCGTTTTATCCTTAGTAGCAACGATACATACGTGTTGGTTCCCCTTCTGTCACTGGGATCAAGCACCATAAGATCGAACCCACTACAAAGCACCTCTTCCATTGCAAGATAAATAGATCAAGTTAGCCAAACAAAACCCAAATATCGGAGAAGAAATATGAGGCCATAAGAAATCATGCATATAAGAGATCAAAGAAACTCAAATAACTTTCATGGATATAAAAAGATAGATCTGATCATAAACTCAAAGTTCATCGGATCCCAACAAACACACCGCAAAAGAGTTACATCATATGAATCTCCAAGAGACCATTGTATTGAGAATCCAGCGAGAGAGAGGAAGCCATCTAGATACTAAATACGGACCCGGAGGTCTACAAAGAACTACTCACGCACTACAAGAAATATGTCAACTTGTGACCTTGACTATTGGTCACTGAATGGTCATTATTTTCCATTTGTGACCTTTTTGTGACCAAAAACAGATGGTCAAAAGTCGGCAACAGAACTAAAATTAACGACCTTCTCTCGTGAGAAGGTCGAGACGCCATCTACCAAAATATGCCTACTATTTTGTTCTGGTCACTAGCAGCCTCCCCAGGCCACGTAAGCATCCAACGTGGCAATCTGATGTGGCACAAGAATCAGCCCGGTCCAATTCAGTGTTTTACATGGGCCAAGCCCATTAATTCATCCCATTTATATTTTTTCCTATGAATTTTTGTCAGCTTCATGGATCAAGCCCAACGTTGCAGCCTTTTTATTTTTGGGCCATGGCCTTTTTGTCTCAACAGTTTCATTTTTTTTCTTTTTTCATGGAGTGGGTTCACTAGTCAGGTGGGTCCCCATTGTCAGGTTCTAGTACTAGGTCCTAGCCGTCAGGGCAATATTCTTCAATGTTTTAATTTAACGCAAATAAATACCTAGTATTTAAATTGGCACACAGAACACATGAAATACTTCAAATGTTATCAGCCATCAAAGTGCTACATCATATAACACACATACAAATGTGATCAGCATCAAGTTTACAAGCAGATAATAAGCTTCACAAGTGTACAATCACATGAGCCAGATTCTGCTACATCATATAACACACATACAAATAGGAGCAACATAAAGGACTCCATTACTCTCAGAACTAGCTCCAATGAGCTAGAACTATTCTTCCTCCGACTTATTTGTACTGATGCTCGCGAAGAAAAATGAAAGCCCAACATCTGCACATTACAAAACAAAATATTTAGGAACAAAATAGAAGTAAATCTAACAGCATATTTAACAATAAATAACAGAATAATGAAGTTCGTGAGACATTTTAGAATCAACTAGACAGTTGATAGTAATGTTTGCATTGGACACATCCAAAACTAAAATTACTAAGATATATCATCAACAGCCATATAGCTTTGTTTAATATTACTAAGATATATAGCCATTAGTTTGTTTTAACATGGAACCCAATAGTACTTTACAGTAGATAAACATTTGTTGATTCTAAAAAAGACAAAGGCTTGTACCATGACATGTCCAGCAAGCCTAATTAATAGTGTCAAACTGTAGCAGGACATAAAAGAACAGTACGATAGTAACTTAAGCATGCTCCCCTGTAGACACACACACACACACGCACACGATAAATTCAAACCCAAACAAATCAAATCATGCTCTTCATCTGGACCGCTACAGATCCATGTATTGAGGCTTAGCATAAATCATTAGGCCATGAAGCATCTGTCCCATTTGTTCAACAAGACGAGTACATACCTGACTCCAGGTCGATGCGGTGGATGGGGCTATACTTGAGCATCTGGTCCAGGGACGAGCCTGCTAATCCAAATCGAACAAACAAATTCATTAGGAGGGGATTGGAGAGACAACGAAGAAATGAAGTAAACATACATACTCCCTCCGTTCCAAATTACTCGTCGTGGTTTTAGTTCAAATTTGAACTAAAACCACAACGAGTAATTTGGAACGGAGGGAGTACATGTCTATATATAAGCAGCAGAAGCAAGTAATATAAATACATCCTCTTTCTTCCTCTACAACACTAACTAGAGCAACATCAATCATTGTACACAAGGAGCAGCAACAACAAGCCGATAAAGAAAGCTCAAGATTTGTGTCTTTTGCAAGTTTTAGCACACTAGTACATGCGTTAAAATGGAAGCGCTGCTGCTGGGTAGCAACAGCCAACAAACTATAGGGTTACCGTCAAGTTAGCATTATAGAAAGCGAAAAGGAAAGTGGAAAAGACATGGCAGCCTATAGTTATGCGGAGAACATCGACAAGTAGCCAACAGGATGAGCATTGTGCAGTTTAATAACACAGTGTATTAATCTGAATACACGTGAACAAAACTAGCAGTGTTATTAATACACTGCTAAGTGAGCATTCAGGATGCTTATTATACACGTGAACAAAACTAGGCCAAAACATAGTAAAAAAACTGCTAAATGGACACTACAGCAAAATGAGCATTGTGCAGCAAAAAAAGCAAGCAAGAGCTAATGGCCTAGGAACTACTAGTAGCACAGTGAAATGAGGTGAGTATGGTAGATCTAGGCGGCTGGATACATATGAACTAGTATAGGCAGGCAGCAGCATCTCTTCTCTGAATCTCATGTCCCCGCCCCCACGGTGACCGATTTACTAGCTATTGTTAGCAAGCAGCGAATCACCAGATGGTCTTGTCACTGTTCGTCTGGCCATCAAGCTACAATAGGGAACAATGAGGTGTTTAGTTGGATGTAGATCATAATTTCAGAACACATCAAAACTGACCATGGAAAGCATGATAATGGCCTAAGTAGATCTGAGATTTCACACAAAAGTGGCAACTAAACTAGTGCAGAAGTGTATTCATTTCTCCTGAAAAGTACGATCCTAGGACTCCAATTGCATATCAGATCTAAAATACAAAACGAAATGACTAAACATCACAGGTCGGAGGCTTAAATTAGGGACTACGAACAGTTCATTGCGGAATAACAATGTGACGAAACAAACAGAGAGGATCCACAGAAGGTTGTATCGGTCAAGCATCTTCACGCGTGCACCACCACAGGCCGTCGTGGAACTGGTAGGTGACGACGATGTGGTAGTGGTGGAAGCCGTCGCTAAGGCCGACGGCGCCTGCAGTGCCCTCGTTGTCCTCGAAGGCGATGACGACAGACGGGTCGACGTCGAAGCAAGTGCGCTGCAGGCCACATCATCATATTTGAGCATTAATATTTCTGTTTTACTACACAGCAACTACAGCACTAGGAGTACACAACAACTAGTAGCAGAACTAGAAGAAATAACCAGATTGAGTGTACACCAATATCATCAGGAACATGAGTACAACAAGCATTTTGCTTTACTGCGATAGAGTGACACAGCAGAATTACTAGGATACAAGAACACATACACATTTTTGATTTAACACGCTCGTAAACAATCTAGTGTGTATATTGTACTCTGCTAGGCTTGATTTAACACACATTATTTATTTAACACATGTCCCAAAAATGAACTACTCCTGCAAATCTCAGAAGGGCATAAGCACACACTACATCTACTCCCCAAACAATCACTTGCCAAACTCAAAAGAGCATAAGCAAAAGACCAGTGCATATTAACCAAAACAGTTTCTTCAGTACTCAGGCATCACAAGGAAAAAGAGCAGTGCGTCACTAGTGACACTCACAATTTTGATGCCAATTATAGCAAATTAGCTTCAGATCTATCAATGCTAGTAGAAGATCTCTTTAGATGGTCATAAAGAGTAAAGGCATTGACCTGATCTCGGTGCGCGGGTTCCGGTTGATGCTCTTGAGCTGGCTCAGGGTGTGCTGCATATTCTGCCATGATATCAAACAGAAGCAAATCAGCCACATCAAAGAAAGGAGAAAGTGATACAGCTAAAGAAAAAGATGGATGGAGGCAAGATAGAGAAGCAGCAGCCAACCTCATACTGCTCGGTCCACAGGCTGGTCCCGGTGGCCTGCTGGTAGCGGTCAAAAATCCCCTTGATGTTACAAATAGCACATGAAGCATAAGAACAAAACAAAGCTTGGAGGTCTTCTCCTTGTCATCCTCACGGTTTCTGCATACACACAGTCGCATGAACAACATTCGGCATTGTTATCTACACAGAGAAGAGATAAATCAAACAGAGCTCAATCATTTTGTCGTATTCAGAGCATGAACAACAAGAATCATTAATTAAACAAACTGAGCTCTGATATCATGAAATGAAGACACAACTAACATGATAACAGGCATATAACAGTATGCAAGTGGTCAATATCCAATTACAAACTGAATCATCAATTATTGCACGATGCTATCCCAAAAGATAGAAGCCTAATAAACAAGAATAAGAAGTGGTCTTAAAGATCCAAAAGTATGATAACATACCAGCAAAGACAACGAGAGTGAGAACATTCCCGATTTTCGAGACCCGTTTCACACTGTTCTTGTATGATTTGAACCTCTTCAAAGCAATATCTTCCTCTAAAAGCTGCAAGTGCTGAAGAGTCAAAATCATGCTAAAAAGAAAGTAGCACAACGTAAAAGTAATAAACTAGACACTACTTTGCAAGTTGTTGTTGACTTGTAGAGTTGAAGGCTTGTAGTATCAAATTTAATAACAGTAACTGCATGGAATCTTGCTTGTACGACCAGACTTTACCTAAAGCGCAGTTTGCAACAAAGAAATAAGATGCTTATATGAAAACCTTAGCACCAACTGAATTGCCAAAAAAAAGCACAAGGCAATAGATCATGTATGCCGGTGCTACATATAAAAATACCGTTTCTGCAAGGAGACTATCAATAATATAAAATAACTAAAAACTTTGCAGTTGCAGAAAGGTGATTATTCTGTTAACGCAAAATAATGCAATCACCAAAATTTACCATCCTAGAATTCCAGATAGAAACCTTTAGTTACCTAAAACGTCAGAAACACTAAACTACAGTGACACAAAACACTGTGGCAGTGATACAAACCCCTGCAGATCGGCAAACAACGGCATTACGCTAATCGATTCTGAGATATATGACGCATATCTGTGCGAACATGGATATGATAAGAGAAGATGACTTCTGCACCGTTCAACTAGACATAAGGCTCATATTTCTACTCGTATATCTTTCCTATGCATTACAGCACACGGTGCGAAACTAATATGCATAAACGTCAGTTACAGATCTCTTATCAAGCTGATAAACGCATAAGCACCATCATTAAGTACCACCACTGCAGTTCGTAAACCTAACTACGTAGTAAAATCCAGTCCCCACACGGCACCTGACCTTGACGCCAATCACTCGTCAGTAGCCACCAGCAAGAATTATTAATTAAACAGAGCTCAATCATGTTATCTACATGCATGAACTAGCCAGTAGCCACCAGCAAGAATCATGAAGCAACTAACATAATACTGCTAATACCACACTTGCCCAAATTACTAGTAAACCCAAGAAGTTTTCCTCGTGCTCGATCTCCCTGTCGAAGTTTCCTACAACCAACCCAAACCAATAGAGAAGAGAAGCATTCATCAGGGAAGGGAAGGGAAGGGGATAGATGAAGAGGAAATAGAGAGAGGGGGTGGACCTTGATGCGGCGGCTGCTTCTGCTTTTCCTTGTGCTGGAGGAAGAAGGACTATCGGTGTCAAAACCGGCGGATCTCGAGTAGGGGGTCCCGAACTGTGCGTCTAGGCGGATGGTAACAGGAGACAAGGGACACGATGTTTTTACCCAGGTTCGGGCCCTCTCGATGGAGGTAAAACCCTACTCCTGCTTGATTGATATTGATGATATGGGTAGTACAAGAGTAGATCTACCACGAGATCAAGGAGGCTAAACCCTAGAAGCTAGCCTATGGTATGATTGTTGTTCGTCCTACGGACTAAAACCCTCCGGTTTATATAGGCGCCGGAGAGGGCTAGGGTTACACAGAGTCGGTTACAATGGTAGGAGATCTACATATCCAGATTGCAAGCTTGCCTTCCACGCCAAGGAAAGTCCCATCCGGACACGGGACGAAGT
This sequence comes from Aegilops speltoides, assembly GCA_021437245.1. Lineage (NCBI taxonomy): Eukaryota > Viridiplantae > Streptophyta > Magnoliopsida > Poales > Poaceae > Aegilops > Aegilops speltoides. The sequence continues at coordinate 418,075,171 of CM038141.1, read as the reverse complement.
CTTCAATCTTGTATCTTCATAGTCTTGGAGTCCGCCAATGATGATAGTTCGCTATTCGACACCCCTAGTCCAGACTCCTCAAGTCTCCTGAACCAGGCTTCAATGACGACGAGTCCGCAAGCATATTGTCTTCGCATTGCAAGGCGGGTTCCTCCTCTGAATAATTCATAGAAGATTTTGAACACCAGATACCGTCCGCTCGCAAAATAAATTCCACATACCACCGTAGAGAGAATAATATTTACACAAGTTCAATCACGACGATTTCGTGGCATGACGTCACACCACGGCCAAGCCTTTACTCGAATTGTTTTTATTGTTCCGCCTCAGCGCGTTTAGCGAAGCGGTTTCCTTGTCACGTCTTGTCACAGCAGAGATCGTGTCCCCTTATTCCGGGATCCTCATCAATACGGACGTGGGTAACCCAACCGCGCCATTGATTGTGGCGCTTGGGAGATAAGCGAGTTTTATCGGGCTGGTGGGGACGCACAGTTTCGTCCGCCCATATATAAGGGGATAAGGATCCACCTTTTTACCTACGCCTTCTTCCTCCTTTGCTTATCCATCTCTGCGCACTGGAGCTCTAGCGCCCAAGTCCGCACATATCACCTCAACCTTCTCCAACCATGTCCGGAGCGGGAGGCAAGTGGATGGCCTCCTCCATCACGGAGGGGCACATCAAGATGCTGCGCAAGGCCGGATATTTGTCCAGCAATATCGCGCACCGGCTCCCCGACGAGGGGCAGCTCATCCCCACCCCCGGGCCTCATGAGAGGGTGGTATTCCTTCCCCATTTCCTCCGCGGACTGGGCTTCCCACTCCACCCCTTTGTCCGGGGGCTCATGTTCTACTATGGCCTGGATTTCCATGATCCGCCCTCAATTTTATCCTCAACATCTCGGCGTTTATCGTCGTGTGCGAGGCCTTTCTCTGCATCCAGCCCCACTTCGGCTTATGGCTAAAGACCTTCAATGTCAAGCCGAAGGTAGTGGGCGGCAGCCAAGCAGAGTGCGGAGGCGCCATGGTGGGCAAGATGCCCAACGTCACCTGGCTCGAGGGCGCCTTCGTGGAAACCATCAAAGGGTGGCAATCGGGGTGGTTCTACATCACCGAGCCGCATGACCCTTAATGGGCAGCGGCCCCTGAATTCAGATCTGGCATCCCCACGCGGCTCACCTCCTGGAAAGAGAAGGGCCTGTTGTGGGGTGATTCGGAGGAGCTGACCGACTCCAACTCGCCTCCAAACCCCGTGAACAAGAAGCTCAAGCTTGTCAACGTGGTCCAGGTCATGCTCATCTGCCGGATTCTCCCGTGCCAAAAGTGGGATTTCAACCTGTGGGAGTTAGATCCGGCACAGCACCAGACCTTGAGCTGGCTCTTCGATACTATGTACGAAGAGGCCTGGAGGGTGCTGTTCAAGGGTGCCGAGGCGCCCGCATCCGCTACTGAAGATCGCGGATTCAGCTCGCAGAGTCTGGCTGGCGAGGTAAGCTATATTATCCTTTACGGGACACTTGCTTTCCATAGTTTGACTCTATGTGGGATCTAAACTCCCAATACCTTTAACAGGTCTGGCAGAAGACGTCCGGATAGGTTAACTATCCGGCTCCCCTTCCAGAAGACCCAGCGGATGCCCGTTTGATAGGGCTGCTGGTCCCGGCGCCTTACGTGGTGCCGGAGAAGAAGGCCAAGAAGAAGGCCACGGGAACCCGGAGGAGTTCCCGACGCCAGGTGTTATCGGACTCATCGTCCGACGACTCCGAGGCGGACTCCTCCTACGAAGATGAGGAGGAGAAGAAAGAGGCCTCTCCTCCAGCGGGGGGAGAGAAGAAGAGGAAGGCTTCCCCAAAAGGGGAGGCCGAAGGGTCCAAGAAGGGAAGGACCCTTCCTCCGGACTGTTCCACCAACGCCAACGACGGCGAAGAGGAGTGGCCCTCGAGGGCCAAGCCCCTGGCGAGATCGTAAGTATCCGGATTCCAGAATAACTCATTTTTTTCCTTTCGTCGCATAGTTTCTTCTAACGCCGAATACAACCATGTAGTCCGCCCAAGGACGATCTCCCCGCTTCATCGAGCGGGTCCCTGGGTTCGTCGGATGTGAATAGCACTTCACTTCCGACCGCCTCCTCCCCTCGTGACGCAGACGACGCCGAGGTGGGGTCCCAGAAGGGGACCAGCCAGGAGGAGGAGGCGCCGGAGGTGCCACAGGGTAACCTCCCGGACCTTGGACCGGACTCCGCACCGGAACCTTTGGTGGTTCCGGAGTCCGGCGGGCGGCCCCTTCGTGAGAAGGGCAACACAGCGACACCGGCGGCCCCCGTCCAACCGGAGGCACCGGATAACTTGCTGGAGGCGCTCAACGGCGCTTCCATCAACGAGGAACACCGCACTGTCATGAGTGCGGTGATTCAGAAGGTTCAGCTCGCCATGAGCGGGCCGACCGAAGCCTGCACCAGCCTTCTAACAGGCTTTGAGGTAAGAATTTTTAAGATATGTAAAATAGTACCGCATATACAGTAGCCCCTGATGCTCGGTTAGGTGTTCGGAAAGAAAAGCCGAACTGAGGATCTAAAAAGGTTTACGCAGGAGTCTAACACAAATATGTCAATATGGGAATGCAGGCTGCGCTGCTGATCTCTGCCGCACTGACTGCGGAGGTCAATTCCTTGAAGCAGAGCCTCGAGCGGTCCGAGATCGAGCTCGGCCGTGCCAAGAAGCAGCTCGAGGACAAGGAAGGTGAGTAACACCTTATTAAAGTTGTACCTTATAGAAAAGGATTTGGTTGCAAGAAAAAATGACAAGAATAACATGGGTACTCCAGGGGCTACGAATGAGGTGGCGACCCTGAAGGAGGCGGTGTCTGCGGCCAAACGCAATGCGGCCGTGGAATGCGCCGAGCAAGAGAAGCAAGAGGCGCAGGTGGCGGAGGTATGGCAAGAGCTCCAGGCTCTCATGAAAAAACACGAGAGTTTGGAGCGTGACTCGAAGACTCGAGGGTCCGAGATTGCGTCAGCTCTTGAGAGTGCCAAAGCCGCTAAGGCCGAAGCCCAAAAGGCCCTCCAGGAAATCGAGGCAGTAAAGAAGATAGCGGCGGGTAAGGCATTCTTCATGCAAAGCAAGCATGTAAAAGTGAACTACCGGTTACTTACCCGAATTCGGAGCTCTCCAGGAGCGTTCACAGATTTGCCCCATAGCGTGTCCGATGCTGCCGCGTTCTACATAGCCGAGGAGGGGAGCTCGACGGAGAAGGTGTTCTAGTCTCAGTATGCTGAGGCCGGACATCCGGTGCCCCTGAGCGACCAGCTGAAGCAGCTGGTCGAGCTCCACAAGGTGGCCGAACAGGCCATGAAGGGCCTCATAGTTCGGCTGTGGCCCAAAGAAGCCATGCCTGGGAACTACTTTGGTCTGGTGCGGCGGCTGGTGGACGCCTGTCCATGGGTTGACGTCATCAAGCACTCCGCCTGCATTGAAGGTGCCCGTCGGGCCCTTGCCCGCGCTAAGGTGCACTGGGCAGGATGGACACCGAGAAGCTTGTGACGGATGCGCCACCGCCGGGCAAGGAGTATCGCATGCCCGAGATGTATTATAAGGGTGTCTCAAGGGTGCCCGCATTATTGGGTGAATGCTCCAAAGATGTAATTTTGAGTAGACTCGCATTTTGTTATCCCGCGCTGAAAACTTTGTTCATATGCGCTAAGCAGCGCTTGTTAATTTAAAATATTACCTTCAGGCGGCCGCTTATCAAATCGAGAGATGGCAAGTCGTTGGCTTCGCCCCATGCCGCGAAAGTGCCGGGTGTTCGATAAACTTGAGCGCTCTTGTTCCCATTTTTGGGTCCTTCTAGGAAGGCGCTCAACACAACGAACGAGGCAACCGGACTTATAATGCTTGAACACTCTCACTTAGCCATAGAATTCTATAATTTTAAATTTCGGCAAAGCCCCTAGTGTTCGAAAGGCCGAATTCGGGGCGCTATCACGCCTGGGCCGGACAAAGCCGGTTCCTCGCTCTAAGCGGCATAAGTCTTTAGGGACTCGAAAAAACCTCTCGAACAGGGACCGGCTCTCGCCCCATCATGACGGTCAGTTTTAGCTTTTCCATCGAGGTGCTCAGCCCAGCTCAACTGGGCACAATCGCAGATGGTTCTCCAGCCGCTACCTTAGTCGATATAACGGAACATAAGGTACCAAAACATGGGAGCCGCAAACCCAACTATTGACCCAAGACATGATTCAGAGCCGATGCATATAATGCTATAAGTTCGGGGTGCCGCACTTGTGAAAGTGTTCGGACTTATCACCCCATAATTTGGGGAACTTAAGCCCCTGGTGTATTTGGCCGTACCAAAGCGTACGGGTGCAACATGTCATAAGTGAACATACATAAAAAGGAATGCAATGATAAGCAAAAAGCGATGCATTGTTTATTCAAAAGATACTGCAATGAATGCGGAACGATACAAAATAGTGCGATAAGCAAGGGGTGGGACTATTTAACATGTCCCCCTCCAGGGGAAGGCTGCGGAATGGTGCATAAAACAGGTATAATGCTCGTAATGAAGACCACCTGGATACTCGTCGTAGCTTTTCTCCTTTCCTGGCTGTTGCATCGTGAGTTCGGCAGGTCTACTGCCGGACAGGGCTTCTGGGAAACGGAGTCCTGAGGATAAGAAAAATAAGAAAGAAGAAATGATGACCCATTTGGGAGCCCCTGGTGTGGTTGAGCCGCACTCTGGGTCTGCCGTGGTCGTGCCCCTCCCCCTATGCCCATGGTATCTCCAGAGCGTAGTGATGTACGCGTGGTACTGGTCTCACGATTTTGTGAGGGCTGGGGTTGGGGCCGCATTGCTACACGTGCTCGGCTCGTGCCAGGTGGTCTTGTTATAGGTTACTCCGGGCGTGCTTAACGGTGTCCGGTCTCTTAACAGCCGGACTCGAGAATTGCCTTAAGAGGCTACTCTGAACTTCTGCCGCGAGAGCCGCTGTATGCTCCTCTGTTCGGAGAGAGCGTTCAGTGTTTCCGTTGACCGTGATGACTCCTCGAGGGCCTAGCATCTTGAGCTTGAGGTATGCGTAGTGCGGCACCGCATTGCACTTTGCAAATGCGGTATGTCCGAGCAGTGCGTGATAGCCGCTGCGGAACGGAACTATGTCGAAGATTAACTCTCTCTTCGAAGTTATCCGGGATCCGAAGACCACTTCAAGTGTAACTGAGCCTGTGCAATTGGCCTCTACACCTGGTATGACGCCTTTGAAGGTCGTCTTTGTGGGTTTAATCCTTGAGTGGTCTATGCCCATCTTGTGCACTGTATCCTGGTAAAGTAGGTTCAGGCTGCTGCCGCCATCCATCAGGACTCTAGTGAGGTGAAATCCGTCGACGATTGGGTTTAAAACCAATGCGGCGATTCCTCCATGGCGGATGCTAGTGGGGTGGTCCCTTCGATCAAAAGTGATCGGGCAGGAGGACCACGGATTGAACTTTGGGGCGACCGCTCCATCACAGATACGCCCTCGAGCGCACGCTCCGCCTCCCTTTGGGTATGTGGGTTGCGATATCATATTCACCGTCCGCACTTGTGGGGGGGGGGAACCCTTCTGTACTTTATTGTTCGGCGGCCGTGTCTCCTCCTCGTCATCGCTATGCAGCCCCTTGTCGTTGTTTTCGGCAATTAACTTGCCTGCCTGCTTGAATACCCAACAATCCCTGTTGGTGTGATTAGCTGGCCTTTCGGGGGTGCCGTGTATCTGGCACGAGCGATCGAGTATCCGGTCCAAATTGGACGGGCCCGGAGTACTTCTTTTGAATGGCTTTTCCACTGACCGGGTTTAGAGCCTCTGAATCCGGCGTTGACTGACGTATCTTCAGTATTATCGCTGTTAGTGCGGCGTTTGTGCTTATTGCGACGCGACCTGCCATTGCTGTCCTTGGTATCCGGACTACAAGAATTTTTGGTGAGGTTGTTACTGCGGGCTAGCCAGCTGTCCTCTCCCGCACAGAAGCTGGTCATGAGTGATGTGAGGGCTGCCATGGATTTCGGCTTTTCCTGTCCTAGGTGCCGGGCAAGCCACTCGTCACAGATGTTATGTTTGAAGGCTGCAAGGGCCTCTGCATCCGGACAGTCGACGATTTGATTTTTCTTGGTTAAGAACAGTGTCCCGAATTGTCTGGCCGACTCGTCTGGCTGCTGAATTATGTGGCTTAGGTCATCAGCGTCTGGTGGTCGCACATATGTGCCCTGGGAGTTATCAAGGAATGCGGCTTCTAGGTCCTCCCAACACCCAATTGATTCTGCTGGCAAGCTGTTGAGCCAATGCCGAGCTGGTCCTTTAAGCTTGAGTGGGAGGTATTTGATGGCGTGAAGATCATCACCGCGGGCCATGTGGATATGAAGGAGATAGTCTTCGATCCAAACCGCGGGGTCTATTCTGCCATCGTAGGATTCAATGTTCACGGGTTTGAACCCTTCGGTGATTTGATGATCCATTACTTCATCTGTGAAGCATAGTGGGTGTGCGGCGCCTCTGTATTGGGCTATATCACGACGTAGCTCAAGCGAGCTTTGTCTACTGTGCTCAGCCCGGCCGGAATTGTTGTATCCGGCGCGACGGTTGTCGTCGCGTATCGTGGGGCGCCCACGCGATCCGTAGATCGATCTTGATTGTCTTGCCTTATCCTCCAATATGTCTCGCAAGTCCGGCGCATTCCCCCGTGGCTTTGTACTTTTTGAGCGATGCCGGGGTGTGGCTTTAGTGGAGGGCCTAGGGGCTTCTCTGTCGCGGCCACGAGGTGGCCGGTCGGCCGTGTTGTGCGCTGGTGATGTAGGTTTATATGCTTCCTCCTCTAATCGAGGCAGCAGCTTGCGTTTGGGGTAGCTTTTGGAGGGGCGTTCGAGTTCGTACTCTTCGGCCGTAAGGACTTCAATCCATTTGTCGGCTAGCAAATCTTGATCAGCTCGAAGTTGTTGCTGCTTTTTCTTGAGGCTGCTTGTCGTGGCCATAAGCCTGCGTTTAAAATGCTCTTGTTCGATGGGATCCTCAGGCACGACGAATTCGTCGTTGTCGAGGCTTGCCTCATCTCCGGACGGAGGCATGTAATTATCATCCTCTACCTCTTTGTTTGCCGCTCTCTCACGAGGGCTGGCTTCTCCATCCTCCTGTGCTGAATCTTGCTGGAGGGGGTTGTCTTCGGCACTGTCCGGGGTGTTATTATCTCTGGTGCCGGAATCTCCATTCTTGTTGTGGCGGGATTTTGAGCGGCGCCGCTGACGCCGGCGCTTAGGCTGTTTTCTGGAGGGGTCATCCTCCGTTGTTCCATCGCCATTCCCATCCTTTGGGATGTCCACCATGTATATGTCGTATGACGAGGTGGCTTTCCAGTGCCCTGTAGGCGCTGGTTCTTGGTCGTCTCTGGCATCGTCGTCCATACCGTCAATGTCTTCGGAGTCGAAATCTAGCATGTCGGTTAAGTCGTCGACAGTGGCCACAAAGTGGGTGGTGGGTGGGCTTTGAGTTTCTTCGTCGTCGCAGATCCCAACCGCCCCGCCATAATCCGCCAGGCTCTCCGATAAAGAGAGACACTTTAGCGAATTCAGGATGTCGCCAAAAGGCGAGTGCTGAAAGATGTCCGCAGCGGTGAACTCCATGATCGGCGCCCAATCGAATTTGATTGGAAGGGGCGCGGGAGGTTCAGAGTCCGGCGAGGAGTCCGGCCCCTCGGAGTCACGAGCTTCACAAGGGATAGGGTCGGCATTCGGCTCCATCACCGTAGAGGTAGCAGCCCCCGAGGCGGTGTCTAGCCACCCATCCTCGATCGGCGCAATCGGCCCGAAGTTAAGGGTCGGAGCGGACTCTTGTCGCGCCTCTGTGGCCTTGGCGGCAGCAAAGCTAAGTCATGCCCATCGTGACAGTGCGGCGCGCTTGGCTGTGGCTCGAATCTGTCGAAGATCAAGTCTCCGCGGATGTCGGCCGTATAGTTCAAACTTCCAAATCTGACTCGATGGCCGGGCGTAGCTTTCGATCTGCTCCAGATGGCTGCTTAATTGGCCCACAGTGCAAAGCCGCCGAATACAAAGATCTGTCTGGGGAGAAAAGTCTCACCTGGACCGCGTCATTGTTGATGATCGAAGGAGCCATCGGGCCTATGGGAGACGACAAAGAGGAACTCTCAATGAAAGCACCAATGTCGGTGTCAAAACTGGCGGATCTCGGGTAGGGGGTCCCGAACTGTGCGTCTAGGCCGATGGTAACAGGAGACAAGGGACACGATGTTTTTACCCAGGTTCGGGCCCTCTCGATGGAGGTAAAACCCTACTCTTGCTTGATTAATATTGATGATATGGGTAGTACAAGAGTAGAGCTACCACGAGATCAAGGAGGCTAAACCCTAGAAGCTAGCCTATGGTATGATTGTTGTTCGTCCTACGGACTAAAACCCTCCGGTTTATATAGACACCGGGGAGAGCTAGGGTTACACAGAGTCAGTTACAATGGTAGGAGATCTACATATCTGTATTGCCAAGCTTGCCTTCCATGCCAAGGAAAGTCCCATCCGGACACGGGACGAAGTCTTCAATCTTGTATCTTCATAGTCTTGGAGTCTGGCCAATGATGATAGTTCGGCTATCCGGACACCCCCTAGTCCAGGACTCCCTCAAGGACCTTGACGAGCACAAGATCCATGGCGTCTCGAGCAGAGGAAGCTCCACTCCATGGCGCCTGCCTACAGAGACGAGACGAGATGGGGTCAGAGAGGGAGAGAAGAAGAGGAGGAGAAAGAGGGGAGTAGGGATTCATACCAAGCACTGTCGTCGAGCCCTGCACCCTACGGTCGGTCGCCATGGCCGGCGGCTAGGGTTTCAGCACAAGGGTGGGTCGAGGAGGCGGGTATGATCAAGGGCTGAGCAGCCCAGCGGATCAAGGCCCACGGCAAGACGGGGAGGGGCCAACGACGGTGGAGTGGAGGCCGGGGTTGGGGGAGATAATGGAGGTCAGCAGCGGCCATGGTGACCTGCCGCCACCAGCGGCGCTCGTCCAGCGTGGGAGGGGGGAACTAGGCTCGACGGGGGAATCAGCGCGGGGGCGAGGGGAGGCCAGAGGTGGCGTGCGGCGTGGTGGGAGACAGGGGCGAGGCAGAGAGGGAGGGACGGTGAGCGTGCATGGACGGCGAGGTGCGGCGTGGATCTGGGCAGCGCGAGGCGTGGGGAAGGACTATGATGGGGAAAAGGAAGCGGCGGCGGCGATGGGGAGAAGGGGTCATGCGGTGATTCGGGAGGGGGGTGGGAGAGAGGAGTGCGTGGGGGAGGCCATGGACGGCGGGGTGCTCCGCCGGAGGGAGGTGGCAGCCCCGATCTGGAAGGGAGGAGGAGTGGTGTGCGAGGAGAGAGGGGCACGAAGACTCAGGAGAGCTAGGGTTTCGGCTTAGGAGGGCTTCGGGTGAGGACAGCCGTTGGATCCGGGAGCATCCGACGGTGATCCATCCACGATCCACGTGAAACACCCATGGACCAATCAAAATGCAACACACGCATACGATGTCATGACCATCTAAATTGGTCGTAGTTAACTGAAAAATTGGTCATGGTTGATTAAGAATTCATTTTCCATTTTTTGAGTGCCCAAAATGAGTTTTTTTATAAAGGATCTACCATATATTTATTTCAAAATTGAGCAAATCAATTTTCTAAAATATTAGGACATATTTAATGCACAATTGACCAAATGGTTGGGTGAAAAAAAAATTTATACACCTCTGGTGAAAAAGACAAATTTCGGTCGACTCAGCTGGAAGCGGATCAAATTTGAACTGCAGCTGCCTCATAGTTTGCTCTTTATTTTTCCAAAAATCATTTCTAGGAACACAAAAAGTTTAATCATAAAAACACAAAAAGTTTTCCAATATTCAACCGCTAGCTAGGAACGGTCATGCCCGCTGTTTTGACCGCATTTTGAAACGGGCATAAAAAATTCAAAAAAAATAAAAATTGGAAAACCTTCGCATTGTGTCATTATATGTGACCAAGTTACCAGCAAAAATTATAAACTTGTAATACGGTGATTATTTTTAAAAAGTATTCTCAGAAATGAGCTATCAAGTGTGAAGATGCATGGCTTTCAACCAAAATGCTCAATCTTATGGCCACATTCATGGCATAGTTTGTTCAAATAATCTCGTATTGTGCACAAGGGTGCATATTGGAATGACAACTAATGTTGCCTAAGGGAGTTTTCATTTTCTTTGGACAAAAAATTCGTTTTCCATTTTTCGAGTGCCCGAAATGAGGTTTTTTGTGAAGGATCTACCATATATTTGTTGCAAAATTGGACCAAATCAATTTTCTAAAATACTAGGACATATTTAATGCACAATTGACCAAATGGTTGGGTGTAAAAAGTTTTGATCCACCTCTCGTGAAAAAGACAAATTCCCGCCGATTCAGTTGGAAGCTGGTCAGATTTGAACTGTAGCTGCCTCGTAGTTTGCTCTATATTTTTTCCAAAAATCATCTCTAGGTACATAAGTATCTATTTAAGCAGAGAAACACCAAAAAATCAAGATTCATCCACTAGCTAGGAACGGTCATTCCAGCCGTTTTGACCGCATTTTGAAACGGGCATAAAAAATTCAAAAAAAATCAAAAAATTGGAAAACCATCGCATTGTGTCATTATATGTCGCCAAGTTTCCAGGAAAAATAATAAACTTGTAATACGGAAAGTATTTTAAAAAGTGTTCTTAGAAATGAGCTATCATGCGTGAAGATTCATGGCTTTTAAGCCAAATGATCAATCTTATGGCCACATTCATGACATAGTTTGTTCAAATGATCTCATATTGTGCACAAGGGTGCATCTTGGAATTCCAAACAATGTTGCCTAAGTGAGTTTTCATTTTCTTTTCACGGAGAATACATTTTCCATTTTCTGAATGCACGAAATGAGGTTTTTTTGTGAAGGACCTACCATATATTTGTTGTAAAATTGGACAAAATCAATTTTATAAAATACTAGGACATATTTAATGCACAATTGACCAAATGGTTGGGTGTCAAAAGTTTTGATCCACCTCTCGTGATAAAGACAAATTCCCGCCGATTCAGTAGGAAGCGGGTCAAATTTGAACTGTAGCTACCTCGTAGTTGGCTCTTTATTTTTTCCAAAAATCATTTCTACATACATAAGTATCTATTTAATCAGAGAAACACCAAAAAAAATTCAATATTCAACAACTAGCTAGGAACAGTCATTCCCGCCGTTTTGACCGCATTTTGAAACGGGCATAAAAAATTCAAAAAAAATCAAAAAAATTGGGAAACCTTCGCATTGTGTCATTATATGTGACCAATTTTTCCAGGAAAAATAATAAACTTGTAATATGGAAATTATTTTTAAAAAGTGTTCTCAGAAATGAGCTATCATGCGTGAAGATTCGTGGCTTTCAAGCCAAATGATCAATCTTATGGCCACATTCATGGCATAGTTTGTTCAAATAATCTCGTATTGTGCACAAGGGTGCATATTGGAATGACAACTAATGTTGCCTAAGGGAGTTTTCATTTTCTTTGGACAAAAAATTCGTTTTCCATTTTTCGAGTGCCCGAAATGAGGTTTTTTGTGAAGGACCTACCATATATTTGTTGCAAAATTGGACCAAATCAATTTTCTAAAATACTAGGACATATTTAATGCACAATTGACAAAATGGTTGGGTGTCAAAAGTTTTGATCCACCTCTGGTGAAAAAGACAAATTCCCACCGATTCGGCGGGAAGCGGGTCAATTTTGGACTGCAGCTGGCTCATAGTTTGCTATTGATTTTTTCTAAAAATCATTTCTAGTTACATAAGTACCTATTTAATCAGAAATACATGGTTTGGTGGTGATACGTTGAGGTTTGGACGGTGGCCGAGGGCCCCAACTCTAGAGCGCGTAAACTCACATGCCCGCCGCGAGGTCACCGCGTGACCGTGGTGTTGCCATGTGTTCTGGGCGGCCTAGGCATGTCTAGTGGGTTGGGCACTCCCCAGGTAGGTGCTAGGAAGAAAATCACAACATAAGATTCTCACGAGGAGATCGATCGATGCTCAAACACGAATAAGCAGCCAAGTGTTTGATTAGCGGTATGGGAAATGCACATGGCTAATGGGCATGAGTTTTGGCTGAGGATGATCAGTTACTAAGAAGACCGTCTTCACAAATTTTCAGCTCAAAAGGAGGAGCTTATGTGGTATTTGCTTTACAAAGTACCACACTGGACAAAAATATGAATGTTGAAGCTGGGCTCAAAATAATAAATGGATTGAGCTGGCATTTGGTGGAGGATGGTTATTTGGGCATAGGAAAGCACTTTAGAAAATGGATACTATTTGGACGTGCCAAAGTGGTACTTCCTTCACAAAGTTTTTTTCCTGAACAGAATAGGAAAATGAATATTTTTGAAATATTTTTGAACTAGGCAAGGAAGGTTTTTTACATATTTGACGAAGATATGACCCAAAGAATTTATGATATTTTTTTGGGAATTTTGGGAATGACAGAAATATAGGTTGTTTCACAACCTAGGGCAAAAACTGCCACATGGACATGACACATAGGCAAAACTGATAAGGTGGCGCCTAGTCATAGCAACCCACCACAATTTACAAGGTTATGACCATCTATATTGGTCATGATCAGCTAGAAATAAGGCAGCGGAGCAGTGCAATCTGCTTTATGACCATTTCATGTAAGGAAATTACGACCTTTCTGACCAAAATGGTCATTATAGTTTAGGGTTTGGAGCCCCTCGAACAGCTTTTGACCAATTGGTCTGAAATTGTCATAGATCTATGACCAATTCTTCCAGGGTAACTGGCAGAAGGTCACTAGTTGACATATTTCTTGTAGTGACGCATCATCGGAGAGGCACCAATGGAAGTGGTGAACCCCTCTGTGATGGTGTCTAGATTGGATCTGGTGGTTCTGGACTCTGCGGCAACTAGAACTGATTTTCGTCGACTCCCCTAGGGTTTCTGGAATATTGGGGTATTTATAGAGCAAAGAGGCGGTCCGAGGGGCACCCGAGGTGGGCACAACCCACGAGGGCGCGCCTGGGCCTCCTAGCGCGCCCTGGTGGGTTGTGCTCCCCTTGGAGCACCTCCAGGCACAGCCTTGGCCCAATAGGTGTCTTCTGGTCCATAAAAATTCTCCGTGAAGTTTCGTTGCATTTGGACTCCGTTTGGTATTGATTTCCCGCGATGTAAAAAACATGCAGAAAACAGCAACTGCCACTTGGCACTATGTCAATAGGTTAGTACCAAAAATGATATAAAATGATTATAAAACATCCAAGATTGATAATATAACAGCATGGAACAATCAAAAATTATAGATAAATTGGAGACGTATTAGTTTGTCAAATCGGTAGCTCTGAAATGCTTTCTACAGAAAACTAAAGTTAAGTTTTTTGTCTCAATAGTTTTGGAAAATAGCTGTGCTTTGTGATGCTCATCCACTCTGCCTATACCTATCTATTCACAGGGTCAGTTTCAGAGATGTCAGAGAGTATTGACAGTCAGAACAGGTCTGAAGAACATGTGAATCCTAGTGAGGACACTATTCCCTCCAACAACAGTTACGAAGATGGTAGCAGAAGTACTCCAAGCAACTTGCCTAAGGTTGCTACTAGGCAAAGAAAGAAGAGAACATCAGAATCTGAAGATGAGGACTTTATTGTTGATGAGGAAGTGACCTCAAATAAAAAAGGTGCTCAAGAAGGAGTATGCTGTTGTTGCTGCCACAAAGCCTGGTATGCCAAAGAAAGCTCCTGCTAAGAGGAAGCCCATGTCTAAAGCCAGAGCCTCCACTTCAGAAACTATGGAGTTCACTCTTGAACCAAGAGAGGAAGAGGCTTCTGGAGGAAAGAAGAGGAAGGAAAAAGTGAGGAAGACTATTACCAGAGTCATTGGCAGATCACCTATGATGAGAGAATTTGATGAGGAGGAGGAGGACGACGAAGAGCCAGCTGCACCACCTCCAAAGACTCAAAAGCTCATGGGGGATGCCATAAAGTCTAGGGCTACTCCATCTAAGCCCAAGATAGCCCCCAAGCCTCCAACTCAAGCTCAAGCTCCAAAACCTTCTACACCCAAGAGATCCACTAGGAACATCCCTGCTGCTGAGAAGAACAAGGCCCTAGTGCATGAAGCTCAAGAGGATGAGGAGCAGCAAGTACTTAGAAAGTTGAGGCCAAAGATTCCTGATCATAGTAATGATCATCCTATTGCTGAAAACATGAAGGAAAGAAAGGATGCAGGTCTGAGATTGTGGAGACAGAATGATCCCTATGCCACCAGGAGAAGGACTGTTGTAGATTATTGTTTCCACACCAAGGAACAACGGGACTTCTATGAGATTGTCTTGCTAGACAAGAAGCCTATTGTGAGTGATATGAGATGGGTTGGCTAGCCATACATCAATGACAATGAGGACTACTTCCCAGGTGTGCGTGAGAGCTTCAGGATGAATGAAGTCGATAAGTTTGTTGGTCAAAATTTGACCAAGTGGAATGATGAGATGATAATGCAATTCTACTCCACTGCTCATTTCTATCCAGATGGCAAGATTGTTTGGATGACTGAAGGAACCAGATATCAATCTACCATTTCTGAATGGGCCAAGTTGATCAATGCCCCCAAGGAAGATGAAAATGACACGGATGTATATGCCAAGCCAAGAAAGGATCACAACTCCATGGCTAACATGTACATGACCATTCCTGATGATGCCTTGGAGACTCACAAGCTTGGGTCCATATACTATCTACTGTCAGGATTGACCACCATCAACACCATCTTGAGGCACACTTTGTTGCCCAAGTCAGGAGATCATAGGATGATCCGTGGTCACTCCATCAACTTGCTCCATATGTTTGATGTTCCAAAGAAGTTCAAAGTGATGATTTTGATTGTTGAGACAGTGAAGAGAATTGCATCTGATTAGAAGAGATCATGTGGATATGCCCCTCACATACAAATGTTGATCAACTCCAAGATGGGAACAGGAATATATCTTCTTGATAAAGAGCATCTTCCCCTGAGGCCAAAATTTGAAGACAATGAGGTTGTCATGGATGAATCCCATCCAACCAATGCAGAAGCCTAGGAGAAGAGAGAGAGAGAGAGAGAGAGAGAGAGAGAGAGGAGAGAGAGCAAAGGCTGCTAAAGCAGCAAAGGTAGCTAGTGCACCAGATGCTTCACAAGTGATGCTCAAGACCAAGCAAGATCAACTCAGTTATCTGCTTGAGGCTATTGTGAGGATTGAGAAGGGCTTGGCCACCCTGATTCGGAATCAAGAAAGTCTTGAGAGGATGATTGAGACCAAATTCCATGATCTAGATGTGAAGGTTACAGAGGTCCGGACTACTGTGGAGAAGCTCCAGGAAGAAGTTGAGGACAAGAGTGCAGACCAACCACTGATGCTTTTTAGAGAGTGCCAAGGGCACAAAGGTCTATAGCTATGCTAGTTGTCAGAGACTCCAGGACTACCATTTCAGCACCTGGAGCAACTGCCTCAAGTATACCTCCAGTTTCAACTCCTCCAGCTCCTCAGACATCCTCAAAAGCATTTGCAGATGATGTCCTCTCCATGCCATCACCGGAGCAACCAACCAGAAGACCACTTCAGGAGCTCCCGGAGATCGTGCCTAGAGTGCCGCATAGCACTATGCATTTTCAAGCTTTTTTGTAACTTGTTGCCAAAGGGAGATAAGGTGTATAGATCATTAGGCTTTGAGAGAGAGAGAGCATTTTGCCTTTTTGTTGCCTCTCTTGCTACTTTGATCATTTGCTTTGATAGTTTTCTGGTTTGATTCAGGCTACTATTTATGCTCGTTTGTGAGATACCCTTGTGATCATGTATTTGACCATACTATACTTTAATGTGTGCTTGCATGATGCTATCTATGATATTTGTGTATGATCAATCATCTTTTCCCTTGGTGATGAGTGCATGTTCTTATATGTTATCATTTTGAGCACTCCACCAAGATGTATGTGACATGGAAGAGTGACCCATGATCCTAATCGATTGTGCATTTGCATTAAAAATAATGCACAAATTTAGGGGGAGCTCTTGCTTATCACATACTTCTCAAAGCGACGATGTATTTTATTCATATTATCATTCGTTAAAGTTTTAATCTATATGGTGTCATCAATTACCAAAAAGGGGGAGATTGAAAGTGCAACTAATCCCCGGGTGGTTTTGGTAATTCATAACAACATATAGCTCAATGAACTAATATCCTTTCAAGTTAAATATTTTAGAGAGTTCAATGATTGGCATGGCATGGACTAGAGATGTGGACTCCTCAAAATGCTAAGGACAAAGATTGGCAAAGGCTCAAGACTCTTCATTTTCATTTTAGTGATCCAGGATCACATTGAGTCCATAGGAAAGCCAATACTATTAAAAGGGGATGAGGTGTTGCTTAATGGTCTACTTGCTCAAAGTGCTTAGTGATATTGCTCCAAAACCCTCATCCACTTTCTCATTTCCACATATGTCCAAAACCTAAAGTCAAACTTGGCCCCACCGATTTGATCTATCCGGTGCCACCGAGTTCATTTGACCTGGCCATTCCCAGAAACCCTAGACAATTCGGTCTCACCGATCGGGATCTCGGTCTCACCGAGATGGCCTTGCAAACTCTCTGTTACCTGTTTTAATTATTTCGGTCTCATCGAAATGAGCAATCGGTCCCACCGAGTTTGCCTGACCAACTCTCTGTTTGCGAATTGCTGAAATCGGTCTCACCGAGTTCACGCAATTAGTCGCGATGAGATGAGGTTTTGCCCTAACCCTAGCACATCGGTCCCACAGAGTTGATCATGTTGGTCCCACCGAGATTCCTAACATTTACATTTTGAACTAAATCGGTCTCACCGAGTTCTTCTATTTGGTCTGACCGAGATGGGTCAAATGTGTGTAACGGTTGGATTTTGTGTGGAGGCTATATATACCCCTCCACCCCTTCTCCATTCAAGAGAGAGCGATCAGAACGTGCCTACACTTCTACTACTCATTTTCTGAGAGAGAACCACCTACTCATGTGTTGAGACCAAGACATTCCAATCCAACCACAAGAATGTTGATCTCTAGCCTTCCCCAAGTTGCTTTCCACTCAAATCATCTTTCCATCATAGCCGAATCTATGAGAGAGAGTTGAGTGTTGGGGAACTATCATTTGAAGCACAATAGCAAGGAATTCATCATCATCACACCATCTATTACCTTTTGGAGAGTGGTATCTCCTACATTGGTTAGGTGTCGCTTGGGAGCCTCCGACAAGATTGTGGAGTTGAACCAAGAAGTTTGTAAGGGCAAGGAGATCGCCTACTTTGTGAAGATCTGCCCGAGTGATGCAAGTCCTTCATGGGCGATGGCCATGGTGGGATAGACAAGGTTGCTTCTTCGTGGACCCTTCGTGGGTGGATCCCTTCGTGGACTCGCGCAACCGTTACCCTTCGTGGGTTGAAGTCTCCATCAACGTGGATGTACGATAGCACCACCTATCGGAACCACGCCAAAAATCTCCGTGTCCACATTGTGTTTGCCTTCTCCAAACCCTTCCCTTTACCTTCATATGCAATGTTTTACTTTCTGCTGCTACACTCTTAGAATTGCATGTGTAGGTTGATTGCTTGACTTGTGGTAAATTGCTAAAATCTGCCAAGACTTAAAATTGGGAAAAAGTTAGATTTTTATTTGGTCAAGTAGTCTAATCACCCCCCTCTAGACCTACTTCCAATCCTACATATGGATAGATCATTGCGTGTGTGTAGAATTTTTTCTGTTTTCCATGCAACGTTTCCCAACAGAAAACCCCATCTTTTTACCCTTGATGGCAACAATACAAATACGTGCCTCGCCACCCCTACTTTCTCACTGGGTGAGGACACTGCAAGATTGAACCCAAAACTAAGAACGTCTCCCATTGCAGGAAGAACCAATCTAGTTGGCCAAACCAAACTGATAATTCAAAGAGAAATACAAAGGTATCAAATCAGGCATATACGAATTCAAAGAAGATTCAAATAATATTCATAGATAATCTGATCATAAATCCACATTTCATCGGATCTTGAAAAACACACCATAAAAGAATATTACATGGGATAGATCTCCAAGAACATAGAGGAGAACATTGTATTGAGGATCAAAGAGAGAGAAGAAGCCATCTAGCTACTAGCTATGGACCCGTAGGTCTATGGAAAACTACTCACGCTTCATCGGAAGGGCAATAGAGTTGATGTAGAAGCCCTCCATGATCGAATCCCCCTCCGGCAGGGTGCCGGAAAAGGCCCCAAGATGGAATCTCATGGGTACAGATGGGTATAGAAGGTTGCGGTGGTGGAAAAGTATTTTGGTGGACGCTTCTGTTGGTTTGGGAATATTTGGGAATTTATAGGCCAACGATTAGGGTTGGAGGAGCTCCGATGGGCCCACAAGCCCTTAGGGCGCCCCTGAGGCTTGTGGCCGCCTCGGGACTTGTTGGGGATATTACCACTAGGTGTAAACCGGCCAAGATTGGGCCGGGTTAGCTCTGCTAGTGGTGTAGTTAAGGAAAGGCCCAAGGCCTATAGTCGGTTTAGAGCTTGTAGCCGTAAACCGGCCCGATGTATAAGTTGTATTGTGTTAGAATAGAGAGATACCAACCGGGATACGAGTATGAACCGTTGGGACTCGCAAACCGACGGGCGCCACGTGTATATAAGGGACGACCCGCGGCGGTTCAAGGACGATAACCACAACTCAAGCTAGGCGGCTTGTTTGCTCCTAGCCATCGAGACCATATCAATTCCATCACAACTAGACGAGGCTTTTACCTTCATCGAAGGGGCCAAACTAGTATAAACCCCGTGTCTTTGTGTCCGCTTAACCCCCGCAAGTAAACCCGCTGCGATGGCTCCACGACTAAGTCCTTATGTTAGGACATCCGCCGTGACAAATCCACGACGCTTGGCGCCCACCGGGCTATCGCGACGATGGTTTGACGATCTTGGAGGGCAAGCTCAAAGGACTCAAGGCTACGCCGAAGTCGGATGACCAAGAGTCGCCGTGGCCGGATCTACATCGACAATGCTGGATGGGGTCCCGAGGCCAATTCAATCGAGTATGGATATCGGGTCCCTTCGGCGCATACACGCCTTCATCGGCAAGATCGGAGGGCTCGAGTCGACATCCGCACCGACCTCGCCGAGACGGCTCGGCGCGCAACCAGCCCGGCTAAACCGCCGCGAAGCATGTCTTCGTTGGAGTTACCCATGGAGGGGAATATGATGCGGTTCGAGTACGGTAGCGAGACCGCTGCTTATTCCGGCGATGAATCTTCAGCAGGAGAGACAGAGTCATTGTACCAGCTGCAGGATGGTATGATCAGGGGCTATTCCGATGGTGACAGTATTCCGGACCCCCCAGGCCAGCTGAACCGGATCGGTGTATTCATGGCCGGTACGCAGGCCGCAAACCTTTCTTCAACCGCGGCAGCAATGCTTTCCGGTTCAGCAGCGGCAGCAGGGGCAGGAGGTCGGTGCGCACCGCCGTTCAAGTTTTGTCAGATCTGTTTGATACACTAGCAGCGCTCATGGCGGAGGATAACCCAGCAGATCAAGAGGCTCATAACGCAGAGATTGCAAAGGTGAGAGAGCAGATCACGCAAGCCAAAGCGGATCTAGCGGCAGAGAAGGAGCGCATGGCCGCAGAACGGGCCGCTTTAGATGCACAAGCTTACAGACTCATGCTTGACCAGAGCGCCGCAGAGGTGCTAAGACGGAAGTACGATCGCGCTTACCATCCGCTTTGACGCTAGAAACCTTTTTCCAGACACCCGAGCTGGACCCAAAGAACCCGCCCCAAGACAGGAGGTAAACCGGATTGAGATACCAGAGCGGGAGCGACGGTCCAACCACGCCAGATGGAGCCCCCACAGCAGAATACGGTGATTCCTCCGCAGGTACAGACGCCCCCGGGGCATTACTCTAATCCTATGGACAACCTTGTTGCGGCTGCTGCACGATTGGAGGCGATCCCAGTCGAAGGAGATTCCCCACAAGCACTTGAGACACGCTGGGTCAAGGAGTCCCGACCGCACTAATCCAGCAGAAGCGATTCATATAGCCGCGATCGGATTCACTCTACGCCTGGCCCAAGCCGGGTTACAAGAAAGATGGATGAACCGCCCTATCAAAGTAACGCTGGACCGTGAAGCGCCCGAGGCAACAACCCGATAGGCAGCGCCAGAATGCTCGGGAGGTGGTAGACCGGCCCGCACGCAGGAGGCCGAGTTAGCAAGACAGGGTGATGCGGATCAGCACACGCCGGTTCGCCCTACCTCCTTCACTGGACCAGGAGTCTCCTCCGCTTTGGGAGTGCCCTGTTTAATCCCCGCTTTGCACAATGTGCGTCTGCCTAAGGATTTCAAGGGCCCACGTAAGGTGCCAAATTACACCGCAGATCTATCCCCGAGGCGTGGGTTGAGAGTTACGAGATGGCCATGGAGATGCTTGATGTTGATGAAGCGGCATGTGCCAAATACTTCACCATGATGATGGAGGGCACAGCCTGCACTGGTTGAAAAGCTTGCCGCCCAATTCTATCAGTTCATGGGGTCGCCACGGACCCAGCTCATCCGAATTTCAAGGATACATGTAAACAGCCAAAGTCTATAGTAGACCGGCAGCTTATGCTCAGAAGAAGGAGTCAACAACCCGCTGGGTACGCCGTGTGTCTGAGATTTTGCACTCCTCTGACCGGATCAATGCTGACTCAGCGATCATCACATTGGAAAGCAACTGCCGGTTTGAGCCTCTGAAATTTAAGCTGCGACGTATGAAGCGGTTCTGCAATGATATGGGAACCCTCATGTCCGCTTTGGTAAAATATGCCGATTCAGACAGTACCATGGATCCTGAAGCGGATGATGATGAAGCAGGGAAGGGAAAGAAGAATGGCAATTCCAAGCAGCAAGATGTCAAACCGCAGTCATGGAACGGGGCAAGCGCAAGGTCGATGATTTTGTAGCCAACACTAATGTGCAGGATGAGGTCCGCGGCGAGAGGCAAGGCGAATCGGGTCCAAATGATGGTGCGGGCCATTTGAATTACTTGTTGAATCAGCCTTGTCCCAAACACGGACTAAAGAAAACCCATCGAATCATCTTTGGAAAGACTGTTCTATTATGCAAGCGCTCAAAATTCCGATGCTTTCCGATATGACCGGGATCGTGGCGGTTCAGATCCGGTTTTCATGGGCCGGTCAGACGGAGCTTCCGTTCAGGCACAACCAGGCAATTTCAACAACCAGAATAATCAAGGTAGCCAGAAGAAGCAAAGCAGCATCAAAGCTATCGAGCCAGCCAAAGCAGTTGAACGGCGGCAAGATTATGTTTTTACAACCAGTTTAGACAAGCGGATCGAAAGCTTCACAAACGGGCTGTAAATTTGTTGAACCGGCTGTGCCACGGTATTTATGCTGGTCGAGCAGCCTATCGTATGGAGCGTAGAGGACCATCCCCCGGTTGATAATCCGGTCACTGGCTTTGGTGGTAGACCCCAAGTTGGAGGCTATAAATTTACTAAGGTGCTTATGGATGGAGGAAGCAAGATCAATATATTGTATTATGACACTTTCCGTCGCATGGGTCTCACAGATAAAGATCTCGTGCCATCCAATACGGTGTTCCATGGTGTAGTGCCAGCAAATCTGCTTATCCTATTGGCAAGATAGCCTTGATGTGGCCTTTGGAGATGAGCATGACTCGGTCCGAAAAGCTAACCTTTGAAGTGGTAAAAACCGAGCCCATATCATGCCCTCGCTCGGACGGCCGCTTATGCTAAGTTCATGGCGCGACCTTGTTATATCTACTTGCAACTTAAGATGCCGGGTTACAAAGGAACAATAACGGTGCATGGAAGCCGCCGAGTCGCTTTGGAATGTGAGGAAGGAGATGCAGCTTACGCAGGTTGTCTGTGCTACGAGGAGTTGAAATTTATAAGGATAATGTTGATCCCGCGGATATGACCCTCCAAGAAGCCTACTACGAGCACTAATCGGATCTGAAATTCAAATCGGCGGTCAAACCAAGCTTGTTGACTTTGTGCCAAAGCGATTCATCCAAGCAGCATCGTCGGTGCCAACTCGATCCCAATAGGAAGGCGCGCCATCGAAGTTCATCCGTGAGAACCGGACATCTTTGCATGGAAGCCATCCGACATGCCGGTGTACCGAGGAACTCGCCGAGCACACACTTAATGTGGATCCTAAGTATAAACCGTGAAACAGTTCCTCCGCCGGTTTAATGAAGAAAGACGCAAGGCCATTGAGAAGAAGTAGCCAGGCTTCGCAGCTGGTTTTATCATTGAGGTGTTTCATCCAGAGTGGCTCGCTAATCCGTGCTGGTCCTTAAGAAAACGGCACTGGCGATGTGTGTGGACTACACAGATCTTAATAAAGCTTGTCCCGGCAGATCCTTTTGCTCTCCCCGCATTGATCGATTATTGATGCCACGGCAGATGTGAGCGTTTAAGTTTTTGGACGATACTGGATATCATCGATCAAGATGGCAGTCCAGACCAGGAGAAAACGGCGCTTATAACTCCATTTGGAGCCTTCGCTATGTATCTATGCCTTTGGGCTCAAGAGCGCCCAAGCTACTTATCGCCGTGTGTATGTAATTGCTTGCATACACAGATCGGCCGCAATGTGCATGCCTATGTCGATGACATTGTGGTGAAATCAAGATGTAGGAGACGCCGGTGGACGATTTGAAGGAGACCTTCGACAACCTGCGCGATTTATAAGATGATGCTTAATCCGCCAAGTGTGTTTTTGGCGTTCCGTGGCAAGTTATTGGGGTTCCCGTGTCTAACAGGAATCGAGGCCAATCCGGAGAAAATTAAAGCAATCACCTCTTTGGCTAAACCAAGTGTATCAACGATGTTCAACGCTTACGGGCCGGATGCGGCATTGAGCCGGTTTATCAGCCGCCTCGGAGAGAAGGCTATTCCTTTATACCAGATGCTGAGGAAGACAGATCATTTCGTCTGGAGTCCGGCTGCTGACGAAGCTTTCGAGGACCTAAAGCGGCAATTGGCCAATCCGCCTGTCCTTGCGGCTCCGGTCGACAAGGAACCGCTGTTATTATATGTGGCAGCCAATGCACGAGCGGTGAGCGTAGCCATTGTGGTAGAGCGCAAGGAGGCAGGAAAGGAATATCCGGTTCAACGGCCGGTTTATTACATCAGTGAGGTACTCATCGAGTCCAAGCAGAGGTATCCGCATTGGCAGAAACTAGTCTATGGTGTTTTTATGGCTAGCCGGAAGCTGAAACAATATTTCCAAGGGCACCCTATTACAGTGGTTAGTTCAGCTCCTTTGGGTGATATCATACAAAACCGTGGAGGCGATCGTCGGATTGCAAATGGGCCATCGAGCTTGGGCCACATGGGCTCAGTATACACCACGCACAGCAAAGTGAAATCACAGTGCACTTGTTGATTTCATTAATGATCGGACGGAGTTGCAAGCACCGAGGAGAAGCCGATCATACGCATCGGACTATCCACTTTGATGGATCCAGCAGTTGGAAGGCTCAGGGGCTGGAGTCGTGTTAACTTCCCCACGAGGTGATAAGTTTTGTTACGTTCTCCGTCTAATGTTCCCTTGTACTAATAATGCAGCTGAGTACGAAGCCTTGCTCCATGGTCTACGGATGGCTAAGGAGATGAACTTAAGCCGGGTTAAGTGTTTTGGTGACTCGGACCTCGTGGCGCAGCAAGTATCTCGCACTTGGGATTCCAAGGACCCCCTCATGGCTGCATATCGTCGAGAGGTGGATAATATTGCAGGTTGCTTCAAAGGCTATCAAGTGGATCATGTGGATCGTCAGAAGAACGAAGCGGCGACGCTTTAAGCCGCTTGGGTTCTCAGCAGAAACCGTGCCGCTTAATGTATTTCTCGACGCCTTGCACAACCCGCCGGTACAGCTCCCGGTGAAGCGGATTTGGCGATTCCTCGATCCGGAGGCTCGGTTGGTGGCGGCATTACATGCTATTCCGGATTGACGGTGCCTTATCTTGCGATATGACTCGAGGAGAATTGCCGACGATGAGGTTCTCGCCAGCAGTAATCCGCGCCCAAGTCCATGACGATTATTAATGGTGAGTTGCATCATCGCAGCGCTTGTAGGCGTTTAACGTTGTGTTTCCGAGGAAGGTGGCGAAATTTTACGAGAAATCCATGAAGGGATTGCGGCATCATGCCGGTTCAACGCCCCCGTAGCAAAGGCATTCCGCCATGGATTCTATCGTTAACGCTCATGCCGATGCGGAGGATTTGGTCAAACACGCGATGGGTGTCGAATTTCCAGCGTGCCCATATACCGCACAGAGTTGAGGATGATCCCAATAACGGGCCGTTTGCGTGGGGGCTGGATATGGTCGGGCCTTTAAGAGATCCAAAGATAAGAAGACCCACTTGTTGGTGGCGGTGGACAAGTTCACCAAGTGGGTTGAAGCGAGCCTGTCAAGAAGTGTGATGCGCAACAGCTGCACAGTTCATCAAAAGGTGATTTTCCGTTTGGCTTTCCACAAGATCATCACCGACAATGGCACCAATCTGTCCAAGGAGCTATGAAAGAGTTTTGTGAACGCGAGCATATCCGCTTGATGTATCATCGATGGCGCATCCCCATCCAACGGGCAGGCAGAGCGCATAATCAGAAATCTTGCGAGGTATCAAACCACGGCTTCGTTCCGTTGCAGCGAACACCGTGGTGCTGGGTTGAAGAGCTCTCATCGTGCTATGGAGTATCAATACTACGCTAAACCGGCCCATCGCTATACGCCTTTCTTCATGGTTTAGGAGCGGAAGCGATTCTCCCCAAAGGATATCAGCACGATTCGCCTCGTGTAGCGGCTTATGTTGAAGCGGACAATGAAGCAGCACGACAGGACGCTTTGGACCTACTGGATGAGGAGCGTGATATTGCAGCCGCTCGGTCGGCGATTTACCAGCAGGACCTTCGTCGTTATCACAGCCGCCGGGTTAAAACCAGAGCCTTTCAGGAAGGCGATTTGGTGCTTCGTCTCATCCAAGACCGCATGACATGCACAAGCTATCCCCACCTTGGGAAGGGCCCTTTGTGGTCAGCAAGAATCTGCACAACGGCTCCTATTATCTGGTTGATATTCGAGAGCATAAAGACTCACGCATGTCAGAGGAGGAGACCAACAGGCCGTGGAATATAGCTCACCTTCGACCTTACTACACATGAGTCCTTGCCTCAGTTTATGTACATAGCATAACAATGTATATATTATCTTTTGATATAATAAAATCAGGGCCTCAGCCAAAACGGGGTCTCTGTCTTTCTTTTCATGCGTGGTTACACGGAGTGTTTCTGTTTTTCAAAGCGGCCTCCGGTTTACCCCTTGACAGATATATTTATCACTTGGGGGCTTGGTCGTATCCGAACCAGTGCTACACCTCTTGATAGGCGAAAGCCACTAGATCATTTGGGGACACGGTCACGTCTGAACCGGTCACGCCTCTTGGTCGGCCAATAGGGCCAGCGCCACTTGGGGGCTTGGTCGAACCCGAACCAATGTCACGCCACTTGGCCGGGCGATTTCGCCACGAGTCTTTTGGGGACCTGGCTGACTAGCACCATCGCTACACCTTCGGGGGGCTTGGTTGCATCTGACCATGGTAATGCCATCTGACCAGCTCCATGCAGCTCTCCTTTTACAAAGAGTTATTGCCTTTGTTGCCATATTTGGTATTCGATTTTTGTTGCGTTTCTAACTCGATGAATATTTCTATCCGGTTTAGCTGTCAACAGCAAACTGACAGTACACGGTTTGGTTTTGCACCGACGTTCCCTTTCTGGTTTCACTTTTTCCGGTTCATCTTTATGGAGAAACTTGGGGGCTTGTGCTGATTCAGCACGCCTATGTGAGGGTTATTGTTTCCCCAGACGGTTATGGTTTTTAACAAGAAAGCCTCCGCTTCAAGATTGGCTACGCCAGCTTTATGCCCAGATATGGCAGGTATTTGTATCACATACTAATTGATTTTCAATACATAAAGATATCTTGGATGCCATAAACCGGCGGGCGGTATCACCGCCGCCGAAGTTCAATCTTTTGGTTGCAGGAACTGTGAATCAAACAAAAGTTTACTCGATGCACGAAGGCATACCCAGGCAAAAAAGTTTGACTAAAGCTATTACAAGGCAACACAAAGGCCCAAATGATCATTGTTTTCTAAACCGCTACCGTTCACGATCGTTTCTTCGTCCTCCTCCGCTTCAAAGATCCTCCTCTCTACCCATTGGCTGGAAATCCACGAAGTCCAATCGATGCCCATCGCTGCTTGAAAACAGCTTCTTCATGAATCAAAGATGACGGCTCATCGTCGAGCGTAAGTGTGCTTACGGATTGAGGGATCAAGTTTTCGGTTCAAAAGTTGGAGCGGGCACACGCTTGTTCCGATCGTTGTATTGGGCTTGGTAGTGCTCCAAATCGCTTCTTCCGCCAATTGACAAGCAAGTGGGCGATCGCACGGTTTATTGCACGCAAGTCCTCTTCATTAAAGTCCGAGCCGCCTTCCTTCACACCGATAGCCCCGGCTGCTTCCATCGGATCAAAATCTCGCACCTGTGCTTTGGCCCGGATCAAGGCGCTGATGGCTCCGGTTCGCGGCAGCAGACTTCTTTACCTCCTCAATCCGGGAAGGCAGGATGGATAGCCGGTTCAAGGTGTCTTGGATCAGGACGGCGCCGGGTTGTTATGTGACAAAGGTGGTAATCACACGCTGGGCTCCGTATACTGCTGCTCCACTAAGGTGTAAACAGCCTTTAGTTTTTTCCGCACGCCGCTCCCCAAGTGCCCAACGCGTGTGCTCGCATTGCATAACAGACGTTCTAAATCGGAATACCGAGCAACAAGACAAGTAAGTTATACTTATTCATGTGGGACTTACCAAGATGGCTGCTGTCATAGAATGCACTTGCCGCTTCACGGTTGTCGATCATCTACCACCGGTTTAAGGGGCTTCAGATTTTCCGCCTGCTTGAGCAAGTTGGCCTTTTCAAGAGCCCGCATAGCCTGTTCCTTCTTCATGTTATCCTTTGTTTCTTCTGCGCAGCGCCAGAGCAATAGTTAGCTCCTTCTTGGCCTTATCTGTCTCGGCCTCTTTGGGTCGCCAATGCTGCTCAGAATCGACAATCCGATCATCCTTGATCGCCACCTCAGCCTGCATATTGACAAAGATTATCACCAACAATTAAAGTGCAAGTCTCAACCATACAACATCGTTATATGCTTGATACTTGGGGGCTAATGTACCTTCAATTTTTCTATTACTAATACATGCAAAAGTCCCAAGTTCAATACGCGTATTCAACTCGGCACTTGGGGGCTAATGGCTATTTGATTTTACTCAAGTATTCACAAGCAGTTTTTGGAGTACCGGTTTAGGTTTGCATACTTAAACCGGCCTTGGTGGTCATGAGGGAAGATTGCAAAAGTCTATCAAAGAACATTATCAAGTACCAGTTTGATCATAGAGTGCAAACCGGCCCTTGGGGGCTACAAGGATTACTATATCAGTAATAAGGAAAGGAGCGTTACCTCAAACTTATCTCTCATCAGTTTCACTGTGCCGCTTCATAATCACGGCTCTTTGTAAAGCCGGTTCAGATATCCGAATGAAGGTCTTGGGCGCCATAGCGCATATGTTTCCAGCTCTACATTCCACTTTCCTTTCTTAAAAGTGGCAGAGTCCTCTTTCACAGTGTGCCGGGTTAGAGTTGCGGCGTTTCCCGGTTCAGAGTGGCCTGTTCCAGTAATTACCACGTCGTCGTCTTTCGATTCAATGGACCGTGTGGGCACAGTGGTTTTGGCAGGGCTGTGAGGTTTTTCAGACCGGATATTACTAGCAGGTGGATCAACAGACATTGAGACATCCGTAGGTCTCTCCTCAGGAATAACATCTTCTTGAACCGGAGGATCAGTTGGAATATCTTCGGTGGCAACATTTTCAAGATCCGGTGCCCGCTCATGATCTGAAGCGGCAGCCTCTTCAGCTGTTTTCTCCAAACGAGCTTTCTTGCTGGGTTTCGGTTTGGTTCTGAAGAAACATAAGACTCAGAAATAAGACATATACATTACGGAAGAAATTGACAAACATATGGCCATTTTTAACTTACCCGACAGCTATCTTCAGCGGTGGCAGTTGAGTGGCTGACGATTCGCCAGATGATGAATGAGAGGTGACCTGATAATCGGAGTCGGACGGATTAAGAGGTTGACGGAATAAACCCGCTTTGGAATTCAAGGTAATAAAATGGTTGGAAACCTCGGTGTGGCGCTTTCGAGCCGGGCTGTTTGGTAAACCAGCAGAGGTAACTACCTGTCCACTGTGCCGGGTTGTGCGGCGGGCCTCGTGCTGCTGCGTCTTCATAAGAAGTTTGGGATCCAAGTGAGCAAGAGGGTGAGAAAAGTTAACTTTCCGGTTTGCCCGGCGAAATTTTTGTGAAGGTAAGCTTGTTGAATCGGAAGAGAGAATGGTTACCTCGGCAAATCCAGCGTTGCTGGCTTCAGCGTCATCCTGACAAGCATCGTCATCAATAAGACGTGTAAAAAACAAGCCAAGAGAATCAAGTTCCGGATTACCCACATCATCATCGATGGCCGGATCAGACGAAGCCGTGGTTTTCCTCTTGTGGGCGGATTTCTTGACAATTTTCGTTTTGGGCCGGTTTTGCCGCCCAGCATTGTCTGCTTTATCTTGCGAGAGTTTCTTGCTCCAAAACGGATCATCACCCTGGATCGGAAATAATTAAGAATTGGAGGTATGAAAGTAATTATAATAGTTAATGATGGCACAGTCAGAGACTTACCGCAGGAGGTGCGTTGAAGGTACAGTAAGGAGCCAGGCCGGTTTGGGCACAGAGGTGCTCCGGTTCATTCAAAGATCTTCCGTGACCGAATCTGCGGACTTCATCTTCGACAATTCCAGTTTGGTGTGTCGGAGTGGGTCATCGACACCGCCGTATATCGCACATCAAACCGAACGCCGCTCGAGGCAATATGCCCCAAGATAACCAAAGCAGCGTGCGGATCGATCCAGTCAAACCGCTGGCCATAAAGGCCCGGAGCTTAGATAGTTGGGGAGCATATTTGCTTCTCTCTCATGGTCAATCGCTGTGGAAAGGGATGTGTGTTGTTGAGCGCTCCGACGAAAAACCGTAAAGGATTTTCGCCTTGAGGAGGTGTCCTTGCAAGAGAACCAAGTTGCATTCCATTCTTTGGGATGAGAGTGGAGCTTCACGTGGGGATAAGTAATCTCTTTCCTCTTCTGGATAGCCATACCGCCCAGTTCGGTATTGGGGCCATCGGTGAATTCGCACGACGGTTTAGGTGGAAGAATCCGGAACAGCTCAATGAAGGCTCCTCTTGCGATAAGCTTCGGACAGCACTTGAAAATGGCACAAGTTGGTAACAGAATTGGGACCGATGTCTTGGGGACGGAGTTGAAAGTTGGCCATTACGTCCCGGTAAAATTTTGACCCGGGCGGTTTGAAACCCCGGAACAAGTGATCTGCGAAAACTACAACTTCACCTTCCCGGGAGTGGGAGGACATTCTCACCGTGAACCCTCCAATGGATGGTGTTTTGTTATCCAAAGCGCCAATGGACACTAACTCATTTAGTTGTGTCTCGAGACGCTGAAGGGACCCAGATTGCATTCATACACCTGCTTGGCCATCAGGAGGTCTACAAGGAGAAGAATCCGGTTTAAGAAAGTACCTATTACAGAGTAATTGATCCAAGATATGATAAACCGGAGGATGTTCCGATAAGTCAGTTCGATATGATATGATGTCAGATATATGTTGGCGGTTCAACACGGGGACTAATGGTGTGCCGATGCCGGTTTAGCAATTTTTTATACTATGGTGAGTTAAACCGCCTAATCTTGGCTTCAGGGGAAATCGACAGAAACAGGTTTCACAAAAGTTCATGTTTATTATGGATCAAACGTGAGTTTTCAGAAAACAGGAAACAAATCGCGAAAGTAAGGAAGAGGCAGGAAATGCACTATGAGGTATACGTATATATATATGCGAAAGATCTATGGGATTTAGATGAGAAAGTGCAACGGATACGCA
This sequence comes from Aegilops speltoides, assembly GCA_021437245.1. Lineage (NCBI taxonomy): Eukaryota > Viridiplantae > Streptophyta > Magnoliopsida > Poales > Poaceae > Aegilops > Aegilops speltoides. Next base: position 418,044,964 of record CM038141.1, on the reverse strand, counting down.
CGAATCTTCGTTTGGTACAAAACAGGGATCATAATATTGCTCAGAGGCTAGAAAAGTGAAAGCATATGAAGAACGCGGATGAAGCTTGAACCCTAGAACAGATCTAAGGATGATGAACAGATTATGGAAGAATAAGAGATTTACCGGAAACAGAGGAGTTGAGGCGAAAGGCTGTAGTATTCTGGTCCGAACAGGTTGATGCAGCGGCCACTGACGAGGCAGATGTCGATGACAACGACGGAGCTCCAGAGGCAGCGGCGCAAGGAAGAAGAAGAAGAGGAAGCGAAGGGAGAAACTGAATGACCCTTCGGTCTTATTTATAAGGCAGTAAAGCTAGGTCAAGCGCGTGAATCCAGGGACGGTCATTAAAGAAGGCGCTATAAAGGATAAGCTCCAAGATGACGTCATGCCGGTTTACAGTGACTGGAAGCAATGATGTCATGCCGGTTTACAGCGATGACAAGGTGACGACTTATTACACAAGAAGATATCCAAGACGCAGGTTTATGAAGGATTGACATGAACCAGTTCAAATCAACTGGGCCTAATGTTGGGGATATTACCACTAGGTGTAAACCGCCAAGATTGGGCCGGGTTAGCTCGCTAGTGGTGTAGTTAAGGAAAGGCCCAAGGCCTATAGTCGGTTTAGAGCTTGTAGCCGTAAACCGCCTGATGTATAACTTGTATTGTAAGTTAGAATAGAGAGATACCAACGGGATACGAGTATGAACCGGTTGGGACTCGCAAACCGACGGGCGCCACTGTATATAAGGGACGACCGCGGCGGTTCAAGGACGACAACCACAACTCGAGCCTAGGCGAAGCTTGTTTGCTCCTAGCCATCGAGACCATATCAATTCCATCACAACTAGACGAGGCTTTTACCTTCATCGAAGGGGCCAACTAGTATAAACCCCGTGTCTTTGTGTCCGCTTTAACCCCTGCAAGTAAACCCGTTGCGATGGCTCCACGACTAAGTCCTTATGCTAGGACATCTGCCGTGACAAATCCACGACAGGACTCCTCTAACTTCATCTCCAAGTCCTACGTGTGTCTCTTGGTCCAAGAAAAATCATCGCGAAAGTTTTATTCCATTTGGACTCCGTTTGATATTCCTTTTCTGTAAAACTCAAAAACAAGGAAAAAAATAGAAACTGACACTGGGCTCTAGGATAATAAGTTAGTGCCAAAAATAATATAAATAGCATATTAATGCATACAAAACATCCAAAATAGATAATATAAGAGCATGGAACAATAAAAAATTATAGGTATGTTGGAGACATATCACTCACAAGGTCGGGCAGGGGTCGACCTTGAACTTTTGTGCATCTACGTCCCTGGGTGCCCTCCAACCACGGAATCTCTATTGTATGATGTTCGCTAGTTGCAAAAGAAAATCAACAGACACAGGGTTTCCTTTACTAGTGGGTGAAGTGAATCAACGCAACTTTGGATCATCGGGCCCATGCATTTCTTCTTCGTATTGTTGGGACTTTCTGTCATTTCCTTTTCTCTTTTCTATTTGGTGAAATAAGTGAAACATTTGCTTTCATGGTCAGCAAACATGCTGCGGTAGTCAGCAGTAAGTCGGTGTGTTTTGGGTGGGTTTCTACCACCATCCTTCACATGCCATTAAGCAACCTACATAGTAATGGTTGAACAATTGATACTTATGGTGTACCCAGTCTGTAATGATATTGTAAATATGTACTGCACATGTGATGGAACAGATATTCATTCTATGCATTTGTCATGTACTTATGTACACTTTTCAACTTGTGTTTAAAAAATACTCCCTCCATTCCATATTAGTTGACACTGATTAAGTACAAAGTTCTATTAAATCAGCGACAACAAATATGGAATGGAGGGAGTACATCGAAAGATCGTTAACTAAATTGTGACTATTGAGCTCTTCGTAGTCTGAGATAGATTTCCAAGTACTTGAGTATCAATGAAGCACCATTGAGAAACATGATTTAAATTTTTGTACTTGAGCAGGCAATAGTGTACATATAGCATTAATGTGTTTACAATATATTGGGTGACATAACCCTGAAGAATGTCATGTCTCATGTGATAGCATGTCGTATTAGTTTACTCGGAAGCTGATGATACATGTATATATGAGTGTGGCTTTGCTTCCCCTGTCACTCCTCATCCCCATCCATGCAAGAGATAGTGCCTAGCCAAAATACAGGAAAAAGAGCCAACTCGGGGAGGACAGTTCAAGTTTATAATCTTGTCGATAGGAATGAGAGGAATAAAAAATGCAAGTTGGTTATGTTCAATGTATACGTTGAGCCACAACTGCTATTATCCTACACTAGCACATTGTCCTTGACCAAGTGGCGTTGTCTCTAGCTATGGAAGAGTTGGATCTCAAGGACCGCGGAAAAATATGTTTCCTTAAGATACCTTGTTGGCTTGATAGATGCTAGACTGGATCAACTACTTGGTTGTGTCTAGTTGTGTTTTTGTGGGAGCGATGTATAATAAAGCTCCAAATCTTTGCAACGTTCAAATGAATGGTAACCTAGTACAACTTCTACTTGGAAATACATGTCAAATGAAGGGCCTAAGAAGTGCTAGATTCCTACAAATGTAACCTCATTCATTATACTTGTGTGAATCTTCCATCCATTGTGCCAAATCTTGCAACCCTGGTCATATGTTCGATTGGTGAGGTTGTCTCGAATAAAACATTTATTGAGAAACCAACCCTTTTATCGGACCAGTATAGGAAAATCCTCCTTACTGGTGAACAAAACCTTGATACAGAAATCCAGAAGTACTAAATATTATACAAGGTTGAGCTGAGGCTGCTCAACAATTTATTACAAGCACGCCGATATTATACATAAAGGCGGATATGACACAAGGGTATGGTGGCCTAACTACTGACTTGTAATAAAAGTGGTGGTGGTTATGTCACAGTGAAGAGGGTGACATGACTCCTAAATCTTACAGCTCATCAAGCGCCGGAGTGAGGCTCGATGATTTTATTCGGTAGCGAAGCGATATGATACAAGTGACCAATTCCAGGATCGCACGGATCGATCGACTCTCTAAGCGCCGGACTCGCTATCGCACTCTTCATCCATAAGATCGCTTTCACAACATCCGCCAAATCAACAAGCCGGTGAGTACTTTGAATGTACTCGGAAGACAGTTCGGACATAAGATATAACAAATGCAAGCATGATGCACATGAGCAGTTTAGTAATGCACACTCAGATAATGAATTTGCACGGCATGTTAAATAAAAAGGAAGTCAGGCGGTAGTCCTCCCGAAATCCCAATAAAATAATCAAGACCGATCGGTGTCCGCGGCGCCTCGAAGGTAAAATAAATTAACATGCCGCAGTCGGGAATCAGGGCGACACCGCATAAAGGGCTTATATTGAAATGTAAATGACAGTGCGTGCCACAGTCGGACGTCTTAAGCAACATCTCGAAAAGGGCTTATAATGAAAGTAAATAACAGGGATGCCACAGTCGGACGTCTGAGTGACATCACATAAAGGGCTTATATCAAAAGTAAATCATAAGAATGCCACAGTCGGACGTCTGAGCGACATCGCATAAAGGGCTTATATCGAAAGTAAATCACAAGAATGCCACAGTCGGACGTCTGAGCGACATCACATAAAGGGCTTTTATCGAAAGTAAATCACAGGAATGCCACAGTCGGACGTATGAGCGACATCACATAAAGGGCTTATATCGAAAGTAAATAACAAGAGTGCCACAGTCGGACGTCTGAGCGACATCACATAAAGGGCTTATATTTCATCATTCGAATTCAAGTAGTTCACGAATTTAAATCATTCCAAGGAAATACTCAGTACATAATAATAAACGGGTTAGTCCATCCATAGGAATAACACTCAGCCGGGTTTAATACTCATGACAATTCACCGGAGATTGTCACTAACACTGACACTGAGACGGACGTTGGGTCTGACACTGACACTAACATAGATAAGTTGATCACAGTCCTTGACCATTGATACGGTTACTCGAATGGTTTTGAATCTGCAGAGTTTGTACTCTTTAACCACAGCCAACGGGTTTCAGTAGTCTCAAAGGACTAGTTCTGTTTACGGTATTTTAGAAGAAACACATCTAACCAGTACACACCCATTCCACATCCCGTTGCCAGGGACCACCCTAGGCAACGTTCAAGAAAAACTTTAAGACGAGGAGGCCACAACCTCGAATAGCATGGGATCAAATTTATATCACGCGCTCTAAGGGGTGCCCCCCTCTCGGTCCCAACCAGAAACAACCATGCCCCCTGACTGGATGACAGGCTTTAATCCAGGGCCATGGAACCCTCATCACGGCCCCTCTATTTGGTGTGTACGAGGAAAGAGGTTTGCAACTGACTAGACCGCATTCTCAATAGAAGACATGTGGCAGCACAAAAAGGGGACGAACAGGAACATGACTTGATCCACGTTAACACTGGAGTTAAACGGTTGACATAAGTCTGGCATGCTTCAACAATACCAGCTTGCAACTGATCATGCCACCACATGATCAGGTTATATCACCATCATATAAACTCATCTAATTTCAAACCTCATGTGTGGCTTGCTTTGCATGCAATATAACATTCACTAATGCTTATATGGACATGCCATGAGAAACTACTCAAGTAAACATGCAAGACACTCATCATATCAAAGGTTCAAACATGCTTGCCTGGTTCGGAGTAGTCGGAGTCTAGCTTGGCGAAGTTTGCGGTTCCGTCACCTCCTCCAGTATGTACGGTATAATGAAATCGCATACTAACGTAAATACCGTGTGTGCATAAAACTTGTTTCAAATATTTTCAAATAAATATGATAAAAAACTAGACAGAAAAATAAAGATGACAGAAAAAGAATCAATTCAAAATCATCTTCTGTTTACAAGTTATTAAGGTTTTAGTCTAGGGACTCATTTGTAATGAAACAGAAAGTTTCCAGGGGTAGTTTATCAAAAGACAGAAAACGTTTCAGTTAGAAAACGTATTTTGCCCGAAGGCATTTTCAGAAAACGGTTCGAAAAGGAGAAAAAGCTGACCAGGTGGTCCCACCCGTCAGGTTTGAATTTCAAAACAGAGTTCACCGGCGCCCGAGGGCTGCGGTGGTCGCCGGCATCGATCCACGGCGAGGTAGGAGGAGTGGATGGTACCTATGGACTCATGGTGCTCTCCCGCGTCTGTGGGTGGTGGAGTTGGTCGTCGGCGAGCACCACGTTGACGGCGGCCTTCACTCCTGCGGACAGTGGTTCGAGTGGTGGTGGATCTCGCCGAGGGGAGCTGCAGGCGCCAAACTGAGGCTAGGGTCAGAAGAGTGGGTGCGCTAGAAGGTTGCTAACACGGTTTGGGAGGTGAAGGTGCCCTCACTGGAGAGAATCGTGTCGGGGCCTGAAGCGGATCGGGGCGGCCGGAGTCGAGGAAGAAGGCCTCCCAGAGGTCTTCCTGGTAGCTAGGCGTGGCTCTGGCAAGGTGGAAGAGTGGTTCTGGGTCGAGGGTGAGCTCGAGGCCTCCATTTATAGCCGGCCCGAGGCGGTTGCCGTGATCGGGATTACTCCAGTGGTGATTACGGTGAGGCAGTGGTCGAACGGGGGGTTTAGGGGTCGGGGCAGCTGCGGATTGGATCACTGGCTTCATCCCATAGCTAAACTTGGCCAGACTTGGGCGACACTCCAAGCCCTCGACGGAACGGCTCACGGGCTCGTGAGCGGCAGAGAGCGCGCTTTGTGCCTCTCAGGCCACGGCGACGGTGCTGCAGCGTGCACAGGCAAGCGGACAGCCACGCAGAGGTTTCTGGTGGCTTGGGCGGTGCTGGACGACGCCGAATGGCAGGGCCGGCCCCTGCTAGCCGCCACGGGTGGTTCTGCCACCGCAGAAGACGCCGACGCTGGCGAGACACGTCGCCACCGACGCTTGCGCCCGTCCAAACGACTGTGCTGCGCACTGGATAAGGAGAAGGAGCAGTGAGCATCGCGCCAACACGGGCACTGGCGATATTGACGCCACGCTCTGAAGAAACAACACTATCGATCAAATCAATCATCAATCTCGAACTTTTCTCGAATTTTGATGTAAACAAAGGCACGCCAGTGTTCGGCGAAATTTTTTGGCATGAGGAAAATTGTTCTGGAGTTGATATTTGGTGAGGTGACCTCTCAATGTATCTAGGGGCTGCATGATTTACCTCAGAATTTTTGGAGAAGAAAAATAAAGAATTTCACCAAAAATGGCAAATCTGGTCCAAACTTGCAGCAAGCAAAATTTGAAAAAATTGAATTGTGGATAAGTGGATCTTGATGGATCTAGGTTGAGGGTACTAAGGACTAGTCAGAGGAGTTTATTTGGAACCAAAACTCAAAGGGGTTCTAGTGGTTCCTTTGTAAATCACCAAGGTTCAAAATAAATGACAGAAATTGTTTTGAGGATAAAATAAATAGAATAAAAATCTAAAATGGGTTGAACTTGCTGGGATTGGATATTTGACTTGACCCAAAGTGGAGGGGGGGTTTGGAAGAAAATTTTCAACCTAGGTCATGCCAAGAAAAAAAATTGAATGAGGAAGAATCGATCCATAAGTCATAGGGTTATTTCTAAAAGAAAGAATTTCAAAAACTTTCCAAAAGAAAATATTTGTGTTGACTCAACACTAAATGAAAAGCCCTCAAGACCAAAATAGATGTTGAGAACAACACATAAAATATTTGCCATAAAGGTTTTGAGAAGAAGAGGCTTTAAAAAAAATAACCTCCTTCCCATAAAAAGGAAATTAATAAAACCAAAATAAAAATTTTGGGGTGTTACAACACCTACCCCCTTAGGAAAAATCTCGTCCCCGAGGTTTCAGCTGATCCTTAAATAGGTGTGGGTGTTCTGTCCGAAGAAAATCCTCCCTTTCCCACGTTGCTTCCTCCTCGGTGTGATTGCTCCATTTAACCTTGAAAAACTTAATTGTTTTCTGACGGGTTCTCCTCTCAGACTCCTCCAATATTTTTATTGGACGTTCCCTGTAGGTGAGGTCTGGTTGCACGTCAATGTCCTCATTAGATACATGCTTCTCTGGGTTGCTTACACGTTTCCTCAACTGTGAGACGTGGAATACGTCATGGACATCTGACAGCTCTTCAGGTAGGTCTAGCTGGTAGGCTACTGTGCCTCTTCGTGCAACTACACAGAAGGGTCCGATAAATCTTGGTGCTAGCTTTCCTTTAACTTTGAACCGTTGTAGGACCCTCATAGGAGATACTCGTAGGTACACATATTCACCGGGTTCAAAGCTGACTCCCCGATGTTTTCGATCGTAATAACTCTTTTATCGGCTTTGAGCTATCTTGAGTCGGTCCCTGATTAGCCTAACTTTCTCCTCAACTTCCTTGAGCAAGTCTGGGACGAAGATACGACTGTCTCCTGTTTCTGACCAATTTAATGGGGTACGACATCTCCGCCCGTACAAGGCTTCAAAAGGCGCCATTTGTAGACTGGTTTGGTAACTGTTGTTGTATGTGAACTCGGCATATGGCAAGCTTTCTTCGCAACTGGTTCCATAGGTGAGAACACATGCTCTCAGCATGTCCTCTAGAATTTGGTTCACGCGTTTAGTTTGTCCATCAGTCTGGGGGTGGTATGTTGTACTGAATGCTAGTTGAGTTCCCAGAGCTTGTTGTGATTGATCCCAAAATCTAGAGACGAATTGAGTGCCTTTGTCGGATATTATAGTCCTTGGAATTCCATGCTGACAAACTATACGGGAGAGATAAAGTTTGGCAAGCTTCTGAGTGGTGTGGGTCGTCTTTACTGGGATGAAATGTGCCACCTTAGTCAATCTATCTGTGATGACCCATATGGCATCATTTCCGTATTGTGGCCGAGGTAGTCCGACAATAAAATCCATTCCAATTTCGTCCCATTTCCACTCAGGTATCTTGTTTGGCTGTAATAATCCTACTAGTTTTTGGTGCTCGGCTTTAATGCGCTGACATGAATCACAACATGCAATGAACGTGGCTATATCCCTTTTCATACCATGCCACCAAAAAATTTCCTGAATGTCCTTGTACATTTTGGTCCCTCCAGGATGGATTGAATATGGAGCGGTGTGGCCTTCGGCTAGAATTTGCTGTTTGAGGTCTTCTATATTGTCTGTCTCCGTAATATAATATTCCCTTATCGTCTATGACGAATTCTGAGGCCTTGCCCAAACCCACTTTTATTTTTATGCCTTCGATGCTGGGGTGTCCATGCTGAGCCTCCTTAATCCGTTCTATTAGGGTAGGTTGTATTTCCAAATTTGACACATTGCCCTCCGTGACCATCACCAAGTTGAGTTTGGCGAACTCCTGCTGAAATTCAGGTCTCAAGTTTGGTAGACTGTCGTTGCCCGGACTCGGGTTTCGACTAAGAGCATCTGCCACTACATTCGCCTTTCCTGGATGGTAGTGAATGCCAACATCATAATCTTTCACTAATTCCAACCAGCGTCATTGTCGTAAATTGAGTTTTGGTTGTGTGAAAATATATTTGAGGCTTTTATGGTCCGTATATATTTCACAATGATTCCCAAGCAAAAAGTGCCTCCACTCTTTGAGTGCATGAATGACTGCTGCCAACTCCAAGTCATGAGTAGGATAATTTTCTTCATGCTTTCGTAGTTGCCTGGAAGCGTATGCTACTACTTTGCCTTCTTGCATTAATACGCATCTGAGGCCCTTCCGAGATGCGTCACAATACACCTCAAAACTTTTGTGTATGTCTGGCACAACCAATACTGGTGTTGTTGTTAATTTCCTTTTGAGTTCTTGGAAACTTTTCTCGCAAGCTTCAGTCCATAAAAATTTCTTATCCTTCTTGAGTAACTGAGTCATTGGTTTTGCTATGGTGGAGAACCATTCAATAAACCTTCGGTAATATCCTGCCATTCCCAAGAAACTTCGTACATCCATTACGCTGGCTGGTGGTTTCCAGCCAAGTACGGCCTTGACCTTTTCCGGGTCTACGGCAACACCTTCTTGGGTTAATACATGGCCTATAAAACCAACCTGTCTTAACCAAAATTCACATTTGCTGAACTTGGCGTATAATTAATGTTTCCTTAATTCTCCCAGTACAATCCTGAGATGTTCAGCATGCTCTTCTGGTGTCTTGGAGTATACCAAAATATCATCAATGAACACCACAACAAATTTGTCCATAAACTTCATAAACACTTTGTTCATGAGGTGAAAAAAATATGCGGGGGCGTTTGTCAGTCCGAACGGCATTACTGTGAATTCATATAATTCGTATCTGGAGGTGAATGTTGTCTTAGGGATGTCTTCTATTCATACCTTTAATTGATGATACCCCGACCTTAAATCAATTTTTGAGAAAACCTTGGCTTGTGCGAGCTGGTCAAATAAATCATTTATCCGTGGCATCGGATATTTGTTTTTGATGGTGCCATGTTGAGTGCTTGATAGTCTATACATAGTCTCAGTGTCCCATCCTTTTTCTTGGCAAATAATACTGGTGAACCCCAGGGTGAGGAGCTGGCTCGTATAAATCCTTTGTCCAGTAATTCTTTTATTTGCTTCTTTAATTCTACCAACTCGGAGGGTGCCATTCTATAGGGCTTCTTGTAAATGGGGGGTGGTTCCAGGTGCTAGCTCAATGATGAATTCTATTTCCCGGTCTGGTGGCATGCCTGGTAGTTCTTTGGGAAATACGTCGGAGAACTCACACACCACTGGAACTTTGCTTAACTCTGAAACATCCACCTTGTTCAACCTTGGTTGCCGTGACATTTGTCTTTCTTGAGCTGCAATTTTTATTGTCTTCCCATGATGATGGGTAAGAATTACAGTCCGATTGAAGCAGTCGATAAATCCCTTGTTGGTGGTTAACCAGCCCATTCCTAGGATAACATCCAGTCCGTTATTTTCCAATACAATGAGGTTTGCCTGAAACTTTAGTCCCTCAAACTCAATAACCACACCTTGGCAGTAACTCTGAGTAATTTGCTTAATCCCGGGGGACTTGATGATCATGGATTTTTCCAAAGGAAGCATAAAAAAATTATTTTGCAAAGCAAATCTCTTTGAAATGAACGAGTGAGAAGCTCCAGAATCAAACAAAACCGTGGCAGGTATTGTGTTGACAGGGAACGTACCGAGTACGATATCCGGGGCATTCTGTGCTTCCTCCTTGGTCACATGGTTCAAGTGACCCTTCTTGTGATTGTTATTGGGGTTGAAGTTGTTACTCTTAGGTGTTGAATTATTTCAACCGTTGTTCGGCTTGGGAGCTGAGTTTCTTGGCTTTGGGCGCTGTTTGGCATAGTGCCCTTCCTCTCCACAAGCGTAGCAAGTAACACCTGGGCGGTATGTAAAATCCTTGTCCCTTGCATGAAAATTTTTGTTTGGGTGTGGAACATTGGTTGTGGACTTGCTTGCTCCATTCTTCTGAAAATCAGTCTTGTTCCGGTTGTTGCGAGCATGACTAGTCTGGTCCCTTTTGCGCTTGCAAAAATCCTCCAAGCTGCGGCGCTCATTTTCCAATGTAATGGCTTTGTCCACAAGTGTTTTGAAATCTGGAAAGGTGGGTACGACCAGCTGGCATTTAAGTGTTGGTGCTAGAACGTCCAGAAATTTTTTCCATCTTTTTATTTTCAGTCGTGTGCTCTTCGTTGGCATAAGAAGATAATTGAGTAAACTGACTATTGTACTCAGTCACTGTCATGCTTCTCTGCTTGAGGTCATAAAATTCCCTTTTCTTGATCTTCATAATGCTTCTGGGGATGTGCGCCCCACGAAAACCTTCTTTAAATTCTTCCCAGGTGATGTTATTTTCATCGGGGTGCATGTGTAGGAAATTCTCCCACCATGATGCAGCTGCTCCAGTGAGGTAGTGAGGTGCATAAAGTACCTTCTCACGGTCCGAACATTGTGCAATAATTAATTTCCTTTCAATGTCTCGAAGCCAATCATCGGCCTCAACTGGTCTATCAGTGTGAGAGAATGTTGGGGGACGTGTCTTTTGTAGTTCAGACAACTTGGAATGCTGCTGATATGTTTCACGGTGATTTCCCATACTGATAACATGGTTCATCATTTCTTGATGCTGCTGCTGGCTTTGCTCATCAAGGCGGCATACTTGAGAAAATGTTGCTTCACTGCCTTGCTGACTTGACTGCCCCTGTGTGAAATTGTTACTTGTCTGGGTACCATAATTTTCTTCCGGCGGACTTGGCATGGGCATTTTCCACTCTGGGTTATTTTTGTAAAACTCATGAGAAAAACCGAGTGGCAAAATAAATAATTTTGCAAAGGCAGAAATTTAAGAACTGCAACATTTTTCAAGAAAAATACTTGATTGTGCAAGGAGAAGGACCGCTCAGTACATATCTTACACGCATGCCGTAATTATACAATACATCACTCAGGATGTACGTACACATTCCTGACATGTTATTTAGGCTAGTGCACTTCTCCCAGTTCCTACATGATGAGCACACAAACTACTTCTCACAACCTATATACATATAAACATATCATACAATATGGTACATCGCACGGCTGCTAGGCGCACTAAGTCGGAGATGGTAAGAACTTCCCTCGGCCTGCCGAGGGTAAGACCTAGTGATGCTGGAGACTCAACCTCCTCCTCACTAATAGGCTCCAGGCGCGAAGTGCTGAGTTGAGGAGCTGGTGCGGGCGCGGCAGGTGGTGCAGTGCTGACTGGAGTAGGAGCAATGACCTGGTCAAACTCCTCAGTGGTAGGCAGGCGGCGAGCGGTGGCGAAGATGGCAGGCGTATAGGATGCTGCGGACGAGACGTAAGTCAATGGTGGTGCTGTATGGAGGAGCTCCCTCCTGTTGGCGGAACAGCCCTGCACGAAGTCCATACGAGCAGCCACAAAGTCATCCATGAGGTTATCAAAAGCTGCCTCGAGAGCCTTGAGATACTCAACCAACATCTCACTAGCCTCATATCTATCTCCCCTAGGGCAAGCGAATGCATAGTGACAAGTGTATGGCACGTGGCAGGGGAGGTAGCGGTAGCAACGAGCCTTCATCGAAGGAAGAGCATCCCGAAGATGAACTATCGCCTCACGGGTAGCCATCTACATGGCATGCCTCTCCGTAGGCATGGCCCTTCCCACAAATCGGAAGCGGCGTGACTCAGAACGTCCTCCCTTGAATTGCACCACGGCCTGGTGCATAAATACGATGTCGCTGATCTTGTGCTGGTAGAGTGTGAACTCCGGACGAGCCGATGGCCCGATCGCGACCTTGGTGATGGAGATGAGAAGCTTGATAAATCCCTCAGGTACATTGGTGAACACCTGTAACTCACAGTCGCTGTCAGCCATCTATAAAAGTAGACAAAAATTCAGAATAGTCAAATCATAAATTTATGACGACTAACAGAAAATTGCTACATTTGCTAAATATTAAAATAGCACTCATTACGCTAATAACCAATTAGCGATCGCACCTAGTGGCTTCCTACAGTCAGCCTGGCTCTGGTACCAAGTTTGTCAGGACCGGTTTTCCAATAAAATATTTATTGAGAAACCGACCCTTTTATCGGACCAGTATAGGAAAATCCTCCTTACTGGTGGATAAATCCTTGATACAGAAATCCAAAAGTACTAAATATTATACAAGGTTTAGCTGAGGCTGCTCAACAATTTATTACAAGCACGCCGATATTATACATAAAGGCGGATATGACACAAGGGTATGGTGGCCTAACTACTGACTTGTAATAAAAGTGGTGGTGGTTATGTCACAGTGAAGAGGGTGACATGACTCCTAAATCCTATAGCTCATCGAGCACTGGAGTGAGGCTCGATGATTTTATTCGGGTAGCGGAAGCGTATATGATACAAGTGACCAGTTCGAGATTGCACGGATCGACCGACTCCTCTAGGCGCCGGACTCGCTATCGCATTTTCATCCATATGATCGCCTTCGTCAACATCTGGCCAAATCAACAAGCCAGGTGAGTACTTTGAATGTACTCGCAAGACAGTTCGGACATAAGATATAACAAATGCAAGCATGATGCACATGAGCAGTTTAGTAATGCACACTCAGATAATGAATTTGCGCGGCATGTTAAATAAAAAGGAAGTCAGGCGGTAGTCCTCCCGAATCCCAATAAAATAACTGAAGACCAATCGGGTGTCTAAAGCGACGCCTTGAAAGGTAAAAATAAATTAACATGCCGCAGTCGGGCGTCAGGGCGACACCGCATAAAGGGCTTATATTGAAATGTAAATGACAGTGCGTGCCACAGTCGGACGTCTTAAGCGACATCTCGAAAAGGGCTTATAATGAAAGTAAATAACAGGGATGCCACAGTCGGATGTCTGAGCGATATCACATAAAGGGCTTATATCGAAAGTAAATCACAAGAATGCCATAGTCGGACGTCTGAGCGACATCACATAAAGGGCTTATATCAAAAGTAAATCACAAGAATGCCACAGTCGGACGTCTGAGCGACATCACATAAAAGGCTTATATCGAAAGTAAATCACAGGAATGCCACAGTCGGACGTCTGAGCGACATCACATAAAGGGCTTATATCAGAAGTAAATAACAAGAGTGCCACAGTCGGACGTCTAATCGACATCACATAAAGGGCTTATATTTCATCATTCGAATTCAAGCAGTTCACGAATTTAAATCTTTCCAAGGAAATACTCAGTACATAATAATAAGTGGGTTAGTCCATCCACACGAATAACACTCAGCCGGGTTTAATACTCATGACAATTCACCGAAGATTGTCACTGAGACTGACACTGAGACGGACGTTGGGTCTGACAATGACACTAACATAGATAAGTTGATCACAGTCCTTGACCGTAGATACGGTTACTCGAATGGTTTTGACTCTGCAGAGTTTGTACTCTTTAACCATAGCCAACGGGTTTCAGTAGTCTCAAAGGACTAGTTCCGTTTACGGTATTTTAGAAGAAACACATCTAACCAGTACACACCCATTCCACATCCCATTGCCAGGGACCACCCTAGGCAACGTTCAAGAAAAACTTTAAGACGGGGAGGCCACAACCTCGAATAGCATGGGATCAAATTTATATCGCAAGGCCTAAGGGTGCCCCTCTCGGTCCCAACCGGAAACACCCATGCCCCCTGACCGGATGACGGGCTTTAATCCAGGGCCATGGAACCCTCATCACGGCCCCTCTATTTGGTGTGTACGAGGAAAGAGGTTTGCAACTGACTAGACCACATTCTCAATAGAAGATATGTGGCAGCACAAAAAGGGGATGAATGGGAACATGACTTGATCCAAGTTAACACTGGAGTTAAATGGTTGACATAAGTCTGGCATGCTTCAACAATACCAGCTTGCAACCAATCATGCCACCACATGATCAGGTTATATCACCATCATATAAACTTATCAAATTTCAAAGCTCACTTGTGGCTTGCTTTGCATGCAATATAACATTAACTAATGCTTATATGAACATGCCATGAGAAACTACTCAAGTAAACATGCAAGACACTCATCATATCAAAGGTTCAAAAATGCTTTCCTGGTTCGGAGTAGTCGGAGTCTAGCTCGGCGAAGTTTGCGGTTCCGTCACCTCCTCCGGTATCTACGGTATAAAGAAATCGCATACTAACGTAAATACCGTGTGTGCATAAAACTTGTTTCAAATATTTTTCAAATAAATATGATAAAAAACTAGACAGAAAAAAAAAGATGACAAAAAAAGAATCAATTGAAAATCATCTTCTGTTTAAAAGTTATTAAGGTTTTAGTCCAAGGACTCATTTGTAATGAAACAGAAAGTTTCCAGGGGGTAGTTTATAAAAAGACACAAAACGTTTCAGTTAGAAAACGTATTTTGCCCAAAGGCGTTTTCAGAAAATTGTCCGAAAAGGGGAAAAAGCTGACCAGGGGGTCCCACCCGTCAGGTTTGAATTTCAAAACAGAGTTCACCGGCGCTCGAGGGTTGCGGTGGTCCCGGCATTGATCCACGGCGAGGTAGGAGGAGTGGATGGTACCTACGGACTCACGGTGCTCTCACGCGTCTGTGGGTGGTGGAGTTGGTCGTCGGCGAGTACCACGTTGACGGCGGCCTTCACTCCGGCGGACAGTGGTTCGGGTGGTGGGGGATCTCGCCGAGGGGAGCTGCAGGCACCAAATTGAGGCTAGGGTCAGAAGAGTGGGTGCGCTAGAAGGTTGTTGATGCGGTTTGGGAGGCGGAGGTTCCCTAACCGGAGAGAATCGTGCCAGAGCCTGAAGCGGATCGGGGCGGCCGGAGTCGGGGAAGAAGGCCTCCCCGAGGTCTTCCTAGTAGCTAGGCGTGGCTCTGGTGAGGTGGAAGAGTGGTTCTGGGTCAAGGGTGAGCTCGAGGCCTCCATTTATAGCCGGCCCGAGGTGGTTGCCGTGATCGGGATTACTCCGGTGGTGATTACGGTGAGGCAGTGGTCGAACGGGGGGTTTAGGGGTCAGGGCAGCTACGGATTGGATCACTGGCTTCATCCCATAGCTAAACTTGGCCGGACTTGGGCGACACTCCAAGCCCTCGACGGAACGGCTCACGGGCTCGTCGGCGGCAGAGAGCGCGCTCTGCGCCTCTCACGCCACGGCGACGGTGCTGCAGCGTGCACAGGCAAGCGGACAGCCACGCGGAGGTTTCTGGTGGCTTGGCGGGCCGACGGCGCCGAAGGCGTGGCCGCCTCGCTGGCCGCCACGGGTGGTTCTGCCACCGCAGAAGACGCCGACGCTGGCGAGACACGTCGCCACCGACGCTTGCGCCCGTCCAAACGACCGTGCGGCGCACTGGATAAGGAGAAGGAGCAGTGAGTATCACGCCAATGCGGGCACTGGCGATATTGACGCCACGCTCTGAAGAAACGACACTATCGACTGAAACTGAATCACTGAATCTCTGAACTTTTCTGAAATTTGACAGAAACCGTGCACGCCAGGTGTTCGATGAAATGTTTTTGGCATGAGGAAAATTGTTCTGGAGTTGATATTTGGTGAGGTGACCTCTCAATGTATCTAGGGGCTGCATGATTTACCTCAGAATTTTTGGAGAAGAAAAATAAAGAATTTCACCAAAAATGGCAAATCTGGTCCAAACTTGCAGCAAGTAAAATTTGACAAATTTGAATTGTGGACAAGTGGATCTTGATGGATCTAGGTTGAGGGTACTAAGGACTAGTCAGAGGAGTTTATTTGGAACCAAAACTCAAAGGGGTTCTGCTGGTTCCTTTGTAAATCACCAAGGTTCAAAATAAATGACAGAAATTGTTTTGAGGATAAAATAAATAGAATAAAAATCAAAAATGGGTTGAACTTGCTAGGATTGGATATTTGACTTGACCCAAAGTGGAGGGGGGGGTTTGGAAGAAAATTTTCAACCTAGGTCATGGCAAGAAAAAAAAATTGAATGAGGAAGAATCAATCCATAAGTCATAGGGTTATTTTTAAAAGAAAGAATTTCAAAAACTTTCCAAAAGAAAATAGTTGTGTTGAGTCAACACTAAATGAAAAGACCTCAAGACCAAAATAGATGTTGAGAAGAACACATAAAATATTTGCCATAAAGGTTTTGAGAAGGAGAGGCTTTTAAAAAAATAACCTCCTTCCCATAAAAAGGAAATTAATAAAACCAAAATAAAATTTTTGGGGTGTTACAGAGGTACACTTTCAAACTAAAGTTTTTGTTTTCATTGGTTTAGGGGCTAGCAGTAGTTTGATAGCTATGGCATCTATGGTAATTTTAACGAGCAAACCGTGGAATTTGTCACAATTTCTCTCACCCTTATGTACATGATTCGCCTTTTTTCTCCTTTCGCCTTTTCTCTCGCACAAACCTTCCTCCCATGTCATACATAATCCGGAATTAGCACGATGGGATGGAATTGATCCCATAACCTCATGCATTATACTCGTCATGGTGCCTAAGCCCCGCGACATCGACCGGGTATGCTTTGTTTCCCATCTCCTGCGCAACCTTAGGTTCCCAATTCATGGCCTCCTTCATTTTTATGGCCTTTAACTCCATCATCTGGCCCTGAATTATATCCTCCACATCGTATGCTTCGTTGCATTTTGTGAAGCATTCCTGTGCTGCGAGCCCAACTTTGGGCTCTGATGCTCTTCATAGTGAAGCCTCAAAGCAATAGTGTGGACGCGTGTGAGTGCCCAGGCGCGTCGATCAGCAAGATCTAGGGCGCCGGCTGGCTGGCGGGAACCTTCATCAAGACTGTCAAAAACTGGTAGAAAGAGTGGTTCTACCTCTTAGTCTTAGATGTGCCACTGGAGGACCTCCTCGGGCCGTGATAGTCACCCCCTTCACCCCGACCCCTCCTACCAAGCTTAACTCCCGGAATCCAAGGAACAACACCTTGGATGATTCTGAGGAGGTGGCCAGGCTCATGAATAAGGTGGCTCACAAGGTCAGGCAGGGGTTGACCTTGAACTTTTGTGCATCTACGTCCCTGGCTGCCCTCCAACAACTGAAGCTCTATTGTATGGTGTTCGCTAGTTGCAAAAGAAAATCAACAGGTGCAGTGGTTTCCTTCACTAGTGGGAGAAGTGAATCAACGCAACTTTGGATCATCAGTCCCATGGGTTTCTTCTTCGTATTGTTGGGACTTTCTGTCATTTCCTTATCTCTTTTCTATTTGGTGAAATAAGTGAAACATTTTCTTTCATGGCCAGCAAACATGTTGCGGTAGTCATCAGTAAGTAAGTCGGTGTGTGTTGGGTGGGTTCCTAACACCATCCTTCACATGCCATGAAGCAACCTACATAGTAGTGGTTGAATAATTGATGCTTATGGTGTACCCAGTCTGTAATGATATTCTAAATATTTACTGCACATGTGATGGAACAGATATGCATTCTATGCATTTGTGATGTACTTATGTACACTTTTCGGCTTGTGTTTAATAAATATATACTTCATCCGTTCCATATTAGTTGGCACTGATTTAGTACAAAGTTATACTAAGTCAGCGACAACAAATATGGAATGGAGGGAGTACATCGAAAGATCATTAACTAAATTGTGATTGTTGAGCTCTCCGTAGTCTGAGATGGATTTCGAAGTAATTGGGTATCAATGAAGAACCATTGAGAAACATAATTTAAATTTTTGTACTTGAGCATGCAATAGCGTGCATATAGCATTAATGTGTTTACAATATATTGGGTGAGATAACCCTGCAAAATGTCATGCCTCATGTGATAGCATGTCGTATTAATTTACTCGGAAGCTGATGATACATGTATATATGAGTGTGGCTTTGCTTTCCCTGTCACTCCTCATCCCCATCCATGCAAGATACAATGCCTAGACAAAATTCAGGAAAAAGAGGAAGCTAGGGGAGGACAATTCAAGTTTATAATCTTATCGATAGGAATGAGAGAAATCAAAAATGCAAGTTGGTTCTGTTCAATATATACATTGAGCCACCACTGCTATTATCCCACACTTGCACATTGTTCTTGACCAAGTGGCGTTGTCTCTAGCTATGGAAGAGTTGGATCTCAAGTACCGCGGAAAAATAGGTTTCCTTAAGATACCTTGCCGACTTGATAGGCGCTAGATAGGATCAACTACTTGGCTGTGTCTAGTTGTGTTGCTCTGAAAGCGATAAATAATAAAGCTCCAGATCTTTGCAACGTTCAAATCGATGGTAACCTAGTACAACTTCTACTTGGAAATATATATCAAATGAAGGGCCTAAGAAGTGCTAGATTCCTACAAATGTAACTTCGTTCATTATACTTGTGTGAATCTTGCATCCATTGTGCCAAATCTTGCAACCCTGGTCATATGTTCCATTGGTGAGGTACATTGTCAAACTAAAGTTTTTGTTTTCATTGGTTTAGGGGCTACAGTAGTTTGATAGCTATGGAGTCTACGGTAATTTTAGTGGTCAAACCACCAGATTTTTCACGATTTCTCTCTCCCTCATGTACGTGATTCGCTTTTTTCCTCCTTCCATTTTTTTCTCTCGCACAACACTTCGTCCCATGTCATACGTAATCTGGAATTAGCGTGATGGGATGGAATCAATCCCACAACCTCATGCATGAATTCTCATAGTCTATATCTATACCTACTAATAACGCAAGGTGTGTTTCTCCAAATTTTTCATCCGTTCACCATCGAATAGTTTTTTTCAATTCGAGGTGGCACTAAATTTTTGTCTGCCCTCCGTTAAAAAGGGAAAAACGCTCGAATTTCGTACGTGGGCCGCCAGTAGTGTGGACCAGCAAAGCCAGCCCGTTTATTTTCGTGCCCATATAGGTAGCAAAACTCTATTTATTGCAGTGAGCGTCTAATAGCCGCAAATTCGGACATGGCCACCAAGCTGGGCTGATCCGTTTTCTTTTTCTTTGTTCTGAGTTATGTTTCTATTTTCTTTTTTTCTTTTTTCCCTTTTTCTTTCCTGTTTCTTTTGCCTTTTTTCCTTTGAATTTAATTTTTCTTTCTCCCTTTTTTGTATACTATTTTTTCAGAAAAAGTTCATAATATCAGCAAAAATCAATTTTTAAAAAATGTTCAGAATTTTGCAATATATTCCATTTTGAAAAATGTTCAAAACATTAAATCTTTGTTCTCATTCCAAAATAGTCGCAAATTCGCATAGCGTGCCCAAGTTGGGTTGAACCATTTTCTTGTTTTGTTCTGTCTTACATTTCTGTTTTTCTTTTTTCGTTTCTTTCTCTTTTTCTTTCCTGTTTCTTTTGTCTTTTTTCCTTTCAAGTTTATTTTTTCTCCCTTTTTCAGTAAATTCAATTTTTTGAAAAGTTCATAATATCAGAAAAATCATATTTTTTAGAAAATGTACAAAATGTGTGTTTCTCCAATTTTTTCATCCGTTCACCATCGAATAGTTTTTTTTATCTGAGGTGGTACTAAATTTTGTCCGCTCTCTATTAAATAAGGAAAAACGCCCGAATTCTGTACATGGGCCGCCAGCAGTGTGGCCCAGCAAATCCAGCCCGTTTATTTTCGTGCCCATGTAGGTAGCAAAACTCTATTTATTGCAGTGAGCATCAAATAGCCGCAAATTCGCACATGGCCACCAAGCTGGGCTGACCCGTTTTCTTTTTCTTTGTTCTGAGTTATGTTTCTATTTATCTTTTTTCTTTTTTCCCTTTTTCCTTCCTGTTTCTTTTGCCTTTTTTCCTTTGAATTTTATTTTTCTTTCTCCCTTTTTTGTATACTATTTTTCAGACAAAGTTCATAATATCAGAAAAATGTAATTTTTAAAAAATGTTCAGAATTTTGCAATATATTCCATTTTGAAAAATGTTCAAAACATTAATTCTTTGTTCTCATTCCAAAATAGTCGCAAATTCGCATAGCATGCCCAAGTTGGCTTGAACCATTTTCTTCTTTTTGTTCTGTCTTACGTTTCTGTTTTTCTTTTTTCGTTTCTTTCTCTTTTTCTTTCCTGTTTCTTTTGTCTTTTTTCCTTTCAAGTTTATTTTTCTTTCTCCCTTTTTCAGTAAATTCATTTTTGTTAAATGTTCAT
Source organism: Aegilops speltoides (assembly GCA_021437245.1). Classification (NCBI taxonomy): domain Eukaryota; kingdom Viridiplantae; phylum Streptophyta; class Magnoliopsida; order Poales; family Poaceae; genus Aegilops; species Aegilops speltoides. The sequence goes on along the minus strand of CM038141.1, from coordinate 418,024,405 downwards.
AATATGATAAAAATACAATTTTTTAGAAAATGGGCAAAATTTTAAAATATATTATGTTTTGCAACATTAGATCTTTGTTCTCCATCCAATATTGGTTCAGATTTATCCATTTTTTCTTTGTGTTTTCCAAAGTTATTTGAGATTTTCCAAAAAAGTAGCATTTTAAAAATATTCCAAATACGAAAAATATTCATGTTTTAGTGAAATGTTCGCAAATTCAGAATAATGTCTGAGTTTAAAGAAATATATTTTTTAAAATTGTTTGAGTGTTCAGTGTTTCCTTTTTAAAAAACAATAACAAATTCAAAAATTATTCATGTTATTATAATAAAAGGTTCATGTTTTCAAATAAAATTGTGAATTCCAAACGTTTCAAATTTTGTTGTGTATTTCTGGAAAAATGTGAAAAATGACAAAAAATGGTTTGGGATTTTCAAAATTATTCATGTTCTCAAGAATATTCAGCAATTTGTATATTTTTATAGTAATTTTTTTTACCAATCTGACATTGGAGTATGATCTTAAATCTTTGAGTTGGCCATTGGTTGGTAGGACTCGTGTCTTCAAGTGGCTAGCAGCACGTAATCGGTTCTTTGAGGTCAAGATTTCAATCCTTCAACTCATCATTTTTGGGATTTTTTCGCGCCTTACAAATACAGGTCGTCTTGGAGCCTACCAGTGTGTTGGCCCATACACGAACTGATGTGCGTCCCATGCGCTATTTTACGCAACTAGCTTCATATGTAGCCCCCGAGCAGTTGGCGTAAGAAAAATTGCTTCATTGCAAAGGCAATATTGGGCCTTAGCCGCACTCCCCTACTGGGTCGTCCGAGGAAGAAATTTTTTTCTTGGGCAAATAAAAGAGAATATGTTGGTTTGGCTCGAATAAAAAAATTATGGGCACGTTAGTGCTAAAATAATCAAAAAGAATAAACCCTAATAAATAAGGGACAATGATGTCTGGTTATGCGCTAAATATGCTAATGAAACGGGATTTATGTGCTACAATTAGTAATCCATCTGGTTACGCAATCGTAAAAGAGAGTGGTTAAAACAACCGTGCCCTGAAGGTCATCGCATAGCTACCAAATGAGGAGGCAGACACAACCCCGAGACAAAGGCGGACCCAGAGGAAAAAAAGGCACGAGTTGGATGGTTGCCTCCACGCCAACTAACCCCACCAATATCAAGATCTCACAGGACAAACATGACCCGCGAAAAGACCACAACTCCTCTCTATCGCATCGCTATGGAGATCGTTTTTGGTGGACAAATCAATTATCTCTTCCATTGCTTCTCGCAAAGAAATAGCTGTCCCGTTGCAACGCACGGGCATATGTTCTAGTAATAACAAAGTAGGGTAGGGCACTTTGTTGATTACTCAGAATTTCATACTTATACCTTTATCTAAACAATATTGAAAAAAAAACAGCGACAAGTCAAGTGAAAATTTGAACCGGCAGCCTACCAATTCGGTTTTACAGCTTGAGAAGTTTCATTGTTCCATCCAATTTGCCAACGTCGGACCCACTCATGCTAGGGCTGGGAAAGAACCAGAAAATGACCTCGACATACACCACAAGTGATGGACGCCTTCTTGTTCACAGGTGGACGCATATCATGACACTACGTCAAGGTTGGACAAGGAGCGAGAGGATTGCCTGCATGCTCTACTAGGGAGCTCGACGTACTGTCCTGTTCATTCACCCAATTCCCTGATCATGCTGTAGTTTAATCCTGAAATTTCACATGTTCTATTCATCGTACTAGGTGTGGGATGTGTTGGAGAATGTAGCATGGAAAGCAAAAAAAAAAATCTACGCACACGTAAGATCTATCCATGGAGATGCATAGCTACGAGAGGGGAGAGTGTGTCTGTGTACCCTTGTAGACCGTAAGCGGAAGCGTTTATTAATGTGGTTGATGTATACGAGTTTCTTCTCGATCCAACCGAACGTACACGAACGTACGACACCTCAGCGTTCACCACACGTTCAGCTCGATGACGTCCTCGCTTTCTTGATCCAGCAAGACGGGCGAAATAGTAGATGAGTTCCGGCAGCACGACGACGTGGTGACGGTGGTGGTGATGCTACCTCCACAGGGCTTCGCCTAAGCACTCCGAAAATATGACCGAGGGACGAAACTGTGAAGAGGGACGCCGCACACGGCTAAGAGATTGTCGTGCCTTTGTGTGGCGCCCCTCCCACATATATATAGGTGGAGGGAGGGGAGGCTGCCAGGAGGTGTCCCAAGGGAGGCTGAATCCCCCTTGGGCTCCTTCCCTTGCCTCCCCCTTTCCTTGTTTGTGCGCGGGAGGGGGAGGTGGCGCTCCCCCCCCTTTCCTTTCTCTCATGGGGAGGGAAAGGCAGGAGGGGCCAACCCTCCCCCTTTCCTTCCCCTAGGGACGGCGGCCAGGGAGAGGGGCGCACCAGCCCCTTGTGGGCTGGTGTGCTCCCCCTTTGGCCCATTAAGCCCGTATATCCTTCCAGGGCTTCCCGAAACCCCTTCCGATGATCCGATGATTACCCGGTACCTCCCGAAACTCTTCCGGTGTCCAAACATCATCGTCCTATATATCAATCTTTACCTCCGGATCGTTTCGGAGCTCCTCTTCATGTCTGTGTTATCTCCCAGACTTCGAACAACATTCGGTCACCAAACCATATAACTCATATAATACTATATCGTCAATGAACGGTAAGTGTGCGGACCCTACGAGTTTGCGAACTATGTAGACATGACCGAGACATCTCTTTGGTCAATAACAAATAGCGGAACCTGTATGCCCATATTGGTTCCTACATATTCTACGAAGATCTTTATCGTCCGAACCTTATGACAACATACGGAATTCCCTTTGTCTATCGGTATGTTACTTGCCCGAGATTCAATCTTCAGTATCTTCATACCTAGTTCAATCTCATTACCAGCAATTCTATTTACTCTTTTCGTAATATGTCATCTTGTAACTAACTCCTTAGTCACTTCGCTTGCAAACTTCTTGTGATGTGTATTACCCAGAGGGCCCAGAGATACCTCTCCGATACTCGGAGTGACAAATTCTAATCTCGATTCATGCCAACTCAACAAACACCTTCGGAGATACCTATAGAGAATCTTTATGATCTCCCAGTTACGTTGTGACATTTGATAGCACACAAGGTATTCCTCCGGTATCCGGGAGTTGCATGATCTCATAGTTGAAGGAACATGTATTTGACATTAAGAAAGCAATATCAATAAACTAAACGATCATATGCTAAGCTAACGGATGGGTCTTGTCCATCACATAATTCTCCTAATGATGTGATCCCATTATCAAATGACAACATATGTCTATGGTTAGGAAACCTTAACCATCTTTGATCAACGAGCTAGTCTAGTAGAGGCTTACTAGGGACACGGTATTTGTTTATGCATCCACGCATGTATTTAAGTTTCTGATCAATACAATTCTAGCATGAATAATAAACCTTTATCATGAATAAGGAAATATAATAACAACTTTATTATTGCCTCTAGGGCATATTTCCATGAGGATGATGGATTTTAATACTTTTGAAAGTCATGCTGTCTGTCAATGAACAATACATGGATGTGAGATGATGGATTCTAATCCTTTTGTTTGTCATGGACTCTGTCAGTGAACAAGACATCTAACTTAATAGTAATATTTTACTTTATTAAGTTTGATGTTAATTACACAACACTGTCATCGATTTGTGCTTCAAAGACTTGTGCTTTAACACTACTAAATTTCCAAAAACAAATGTGAGGAACCACTGCATGACCTCCCATGCAAGAGAAAATTCTTCAAGATCTTTCCAAACAATCATAGTTAATCCACTTGCAACCGTGCCTCTCCTTCACTGACGACAATGCCTATGCAGTCATGTATGTCATTTGTAAGACAGAAACACAATTGTGGCTCTTCTTTGAATGGAACTGTGCTTCTCATAGAGGCATGCCTGTGCCTTTCGCTAAGTGAATGTGTGAATGAAAACATCCAAAAAATAAACACACGACCGTGCCTCCACATCTCCTAGATTCACCATGATACCTCACTCGTAATCTATGTCATTTGGACATATTTGAAAGACAGAGGCACTGCCATGCCTCTAGTGCATACGCAAGCGTGTCTCTCATAGTTGTAAGACCGTCCCTCTCTTTAGGGTTGTGAATCTCCAAGTCTATGTGTGACTGGAAAACATTTGAAGCACAGAGGCACGATCATTCCTCTACTCCATGTGGAACCGTGCCACTCCTAGAGACACAACCAAGGCTCTCGTTAGTAAACCTGTGCCCCTACTTTATGTATAACCTTGCCTCTAGTATCTTCATGACCGTGCCCCTATGAGTGAAAGTATCAGTGGAAACATTTCAAACATAGAGGCGCGACCATGCATGTGGTTGATAAAGGTCTGCGCCCCTTGTATCTTCACACATCGTGCCTGTCTGACTGTATGTGTAAGAGCAAAACATGTGGAGCGCAAAAAAGCACGCTTGTGACTCCACTACATGTAGAACCGTGCCTCCACTAGCTTCACGGTCGTGCCTCTCTGAGTAAACGTGTTGGCGGAAAACATTTGGAACACAGAGGCACGCCCGTGCCTCTTCTGCATGTATAACCGTTCACTCAAAGATTCATGGTCGTGACTTTAGGAGACACGCAGTTATACATGAAGAAAAGGCGCACATGTGCCATTGTGTTTCAAATTACATAGGGAAGCAAAAAGCATTGTGGTGCACTTCTGAAAGATCGAGAAGATAGGTCTCGAGAGGAGTGAATAGACACTTAACAAGACAAAGGTGCAGTTCTTTGTTTCCTTGACAATTAGGCAGATTTTAGCACAAGTTAAGTGGCAACCAATACATCCTACACATGTATATCTAGAGACTAAGGAGCGAAAAATGAACAACATGCAAGTGCAAGAATGTAAAGGGGTAGAGATAGGAAGATCAAACGCAATGAAGACACGATGATTTTTGGCGTGGTTTCGATAGGAGGCGCGACCAACTTGATGGAAAAATATCCATATTTTTTCTCTCTCCTTTTCTTTTTTTCGTTTTCTTTCATTTTTTTGTTTAGTTTTCTTATTTCTTCTCGGGTTTTCTTTTTTTGTCGTTATACTTTGGCCTTTTTGTATTTCTTTTGGTTTCTCCATGTTTCTTTCATTGTTTTTATCCCTTTTTCTTTTCTTTCTCATTTTTCTTCCTTTTTCTTCTTTTTTTGTTTTCTTTCTTGGTTTTCAATATTCACTATTTTTCTTTAGTTTCTTTATTTGTTTTCATAGTTTTTCAATTCTTTTTCACATTTGTTTCTTTAGTTTTATTTTTTCGTATTCTTTTTTCTTTGGTTATTTTTTCGATTTTCATTGTTTTTTCATATTTCTTTCTTTCTTTTGGTTTTCATTCTACATTTTTTATACGTCAAAAACATTTCTCTATTACACATTTAACATTTTTCGAATACAAGTTCACATTTTTTTTATTACATGTTCAACATTTTCTGAGACATTTTTCAGTACATGGTCAATTTTTTTCGTATTCTTTAATACATTTAAAGAGTTTTCTTAATGCTTGATTAATAGTAATAGTTTTCAAAAAAAAGATTAAAAAATTATACACATTTAACATTTTCTAAACGCTTGATTAACATTTTTAAACACTTGTTCAACATTTTTTAATGCTTCATTAACATTTTAATATAGATGATCAAATGTTCATAATTTTTTAATACATGGTCAACATTTTTTATATACACATTTAACATTCCCAAGTTCTTGATTAACATTTTTTAAATACTTGTCCGACATTTTTTTTAAAATTCTTGATTAACTTTTTTATATACATGATCAAAGATTTTCACCATTTTTTTAATACATGATCAACCATTTTTCTATACACATTCAACATTTTGCCGAATGCTTGATTAACACTTTTCAAATACCTATTCAACATTTGTCAAATACTTGTTCATCATTTAAAAAAAATTGTTGTTTTTTGTATTATATATATTTGGAATATTTTAAAGTATAAACAAAGGTTTGAAATAAAGCAAAAAACAAAAATAAAACATGGAAAAACAGAAAAAGGAGGTTGTGGCTCATGCGCTCCTGGGCCGGCCCATCACGGTCTCCCCTTCCTCGAGGGTTCCCTGTCGCTGAAGGCGATACATAGGGGGTGACATGGGCGAAGCGCCTCTGAGCATCCAACAGTCTTTTTACTCTTCTGTAGCTCAACTGTGTTGCTAGTTGTGGGCCTATATTGCCGCCGCTGTTGGGTGCGAAGGATTTGGATGGGCCCATATATGCTTTGGTCATTGGACTTGCAAAGCAAGCTTTGAGTTTTTTTCAAAAAAAAAGGCAAGCGTTGAGTCATGGGACATGTGCCCACCTTTGACCTTTGGGATAGTTCCATGCAGAGTTGTGTCGTTGCCTCCTATCACCTTTTTTGTTGTTACAAATAGTAGTGGTTGTTTCCTTCTTGCACTCCAAAGCTCCTCTCACGTAGCCTCCTCAACATTTTTCTTCAGCCAATGCAACAATGCAGGTGGTTCCAACCTTCTCATCCCAATGTGGGTCTCATCATATTGGAAGAGCCAAAACCAAAATTAACAAATCCGAAGCCTGGCAAAGTTCTGTCACTTGCATAAATAAAAGAAGAACTCATCACTAGGAACCACAACACTACACAAAACTGTTGGAATCGTTGTCAGAAGCACCCCCTTTTTGTGAAACGATATTTGATACTGTTATCATTATGATCTCCTTCCTTTGATGCTTTTCTTTAGTTACTTTATCACGTTTTCCGAATTTTGTATGGAAGACATAGACAAACTAGCTACTATGTTTTCTGTTAAAAGTAGGACTACTACTTCTTTTAACAACCTCAACAAGTGTTTTTAGGGCATCTCCAACACTGACCCATAAACCTCCCCCAACCGCTTGGACCGCGTTGTCTAAACCGCGGAAGCCATCCGGCGTCGACCTGTATCGGTCCGCGGGGCGGTCCGGACTATCAGAAAATGTAGAACAAGTTTTTAAAAAATGTTAGTCAAGCATTCAAAAAATGTTGAATGTATATAGAAAAATTGTTGACCATGTATTAAAAAAATGATGAATTGTTTTCATCATGTATATAAAAATGTTAATCAAGAATTTGAAAAAGTTGATCAAGTAATTTTAAAATGTTAAACAAGCATTTGGGAAATGTAAAATGTGTATAGAAAAATGTTGAGCATGCGTTAAAAAACGATGAAAACAAATTGATCGTGTATATAAAAATGTTAATCAAGAATTTGAACAAAATGTTGAACAAGTGTTTGAAAAATGTTAATCAAACGTTTGAGAAATGTAAAATGTGTATAGAAAAAACATTAACATGTATTAAAAAACTTGAGTCTTGTTATTTGAAAACTATTAATCAAACATTTGAGAAACTTTTAAAAAGTGTGTGTAGGATAAATGTTGACCAAGTATTCAAAAACGGTTAGCCTTGTATTTGAGAAATGTTAATCAAGTATTTTAGAAATATTTAAAATGTGTATTAGAAAAAATATTGACCATGTATTAAAAATAATAAATTTGTATTGAGAAAATGTTAGACATGTATTAAAAAATATTATTGACATATACGAAAAATGTAGAATGAAACCAAAAGAAACAAAAAAAGAAAAATAGAAAAGAAATAACTAAACCAAACAAGAAACAAAGAAAACAAAAAAACACATGAAAAAAGAGAAATAAACAAAAAAACAAAAAAAAAGGAAAACCCAGTGAAAACCAAGAAAGTAATAAAGAAACCCAAAGAAAAACAACAAAATGAAAAGAAAAGACAAATGAAAATAGAGAGAAAATTGTGAAAAAACAAAACAAAAGGCTGGAAAAAACAAAAAAGTAATAGTGGAAACCTCCCTCGATTCAAATGAAGTAGGTGAAACTACTAGTTCAACAAGAACGCGATTCTAGCCCAGTGGCAAGCGGCCCGTGCCATCAATCTAGAGCAAGGCTCGAATCACCCAGCTCTTTCATCTAGCTTAATGCGAGATATAGTGTCGCACATGTGGGCGAAGCCCGAGATCTAAGCATCGGGCAGGCCCATTAGTGCATAGTAGCCCATTGTGAAATAAGAAAAATAGGAGGAGGAATCGGGACCTCCTATGTGACGCGCTCTGCGGCAAGTTGCCGCCGCGACGAACACACGGAGCCCCGACTGGGCCGGCCCATTTAGCCGTCCTGACGATGTAAAAATATAGCAATAAATCAGACCGAGGTGGGAATCGAACTGCCTACCTCTAGCTCGAGAACCATTCTCGCTAGCCACTCAGCCTGGCTAGTCCTTCTAACATTCAATAAGCGCAAAGCAGTAAAGAATGTAAAGACAGAGATCCGAACTTTTTCAGAGTTTTCGATCATTCTCTTGGAAATAATGAATAAAGTTATAAAAATTTGAGCAATGTTTGAAAGCGTTAATAGAATTTTGAAATAATGAAAAAAAATTGAACACTTATCGAAACATGTGAATTTTTTTAAAATTCGAACACAAATTAAAAACATAAACAATGTTTAAAATCTCTGAAGAATAATTGAAAAATGTGAATATTTTTAAAACTTTTGAACAAAATTTGAAAACAGGGACATTTTTTGAACTCTGGAACATTTTTCCAAAATGCGAACATTTCGCAAATTCCAGAAGAATTTTCTAAAACACAAACATTTTTTTAATGTGAGAACAAAATTTAAAAAAGGGAACATATTTCGGAGTGGTGAACATATTATAGAAAAGGCTAACAAATTCTGGAGAAATTGGAGTTTCACTAAAAGCCAAACATTTTTTTAAAAGGAAAAAAACGAATGACTTTATGAAACGCAAAAACATTTTTTGAAACATGAACATTTTTTTAAAATGTGAACAAATTTAAACAAAAACATTTTTTGAAATCATGAAACATTTTTTGAAAACCACTAACATTTTTTAGCACCCGTACATTTTTTGAAAAATTCGAACAAAAGCATTTGCAACATTTTATGAAAACAAGAACATTTTTTCAAAATCACGAACATTGTTCGAAATTATAATTTTTCTAGCAAACATTTTTTAAAATTGCGAACATTTTTTGAAAAGCAAGAACAATTTTCTAAATTTATGAACAATTTTCGAACATAAACTTAGTTAAAAAAAGATAAAATAACCATGTAAAGGGAAAAAGAAACAGAAAACAAAAAAAGAAAATAAAAGAAAAATAAACAGAAACAAAAAAATAGAAATCATAAAAACCAGTAAAAAACCGGTTCAGGTAACCTTCTAGAAGGTTCCCAAAACCGGCTGGCTAGTGGTGGTTGTTGGCGCAAAAACTGGGGCGGCTCTTTGAGTCGCTGCTCGGCCCGCTCGCATGTGGGAAGCGCCGGCAGTCTGACATTCTGGAGGAATCGACAGCACTAGGAATCGATCCCTGGTAGGCGGTGGCCCTGATGGTATGTGGTGCTTCTGGCCATCGCGCCAAGGACTAGCTCGTGTAAATACAGGAGGCGTGACCACATTGAAGGGAAGCAACCCATTATTCTTTTCTTTTTCTTTTTTGTTTTCTTTCTTTTTTGTTTAGTTGTCTTATTTATGCTCTGGTTTTCTTTTTTTGTCGTTACACTTCGGTTCTTTTTTCTCTTTGGTTTTCTTTTGCCTTTGCTTGTTTTTCATTGTTTTTATCCTTTTTTCTTTTCTTTCCCATTTTCCTGTTTTCTTTCTTGGTTTTCAATATTTTTGTTTTTATTTTGTTTCTTTATTGGTTTTCACAGTTTTATAATTCTTTTTGCATTTATTTCTTCGGTTCTATATTTTTATATTCTATTTTGTTTGGTATTTTTTTATTTTCATTTTTACTTCTTTCTTTTTGTTTTTAATTCTATATTTTTGTATACTACAAGAATATTTTTCTATTACACGCCTAACATTTTTCAAATACAAGTTTAACATATTTATACATGATCAACATATTTTTGTGAACACATTATAAACATTTTTCAAATGCTTGATTAACATTTTTCAAATACAAGATGAATATTTTTAATACACGGTCAACAATTAAATATATTTTAAAATGTTTGACTAATATTTTTCAAATAAAAAGCTTAACATTTTTTAATACAAGGTCAACATTGTTTTTATACACATTCAACATTTTCCAAATGATTGATTAATATTTTTCAACATTTTTCTAAATGCTTGATCAATATTTTTGTATAGATGATCAAAATTTTCCATAATTGTTTCAATACATGGACAACAATTTTTCCATACACATTTCATATTTTCCAAATACTTGACTAAAATTTTCAAACACTTGCACAACAATTTTTGAAATGCTTGATTAACATTTTTATATATATGATGAAAAAATTTCATCATTTTTCAAATATATGGTCAACAATTTTTCTATACACACTTAACATTTCCCAAATGCTTGGTTAACATTTTTCAAATACTTGTTCAACATTGTTTTTCAAAATGCTTGATTAACATTTTTTTTATACATGATGAAAGATTTTTCATCATTTTTGTAATACATGATCAACAATTTCTCTACACACATTCAACATTTTCCGAATGCTTGATTAACGTTTTTCAAATACTTGTTCAACATTTTAAAATGTTATTTATAGTTTTTTGTATATATATATATATAAAGTATAAACAAAAGTACAAAAATAAATCAACAAATAAAAACAAAACATTAAAAAACAAAAAAGGAGGTTGTGGCCTCCTGCGCTCCTGGGCCGGCCCATCTTGGTCTCCCCTTCAGCGAGGGTTCCTTCCCTCTCGCTGAACACGAGACATAGGGGCGCCCTGGGCAAAGCGTCTCTGAGCATCCAACTGTCTTTTTTACTCTTCTATATCTCAACTGTAGTCGCTAGTTGTGGGCATGTATGCCGCCGCTGTTGGGTGCGAAAGATTTGGATGGGCCCATATATGGTTTGGTCGTTGGACTTGCAGAGCAAGAGTTGAGAGTCGTGGGGGCGGATCGTTTTTTTGCCCGGACGCTCTTCCTTGCGTGCGAAGATGTAGCTGGTGGGTCCCAGCAGTCAGGGGGGCGAATCGTTTTTTTTTTGCCCGGACGCACTTCCTTGCGTGCGAAGATGTAGCCGGTGGGTCCCAGCAGTTAGAGGGGAACGTTTTTTTCGCGAAATACGGTGGCCTGTCCGGTGGGTCCCCGCTATCAGGTGGAGGAATCATTATTTTGCGCGTAATAAGGAGGCACTTCCTTGCTGCGGCCGTGGACCCGGTGCCGCCCCTCCACGTCTGATCCACGTCCGGTGGAAGTCGCTCGACCACGTTGACCACGCCGCGCCGAGAGCACCACGACGGTGGACGACAGCGAGGCCTAGGAAGGGGACGACTCGGAGCCGGGGAAGACGCAGCAATGGATGCCCACACGAAGAGGAGTACGAGGGTTCACTGGTTCAGCTGCGGTGTGAGGCTGCTGTCGCCGCAGAATAATAGGGGGTGTGGGTGAGTAGAGGGATGACCTGGCCAGCAGTGGGAGTAGTAGGGGGCGGTGAGGCCTCCGCGGCATCACATCCGGCCACGGGAGGCAGGAGCACGCGGCACGACCGGCGCTGGTTTGGGCGGCTACAGCAAGAAGACCAGAGGTTGAAGAAGCACTACGGCCGTTGGATGAACATCATATGGTAACAGGAGCTAGAATCATTCATATTGACTAAGTTGACAAAGCCCTCCGTCCCCGTCAACTTGGTAGGCCCACAAGTCCTCCTCCCACTATGCTGGGTTCTAGCTAGCAGGGGGAGTGTCGGTGTCAAAACCGGCGGATCTCGGGTAGGGGGTCCCGAACTGTGCGTCTAGGCGGATGGTAACAGGAGACGAGGGACACGATGTTTTACCTAGGTTCGGGCCCTCTCGATGGAGGTAAAACCCTACGTCCTTCTTGATTAATATTGATGATATGGGTAGTACAAGAGTGGATCTACCACGAGATCAAGGAGGCTAAACCCTAAAGCTAGCCTATGGTATGATTGTTGTAATGTATGTTGTGTCCTACGGACTAAAGCCCTCCGGTTTATATAGACACCAGAGGAGGCTAGGGTTACACAGAGTCGGTTACAATGGTAGGAGATCTACATATCCAGATCGCCAAGCTTGCCTTCCACGCCAAGGAAAGTCCCATCCGGACACGGACGGAGTCTTCAATCTTGTATCTTCGTAGTCTTGGAGTCCCGCGACGATGATAGTCCGCTGTCCGGACACCCCTAGTCCAGACTCCTCAAGAGTCCCCTAACCAGGCTTCAATACGATAAGTCCAAATACAGATATAGTCTTCGGCATTGCAAGGCGGGTTCTCCTTCAAGTTCCATGCACCCGCCAAACAAAGGTCCGGTTTATCATAAATATTGTGTTTCTCGGCTTCTACGCCTAATAATGGCCTTTTTCCATGCGCCGCACGAATGCGAAAAGCCGTGGTGTCTTTTATGTTTCACCCCTAGTCGTGCGAGTCGTCCGCCTACAAAAGAGGCAAAAATCCAGATCCAAACCACACCATCTTCCTCCCGCAAATACTTCATCGGAGCGCCCTTGACCTAAAAATCCATTCCATCATGGACCGTCGACGCGGCTCCTCTTCTCGCGCTCCCAGCCCACCGCCAGGGGATTGGAGGAGGTGCTCTGTTCCGCACAACGAGCTAGCGAAGCTCCAAGCGGGGGGATATCTCCCTCTGGCCTTTATGGTCCCGGTCCGAGCCGGACTGGTCACTTATCAAGGTGGGAGGCAAGCGGAGGCTACCCCAAGCCCCAATAAAGGGGAGCGAGTATGCTTCGTCCCTTATCTGATAAGGGGACTCGGATTCCCAATACATCCGTTCCTCCGCGGGCTCCTGGAGTTCTACGGACTCCAGCTCCACCACCACGCCCGCCTCACATGCCCCGTGATATCGCAGTTACGAGCTCTTTTTGCGAGCTATTCCCGGGCATTGAGCCCCATTTTGCATTGTGGAAGAGGCTGTTACGCCTCGCACTTCGCTTCTACGAGGGGTCCATATATCAAGCGGGGCGCCGAAATATGGCGATTGCCGGACCGGATACCCATCCGGTACTCCCTAAGAAGCCGTCCAAGACCGGCCTTCGATTGGTTTTACATAGGAGACGCCCGCTGCCGGACCCAAATCAATTGGCCTCCGGAGTTTAGTGCTGCTCCTCCAAGAACGCCACCGGCGCCCACAGAGCCCCGATTGAGGAAGACAAGAGCGTCCATTACTTGATGGGCCGAATAAGATTACTGGCCCATTCCGGGTTGACCATGATTGGAATCATGGCGACATGCATCATGCGGGGGGTGCAGCCATTGCAATACAGAGGCCACCCCATGTGGGATTTCAACGGGGAAGACGATGCCACCCGTCATGGCCGCGAAGGGCCGGATTCGACCGAGGATCTGGTAGAGATCCTGTCCAGCCTGTACAAGGGGGAAAAGGAGGACTTCCTTCGAACGAACCCTTTGAATGGGTTTTCCATGAACAACCCTAGAGGATGGGTGTTTAACACTTTAAGGGCTCAACCCATGTTTTCGAAGGTTAGGCTTCTTACATTATGTCTTCGGCGCAGGATCTACGCCGGACTGTGGAGGACATGGTAAGTCCCGCTCTGCAACCCGAGGATCCAGAAAGATCCCTGGATCCGACCTCCGAAGAGGATCCGGACATCAAGGTGGAGCTGATTGACGGGGTGTTTCACCAGCTCAGCATGGATAATGCTTTGATCGCCATTACGGCGGACTACCCGGATCGTATCCGCTTCCAGTGATCGTGACCGAGGTCCGGACACCATTATCTCTTCCTTGCCCATTTCCGACCTTCGTGGACGATGGTATTTACAGAAGCGCCTTCAAGGCGGAAGCCGAGTCGCGGCGGCCGACCAACAAAGGTCATCCCGACCAAAGAAGCGGAAAAGGAGCGCGACACGGATCAAACGTCGCCGCAAAGGTATAACTCAGATTTAAATTTTCAGAGCGACGCCCTAGGAAGCGCCTCGAGTGCTCGTGATCTTTATAGAGAAAGAGCGCCGCCGGATCGCGGGCGCGAAGTTGCCGATCCAACCTATACCGCCAGCTCTAGCGCCCGCCCGAGGGGGAGGCAAGCGAAGACGCTGGCCGGATCCTCCTCCAACGGAGGACACCGGCTGATCGTCCGCCACCAAGTCTCGAGGTGGAGAGCGCCATGAACCACAAAGCGCCACGACAAGAGTTTCGTGAAGCTTGCTTTTCCCCTGAGGCATTGGACGCCTTTAACGCAGGGGACGCGCACCTCCGTGCCGCTCAAGACGGTTTTACCAGAGCCACGGAGCAGTATGTGAAAGACATACGGGTAAGGGAATTTTAGTGGTTATATACATCAGTAGCCCCCGAGACTTAAAGTAGTTATGTTAACTGATTTAATGATCATTTAAAACGCAGGCTCTTACCGAGAAGAATGCCCAAGCTGTCTCAGGAGCTGCAAGAATGCAAGGCCCAACTTGAGGCCACACTTGCTGCCGCAGGAGGAGACACAGAGACCCCTCCTGGTAACACATTTTTATTAATAAATATAAGTGTTGTGCGGCGTGCGCGCAAGTCTAATAGTGACATTGCAGGTGCCGCTGGACAAGATCCGGATAGGCAAGAATTACTATGCCAGCTAAAGGCCAGCAAGAGGGTGCTGAATAGGGTGCAGCAAGAAAGGAACAAGCTCCAGGATGCCCACGCCCAGCTCGGAGAAGAGCTGAAAGGTGTTCGGGCCGAGCTGTCCGGCTCCGTTAAGGAGACTGAGCGGCTTCGTCGCGGCATCTATAGTAAGTGCTTGAGCGGACTCCTTTGAAAAGAAGAGTTCGGCGAGGAAGTCAATTGACAAATTATGTCTTGTAGGTATACTCACAGGTCGCCCCGCGGAGGAGATGCCCGTATCAACGGGTGATCAACTTCCCGAAGTTGTTGCAACTGCTCGAACGAAGTTCGGCAGCAATGAGCGGCGCTGCCTGTGCTTTATGGCCAGCCCTCTCCCTACCCGAGGGCCTTTGGGAGCTTTGGAGAAGCTTCAGGAGCGGCAGCGCCTGCTTATGGAAGATTTCGGCCTTCCGCCAAGGTGCCAGGGAGGCTTGGGCCATGGTGAAGACGTGTTACAAGAGGGCGGATCCCAACCACATGGCCGAAGTCGGACCGGTGGGGCCCGATGGGAAGGAGATCCCTGTGAGTTTAGTATACAACCAAGTAGAGTTGGCTGCCAAATTTTCCCAACGGGACTGTAAGTTAGACAGCCTGTTAGACGGGATTGAGGAGGAATACAATCAGTAATTTTGACAATGTATGTTTTCCTTTAAACTGACATGTGAAATGCCTTCTAGCCGGATTGTAGATCGTTTGTCTTTGCCGACCTTTTCGCTTCAACCTCGGGACCCTAGAGTCCGGAGTGTGTCCGAATACCTTTTTGGTTAAGAAACAACTGTGGTATGCATGGAGACCAAAGCGAGGGGTCATTAGTGCTTTATCGCATAAGTGCCCAACTAGTTATGTTATATTACATGGTTAGTAAGAAACATCTTCCAGAGAGAATAGTTCCGCTAAGGGTTCCTTTCTCGGGAGGCATGCCCTAAAGTGCATGTCCGGATCAGCAAAAAAGAGTAAAAACATCCGGGGCGGATAAATGAGTAGGTAAAAATCATCTTTTAAGTCACCGACCGAATATTCCCTTAAGAATGCTAGCTGCTTCACCCACCGAGGTACACATCCGCTGACCCGGCAAGAATAATCGCAGAGGTGCTCCTTTACCTCCTAGCCAAACAATCGGGAACGTAGGGGTAAGCACAAGAGCCAGGCAACCCAGCTTGGCCAAAACTTAAGTCATATCGATGCATATAATGGTGAGTAAAAGGTACATGTGGAAGCTTGACACATGTGCTAGGCATGAAACCCTTATAATTGAGCTTCTGTAAAAGAAGCCCCCAGGTATAATGAGTGCGGATGGCACATCACGTGTATGCGAACAATGCAAAAGTAGGCCCTTAGGGGCTTATTAGTAAAAAGGTTATGAAAAGAGAAACAAAAGACAACCGAAGTGTAAAAATTTGGACGGAGGAAGGGGACAAACTCTTAGTCCGGCGCTAGGCATAGAATCTTCGGAGGCGGGCTGCGTTCCATGGGTTCGGCTCGAGTCGGTTATCCGACGATTTCTTAGACGGACGCCCGCCGGTCAGGACTTGATCGATAATGAAGGGCCCCTCCCATTTGGGCTTGAGCTTGTCCTTTTTCTTGTCCGGCAGGTGTAGAACTAGTTCACCAACGTTGTAAGTCTTGGCCCGTACTTCTCTGCTTTGATATCTTCGGGCATGCTACTGATAGAATGCGGAACGAGCCTTGGTGATGGCGCGTTCTTCCTCCAATGTGTCCAAGCTGTCCTGCCAATCCAACTCGGCCTCTCTTTCTTCGTACATGCGCACTCGAGGTGAGTCATGAATAATGTCGCAGGGCAAGACTGCCTCTGCACCTTAGACCATAAAGAATGGTGTGAATCCGGTAGTGCGGTTAGGCGTTGTCCGCAGCCCCGTGAGTACGGAGTCGAGCTCCTCGACCCAAAGGCGTGTCGATTTAGTAAGTGACCGCACTAGTCCGGGTTTAGTGCCGCCATTATTAGACCATTTGCTCGCTCCACTTGACCGCTGGTTTGAGGGTGATAGATCAAGCGTAGTCGAGCTTGATGCCCATATTTTTGCACCATGACTTAACCTCGCCGGCTGTGAAGTTCGTGTCGTTGTCGGTGATGATCTTTGTGGGGACTCAGAACGTGTACTACCCCGGATACAAAGTCTATCACTGGTTCGACTCGCCGCTTTGACCGGTTTGGCCTCTATCCATTTGGTGAATTTATCCACCATGACCAATAGGTACCTTTTGCTTGTGGGTTCCCCTTTAAGGGGTCCAACCATATCAAGCCCCTGCACCGCAAACGCCGTAATGGGTATAGTTTTGAGGGCGGTGGGCGCATATGGCTCGATTAGCAAAGAGTCGACAACCAACGATCGCCGATTAAGTCCCGGCATCCGCCCGGCCGCCGGCCAATAAAATCTGACGGAATGCCTTTCCTACAAGGGCCCGTGCTGCTGCGTGGTGTCCGCCTAGTCCGCATGAATTTCAGCCAGAGGTTTCGCCTTCCTCTTCGGAGATACACCTTTGAAGGACTCCGGTCGTAATTTTCTTGTAAAGTTCTCCTCATGGACCTTGTAGGCTTTCGATCACGGACTATGCAGCGGGCCTCGCTTTTGGTCTTCGGAAGTTCCTGCCTAAGCAAGTAGTCTAGGAATGGTTCTGCCCACGGGCGACATCGCCATTATGTCGTGGGCTGAAGGTGTTATGTCATCGGCTGAACCGCCGATTGCGCGGTTTTTTCCGGTTTGTCACTTCCGGCCCTCTTCCCATAGTACGGATGGCTTGAAGAGCCGCTCCAGAAGATATTTGAGGGACGGCATCACGCTTTGCACCGGCGCGTGCAAGACGCCGGCCCGGTGGTTATTATCTCGAGCTATGTGATGGAATTCGAGTCCTTCAAACCGAAATGACATTTTTAGGACAGCGCTATGATTTGCTGCCATTTTCGGATCCTTGGCGCCAAAGTCTCCATTTATTTGGGATATTGCAAGGTTTGAATCTCGCGCACCTCTAGGCGTTGAATGCCCATGGAGATCGCCATCCGGAGACCATGTAACAGGCCTCAGATTCGCCTGTGTTGTTGGAGTCGGTGTACATTATTTGAAGTACGATCGATTGTGTCCCCGGTTGGGGACGCTAATACGACGCCACCCCCATCCAGCCAACATTTTAGAGCCGTCAAGTGCATAACCCAATTGAGTATGCGCCGCACTCTTTAGGGAGTTCGACTGGTCCATTCAGCGACAAAGTCAGCCAAAACTTGTGACTTTATAGCTCGCCGAGGTTTGTAAGTTATATCAAATGGTAAGAGCTCAATGGCCCATTTTGCAATCCCGCCCGCTAAGGCCACGGTTATTTATGATGTCATTGAGTGGTACTTGAGGCCATCGCTATCGAACACTCTTGAAAGTAGTGTCGAGCTTCCGGATGCCATGAACACCGTGACACGCTATCTTCTCGATAGTGTGGGTAACGGATTTGCAGGAGTTAACACAAAGGACACATAATACACCGGTTTTTGAAGAGGGAATTTATGCCCTTCGCCTCTCGCTTGACGACGAGTACGCGCCATACGACTTGATGCGTTGCTGCGATGTATAACAACATTGGTTCGCTTAGATTGGGCGCAGCCAGACCGGATTTGTTGCCAATATGGCCTTTATTTATTCGAGTCCTAAGAAGGGCAGATCCGCCCACTCAAGTGTTGGCAAGGCCCGAGGAGGCGATAGAGGGCAATGCCTTTTCTCCTAGACGGAGATAAAGCGCTTAAAGCTGCCATGCATCCCGTTAATTTTTGTATCTGCTTGAGGTCTTTTGAATGTCCAACCGTGATGAGCTCGGATTTTAGCCGGTTTGCTTTGATTCCTCTACCGGATACAATGAAGCCCAAAGAGCTTTTCCGCTGGTATGCTGAAAACGATTTTTCCGGATTCAGCTTGATGTCATATGCTCGAGGTTGTCGAATGTGAGCCTCAAATCGCCTACTAGAGTTTCGACGTGTTTTGTTTTGACGACCACGCCATCTACGTATGCCTCGACTGTTTTGCCGATCCGGTAGCCGACATGTTTGAATCATGCGCTGATATGTTGCGCCGGCATTTTTAAGTCCGAAGGGCATCGTGTTGAAGCAGAATGGTCCGTATGGAGTGATGAATGCCGTTGCGGCTTGGTCTGCTTCTGCCATCTTGATTTGATGATAGCCAGAGTATGCGTCGAGGAAGCACAACGAACCATGCCCTGCGGTAGCATCGATAATTTCGTCGATGCGGGGGAGAGGGAAGGGGTCCTTTGGGCAAGCCTTATTGAGGTCTTTAAAATCGCTACGAGGCGCCAGATTTGTCCTTCTTGGTACCATTACCAGATTTGCTAGCCAATCCGGATGTTTGATATCTCCGATGAATCCTGCTTCCAATAGTTTGGCTAGCTCTTCTCCCATTGCCTGTCTTTTGGGTTCAGCAAATCGTCGAAGAGCCTGCTTGACTAGCTTAAATCCTTTTAGGATGTTTAGGCTGTGTTCGCCAACTGCGTGGGATTCCGGCATATCCGAAGGATGCTGAAGTAAAATGTCCCAATTTTCCCAAGGAATTCGCGAAGGCGGCGCCTACTTCGGGTTCAATTGTGACCCAATGGAGGCTATCTTTGTTGGGTCCGCTGGATGGACCTGGAATTTTATTATTTCATCCGCTGGTTTGAAGGAGGTGGACTTGGATCTTTTATCGAGTATCGCATCGTCCCTGTTCACCGAGAGCGCAGCGCGGTGAGTTCTTCTCGCCGCTAAGGCTTCGGATAGTGCCTCTGGCTAGTGCGGCTGTCTTGTTTTCGGCGCGAGTGCTATGTCCGGATCACTAGTGAGAGTGATTATTCCGCCGGCCTGCATTTTAAGCTTCATGTACCCGTAATGAGGTATCGCTGAAAAATTATGAATGCCTCTTGTCCTAATATAGCGTGATATCCGCTGTTGAACGGGCCACTTGGAACGTGACTTCTTCGGATCTATAATTGTCCGTGCGAAATAACACCACATCGAGTGATTTTTTTCGTGCAGCGCTTCCGGCTAGGGATTATTCCTCCAAGGTTGTGCTACTCGCCAATACGGCTCCATCTATTTCCATTTTTTGAAGAGTTTCTCATATATGAGGTTTAGTCCGCTGCCTCCATCCATGAGGACTTTTGTAAGCCGAAAGCCGTCCACTATGGGACTAAGCACCAGTGCGGCTGGTGCTCGAGCTGTTCGGAATTTAGGTTTGTCGCTGGCGTTGAAGGTGATGGCTGTGTCGCTCCATGGATTTGCTGTTGCTACTTGGTAGACTTCGGCGAGTCCGCGGATTGTTCGTTTTGCGATATTGTTTGATGCGAAGGTCTCAAGATCGCTGATACTGCATCGGTATTGTTGGAGTGGTTTTCCGGCTAGAAGCACTCGCCACTTTTGGCCACCGCCGTAATATCCAACATGCTCGAAGGCTATGTGTTGGGACGGCTCCTCTCAGACTATGAAGCTTACAGGTCCATTGAGCCATCCCTCCAAGACGGTTCCGCGCCCTTTATGGGGTTTTTGCTTTTTGTTTTTGCATCCGGGGCCCGAGTGTGAGGCACCCTTTTGTTGCGGATGGGGTTAAATAATTATCCCAAAATTGGTTTTCGGTTTTCCCGAAACTCTCCATCGCACAAGATTTCAGATTATGGACGCCAGATCGCGAAGCGTGTAATTTTACGACGACCGATGGCGCTCAATATTCCTTGTCCGTGCAATTATTGCAAAAGATTGAGATTGCGTTTTCCTCTCGGCAGTCCTTTATCCTGTCCATAACCAGGAGGTATCTGGCCCAGTAGTGATGTACTGTTTTAGTGGGCTCTTGCCGTATTAGGGATAGATCACATATGTCTGGGCGTGTGGGTGGACTAAAATCCGGATCCCTGCCCATCTTGGGGCTTAAAGGCCGAGGAGTTTCCGAATTCGGAAGCTTGGGTTGCTGGACGCGATCCAGCGAGTCCGGGGCGATGCATGGTTTTAAGTCCAATGCTCGATCGAAGTCCGTCCCTCCGCGGATATCCGGCATGGAGGGTTCGGGAATCCGGACGTGACTAGTTTTCAATATAGGCGAAGAGCTGCCAGATGCTCCTCTACCACCGCGACGGTGGGTGGCCCGGGAGAGTTAATCTCTCTCGATCGGTTTTAAGCCCAATCTGATTGTAGTCAGAAGCGACTCCTGTGGCGGCGATGCGATCCAAGAGCTCGTTAATGCACGAGAGCTCTATTGATCCAACCGCCGGCAGATTTCGAGCCGACGCGAAGATTGCTTCGACGACTTGAGAAGTCATTGTCGAGCGGTGGCCGGACAAAGCGGTCATAAGAAAACCACCTAGCCGGATAGTTTGGCCGCGTGCCAAGGCCCTTTGGCGAAAAACACCATCTTTGAAGACGGGTGGAGGCATCCTTCCTATCGGTGACGCTACGAGGAACTCTCAATGAAAGCACCAATGTCGGTGTCAAAACCGCGGATCTCGGTAGGGGGTCCCGAACTGTGCGCCTAGGCGGATGGTAACAGAGACGAGGGACACGATGTTTTACCTGTGTTCGGGCCCTCTCGATGGAGGTAAAACCCTATGTCCCGCTTGATTAATATTGATGATATGGGTAGTACAAGAGTGGATCTACCACGAGATCAAGGAGGCTAAACCCTAAAGCTAGCCTATGGTATGATTGTTGTAATGTATGTTGTGTCCCACGGACTAAAGCCCTCCGGTTTATATAGACACCGGACGAGGCTAGGGTTACACAGAGTCGCCATAATGGTAGGAGATCTACATATCCAGATCGCCAAGCTTGCCTTCCACGCCAAGGAAAGTCCCATCCGGACACGGATGAGTCTTCAATCGTATCTTCGTAGTCTTGGAGTCCGCGGACGATGATAGTCCGCTGTCCGACACCCCTAGTCCAGACTCCTCGTGGAGTATTCATTTTTTTGTGCGTAATAAGGTGGCACTTCCTTGCGTGCGAAGATAGCTGGTGGGTCCTGATACGTCCATTTTGCATCATGCTTTTATGTCAATATTTATTGCATTATGGGCTGTTATTACACATTATATCTCAATACTTATGGCTATTCTCCCTTATTTAACAAGGTTTACCATGAAGAGGGGAATGCCGGCAATGGAATTCGGCCGAAAAGGAGCAAACATTGGAAACCTATTCTGCACAACTCCAAAAGACCTGAGACTCCACGAAACAACTTTTCAGATTTAATCAGAATTTTGGGCAAAAGAAATAGGCCAGGGGGCCCACACCCTGTCCAGGAGACAGGGGGCGCCCCCCCTGTAGGGCGCGCCCCTATCTCCTGGGCTCTCTGGTGGGCCTCCGACGTCCATCTTCTGCCATATGAAGGGTTTTCACATGGAAAAAAATCGTGGGCAAGCTTACGGGACGAAACTCCGCCGCCACGAGGCGGAACCTTGGCGGAATCAATCTAGGGCTCTGGCGGAGCTGTTTCGCGGGGACACTTCCCCGGAGGGGGAAATCATCACCAACGTCATCACCAACGATCCTCTCATTGGGAGGGGGTCAATCTCCATCAACATCTTCACCAGCACCATCTCATCTCAAAACCCTAGTTCATCTCTTGTATCCAATCTTGTATCAAAACTACAAATTGGTACCTGTGGGTTGCTAGTAGTGTTGATTACTCCTTGTAGTTGATGCTATTTGGTTTACTTGGTGGAAGATCATATGTTCAGATCCTTTATGCATATTATTACCCCTCTGATTATGAACATGAATATGCTTTGTGAGTAGTTATGTTTGTTCCTGAGGACATGGGTGAAGTCTTGCTATTAGTAGTATTGTGAATTTGGTATTCGTTCGATATTTTGATGAGATGTATGTTGTCTCTCCTCTAGTGGTGTTATGTGAACGTCGACTACATGACACTTCACCATTATTTGGGCCTAGAGAAAGTCATAGGGAAGTAATAAGTAGATGATGGGTTGCTAGAGTGACAGAAGCTTAAACCCTAGTTTATGCGTTGCTTCGTTAGGGGTTGATATGGACCCATATGTTTAATGCTGTGGTTAGGTTTACCTTAATAATCCTTTTTGTAGTTGCGGATGCTTGCAATAGGGGTTAATCATAAGTGGGATGCTTGTCCATGTTAGGGAAGTACCCAAGTGCCGGTCCACCCACATATCAAATTATCAAAGTACCGAACGCAAATCATATGAACGTGATGAAAACTAGCTTGACGATAATTCCCAATGTCTCCTCGGGAGCTCCTTCTTCATTATTAGAATTTGTCCAGGCTTATACTTTGCTACATAAAGGATTGGGCCACCTTGCTGCACTTTATTTACTTTATTTACTTTTTGCTCATTACTATTTATCTTATCACAAAACTATCTATCACCTACTATTTCAGTGCTTGCAGAGAAAACCTTACTGAAAACCACTTATCATTTCCTTCTGCTCCTCGTTGGGTTTGACACTCTTACTTATCAAAAGGACTACGATAGATCCCCTATACTTGTGGGTCATAAAGACTCTTTTCTGGCGCCGTTGCCGGGGAGCGTAGCGCTCTTGGTGAGTGGAACTTGGTAAGGAAACATTTATATAGTGTGCTGAATTTTTTTGTTACTTGTCACTATGGAAACTAATCCTTTGAGGGGCTTGTTTGGGGTATCTTCACCCCAACCAGAAGAGCCAATAGATGCTCCTCAACCTACTGAACCTTATGAAAATATTCACTTTGAGATTCCTTCGGGTATGATAGAGAAACTGCTAGCTAATCCTTTTGCAGGAGACGGAACATTGCATCCCGACTTACACCTCATCTTTGTGGATGAAGTTTGTGGATTATTTAAGCTTGCAGGTATTCCCGATGATGTTGTCAAAAGGAAAGTCTTCCCTTTATCTTTGAAGGGAGATGCAATAACATGGTATAGGCTATGTGATGATACGAGATATTGGAATTATAAGTTTATTGAAGTTGGAATTTCACCGTAAGTTCTATCCTATGCATCTTGTTCATCGTGATCGTAATTAAATATATAATTTTTGGCCTCGCGAAGGAGAAAGCATCGCTCAATCTTGGGGGAGGCTTAAGTCAATGTTGTATTCATGCCCCAATCATGAGCTCTCTCGGGAAATGATTATTCAGAATTTTTATGCTTGGCTTTCTCTTGATAATCGCAACTTGCTTGATACTTCTCGTTTGGTTCTTATATGTCAAGACTATTGATTTCAAATGGGACTTATTGGAAAGAATTAAACGCAACTCAAGATTGGGGTTCGACGATGGTAAGGAGTCGTATGACACCTAAGTTTGATTGTGTTAAATCTTTTATGGATACCGATGCTTTCCGTGGATTTAGCTCTAAGTATGGACTTGACTCTGAGATAGTAGCTACTTTTTGTGAAACTTTTGCTACTCACATTGATCTCCCTAAAGAGAAGTGGTTTAAATATAATCCTCCCGCTGAAGTGAAGGTAGTTGCACCTATTACAGTCGAAGAGAACACTATTACATATAGTGATTCTATTATTCCTACTGCTTATGTCGAAAAACTTCCTTTTCCTGTTAGGATAAAAGATCACGCTAAAGCTTCGACTGTTGTTCGTAAGAGCAATGTTAAAACTTATACACCTCCTGAGCAAATCAAAGTTGAACCTAATGTTGCTATTGTTAAAGATCTCTTGTCTGATAATATTGATGGGCATGTTATTTATTTCTGTGATGAAACTGGTAGAATTGCCAAACCTTGTGCTAAAGATAAACATAGACCTGTGGTAGGCATGCATGTTATTTCTGTTAAAATAGGAGATCATTGTTATCATGGCTTATGTGATATGGGTGCTAGTGCTAGTGCAATACCTATTGACTTATACAACGAAATTAAGCACGATATTGCACCTGCTGAGTTAGAAGATATTGATGTCACAATTAAACTTGCCAATAGAGATACTATTTCACCAATGGGAATTGTTAGAGATGTTGAAGTCTTGTGTGGGAAAACTAAATATCCTGCTGATTTTCTTGTTCTTGGCTCCCCACAAGATAGTTTTTGTCCCATTATATTTGGTAGACCCTTCTTGAACACCGTTAATGCTAGGATAGATTGCGAAAAGGACGTAGTTACTATTGGTCTAGGTGATATGTCTCATGAATTCAACTTTTCTAAATTTCGTAGACAACACCGTGAAGAGGAACCATCTAGTAAGGATGAAATTATTGGTCTTGCTTCCATTGTTGTTCCTCCAACTGATCTGTTAGAACAATATTTGCTAGACCATGAAAATGATATGTTTATGAAGGAAAGGGAAGAAATAGATGAAGTGTTCCTTAAACAAGAACCTATGCTGAAACATAATCTTCCCATTGAAATTCTTGGGGATCTCCCTCCACCCAAGGTGATCCCGTGTTTGAACTCAAACCATTACCTGATAATCTTAAGTATGCTTATCTTGATGAAAAAGAAATATATCCTGTTATTATTAGTGCTAACCTTTCAGAGAAAGAAGAAGAAAGATTATTGAAAACTCTGAAGAAGCACAGAGCTGCTATTGGATATACTCTGGATGATCTTAAGGGCATTAGTCCCACATTATGCCAACACAAAATTTCAGTAGAGAAAGATGCTAAACCAGTTAGAGATCCTCAAAGACGATTAAATCCCAAAATGAAGGAAGTGGTAAGAAAGGAGATACTAAAACTCCTTGAGGTAGGTATTATTTATCCCGTTGCTGATAGTGAATGGGTAAGCCATGTCCATTGTGTCCCCAAAAAGGGAGGTATTACTGTTGTTCCCAATGATAAAGATGAATTGATCCAGCAAAGAATTATTACAGGTTATAGGATGGTAAATGATTTCTGTAACTTAAATAAAGCTACTAAGAAAGATCATTACCCTTTACCTTTTATTGATCAAATGCTAGAAAGACTATCCAAACACACACATTTTTGCTTTCTAGATGGTTATTCTGGTTTCTCTCAGATACCTGTTTCAGCGAGGGATCAATCTAAAACTACTTTTACTTGCCCTTTTGGTACTTTTGCTTATAGACGTATGCCTTTTGGTTTATGTAATGCACCTGCTACCTTTCAAAGATGCATGATGGCTATATTTTCTGATTTTTGTGAAAAGATTTGTGAGGTATTCATGGATGACTTCTCCGTCTATGGATCCTCTTTTGAGGATTGTTTGAGCAACCTTGATCGAGTTTTGTAGAGATGCGAAGACACTAGTCTCGTCTTGAATTGGGAAAAGTGTCACTTTATGGTTAATGAAGGCATTGTCTTGGGGCACAAGACCTCCGAGAGAGGTATTGAAGTTGATAAAGCCAAAGTTGATGCTATGGAAAAGATGTCATGTCCCAAGGACATAAAAGGTATAAGAAGTTTCCTCGATCATGCCGGTTTTTATAGGAGGTTCATTAAGGACTTTTCTAAAATCTCTAGGCCTCTGACTAATTTATTGCAAAAAGATATTCCTTTTGTCTTTGATGATGATTGTATAGAAGCATTTGAAACACTTAAGAAGGCTTTGATCACTGCACCTTCAGCCACCTGATTGGAATTTACCTTTTGAAATTATGTGTGATGCTAGTGATTATGCTGTAGGGGCTGTTTTAGGGCAAAGAGTCGATAAGAAATTGAATGTTATCCAGTATGCTAGTAAGACTCTTGATACTGCCCAGAGAAATTATGCTACTATGAAAAAGAATTCTTAGCAGTTGTGTTTGCATGTGATAAGTTTAGACCTTATATTGTTGATTCCAAAGTTACTATTTACACTGATCATGCTGCTATTAAATATCTTATGGAAAAGAAAGATGCTAAGCCTAGACTCATTAGATGGGTTCTCTTACTCCAAGAATTTGACTTGCATATTATTGATAGAAAGGGAGCTGAGAACCCCTGCTGCATAACTTGTCTAGGCTAGAGAATGTTCTTGATGACCCACTACCTATTAATGATAGTTTTCCTGATGAACAATTAGCGGTTGTCAATGCTTCTCGTACTGCTCCTTGGTATGCTGATTATGCTAATTACATTGTTGCTAAATATATACCTCATAGTTTCACATACCAGCAAAAGAAAAAGTTCTTTTATGATTTAAGACATTACTTCTGGGATGATCCACACCTTTATAAGGAAGGAGTAGATGGTATTATTAGACATTGTGTGCCCGAGCATGAACATGAACAAATCCTACGCAAGTGTCACTCCGAATCTTATGGAGGACACCACGCTGGAGATAGAACTGCACACAAGGTACTACAATCTGGTTTTTATTGGCCTACTCTTTTCAAAGATGCTCGTAAGTTTGTCGTGTCTTGTGATGAATGTCAAAGAATAGGTAACATTAGTAAACGTCAAGAAATGCCTATGAATTGTTCTCTTGTTATTGAACCGTTTGATGTTTGGGGCTTTGATTATATGGGACCTTTTCCTGCCTCCAATGGTTATACACATATTTTAGTTGCTATTGATTATGTTACTAAGTGTGTAGAAGCTATTCCAACTAGTAGTGCTGATCATAACACTTCTATTAAAATGCTTAAAGAAGTTATTTTTCCGAGGTTTGGAGTCCCTAGATATCTTATGATTGATGGTGGTTCACACTTTATTCATGGTGCTTTCCATAAGATGCTTGCTAAGTATGATGTCAATCATAGAATCACATCTCCTTATCACCCGCAGTCTAGTGGTCAAGTAGAGTTGAGCAATAGAGAGCTCATATTAATTTTGCAAAAGACTGTGAATAGATCTAGAAAGAATTGGTCCAAAAAACTTGATGATTCATTATGGGCCTATAGAACTACATACAAAAATCCTATGGGTATGTCTCATATAAGATGGTTTATGGAAAAGCATGTCATTTACCTCTTGAACTTGAACATAAAGCATATTGGGCTATTAAAGAGCTCAATTGTGACTTCAAACTTGCCGGTGAGAAAAGGTTATTTGATATTAGCTCACTTGATGAATGGAGAACCCAAGCATATGAGAATGCCAAGCTTTTCAAAGAAAAAGTTAAATGCTGGCATGATAAGAGGATACAGAAGCGTGAGTTTAACGTAGGAGATTATGTGTTAATGTTCAACTCTCGTTTAAGATTTTTTGCAGGAAAACTTCTCTCAAAATGGGAAGGTCCCTACGTTATCGAGGAGGTCTATCATTCTGGTACTATAAAAATCAATAACTTCGAAGGCACAAACTCGAGGGTTCTAAATGGTCAAAGAATTAAACATTATATTTCAGGTAATCCTATAAATGTTGAAACTAATATTATTGAAACCATAACCCCTGAGGAATACATAAGAGACACTTTCGTAACGCCTGCACTCAAAAGGCATAGGTACGTGGTACGGTAAGTAAACCGAGTCCAAAACAACTCTAATGGCAATTTTTATCAGTTTTGGATTATTTAAGGATTTTAGGAAGAAAGAAGTAGTCCGAAAGGGGCACAAGGCTCCCACGAGAGAGGAGGGCGCGCCCCCCCTGTAGGGCGCGCCCCCTGTCTCTTGGGCACCTCGTGTGCCTCCCGGACTCCGTTTTCTTGGATGTTACATATTTTGGTCAGTAAAAATTCATTATATATACTCCCGAAGGTTTTGACCACCGTATCACGCAAATATCCTCTGTCTCTGTTTCGAGCTGTTTCTGTTTCAGATCTAAATCATCATGTCGTCTCCAAGCACTCCCAAGGACAAGTTTTTTGAGAGGGTTATCAACCCCTATCTCGCGGAGGTGCTGCATCACCCTCAAACCATTGAGATGCGTGAGGGGGTGTTGCACATCCGCGATGTGGAGGGACCAAGGCGTACTGGGAGCATGGAGACAAAGCTCGAAACCATGGAGCAAGAAGTTTTCAAGTGCCAAGGGATGGTGGAGCGTGGACTCAATGCTAACCAGATGATGATCATGGAGTTCACCAACAACCACAAGCTGGATGCCAAAGTCATTGGGGAGACCATCTTCAAGCTTCAAGAGAAAGTCGAGCACGTCCAAGCCCAGATTTATGACCTGCAAAACCAGAATTGTGAGTATGAATATAGATTCAAAAGAATGAGTTTGGCTGCAGATTTAAGGATCCCGGAGACTCGATCATCCTTCTATGATGGAGAGCCTATGCCTTGGAAGATGGATGACAAGCCTGCATCATCAACAACTCCTACCCCATCACCTCCGAAGAAATAATCACATGGGTATGGGCACTCCCCTTGGCAACTGCCAAGCTTGGGGGAGGTGCCCCGGTATCGTATGACCATCACACTCCTATCTTTAACATTTTATTTAGTTCGATCCTTTTAGTAGTATCTTGATCTATCAGTAGTTGAAGTTTTGATATCAAGTAATTTTGAGTTTTGCTTTGTGATCTCTTTTTTTTTGTAATCGAGTCTGTGTGCTATCTATAATAAAGATTAGTGTTGAGTCAAGGGATTTGCTATGTTGCTATGATCTTGAAAAAGTAGAAAGAACAAAAGAGTTCATATTGATCTTATGGATAGTGATAACTTCACACATAGAAAGTATGAGGCATAAAAATTGTTGAGAGTTGATGAACGT
Source organism: Aegilops speltoides (assembly GCA_021437245.1). Lineage (NCBI taxonomy): Eukaryota > Viridiplantae > Streptophyta > Magnoliopsida > Poales > Poaceae > Aegilops > Aegilops speltoides. The sequence goes on along the minus strand of CM038141.1, from coordinate 417,995,167 downwards.
AGCCTTGGTCATCGTTGCAATTAATAGGAAGTAATAAGGAAAGAGGGGTTCACATATAAATATATTATCTTGGACATCTTTTATGATTGTGCAGCACTCATTAAGTATGACATGCTAAAAGAGTTGACGTTGGACAAGGAAGACAATGTAATGGTTTATGTTTTCCGACATCTCAGTTAAAGTATATTGTCATTGACCTTCCAAACATGTTGAGCTTGCCTTTCCCCCTTGTCGGTGTCAAACCGCGGATCTCGGTAGGGGGTCCCGAATCTCAGCGCCTAGGCGGATGGTAACAGGAGACAAGGGACACGATGTTTTTACCCAGGTTCGGGACATCTCGGTGGAGGTAAAACCCTACTCCTGCTTGATTAATATTGATGATATGGGTAATACAAGAGTAGATCTACCATGAGATCAAGGAGGCTAAACCCTAGAAGCTAACCTATGGTATGATTGTTGTTCTTCCTACGGACTAAAACCCTCCGGTTTATATAGACACCGGAGAGGGCTAGGGTTACACAGTAGTCGGTTACAATGGTAGGAGATCTACATATCCATATTGCCAAGCTTGCCTTCCACGCCAAGGAAAGTCCCATCCGGACACGGACTAAGTCTTCAATCTTGTATCTTCATAGTCTTGGAGTCCGCCAATGATGATAGTTCGCTATCCGGACACCCCTAGTCCAGACTCCTCAAGAGTCCCTCGAACCAGGCTTCAATGACGATTTAGTCCGGGCAAGATATTGTCTTCGGCATTGGAAGGCGGGTTCCTCCTCCGAATAATTCATAGAAGATTGTGAACACCAGAATAGTGTCCGGCTCTACAAAATAAATTCCACGTTCCATCGTAGAGAGAATAATATTTCCACAAGTTCAATCTGCTGACGTATTTCGTGGCATGACGTCACACCACAGCCAAGCTTTTACTTGAATCGTTTTTATTGTTCCACCTCAGCGCGTTTAGCGAAGCGGTTTCCTTGGCACGTCTTGTCAAAGCAGAGATCGCGTCCCCTTATTCCGGGATTCTCATTAATACGGACGTGGGTAACCAAACCGCGCCATTGATTGCGGTGCTTGGGAGATAAGCGAGTTTTACCGGGCTAGTGGGGATGCATAGTTTTGTCCGCCCATATATAAGGGGGCAAGGATCCACCTTTTTACCTACGCCTTCTTCCTCCTTTGCTTATCCATCTCTGCGCACTCAAGCTCCAGCGCCCAAGTCCGCACATCTCACCTCAACCTTCTCCAACCATGTCCGGAGCGGGAGGCAAGTGGATGGCCTCCTCCGTCACAGAGGGGCACATCAAAAAGCTGCGCAAGGCCGGATATTTATCCAGCGATATCGCGCACCGGCTCCCCGACGAGGGGCAGCTCATCCCCACCCCCAGGCCCCACGAGAGGGTTGTGTTCCTTCCTCATTTCCTCCGCGGGCTGGGCTTCCCACTCCACCCATTTGTCCGGGGGCTCATGTTCTATTATGGCTTGGATTTCCATGATCTGGCCCCGAATTTTATCCTCAACATTTCGGCGTTTATCGTTGTGTGCGAGGCCTTCCTCTGTATCCAGCCCCACTTCAGCTTATGGCTAAAGACTTTAATGTCAAGCCGAAGGTAGTGGGTGGCCGCCAAGCGGAGTGCGGAGGCACCATGGTGGGCAAGATGCCGAACGTCACCTGGCTCGAGGGCGCCTTCGTGGAAACCATCAAAGGGTGGCAATCGGGGTGGTTCTACATGACCGAGCCGCGTGACCCTGATTGGGCAGCAACCCCCGAATTCAGATCTGGCATCCCCACCCGGCTCACCTCCTAGAAAAAGAAGGGCCTATCGTGGGACGATTCGGAGGAGCTGATCGGACTCCAATCCTGTCTCCAAACCCTGGTGAACAAGAAGCTCAAGCTTGTCAATGTAGTCCAGGTCATGCTCATCCGCCGGATTCTCCCGTGCCAACAACGGGATTTCAACCTGTGGGAGTTCGATCCGGCACAGCACCAGACCTTGAGCAGGCTCTTCGACACTACGTATGAAGAGGCCTGGAGGGTGCTGTTCAAGGGTGCCGAGGCGCCCGCATTCGCTACTGAAGATCACGGATTCAGCTCGCAGCGTCCGGCTGGCGATGTAAGCTATATTATCCTTTATGGGACACTTGCTTTCCATAGTTTGACTCTATGCGGGATCTAAACTCCCATTACCTTTAACAGGCCTGGCAGAAGACATCCGGGCAGGTTAACTGTCCGGTGCCCCTTCCAGAAGACCCAGCGGACTCCCGTTTGACGGGGCTGTTGGTCCCGGCGCCCTAAGTGGTGCCGGAGAAGAAGGCCAAGAAGAAGGCCACGGGAACCCGGAGGAGTTCCCGGCGCCAGGTGTTATCGGACTCATCGTCCGATGACTCCGAGGCGGACTCCTCCCACTAAGATGAGGAGGAGAAGAAAGAGGCCTCTCCCCCAGCGGGGGGAGAGAAGAAGAGGAAGGCTTCTCCAACGGGGGAGGCCGAAGGGTCAAAGAAGGGAAGGACCCTTCCTCCGGACTGTTCCACCAACGCCGACGATGGCGAAGAGGAGTGGCCCTCGAGGGCCAAGCCCCTGGCGAGATCGTAAGTGTCCGGATTCCAGAATAGCTTATGATTTTCCTTTCGTCGCATAGTGTCTTCTGACGCCGAATACAACCATGTAGTCCGCCCAAGGACGATCTCCCCTCATCGTCGAGCGGGTCCCTGGGTTCGTCGGATGTGAATAGCGCTTCACTTCCAACCGCCTCCTCCCCCCGTGACGCAGACGACGCCGAGGTGGGGTCCTAGAAGGGGACCAGCCAGGAGGAGGAGGCCCCGGAGGTGCCGCAGGGCAACCTCCTGGACTTTGGACCGGACTCCGCACCGGAACCTTTGGTGGTTCCGGAGTCCGGCAGGCGGCCCCTTCGTGAGAAGGGCTAGACGGTGACATCGGTGACCTCCGTCCAACCGGAGGCACCAGATAATTTGCTGGAGGCGTTCAACGGCGCTTCCATCGAAGAGGAACACCGCAATGTTATGAGTGCGGTGATTCAGAAAGTTCAGTCCGCCAAGAGCGGGCTGACCGAAGCCTGTACCAGCCTTCTAACAGGCTTTGAGGTAAGGGTTTCAAGATATGTAAAAATAGTACCGCATAGACAGTAGCCCCTGATGCTCAGTTCGGTGTTCAGAAAGAAAAGCCGAACTGAGGATCTAAAAAGATATACGCAGAAGTCTAACACAAATATGTCAATATGGGAATGCAGGCCGCGCTGCTAACCTCAGCCGCACTGACTGCGGAGGTCAATCCCTTGAAGGAGAGCCTCGAACGGTCCAAGAGCGAGCTCGGCCGTGCCAAGAAGCAGCTCGAGGACCAGGAAGGTAAGTAACACCTTATTAAAGTTGTACCTTATAAAAAGGATTTGGTTGTAAAAAACAACAGAAATAAAGTGGGCATTCCAGGGGCCACGAACAAGGTGGCGACGCTGAAGGAGGCGGTGTCCGCGGCCGAACGCAATGCAGCCGCAAAACGCACCGAGCGAGAGAAGCAAGAGGCGCGGGTGGCGGAGGTACGACAAGAGCTCCAGGCTCTCGTGGAGAAACATGAGAGTTTGGAGTGTGACTCGAAGATTCAAGAGTCCGAGCTCGCGTCTGCTCTTGAGAGTGCCAAAGCCGCTACGGCCGAAGCCCAAAAGGCCCTCCAGGAAATTGAGGCAGTAAAGAAGATAGCGGCGGGTAAGGCATTCTTCATGCAAAGCAAGCATGTAAAAGTGAATTACCTGTTACTTACCCGAATTCGAGCTCTCCAGAGCGCTCGCAGATCTGCCCGTAAGCGATCCGATGCTGCCGTGTTCTACAGAGCCGAGGAGGGAGCTCGACGGAAAAGGTGTTCTGGTCTCAGTATGCTGAGGCCGGACATCCATTGCCCCCGAGCGACCAGTGAAGCAGCTGGTCGAGCTCCACAAGGTGGCCGAACAGGCCATGAAGGGCCTCATAGTTCGGCCTGTGGCCCAAAGAAGCCATGCCAGGAGCTACTTGGTGCGGTGCGCGGCTGGTGGACGCTTTGTCCATGGGTTGACGTCATCAAGCACTCCGCCTGTATTGAAGGTGCCGGTCGGGCCCTTGCCCGCACCAAGGTGCACTGGGGCAAGATGGACGCCGAGAAGCTTGTGATGGACGCACCACCACCGGGCAAGGAGTATCGCACGCTCGAGATGTATTATAAGGGTGTCCTGAAGGGTGCCCGCATTATTGCGGGTGAATGCTCCAAAGATGTAATTTTTGAGTAGACTCACGTTTTGTTATCCTGTGCGCTGAAAACTTTGTTCATATGCGCTAAGCAACGCTTGTTAATTTAAAATATTACCTTCTGTGCGGCCATTTATCAAATCTGAGAGATGGCAAGTCATTGGCTTCGGCCCCCATGCCACGAGTGTTGGGGTGTTCGGGATAAACTTGAGTGCTCTTGTTCCCATTTTTGGGTCCTTCTAGGGAGGCGCTCAACACAACGAACGTGGCGACCGGACTTATAATGCTTGAACACTCTCACTTAGCCATAGAATTCTATAATTTTAAATTTCGGCAAAGCCCCTAGTGTTGGAAGGTCAATCGGGCGCTTATCCACGCTGGGCCGGACAAAGCCGGCTCCTCGCTCTAAGCGGCATAAGTCTTTAGGGACTCGAAAAGACCTCTCGAACAGCGACCAACTCTCGCCTTATCATGGCGGTCAGTTTTAGCTTTCTCCACTGAGGTGCTCAACCTAGCTCAACTGGGGCACAATCGCAGTGGTTCTCCCAGCGCTACCTTAGCCGATATAACAGAACATAAGGTACCAAAACATGGGAGCCGGGCAAACCCAACTATTGACCCAAGACATGATTCGGAGCCGATGCATATAATGCTATAAGTTCGGGGTGCCGCACTTGTGAAAGTGTTCGGACTTATCACACCATACTTTGGGGAAATGAAGCCCCTGGTGTATTTGGCCGTACCAAGGTGTACGGGTGCAACATGTCATAAGTGAACATATAGGAATGCAATGATAGGCAAAAAGCGATGCATTGTTTATTCAAAAAATAGTGCAATGAAGGCAGAATGATACAAATAGTGCGATAAGCGAGGGATGGGACTATTTAACATGTCCCCCTCCAGGGATAGGCTGCGGAATGGTATGTAAAACAGGTATAATGCTCGTGATGGAGACCACCTGGATACTCGTCGTAGCTTTTCTGCTTCCCTGGCTGTTGCATCGTGAGTTCGGCAGATCTACTGCCGGACAGGGCTTCTAGAAAACGGAGTCCTGAGAATAAGAGAAAAGAAAAGAGAGTGACAAATTTGGGAGCCCCTGGTGTGGTTGATCCGCACTCTGGGCATGTCGTGGTCGTGCCCCTCCCCCTATGCCCATGGTACGTCCAGAGCGTAGTGATGTACGCGTGGTACTGGTCTTGCGATTTCGTGAGGGCTGGGGTTGGGGCCGCATTGCTACGCGTGCTCCGAACGTCCCAGGCGGTCTTGTTTTAGGTTACTCCGGGCGCGCTTGACGGTGTCTGGTCGGTTAACAGCCGGACTCACGAATTGCCTTAGGAGGCTACTCTGTACTTCCGCCGCGAGAGCCAGTGTGCTCCTCCGCTCGGAGAGAGCGCTCGTGTTTCCGCTGACCGTGATGACTCGAGGGCCCGCATCTTGAGCTTGAGGTATGCGAAAGCGGCACCACATTGAACTTTGCAATGCGGTTCGTCCGAGCAAAGGCATGATAGCCGCCATGAACGGGACTATGTCGGAGATTAACTCCTCGCCCGAAGTTATCCGGGATCCGAGACCACTTCAAGTGTAATCGAGCCTGCATAATTGGCCTCTACACCTGGTATGACGCCTTTGAAGGTCGCCTTTGTGGGTTTAATCCTTGAGGGTCTATGCCCATCTTGCACATCGTATCCCGATAAAGCAGGTTCAGTTGCCGCCGCCGCCCATCGTGACTCTAGTGAGGTGAAATCCATCGATGATTGGGTCTAAAACCAATCGCGCGAATCCGCCATGGCGGATATCGGTGGGTGGTCCTTCGATCAAAAGTGATCGGGCAGGAGGACCACGGATTGAACTTTGGGGCGACCGCTCCATCACGATATCGCCCTCGAAGCGCACGCTTCCGCTCCCTTTGGGTATGTGGGTTGCGATATCATGTTTACCGTCCGCACTTGTGGGGGAAACCTTCGTTCTTTATTGTTCGGGCGGTCGCGGTCTCCTCCTCGTCATCGCTATGCAGCCCCTTGTCGTTGCTTTCTGTGATTAACTTGCCTGCCTGCTTGAACACCCAACAATCTCTGTTGGTGTGATTAGCTGGCTTTTCAGGGGTACCGTGTATCTGGCACGAGCGATCGAGTATCCGGTCCAAGTTGGACGGGCCCGGAGTGGTTCTTTTGAATGGCTTTTTCCGCTGACCGGGTTTAGAGCCTATGAATCCGGCGTTGACTGCCGTATCTTCAGTATTATCGCTATTAATGCGGCGCTTGTGCTTATTGCGACGCGACCTGCCATTGTTGTCTTTGGTATCCGAACTACCAGAGTTTTTGGTTAGGTTGTTACTGCGGGCTAGCCAGCTGTCTTCTCCCGCACAGAAGCGGGTCATGAGTGATGTGAGGGCGGCCATTGATTTTGGCTTTTCCTGTCCTAGGTGCCGGGCAAGCCATTCGTCACGGATGTTATGTTTGAAGGCTGCAAGGGCCTCTGCATCCGGACAGTCGATGATTTGATTTTTCTTGGTTAAGAACCATGTCCAGAGTTGTCTGGCCGATTCGTTTGACTGCTGAATTATGTGGCTTAGGTCATCGGCGTCTGGTGGTCACACATATGTGCCCTAGAAGTTACCAAGGAATGCTGCTTCCAGGTCCTCCCAACACCCAATTGATTCTGCTGGCAGGCTGTTGAGCCAATGCCGAGCTGGACCTTTAAGCTTGAGTGGGAGGTATTTGATGGCGTGGAGATCATCACCGTGGGCCATGTGGATATGAAGGAGATAGTCCTCGATCCAAACCGCGGGATCTGTTGTGCCATCATAGGATTCAATGTTTACGGGTTTGAAACCTTCGGGGATTTGATGATCCATTACTTCGTCTGTGAAGCATAGTGGGTGTGCGGCGCCTCTGTATTGGGCTATATCACGATGCAGCTCAAGCGAGCTTTGTCTACTGTGTTCGGCCCGGCCGGAATTGCTGTATCTGGCGTGACGGTTGTCGTCGCGTATCGTGGGGCGCCCACGCGATCCATAGATCGATCTTGTTTGTCTTGCCGTATCCTCCAATATGTCTCGCAAGTCCGGCGCGTTCCCCCGTGACTTTATACTTTTCGAGCGATGGCGGGGTATGGCTTGAGTGGAGGGCCTAGAGGCCTCTCTGTCGTGGCCACGAGGTGGCCGGTCGGCCGTATTGTGCGCTGGTGATGTAGGTTTATGTGCTTCCTCCTCTAAACGGGGCAGCAACTTGCGTTTGGGGTAGCTTTTGGAGGGGCGTTCGAGTTCATACTCTTCGGCCGCAAGGACTTCAGTCCATTTGTCGGCTAGTAAATCTTGGTCAGCTCTAAGCTGTTGCTGCTTTTTCTTGAGGCTGCTTGCCGTGGCCATAAGCCTGGGTTTAAAACGCTCTTGTTCGACGGGATCCTCAGGCACGACGAATTCGTCGTCGTCGAGGCTTGCCTCGTCTCCGGAGGGAGGTATGTAATTATCGTCCTCTACCTCTTTGTCCGTCGCTCTCTCATGAGGGCTGGCCTCTCCATCCTCCTGTGCTGAAGCTTGCTGGAGGGGGTTTTCTTTGGCACTGTCCGGGGTGTTATTATCTCCGGTGCCGGAATCTCCATTCTTGCTGTGGCGGGATTTGGAGCGGCGCCGCTGACGCCGGTGCTTAGGCTGTTTTTTGGAGGGTTCATCCTCCACTGCTCCATCGCCATTCCCGTCCTTTGGGATGTCCACCATGTATATGTCGTATGACGAGGTGGCTTTCCAGTGCCCTGTTGGCGCTGGTTCTTGGTCGTCTCCGGCATCGTCGTCCATACCGTCGATGTCTTTGGAGTCGAAATCTAGCATGTCGGTTAAGTCATCGATAGTGTCTACGAAGTGGGCGGTGGGTGGGCTTTGAATTTCTTCATCGTTCGCATCCCAACCGTCCTGGCCATAATCCGGCCAGGGCTCTCCCGATAAAGAGAGACACTTTAGCGAATTCAGGATGTCACCGAAAGGCAAGTGCTGATAGATGTCCGCAGCGGTGAACTCCATGATCGGCGCCCAATCGGATTCGGTTGGCAGGGGCGCGGAAGGTTCTGGGTCCGGAGAGGAGTCCGGCACCTTGGAGTCACGAGCTTCACAAGGGACAGGGTTGGTATTCGGCTTTATCGCCGTAGAGGTAGCAGTCCCCGAGGTGGTGTCCAACCACACATCCTCGATCGGCGCAGTCGGCTCCGAGCTAAGGGTCGGAGCGACTCTAGTGCGCCTCGTGGCAATCGCTCGCAGCAGAGCTAAATCATGCCCATCGTGACAAAGGCGGCACGCCGGTCGGGCTCGAATCCGTCAAGATCAAGTCTCCGCGATGTCGGCCGATAGTTCAAACTTCCAAATCTGACCGTGGGCGGGCGAAGCTTCGATTCGCTCCAGACGCTGCTTAATTGGCCGCAAAGGCAAAGCCACCGAACACGAAGATCTGTCCGGGAGAAATGTCTCGCCTCGACCGCGTTGTCGTTGATGATCGAAGGAGCCATCGGGCCTATAGGTGACGACACATAGGAACTCTCAATGAAAGCACCAATGTCGGTGTCAAACCGCGGATCTCGGTAGGGGTCCCGAATCTGTGCGTCTAGGCGGATGGTAACAGGAGACAAGGGACACGGTGTTTTTACCCAGGTTCGGGACGTCTCGGTGGAGGTAAAACCCTACTCCTGCTTGATTAATATTGATGATATGGGTAGTAAAAGAGTAGATCTACCACGAGATCAAGGAGGCTAAACCCTAGAAGCTAGCCTATGGTATGATTGTTGTTCGTCCTACGGACTAAAACCCTCCAGCTTTATATAGACACCGGAGAGGGCTAGGGTTACACAGTAGTCGGTTACAATGGTAGGAGATCTACATATTCAGATTGCCAAGCTTGCCTTCCACGCCAAGGAAAGTCCCATCCGGACACGGGACGAAGTCTTCAATCTTGTATCTTCATAGTCTTGGAGTCCGGCCAATGATGATAGTTCGGCTATCCAGACACCCCCTAGTCCAGGACTCCCTCACCCCTCATGCTAGCCAAAATTCCTTGCACCAAGTAGACATACTACTTGTGCTTCCAAATACCCTTAAACCCAGTTTTGCCATGAGAGTCCACCATACCTAGCTATGGATTGAGTAAGATCCTTCAAGTAAGTTGTCATCGGTGCAAGCAATGAAAATTGCTCTCTAAATATGTATGACTTATTAGTGCAGAGAAAATAAGCTTTGTACGAACTTGTTGTGGAAGTAATAAAAGCGACGGATTGCAGAATAAAGGTCCACATACAAGGGGCAATATAAAGTGACGTTCTTTTGCATTAAGACTTCATGCATCAACCCAAACGCACATGACAACCTCTGCTTCCCTCTGCGAAGGGCCTATCTTTTACTTTATGTTTTACTTTATGCTTGAGTCAGGGTGATCCTCACCTTTCCCTTTTTCATTTTATCCTTTGGCAAGCTCCTCGTGTTTGAAAGATCATGATACATATATCCAATTGGATGTAAGTTGGCATAGGCTATTATTGTTGACATCACCTAAAGGTGAATACGTTGGGAGGCAACACAATAAGCCCCTATCTTTCTCAGTGTCCGGCTGAAACTCTATAACCACAAGTATTGCGTGAGTGTTAACAATTATAGGGGACTACAAGATAGTTGAGTATGTGAGCTTGCTGAAAAGCTCTATTATTGACTCTTTATGATGTTACGATAAATTGCAGTTGCTTCAATGACTGAGATTATAGTTTGTTAGTTCCCAATGAAGTTTTTGAACCATACTTGACATTGTGAATTGCTTATTACTTGAACATAAGAAATCATATGACAAAATCCATATATGTTGCTGTTATTAGAATGATCATGATGCCCTCATGTCCGTATTTTATTTTTTATCGACACCTCTATCTCTAAACATGTGGACATATTTTTCGATTTCGCCTTCCGCTTGAGGATAAGCGAGGTCTAAGCTTGGGGAAGTTGATACGTCCATTTTGCATAATGCTTTTATGTCAATATTTATTGCATTATGGGATGTTATTACACATTATATCTCAATACTTATGGCTATTCTCCTTATTTTACAAGGTTTACCATGAAGAGGGGAATGCTTGGCAATGGAATTTGGCCGAAAAGGAGCAAACGTTGGAAACCTATTCTGCACAACTCCAAAAGACCTGAGACTCCACGAAACAACTTTTCAGATTTAATAAGAATTTTTGGGCAAAAGAAATAGGCCAGGGGGCCCACACCCTATCCAGGAGACAAGGGGCGCCCCCTGTAGGGCGCGCCCCCTATCTCCTGGGCTCCCTGGTGGGCCTCCGACGTCCATCTTCTACTATATGAAGGGTTTTCACCTGGAAAAAAAATCATGGGCAAGCTTACGGGATGAAACTCTGCCGCCACGAGGCGGAACCTTGGCGGAATCAATCTAGGGCTCTGGCGGAGCTGTTCTGCCGGGGACACTTCCCTCCGAGAGGGGAAATCATTACCAACGTCATCACCAACAATCCTCTCACCAGGAGGGGGTCAATCTCCATCAACATCTTCACCAGCACCATCTCATCTCAAAACCCTAGTTCATCTCTTGTATCCAATCTTGTATCAAAACCACAAATTGGTACTTGTGGGTTGCTCGTAGTGTTGATTACTCCTTGTAGTTGATGCTATTTGGTGTACTTGGTGGAAGATCATATGTTCAGATCCTTTATGCATATTATCACCCCTCTGATTATGAACATGAATATGCTTTGTGAGTAGTTATGTTGGTTCCTGAGGACATGGGTGAAGTCTTGCTATTAGTAGTCATGTGAATTTGGTATTCGTTCGATATTTCGATGAGATGTATGTTGTCTCTCCTCTAGTGGTGTTATGTGAATGTCGACTACATGACACTTCACCATTAATTGGGCCTAGAGGAAGGCATAGGGAAGTAATAAGTAGATGATGGGTTGCTAGAGTGACAGAAGCTTAAACCCTAGTTTATGCGTTGCTTCGTTAGGGGTTGATATGGACCCATATGTTTAATGCTGTGGTTAGGTTTACCTTAATACTCCTTTTTGTAGTTGCGGATGCTTGCAATAGGGGTTAATCATAAGTGGGATGCTTGTCCATGTTAGGGCAGTACCCAAGTGCCGGTCCACTCACATATCAAATTATCAAAGTACCGAACGCGAATCATATGAACGTGATGAAAACTAGCTTGACGATAATTCCCAATGTCTCCTCGGGAGCTCCTTCTTCATTATTAGAATTTGTCCAGGCTTATCCTTTGCTACATAAAGGATTGGGCCACCTTGCTGCACTTTATTACTTTATTTACTTTTTGCTTGTTACTATTTATCTTATCACCTACTATTTCAGTGCTTGCAGAGAAAACCTTACTGAAAACCGCTTATCATTTCCTTCTGCTCCTCGTTGGGTTCGACACTCTTACTTATCTAAAGGAATACGATAGATCCCCTATACTTGTGGGTCATCAGGTCCGACATGTCAGTGGGGGGAACGTTTTTTTCGTGAAATACAGCGGCCCTTCCGGTGGGTCCAACATGTCAGGTGGAGGAATCATTATTTTGCGCGTAATAAGGAGGCATTTCCTTGTGTGCGGCCGTGGACCCAGCAGTCAGCCTCTCCACACATAGTCTACTTCCGATGGTGTCGTTCGTTGACCATGTTGACCATGCCACGCCGAGCGCATCCAAGGTGGTGGACGACGGCGAGGCCCCGGATAGCAACGAGCAGGAGATGGGAAGACGCGGGAGTAGAGTCGCAGACGGAGAGGTGTACGAGGGTTAACTGGTTCTACTGCGGTGTGGTTCGGCAGTCGGTGGAGAAGAACAGGAGGTGTGGAGGGATGGCCCGACCAATGGTGGAGTAGCGCTTCATAGCGAAGCGTGCTAACTAGAGCTGCTAGCAGCAGGAGGCGGGAGGTGGTCCCGGCGGCGCTGGAGGAAGAAGACGAGAGATTGAAGATGGATGCCGGTCGTTGGATGTAAATCCAACGGCTAACAAGTCAGAATCATTTGTTGACTAAATTGACAACGACTTGCGTTGGCTTCGACCTATTGGCCCACATTTCAGCCTCCAAAAATGTGGCACGTATTCAACCCATTTTTTCAGAATTTACAGTCTTTTTTTTTGCGCGGTAGAATTTTGTAGGACCTTGAGAAGAGGTGTCTAGAGGGGGGTGATTAGACACTGAGTACCAAAGTTGCAGTTTTTAAGATCTTTAAGTTTAAGTGGAGTTTAGGCACAAGTTTAACATTCACAATACATAGCAAGCAAGCATGCAAAGAGTATATGAGCAGCGGAAAGTAAAGCATGCAACTTGCAAGAATGTAAAGGGAAGGGTTTTGGAAGATTCAAACGCAATTGGAGACACGGATGTTTTTGGCGTGGTTCAGATAGGTGGTGCTATCGTACATCCACGTTGATGGAGACTTCAACCCACGAAGGGTAACGGTTGCGCGAGTCCACGGAGGGCTCCACCCACGAAAGGTCCACGAAGAAGCAACCTTGTCTATCCCACCAAGGCCGTCGCCCACGAAGGACTTGCCTACCTAGCGGTAGATCTTCACGAAGTAGGCGATCTCCTTGCCCTTACAAAATCCTTGGTTCAACTCCACAATCTTGTCGGAGGCTCCCAAGTGACACCTAGCCAATCTAGGAGACACCACTCTCCAAGAAGTAACAAATGGTGCGTTGATGATGAACTCCTTGCTCTTGTGCTTCAAATGATAGTCTCCCCAACACTCAACTCTCTCTCATAGGATTTGGATCTGGTGGAAAGAAGATTTGAGTGGAAACCAACTTGGGGAAGGCTAAAGATCAAGATTCATATGGTAGGAATGGAATATCTTGTTCTCAACACATGAGTAGGTAGTTCTCTCTCAGAAATGGTAAGTTGGAAGTGTAGGTTTGTTCTGATGGCTCTCCCCACAAATGAAGAGGAGGTGGAGGGGTATATATAGCCTCCACACAAAATCTAACCGTTACACACAATTTACCAAACTCGGTGAGACCGAATCAACGAACTCGGTCGGACCGATTTAGTAAACCTAGTGACCGGTAGGATTTTCGGTGGGACCAAAAATGCAACTCGGTAGGACCGATTTGGTTAGGGTTAGGGCATAACGTAATCTCGGTAAGACCGATTACACAAACTCGGCAAGACCGATTTTGGTAATAAGCTTTCCAGAGAGTTGGTCAGGCAAACTCGGTTTGACCGATTACACAAACTCGGTAGGAAAGATTTTGGTAATGAGTCAACCAGGAAGTTTGCATTGTAATATCGGTAGTACCGATTACTCAAACTCGGTGAGACCGATTTTGGTAATGGACATACACAGAGAGATTACAATCCCATCTCGGTAAGACCGAGATCCCTATCGGTGAGACCGATTTGCCTAGGGTTTGTGGCAGTGGTATGACATTCAAACTCGGTGGCGCCGGATAGAAAGAATCGGTGGGGCCGAGTTTGAATTTAGGTTTTAGGACACATGTGTGGAAGTGGGAAAGTAGTTGAGGGTTTTGGAGCATATCACTAAGCACTGTGGAGCAAGAAACTCATTAAGCAACACCTCATCCCTTCTTGATAGTATTGGCTTTTCCTATAGACTCAATGTGATCTTGGGTCACTAAAATGTAAAATGAAGAGTCTTGAGTTTGAAGCTTGAGCCAATCCTTTGTCCTTAGCATCTTGAAGGAGTTCCCACATCCTTTAGTCCATGCCACTCCATTGTTGAACTTATCTGAAACATGCTAGATAAAAGTGTTAGTCCAACAAGAGATATGTTGACATTAATTACCAAAACCACCTAGGGAGCACTTGTGCTTTCAATCTCCCCCTTTTTGGTAATTGATGACAACATACATTAAAGCTTTAGATAAAGATATAGAGAATAGTATTTAAAGCTTTGGAAAGACATGTAACAAGCATAGGCTCCCCCTACATGTATGCAATCATGTGAATATGGAGTATAGAAGCATGTGAGAGCATAATCTTGATAGAGTAGGCAATGTGTTACATGTATCTTGGCCATATGCATCAGAGCAAAGAATATTAAAGAAAATACCTTCATGCTCATGAGTCCTTCTTGCAAACAGTATGTACATCAGCAAGAATTCCTCATACACATGATTGTGATGCATATACTTACCTTGTAGTCTTGAGTTGGCTTAGGATGGAATGAACCTGCGTAAACAGGGTTAGATAACACAGATGCGCCTACCAGCCAAAGCAAACAAAAGACACCACAAGAATACCAAGACTGGGATGACATGTAGAGAGTGAGTACTAAGTACTACATTGGATTTGACATGTCCCCAAGAGTAAAGATATGCAATGAATTTGAATGATTTATTTCCCTTGAATGTCTTGCTCCCCCTGAATCTAGCATGGGATACTGGGAGAAGATAGGGAATAGAAAATCAGAGCTGAAAGATATAAATGAACATGGCTAATGCAAGTTAATGCAAATAATGCAAGTTAATGCAAATAAGCACATATGGACATGTCTTTCCCTTCAAGAAGACATGTGGCATCTCTC